>LNAC01000004.1:2439468-2491607 GCA_002007465.1 Ailurus styani | reverse complement strand
GGGTCCTCCTCGCCTTGGCCTGCGGAGTGGGCGAGAGTTGTTTGCTTGTTTGTTTGTTAGCGATCTTTGTTTCCTGTCAACTTCTCTCACAGAAAAATTGTGGGAAGGCCAAGTGCCTCTCTTCCCCGCGTCAAAACAAGTGTCGGCTTAGGCTCCGGACTTAAGTGAAGTCCAAGGAGGATAAAGATGAAAGAAAGGCGCGTAACTGGTATTTGTCAAAATGTCAAACTGGAGAAGACCAAACTTCATGAAGTGCTACTTTCATGCTTAAGAAAATTATTTATCGTGGTTTTGTTATGTATGAAAATGAATTGAGAAAGAATATTTAATCTGAAATTCCACAGTGAAATTGGACATAGATGAAGGAAAATAGAGCAAGGAATGGCTAGGAAAGTGTAGAAATATTTGCTTGGATTTTGGTGTTTACAAGATGCTTCAAGAAACAAATGTCAAGGTTCAGAACTATTTTAAAAATGAAGTTGGGCATTCCGCCCCCCTTTTTAAATCTCATTTAGTATAAAGACTAAAATCCTATTCAAATATCACACATCAATTTATGATGGTTTACCAATATCTACAAGATCATATCAAAAATCCAGACTCACTTTCCAGAGCCACCATTATATTCTGGGCCTATGTAATGTATGTACTGTGAAAATAGAAGGGGTGCTAGAACATTGATACTAGCATCTCATTGTCTTGAAATTTCATTTTATTCTTTTGTTGAATCTTAAAAGACTTTTCAGTCTTCGAGAGTCCTGTAGCAAAATGCAGCAAACAATTTAATGGCCCTTCAGAATAGGCTAGAGCCTAGTCCCCTGTAGGAAAGGTAAGCAAGAGAGGGAGGAAAGTAGTTGGAGAGGAGGCTCTGTAAGGGGTGGTCAAAAGCCACTCAGAACAAAATATGCTGTCTTCACATTTTCATTCTGGGCCCTGACAGACCCCACCCTACTCATCTGGGGCTCCCAGCTTCAACTCCATTGTCTCTACATGCTGTTGCTGTCTCTATGTCCTTGCATGTCATATTTATTGCTGTTCTTTCTGTCCAATACCTCCATGAATTTTAAGATCCATCTGAGTCAGAACTTTTCCTCAACCACATCTTTCCACCACTTCTGGTCTCATCTCTCCCACAATTCTCTAATACACAGCTGAATGTCTAGGTCAGTTATGTTGAGACTGAATTGTGCAATAAATAATAAGACTGGCCTTTAAGAGTACATGTTTGACTTCCCAGCCACACTGTAAACTGTGAGAGATTAAAAAACATTATTCTGTATTCTTCTTGTACCCTTTATACCACTAGTACAGTGCTAATCCTACCAGGAATGATGAATTTTGTTGAGGTAAATGTTCTGTTCTTTATGTTCTTCAGGGTGGACAAATGGATAAAGTATTTGCTTCATGTTGTTTCTCTAAGACCTATTTTTTTCCAAGCTTTATTTTAGAGAGAGAGCGAGAGAGAGACAGAGAGAGAGCATGCCCATGCCAGTGTAAATGGGGGTAGGGTCAGATGGAGAGGGAGACTCTAAAGCAGGCTCCACATTCAGCACAGCACCCACTAGGGCTGGATCTCACCACCCTGAGATCATGACCTGAACTGAAATTAAGAGTCTGGCACTTAGCTAATTGAGCCACCCAGGTAACCCTCTAAGACCTATTATTTTTTATTTAGTTTTGTTGTTTAAATACTTTTAGAAAACAAAGAATTTTTGAGAAAGGCAACAGTGAACCATATTTTATATTTAAAAAACCAACCACCGGAGTCAAGCTATAAAGAAAGGGGTGGGAGAGATGCCAGCAGGTAACATTAGAATAGAATATAGAAATTGTTGAATCTCCAATAGCACAATTGTATGTTTTCTTTTACATGAAAATTTGTAATGCAAAATGTTGAGGGTATAGAAGTAGTTGGGAAGGAAATCCTTGAAACAGCAAGCTATTTTGAAATGTTAAGGGTTTTAATTGCATTCTCAACTTTGAAATTTTAAAAAATGCCCAAGGTGTTTCATTTATTTAGCAATGAATGTCATATCACACATGAAGAGAGTCTAGTTATTTGCTTCTTCAAGGATTTTTTCCCCAAAAAGTACTGTATTTAGACCAACTGCAAATCCACACTGCAGAAGCTCGGCGTAAGAATGTCTGATTCACCTATGCTTACAAGGTAGAGGAATAAACAAATTTATATTAGATGTGGATAATTCTATCCAGCAAGTTGTAGTGGAAACAGTAGGGTCTTTGGTGTCAGACTGAAGTTTGAAATCTGTTTCTGTGTCTTTCTAGTTTTATGGCCTAAGGCAAGACAGCTATTATCTCTGGCCATCACATTCTTCACCTGTGAAATAGCAATCTTGATGACAACCTTCCCAAACTGATGTGAGCATCACATGGAATCACATGGAAGTAGGTGCTCAGGATAGCTGCTGGAATTATATTGCAGAAGGCAAAAATCAGTTTTATAATAAGAGGATTGTTCTTATACTGGTAAGTGAGATCTACATGCTTATGCAGATGAATTTTTTAAAATGGCATAATTTCAGGCTAGGACAGAAAACATACTCTGGTTAGACAGTTTTAAATGGAAAAGCTTATATCAGAAATGAAACATTATGCTCAGTTTAATTACTTTAGTTATTTTCTGCTTTTCCAGACCTTAACAAATGCCTCAAAATTACTAAACAAGATTTACTATTGGGTAAGCTAAGGCATTTTGTTCTAGTTATTGCATTGTTTGTTCAATGATATTTATGTAATCAAAATTTTAATTATCAAAATCTTAATAATACAGACTGATCAGAAAGTGGTAACATTGCAGTTTACCAAATTTTCACCCCTTGTTAAGACAAAAGGGAGCTGGGAGGTATAAGCTAAGTAGAATTGCAGATTAAATAAATAGAGCAGGGCGCCTGGGTGGCTCAGTGGGTTAAAGCCTCTGCCTTCAGCTCAGGTCATGATCTCAGGGTCCTGGGATCAAGGCCCGCATCGGGCTCCCTGCTCAGCGGGGAGCCTGCTTCCTCCTCTCTCTCTGCCTGCCTCTTAGCCTACTTGTGATCTCTCTACCTCTGTGAAATAAATAAATAAAATCTTAAAAATAAATAAATAAATAAATAAATAAATAAATAAATAGAGCAACATTTATATTTCAATAGGATTGCCTGAGAAAGAATTCTGTGTGAAATAAGTTTGGAAAACACTATGTATTATATCCCCACCTCTCCCACCCCAATCCAGTCACAATGAATGTAAGAGACTTGAGAAGTAAATTCTCAAGATTTATTGGGAAAAAAGAAGAAAACTGGTTAACTTCATTTTACCCAGTATTTCTAAAATTCATTTGAACATGAAATCTTTTGGGCCTGCTCAATATAGTTGTTAACATTTTCAGGGATACCAGTGGAATAATTTGCAGCAGGATAAAAGAGATGAGAGGAAAGTATTATTCAATGAATGAATTCTTTGAAAACTTTTAAGGTTTATTTACAAACCATATAATTGAACAATGAGGAAAGGTGGTTAGTCTGATTTAAGATTTTTTTTCTGATATATTTCTTTAAGTCATTATTAGTTATGAAAGTATTTCTAGTTGTATATATTTTAAAATAATAAAATTCATTTGTATAGTCTATAACTTGAACCTATTACTTATTCTTAGGGTTTTTTCATATTAGGAAAAATTTAGGGAGTATTATACTAGTTCATTGTCCTCCTAAGTAAGTATTAATATAGCATAACAATCTGCTATTTTTATTTCCCTTATTTTCTCAAGTACAAAGAGAAGCAGGTGTTAATACCACTGGTATTTATATTATTTACATAATCTGGGTAAATTTACATACTTTCTAATTTGTGCACGTTGAAAACTTGTCATTATATCACCCATATCACTGTCCTCAGATCACAATTTTTTCTATTTGCCACATAATGCTAAATTCACCTTCTTCATGGTAGAACCTTCTAGATAGCTTGTTTTCTTTTCAGTGGCTCAATTCTTTGGTGTTTCTGAGCAACAGGTAAGAAAAGCTCATCTATTCTTCATCAACAATTGACTGAAGCAAGATTATGTAACAGAATAAGCTTTATTTGGTCTGTTTCATGAATTCATGAAAATTTAGATCAGTCCTTTTTTCTTTTTCTTTTCAGTTCTGCTTTAAATATTGTTTTTAAAGATTGCTGACATTTTCGATCATAAAAACTTTTGAAGAGGCATATCTATCAATATTTACTCAATGTATGGCACTTGATATTAAACATTTTTATGCTGTACAAAACAAGAGGATGTCATTATTCCATTTCACAGTTTTAACACTGTCCTATTATATGATCAATGTCTTGATAATATTTTCTTCCTATTTTACAATTAATTTCTGGTTTATGTCACATATATTATTATTTCCTATTTGAAGCCATTTAGCACTTTAAAAAGTTTCACAGTGCATATATTTGGAATTATATATTCACATGTAAATTTTCCTACCCCATTTTTTAAATAAATATTTTAAAGATTTTATTTTTATTTATTTGACAGAGTGAGAACAAGTAGGCAGAGAGGCAGGCAGAGAGAGGAGGAAGCAGGCTCCTTGCTGACCCTGAGATCATGACCTGAGCCCAAGACAGAGGCTTTAACCCACTGAGCCACCCAGGCACTCCTTGCTACCTCATTGTATGAGAATCAGAAGAGGTTGGTGACTACATGAACCATATCTAATACTAATATATCTTTAAAAGCTTTAAATGGTACTCACCTCATAGAAAGTTCTTTAACACACACACGCACACACACACACACACACACACAATGTCTTTTTTAAAAATAATTCTTATGTGTGTCTGAACCTGAATAAATATAAACTGCACTGCCTCTCCCACATTTCCCTTCTCTAATCTCCTTTCTGCAGCTCCTTCATGCCCATCTCAGAACAAACACAATCTGCATTCAGAACAAGACCATTTACAAGTTCAATGGAGTTATTTTGGGTGAGTCATTGAAAACACAGTACAAAACCTTTCCTCACTCACCAGAAATGCATTTTTAAAATAAAGCCAAAGTGAACAAGGCTTGGCAAGTTTGAGGGTGGACAAAATGGGGAGAGAGCAAGGTTTCGCCAGACTCGGACAGGATTTTGCTAAACCATTTTTATCTATTCCTTACATTCAACTCTACCAATTTTTCTTACCATACTAACCAAAAAGTGTAAGATTGAGCAGGTGGGACATCAAAACAAGGACACTTTAGTTCAACCACCAGTGTGATACTGAGTAGAACCAGCAGATCCCTTACATCTTAGCATCAGTTAAGTCCCCCCTTTGTCATTCTTTAATTCGGAAGCTGTAAGATGTATCCACTGAATAATCTCTTTATTCTAATTAAATCAATTTTGACAAATTAATAATAATTATAGGCAATTTTTGGAAAGTTGTATATAAATTTGGTATACAATTCTTTAAAATTGCTAAAATAAGAGAAATTCCATGAGAGTTAATTAAACAATAAAATATTAAAGGAAATAGAGCTATAGAGACAGAAAATAATAAACTAGGTCCTAAAAAACTTTTAAAATTGAATTAATATAATGGAAGTGTATCCAAATGGCTTGATACATTTTAGATATTTAACAATCAGGTATTCGAGATTTATGAATAAGTATAGATTTTTCTTTATCTATCTATATAACATATTACTCACCCTTTATCCTGCAGAGAACTTGCTAGCAGAAATATAAGTAATTACTCTTCCACAACTTGGTACAAATCAGTTGAGGCTCACATCTTATGACTGAGGAGAAACCTAGAAAGAATCAATAAGGAGAGATTCTTAAACATATAATGATAATTCAGAATTCCTTTGCTATAAAATTTGATAGTCCATGAAAGCCACCTTTAACACAGGTTGACCCAGCAAGTTACTTTGTGATAACTGACACACTCTGTAGGCGGCCCTATGGTTAGAACTGTTCACAAAGAGTCTATCTCCAAGCTACGGGACAATCCAGGTTCTACTAGATGGAACTATGCAAATGTTCTCCTTGAACTCCCTGCAAATTATCAGTTTCCACAAGTCAGGGTGACAATTGTGGGTTAAAAGGAATGAAAACTCTGTGTTTGAAAGTTAATCTGGCTATGAAAGCACTAGGGTCATAGTAAACAAACACATATTTCCTGCTGTAGTTTAAGAGCATAGCCAAGAACTCTGGTTTCCCACATTTGGGGAATTTTTTCCTTTTCTTTTATGGTTAGGCAATTGTTTTTAAATTATAAAGTAAGTACTTATACAGCCTTCAAAGCTTATCTCAATGATCTAAGAATGATTTTACCACATTTAGTTGTATTTAAATATAATGAAGAAATGATCAAAAGTTAAAAGGACTAAATATCTATCGATGGGAACCCAAAATTAAGAGCTTCCCCACAATCTTATTTCAAATCAAACAGAGAAATGAAGCAAACGTCCATTAAAATTTCTTTGGAGCAGGCAAAAAAGGTAGCATATTTGGCCTGGATTACATTAGCACTAAATCAAATAGCTTAACATTATATATATTAATAGATTGTTATTATATAAAAGAACTACAGGGTAAAGGTCAACACACAGGTTGTTTTGGTTAATTTTTTAAAAATCCCCTGAGCCGGTGTCTTTCCAATTTTTTTACTAGTCAGCCAAGTTGGCACCTTAAAAACCTTTAACTACTCTAACTATAATAGGGCTGATATTCAGTTTGGAGAAATGCTGTTAGAAGAGCAATTATTTCAGTGGACCCAAGGAAATAACACTGTTCAAAGTGGATACTTTTGATTGAGCACTTGCTTTGTGCCAGACAGTGTACTTTTAGGGCTGGACTTATAGTGTCCTATTTAATACAACAACCATATAAGGGCTTGTATTATTCTGACTTTATAGTTAAGGAAACTGAGCTTCAGAGAGGTTAATTCTTGCCCCAGGCCATGTATTAGTAAGTGGCAGGGTAGAACCACGACTTTTCCCCTGCAAAGTCTATGCTCTCACCTAAGATGTGTGACTGTCACCTACTACTCCAGATCCACTCTTAGAGAAACATTAGTAATCACTTACTCTCTTTGGACTGAGGAGATTCTTCACCTGTAGCTGATGGGCAGAGGGTCATTGTGACTCCGGCCTGGAAGGAATCCTAGGGAGCCAATTACCTACTACAACTCCATCATTTTACAAAGCAAGGAAAACTGAGCTCAGAAACTTTAAGTAGCCTGCTCAATGTTGGCCATCTAGTTAGTGACAGAATTAATTAGGGACAAGAGTCCACATCTCAAAGCCCTACAAACACTGATAAAGGCAAAGGTAGAAAAACTGCTTTTATCTTATCAAATGTTCTAAAAAAAAAAAAACTCAGATAATATAAAAGCAAAGATTTTAGTATGTAGGCTTCTCAAAGAGATATAATATTGTAACTTATCAGTATAGGTGATACCTCTGGCCCAAAATTTGTAGCCGTACTTAGCCATCTTTCTGGAGAGGACTCAAGGTTGTGGACAGTGAGAATCTCTTCAAATTTGAGTATATTATTCAACTGATTTTGAGTCCTTCTAGGATAACATCCTACATTGTTAGCTATAAAAACCCGAGACTAGCATCTATGGCCCAGCCACATTCCTGTACTTAGAGAACTTTCTCAGAGGGAATCACACTCATGATCAAGAAGAGAGAATTTTTACTTCTTAACCTAAAGTCTGGTCTCCCAAGTAAGACTTAATTGCCCAATAGGAGATCTGATGTTATAAGATTTCACCTTTTACAAGAACTATTTAAAATTCTATTTTTAAGAAAAACAATATTCAGAAAGTTTTACTGATGGGTAAAATTCAGCCACTACTGTGACTAATATATACTATAAGTGAGTATTTCAATATGTTAATATTTAGCCATGATTTAAAGCAGACCAGCAAAGATCTAGGTATCTTGATAGTATCAAATGATTTCTAAAAAGATGGTTTTTACAAAATCACTGTGATTTGTGAAATGGCATCAGTCTATATTGATTCTCAGTATGAGCAATGATGTGAAATGAGATGTGTTTTTTCTAATAAGGAGTCTTCCCAGAAGTTGTTAAGTACATCACCCTGTGTTCTCTTTAGGAGAAACTCAGAATAAATGTCTTTTTACAGTATTTGTTCCAAGATGAGCTGAAGTTACTGGGACATTTTATTCCAATCTCCTGGGCACTGGGACTTGAATAACAAAGTTTCTGTTTTTAACATTGGGTACTAAAAAATTGAAAGCCAAATATGTGGCTCACCCATGGTAGATGAGTACGTCATCATGGTATGCATCTTAAACCTTATTCATAACTCTATTTTGTCCCTACCCTTTTTTTCTTCTTCTAGGCTATTTTTTTTCCTTTCTCAAAATGGTATTTTATAGTTTTTGATATTATTTTTCTGTACCATGACAAAGAATAGCTAAATATGTGAAAATATTATGCAAAACTATGTTTACTATACAAATATATATATGTATATATATGTGTGTATATATATATGTATGTATATATGTGTGTGTGTGTGTATATATATATATGTGTATATATATATATGNGTATATATATGTGTGTATATATATATGTATGTATATATGTGTGTGTGTGTATATATATATATGTGTATATATATATATGTGTATATATATATATATATATATATATATCTCCATAGAGGAATATTAGGAGGGAAACAAAGATGTTACATTACAATGACAATATTATGGCTTTTTCTTTTATTTTCCAAACTTTTCGAAATTGTCTTTACAATTTAGGGAGAAAAATTTATTTGAACTTTGAAAACTCTAGCTATTTATTCCAGAAACAGTATGGGAAATATTTGCAAACCCCCGCAATGTACTTCAGTTTGATTATGTTAAGGCAAGTGAGGAACTGTCATAAAGTGAGGTTGGAAAGGTAGGTGAGAGCCAAATTTCAAAGGCCTTGGTGTGCTATTCTAAGATTGCGTTATTGCAATTGGGAAGTTAGAAGCACCTTTTGATTTTTAACTAAAGTGCTTTAATGAAAGATAACTAGTAACTATATAGCTGAGAGACTCAGGCATGGGAAGTTGTTAGGCAAGGGAGCTAATTAGGAGGCTTATTAGTATGGGGCTTGGGGATATGGAGGCTAATACAAACTCAAGTTAGACTGGTGAAAATAGGGGCTGCAATCAGATTTAACAAATTGGAAATAGGTGAAAAGAAAGAAATAGAATGATCTTCAAGGTTTTTTTCTACTGTAGGTGCATGAATAGGTATTGGTGTTGTTTAACATCATAGAGAATTTAGGAAAATTCGGTATTTGGCATTAAGTTGTTTAGGAGTAAGGAGAACAAGAGAGAGGAAAGGAAATGAGTTCATTATAAGACATTAGATATGAGGTGCTCATAAGATATACTGATGGAAATGTAGCCCTATGCATTCAAAAATACAGTACAGAGCTGAAACTCTGGATGAAAGTTTGGATTAAATATTGTAACATATGTGTGTGCTTGGACTTACTAACACTAGACAGCCATGTTTCTGTTTCCCAAGTAAACTATTCCCAATATGCCAAAGCAGTAGTCATCAATGACTTCTGAAATGCTAATCCTCTGGATCAGTCTTTCAGCCTTCATTTTATAGTTATCTTTATAGCTTTTCCAGGATTGACTATTCCTCTCATTTCTTTCTTGATCTTACATTTTCCTCTTCTCCTACTTCTTGGTCTCCTTCACTGGTTTTCATTCTTTCACCAGCTTTATTGTTATGTTCTTAAGAGTTCCCCTCTGTTAAATTTATACACTCTCCCTGACTGAAATGGAGGAGACTAAGGGAGAAACAAAAGTTCGTTGAATGTATTAAGTTTGAAAGCCTGTTGGATATCCAAGGGGATATGACGTGTAGGCATTTAGATACATGAATATAGAGTTCAAGGGGAAAATCTGGACTTGAATATAAATTTAAGAGTCATCGGCATATAAATAGTATCTACAGCTAAAAAACTAATTGGGGTCTGCAAGGGGGAATTGGTGAAGAATGGTAATAAGAGATGTCTGAGGATAGTGCTTGGAGTACTCCACATTTTAAAGGCAGATAAATTAGAAGAATCCAGCAAAAGAGGCTAAGAAAGATCAACTAGTGTAACTAGCAAAATGGGAAGAGAACTAAGAGAAGTGGTATCTTGAAGGCCACTGGGGGAAAAAAAGGTTTTAAAGAGGAGGAAATGATCAACTGTACCAACTTCCTGAGAAGTTGATTAAGATGAAGACTGAGAATTGACCTTGGGTTTGGCAGTACAGATGTTATTGCTGTCCTTGATAATAATTGCAGTGGAATAGTGAACAGTGAAGCCTTGATTGTAGTGGGACTCTGTGGGGCTGGTTTCATTTTAGAAGAGGGAAACAGGAAACAGCAGGGGCAGTCAAACTAAAACAATTAATTAAGATAGAACAAGAGAGCAAGAAACCCATTATATAGATATATGGCCATTCAAGATCATGATTAGCTATGTCTGGATAAGGTTGGGGGAAAGCCAAGTTCTAAAGTTTTGACCCCTCTGAGTTTATTTCCACTTAATTTTAATATTAGACCTTCTTATAATTACTATCATTTGTCAAGAACAGTCATGAGAGAGGTAAAGATAGAAACAGTAAGTGTAGACATCTGATGAAGAGCAGGATGAAGATAGGAAAATAGCTGAAAGGAAATACAGAGTTAAAGAAGGATTTCTGGTTATTTTTTGAGGAATAAACCATACTTATTGGTTAAAGACAAGAGCAAGTAGACAGAAAAAAGTTAAATATACACAGAAAATATTAAGTATTTGAGGAATAAGATCTTAAGAAAGGGAGGAAAATTTATTTCACTTAGGTCATTTCTTTCTTTTAGATTGGAAAGACATACAATTACCAACATACTTAAATTTTCAGGGGAAGATAAATTTTTTAAAAGATTTTATTTATTTATTTGACAGAGAGAGAGAGAGAACACAAGCAAGGGGAGCAGCAGGCAGAGGGAAAGGAAGAGACTGGCTCCTGACTGAGCAGGGAGCCTGATGCTCATGACCTGAGCCAAAGGCAGATGCTTAACCAACTGAGCCACCCAGGTGCCCCCAGCAGAAGATAATTTAAAGGAGTTCACACCATATGTCCTATATATACTCTGAGGATTAGGCCAGATCTTCTGCTAAAGTAATACATCATGAGCTGGTTGGAGAATTTAAGAGTGAAGATTTGGCATAGCTGTTATTAAAAATGGAAACAAAACTAAGGGAGAAGTAAAATATTTATTTAACCATTATATACCACTCTAAGCACCTTTTAAATATCGACTCATTTATTCATCATAATATGTCTGTGAGATATGCTTGACTATTATTCCCTCTTTGCAGATGAAGAAAATGAGCCACAAAGTTGTTATGCTGTTTTTCTAAGGGTACCCAGCTAATAAGTGGAGGATCCTGGAACTGAGCTTTTGTGGTCTAGCTCCAGGGTCCGTGCTCTTATCTCCTCTTACATTGCTGATTAATGGCAGTGGCCTAACTTTACTTAGCAGGTTTAGGTACATAGGTGTTGAATTTCAAAAGACAAAATTTTATACCCATTCAGGATAGGAGCTTAGAGGTTGAATGTGATGAATGTTGAGATTAGTTGATGAGATAAGCCATAGCATGCAGGGTTAAATGGAAGACATAGGGCAGGAGGGAAAGAATCTGGGTCATGTAGAGGCTCAGAGACTTGAATCTTTGTTATATGCTTAAGATTTAGGTTCCTTTGAAACCAAATAGTTTGATAGAAATAAGGAAGAAGGATCGCTGAAAACAGCAGGAACTCAGAATAAGAGAGTAACATTGTTAAGTGTCATTAAGAAGGGTAAAGATTTGCTAGGAATGGCTAGGTAGCACTGATAGTAGATCACTGAAGTCCAAAGAAGTTAAAGGCCAGGGCAGTAGAAGAGGTCAAGAAATGATGAGTCTAGGGTGTTGGGTGGGGCACATCTATAAATATTGAAGTCACTTATGAATCACTCAAGATGAGACACGAAATGGGGTGGAGAAAATGGCTGCAGAAACCGGTGGATTGCAATGTAAATGTGATGGCATAAGAGAGACCAGACAGACATAATGAACATACTCCAAGCAGTGGAGTCATACAGGCCAACCTTCCCTGTAGCCACCTGCCTCTGGGAGTGTGATAGGGAAACCAAAGTGCCATGCCACTAAGATGCCTAAATTGGCAGCATTCCTGAAGAGCTTTTTAAAGAGGTTGAACTGTTGAAATGATTAAAGCTTTAAATTACCTCAGAGGTCCAACACATTAGTAAAGTAAATATTAACGCAGTTTAGTTTATCTAGCCCATGTAAAACCATTATCATTTAAATACAAATACAGCCCTATGGATATTTTAAGTTTTTTAAGGTGAGAGAGTGGAAAGAGGAAGAGAACATAGGAAACTGAGGTATAATGTGGCCATGCATAATGTGAACAACCGACATAAAGGAGGAGGAAAGAATCAGCAACCATGAACATGGAAAACCTCTTATATGTGCTCTATGAATAATGTGGAAAGGGGAAATGTGCAAATGAGCCATACTCTTCCCTTAGTTCAGAATTCTCAATGAAAATTGTTATTTTAGATGTGGTGATGGGGGCTTTCCCAGTTCCAACAAAGAGACTCAAAAACAAAAAATAGATTTTTACAGAAAAGAAATCCTATCCCTGATTCAGAAGGCAGGTTGAATTACATACTATGATGTAATTAACTACTTAATATTAGAGGAAATTATATTTCAACAAAAATTCAGATTTGCCTTGGAGACCAATATTGTTGGTTACCTACCAAACCACCACTCCTCCACCTTCTTCCTTAGAAAGAGAATCCTTATTATGCTACTGGATATTGGCATCTACATATGACACCAAGAGATAAGGCAGCCATCTTGTGACCATAACTGGAGCTAGCCTAGAAAGAAAACCAAGATGCTAATAAGTTTTCCAGATTTGGGAAACAGTAATGCAGGGACTCAGCTAAATATGAAATTTCAGATAATGAATAATATCACAAGGGATATATATCATTTAACTAAAATTCAAATTTAACTTTATGTCCTGTATTTAATCTGACAACCCTAGATACTCAGGGTGACTAAATGGAAAGCTAGATAGATCCTGTTGTTGATGAAGTAATTGAGCTGCTGACTTAGCCAACTTGGGGACCACCTTAACTCAAAACGTTTTAGTATCAGATAAATCTTCCTTAGTTTTAATCCAGTTCTCATTGCATTTTCTGTTACTTACAGCCAAAGGCATCCTAACTAAAGCAGTTTTGTCAGTCTTCTCACTGAGCAAATCAATACACATATTGTTCATTCCTAAGTATCAACTTACAAATTCTAATTAGTATTTTCAAAAGGTTTCTTTGTGAAAGTTCCTTAGTGTGAAATACGTCTGTGTTTTCAGAATTCAAGGTTTTCCATCTTTGTGTAGTACTCCATAAAAGTTATTTTCATGAAATCTACAAGATGAAATGTCTTTCTCTGCACAGTTTAGCTAGATTAGATGATCTCTAAGATCTATTCTAGTTCAGAAAATATTAGTTATTATAGAACAAAAGTAGATGTGAAACAAAGATAGGCGCCTAACAATAAGACCATAAAACAAAAATTATCCAGTGTTAAAGTTAATTATGTAACAAAAGCCTTCTTCTGACAGTAGTTGCATGTTTTAAGAATTAGCAGAATTATATTCATAATACACCACTGTGAAAAACAGTAATACAACAACTTTGATGTGATGTTTCTTGAGTTACAAAGAGAAATGAGAATGAAGTCCTTTATCCATATAAATATATAGCTTTTGTACTTAATATCCCCAAAGTACAAAGTAATCTTGGGCAAAAGAAAACAAGATAAATGATGGAAAATTTCTAAATGATTATAATCACAGGTTGTGTGGCCCTGGAAGCCCCAAAAGTTGGCATTTTCCATCTGTTTCCACTGGCTTATCAGAGTCCTGAATCAGTTTGTGCATACTCTTAAGATTCAGTTTTTTACTCTGAGTATAACTACAGTGATTGGAAGAACAGAGTGATCTTTAAATGAACTGACCTCCTCTGATCAAAGGGAAAATGACTTATGCTAACAGGCAGGAACATTTTTCCATGGTGATATACATTTGTGTGCATGTGTGCACAGTTCCACAAGTGTGTGTGCACACTTATGCTTGTGACTAATCCAGAAGTTATTAGATCAAGAAGCCTCTGCTTTCTCCCCCATGCCCATGCACAAGGGAGATCCAGCAGCACAAAACCAGAGCTGCAGAAGTTAGTTGTCAGAGCTGGGAAACGGAGTGAGGTTACCGAAAAGTTTATAATCAACATGATCTGACATATCAGTACTCTTCAAAACCATGTTCTGGTCTGAAATTAGCCATCTTACCACTCTCCTCTCTTCCCTCTCCTAATAGTCTTATTTAAATGCAATTCAGCTCTCCTTCCAAGCCTTCTTTCTAAGAAAAACAAAAACACTGCAGTTATAGAAGCCATTCATTTTAGAGTACTGTCCAATTACCACTATTCTCACTCAAGCATGCCTCCTGACAGACTTCCCATGCACACTTCTCAACAAGCATATCACAGTATTTACCCAGCAAAACCAGGTAACTCCCAAAAAGGAAAAAATTTCCTCCTTAAAAAAAATAATTTTCTCTGTACCGGATTTTAGAAAGGAGAACCAAGGCATGTGTGTGCATGCACAGCCACAGACCTCCACAATGAACTTGGGAAAAGAGAAAGGGAGGAGGGGAGGGAACATGTAACATTTTCAGCTGGGTGGTCTGAAGATACTAGAGATCAAAAAAATATATTTAGAAGTTTAGAAATCTTTTTTGTGAGATAGTTTTCATTTGAGATCTATTTTATGTATATACAGATGTATTACTTTTAAAAATGGTATATGTTTTCCCCTAAAAATTAATAATCATACTATAAACTCTTCCTAAAGAGCATTCATTGATATGACCTTGGAAGGATATTTCCAGCTCATTGATTATTTTTTATTACTTATTTTATTATACCAGATAAATTTTGTCTCCACATCTTGCATAGTGAAGAAACAAAAATCAAAGCTATAAATGGAAAACAACATTTCTCCAAGGTCATTTAATTCAAATTTTTCTAAAGAATGTTCTTTCCTCAATTTTAATTGTCTAATAATATCCATTATTTTTCTAATGTATACAGATATTTCCATACTACTCCAGGAGAGACTATTTCAAATATTTCTCAAACCCAGAGCACTTACTATTAAACAAAATTTCTTATTTTCCAAATGCTTTAAAAAGGGATGCTAAGGGGGCACCTAGGTGGCTCAGTCAGTTGAGCAGCTGCCTTCGGCTCAGGTCATGATCTCAGGTTCTTGAGACTGAGCCCCACATTGGGCTTCCTGCTAAGTGGGGAGTCTGCTTCTCCCTCTCTCTCTGTCCCTCCTCCCTGCTTGTGCTCACTCTTTCTCTCTTTCAAATAAATAAAATCTTTAAAAAGGTGGGGGGAAAGATAGGGGCACTTGGGTGCTCAGTCGATTAAGCATCTGACTGTTGATTTCAGCTCAGGTCATGATCTCAGGGTCCTGGGATCCAACCCCACATGGGGCTCCACACTGGACATGGAGCCTACTTGGGATGCTTTCTTCTTCTCCCTCTGTTCTTCCCCTCCCTCCCCCATCTGCTCATGTGCACTCACACTCTCAAAAAAAAGAAAAAAAAAGAAAAAAGAAAAGAAAAGAAAAAAAAGATGATTAAAAACTAAAAATTATATATAATGTATAAATCTGGTGTGAAAGAGGTGGATTAGGTCATGGTGTTACCTTTTATTTTTTATTTTTTTGCCAGCACAATTGCAGAAGTATAAAATGTCTCTGTGTGTCCATTATTGCATATGTGATTTTAAATCTATGAAAACAAGGGTACCTAGGTAGCTTAGTCGGTTAAATGTCCAACTCTTGATTTCTGCTTAGGTCATGATCTCATGGGTCATGAGATCAAGCCCAGCATGGAGCTCTATGCTGAGCGGTGAGTCTGCTTGAAGATTTTCTCCCTTTGCCCCTTCTACCCTTGCATGCACACACAAACACTCTCTCTCTCAAATAAATAAATCTTAAAAAAATAAACCTATGAAAACAATCTAGCTTCTTTTGATACTTCCACCACCAGTATTTAAGACAGTAAATGAAAAGTGCCTTGCAGAATACACTGCCGGCTTATTAGCACTAAGGCACTTGCTGAGTACCAAAGGTAGTACCCATTGCCCCTTTTGCACACTTTAAACTCAGTGTCGTCTTCTATTGCCTTCAAAGTACTTCTTCAAAATAACCCCATTTTACCAATTTAAGCTTATATATCACTGACACATATACTCCTCTCCATTTGAATCTATTTTTCTCTTCAATAAACATGCTTTCCCTTCCTCAGCTCTGTTGTTCCCCTCCACCAGGAATGCCATTTCCTTTACCTCTACTCTCACTTGGGCACCTCATTTCTAGAAAGCTTTTTCCAAGTGTTTTGCCCATATATTGCTCTTACTGTCAATATGTCCATACAGTGTTCCATTGTTCTAATTTCTGTTAGTTTATTCTTATGCTTTTTTGTAGGCTCCAGCTGTCCTTGTATCCTGAAACACATTGGAAGTTTCTCTACCAAACTTTGTTTATTCATTGTTCATTTCTGTAGGATTCAAATTTCTAGAACTACCAAGTCAATAATCAAAGTATAAAAAAAAGAATAAGAAAGGTTTTACTTGTATAGAAACTACATTCAGAACTCCTTTTTCCTTATTTCGAAATGCAATTTCTAGGTGTTTCTCATGGTAGCTACTAACAGTGACATCATTTCAAATTTGGATCCCCATAATTAAGCTTCCCTCTTTTCTTCCTATGGGACACGAGATAGTACAGTGGTTTTCAAATATTTATTTTTAGGAACACAATTCTTCTTTTCAAGCTCATTCGTACCCAGAATTTCAAATATGTCAGAGAGATACAAGCTGAGCAACTCTTGTTAAAGAGAATGCAGTGTGTATGGGGAACGTGAGGGTCCTGCCTGCCTAGCTCTTACACCACCCCACAATTGGTTCCTGCTGCTCCTTGGAGTAACTCTGGAGGCCCTTTTTAGAAACTGCAGCGACCCTTGCCTTGGCTCTGCAGTCTTCTGTTCAGGCTTGAGCAAGTCTCTTTCCACAACCTTAAAAACAATGAACTTGATCTTCAGAGACCATTCATGGAAACTACAAAGCACCACACTCAAAACAAATGGAAAAAAAAAAAATTCGTGCCTATTTTGGTGTTCTATTGTTGTACTGAGTCATTACTTTTAGATACTTTCTTAGGACAAAAATTGATGTTTCATAAAAATTAGTACTGAGGGTTGGTTATGGATTTGAACTTTTTTTTTTTGGTTTATCTAGATTCTGTTTTGTGAGTACCTTTTAATATCAGTAAATTTCAGTTTTGAAAATTCTAGCTTGAGGTAGCACTTCAAAAAAAGAAACCAGAGTTTGTAGTCAACATTCACAACTTCTAATCTTTTGTATTCCTTCAAGAAAGCAAGCAGTGTAACATAGTGTTCTCACGTAGAAACAATCTGGTATAAATATCATAGATATTTATTTTGGCGGGTGTTCATTTACAGAATGTGTGAAGAAATACACAAACTCAGTATCAGGAAAATACCATTAAAGAATATTATCATTCCAGTAAATAAAATATATTGGTGAACGTGGGACATTTCATTTTGACTATATTTTAAAGCTATTTCAAATGGGCACTGATTCATTTGTAAATGGAAAAAGTCAGCAAAATACCAAAACAGTAAGTACTACTTGATTCCAAGCAACCTGTTTTTCTGTTTGTTTGTTTTTTTGGTTTTTTGGGTTTTTTTTTTATTAACATATAATGTATTATTTGCCCCAGTGGTACCTGTTAAATAAACTATTGCTGTTTTTAACTGCAGGGTACTTAAATCTAACTGCTGTCTATAATTTTTTGAAGAATTCCTGGCTTCCCCAGCAGATAAACTTGACTCAGCTATCAACATAAAAGTCCCTTACCTGTCAGTTTGGCTTAATCAAAACAGTTTTTGATGCTACTAATCTTTCTACCAAAAATTTTCATTTTACAAAATAGATACATAATATGAAAATCTGAATTAAAGAACCCATTTAATCCAATATTTGTGTGTATGTGTATATGTATATAAATAGACATATAATTTTAGAAATATTTATTGTTAAGTTACTTCTAGTGAATTAGACTTTGCAAATAAAAGTGGTATATTTAGGCAAGTTATTGAAAATTTAATTTGTTTTTACCATAGTGTCCTCATTACTAAAAGGTTACATAAAATTTTAAATACACTTAAATTAAGAATCATTCAGTCTGTGCACATTTTTATTCATTCAATAAATAGTTATGTTGTACTCTGACCCAGATAGGAATTGAGTACTGAGATTTTGTTTCTGATACCCAGTTACTTACAAACTAATGAGGATCATACTGTGGAACTACAGAATAATTACCATTTTAGTGATACAGGCAAGTGTTTTTACCATACCACTTAAAGAAATGTTAAAAAGCAAATGAGGTCTGAAATGAATCAAAGGAGAAATTTTTTGCCTGGAGAAGCAGTGAGAGATTCCTAGTCATTCTTTCCTTTCTCCTGCAGAACCAATATCAACCAGCTTTAAAAGCTCTGTTATTGGGGGGGGGGCTATTCTGGCAAGGGTGAGAATAGTGATTTTGATTTGAGAAAGCCTGAAATAGAAGGGAAGGGTAAAGAAGATAAGGCGGGGGGAGAGGAACTAACATTTATGGAATACTTAACAATTGAACTTTTCATGTCTGTTTTGACATTGTGTTTCTTCTTAAAGGGAATTTGCTAGAAAGCTATCGAAACCACTGAGGTAGAAGAAGAAGAAACCGGACAAATAGACTACAGTTCTTTACCTTGGCTCTATTCAACCTTGTCCCTATGGACCAGTCTTTGAAGGAAAAGTATCTAGCACCAAATTAATGGAGAATGTCAAGTAAGATTTTCTTTCAAACTGTATGCATGCCTTGCATTTAGTAGGTCATCAATGTTTTTATTTGGTTTAATTAAGCAAAATAAGGAAAAATGAATAAATAAAGTTAATGCAAAAAAAGAAAGGTAATGCTCAGAAGATATAGAATGCATTTTGGGGCTCTTACTTTTGATAAGACCTGCAAGAATTAGAGTACGGCCATAAAGACACTTGAAAGTTGGTTGCCTGTGCCTTTTTAGAAAAATGTTGAGTTTGAGGATTTTAAGGAAAAGATCTCATTATTTTTCAGTAGTTCAAATACATCAAAATAAAGTAAATATAAGTAAATAAAGTAAAATAAAGCTAAAAGTAAAGCATTCTGACTGTTAAAATGTAGTTTCATTTAAAAAAATCTCTAACTTTACTATACATTTATGTTTTATTTATCTACATGAGTTCTTTATTTTATTTTCCAAATTAAATTTCCCTGAAATTTCTAGCAATAATAAAGGGGAGGGGGTCTGAGTTTTACAGTTTCTCTAAAGTTAAATATCTTAAGAGGAGAAAATCAAGGGGCAGCCAACAGTTTGAAGTTACGTATGTCTCCTAGCAAATCTATATTTAATTCATCTGTATATTCAACTGGTAAGAATCTATTCTCATTGGTACAATTTTGTATTAGATACAATAGAATTATAGCACATCTTGTCTGCAGAGGATGTTTTCAAAGAAAAAAGAGCCAGATATTTGTACTCAAGTGGAAAATTCCCTAATAGGAAATAACGTTCAAAAGTAAGGTTCAATAAACCTTGGTGCGTATTTTAAGGCTGTAAGAATTATTCAGTATTTGTTTCTATTAAAAGCTAGCTAAGTACAAGCTAATCTTAAATGTTGGTAAAAATGGAATTGCATGCTATATTAAATTAGAACTATATTAATTCCACTTTAAGAGGAGACTTTTTGTACCTCTCTGAATTCATGCTAGTTATATCATTATCAATAATCAAAACTTCCCTAATTATTTTATTGTAAGCATAAATATTTTGATATGCTCCTTTCTATATTACAAAATAAAATATTAACACTAAATGCTGTGAAATTCTTTATTTCACCTTCCATGATATTCAGATTTCTCATGGAAAATGTACATATAATGTATCACGTACTATTAAATTTGACATCATAAAATGAGAAAAACAGTTTTAAATTAGTTCTAAATATAGTTTTTAAGGACAAATTATGCACAACAAGGTCAGACTTTTTGTTGTTGTTGTTGTTAAGAGGCCAGATTAGTAAATTTTTAGGCTTTTTGAGCCTAATGGTCTCTGTCACTACTCAATTCTGCTATGTAGGGGCACCTGGGTGGCTCAGTGGGTTGAGGCCTCTGCCTTCGGCTTGGGTCATGGTCCCAGGGTCCTGGAATCAAGCCCCGCATTGGGCTCCCTGCTCAGCGGGGAGCCTGCTTCCTCCTCTCTCTCTGCCTGCCTCTCTGCCTACTTGTGATCTCTCTCTGTGTCAAGTAAATAAATAAAATCTTAAAAAAAAAATTCTGCTATGTATCACAAAAGCAGCCATAATAATATGTAAATAAATGAGTAGTGCTATCTTTTAATAAAACTTTATTTTCAAAAACAGGTGATAGGTCATATTTGGCCCCTGGGCCATAGTTTACTGACTAGTTGTAGAACATATGAACATTTTTTCATTTTCTCTGTTTAACAAAGATGATTTTGAACCACATTTCCACTCTCTTTAGATATTATATATCATATGTATCATAATTATATATATGGTTGTTAATATGTTATATATATGTTACATATAACATCTTTTTAGATACTGAGATTTTTGAGGATCAAATACATGGGAAAGCACTTTAAAAACCAAAAGTATTGGTTAAAGGGTACAAACCTCTAATTAAAGATGGGTAAGTTCTGGAAATTATTTTATAGCATGGTAATTACAGCTTATAATTCTGCATATATTTGCAAGCTGCTAAGTGATTAGATCTTATATGTTCTCACCACAAAAAAAGAAATGGGAATTATGTGATGTGATAGAAATATTAGCCAGCACTACTGGTAGTAATCATTTTGCACTGTATAAATGTTTCAACTCAACATGTCTTACACCTTAAACTTATACATGTTATATGCCAATTGTATCTTAATAAAACTGGGGGGAAAAACTAGAAGTATTTCTATCTGTAAGTGAAAGGCAGTAGGACTAAAAAATTAGATGTTTAACTATTCATAGATAAAAGGGGTATTATCTACCTTCGGACATATCAGGATGCCTTTCTAATATGATAGTGGGTGAAAATTATTTCATGTTTCTAATGTGAGGAGATTTGGAAATATCTCAATATTATTATATATAATAAATGTAATAAATATATAATAATATAAAACATAAAATATTTAATATTATTTATGACCCTCTGTATAGTTTATTCTATTATAAATAGGAAATCTGTTTGAAACTAATTTGCTGTGTTTTAACATTGTATATCAAATACATGGAACCAGATCATTTCTTTTCCTCTACACAAAATGATAGGAAGGTGCTAACTTTTAAATATCCAACAATCTTTTTTTATTTACTATAAAATCACTTATTTACTATATTTAATTACTATATTTACTAGTTTACTATAAAATCAGTGTCACTGCCATGTGATTATTAGGGCTAAGGATGTTAGGAAAGAAGGTAATGAGTTAAAGAAGTAACAGTAACAACAATGGCTGACAGTGGAAGCTGGTGTTACCTTCAGATGGAAAAGTTGAGAAAATACTGAACCTGAAATTCTCCATGTAATTTGGGAAATCTGAGTTCTAACATAGGCTAGACAAAAGACTTTCCTTTAAATTACTTTAATGTGAAGACTGTTCAAATTAAAAATTGTGATTTATCCATAATAAATTATCCATAATAGAGAATTCAAATTACAGTGACAAATAGTTCATGGATTCACATTAAAACTTTTCTACTTAATAGATAAAAATTTGCTTCAGTTTTAGAGAAATATTTTTTGTAGCTTTCAGAGTCTCAAAAGTATCTTAATTTATATAAATTATGATAGCCACATTAAATGTTCTTAGAAATACTATCACCTTTAGGTAGTGACTTGACTTAAAAATATTTTATGATATATTACATAATATAGGGAAATAATTCTAGTTAAGCAGGTACATGTTACATAATTTGCATTTTTAGAACACTTACAAGGGAGACCGGGTGTTTTCAAAGATAAGGGAACGAGCAATTCCAGTAACATTATCACTCATTTGAATTATGAACACTAGACAAGTTAGTGCTAATCAGATGTTTTTCTGACCTATATAAAATGATTCAACCCTCCCACATCCCGGTTCTAGAGAAAAATAAATATTATCAAATTGGTTCATTTTTTTCTCCAGGTCTGGGGATATTCCCTCTTGATTTTCAAGTCTGATATGGATATGATGCATACTTCTAAATTAGTATTCATCATATTACATCATGGAAACTATATTTTTATGCAGATAAAATGAGTCATTTAAGGACAGAGCTATATGTTACTCACAGTATTCCTAGTGCTTAACGCAGTACCTTGCATTTCCTTATACTTTACTGGTTAAATTGAATTAAAGACTACACTTTAAGGAGTTCCCACTGTCACTGATACTAACCTTGTTAAGATATATGGTTTCTCAACATGGTGGCACCATACAAATCACTTTTCTAGAAACTATCCAGGGAGGCATGAGAAGGACAAAGTTGTCTTTCAGCATACGGAAGGTACTGTGCTAAAATTTCCTAGGGTGCTCAACTAGTTTATATTTTAATTACTTCTTAATAAGTGGTTTTAAGTAATAAGCTTACACTATTAAAACTCACTATTATCTTGAGGTCTAATGTTAGGAATAGAGTATAAGGAGGCCATTAAACCAATATTTCTCTGTAGCTTACCCACCGAGCATTGAATGTAACCTATAGATATCTACTGCTGTGACAATGGTTAGATTAAAACACTAAAATTATTATTTTTTAAGCAGGATGTTGGGGAGATGGTTTCCTATTAGAAACAAAGGAATGTGAACATATAATTCTAATATATGTATAAGTTTCCTTAAGAAAGAATACCTGGAAGAAGGAAGTAGGGGTGATTTCTCTCAATTGTTAATGAGGTGATTTTCCTTAAAAGTATACACTACCTATAGGCACATCTGACCTCCCCAGGCATGGGGCATGCATTATATTTAAGAGGATTTGGCCTACGCCTCATAGTTAATGAGTATCAGCTTGTACATCTAAGGGTACTGATTATTTGGGGCCAGTGTGTACATCGTTGTGTACAAGCATTTGTGATGCCTCTTCTTGTATTTTCATGGCTAGTAGAAGAGAACTGCTTGAACTTTATTCCCTTAAAATCAGGCCCCTGCTCTACCCCAGGTTCTACATTCCAGCCTAGCTGACCTCTTGTAAATACCAAATGTTCTGTGTCATTTGCATCCTCTCCACTCTTTTGCCTGCTATTTCCTTTGCTTAGGACACTCTCCACCACACCCAAGCCCTGATCTAATTCCTGCCCACACTTCAAGACCTGGTTTATCCAGTAAACGTCTATGGAAGGCATCCCCAGCCCTTCCAGGCACAGGCGGTCCAGAGATAGAGTGAAGATCTTGGACTTGCTAAGGCTGTAGGCTTGGTAGCAGTGTTACTTTCAGCAGGTATCAGTCTCTCTATGGTTCAGTTTCATCGTCTATAAAATACGTGTAATACTTTCAGAGTCCTTAATAAGGACTCAAATATGTAATTGGTACCTTTTGTGAGTGCTTTACACATATCATCCTTTGTTCCTCTGTACAATCCTATGAGGCAAGTAATGTTATAGTTCATATTTTCTAGTTCATATTTTATTCTTTTTTTTATAGTTAAAGAAACTAAAACATAGAAAGGTTAAGTAACTTGCCCACTAATACTCAGAATAAGAGCATAACCAGAATTTGAACCTGGGCAGTCTGACTCCAGAGCACTCATTCATTCTAAACTGCATTTCACTTTGTTTCCAGTTCAACTACATATAAGACTATTGTATTTTGGTGATCTTCATCTTCATGTATTTTCATCTTTCAGCAAGTCTCATGAAGCAGTACTTTTTCTTTATATTTAAAGAAAATTTTGTAAATTTAGAAAGGATTGTAATTAGAACAATTCCTTCTTAAAATGTGTATTTTATTCCAATTTAAAGAACAATATCAAATATTTAGAATAATTGCAGTTTTCTTATCTTAACCCATTAGTCTTTATCATAGGCCTTAATACACAAATGCATTAAATTCTTGCTTCGCTTCTAGTTGGACTTTGATACTAAATGCTCTCATTTAAATTATTACCTCCTTAGCCTCCCAAATTATCCTAGTATGTCTAGGAGGCCCCAGGCTCACTCAGTCAGGAAGTCAAATTCCTCTACTTTCTGCTCTTATTATTCCTTTTGTCAGTGTATTTGTTCTAAAAATCTATTTCCACAGTTGTTGATTCTTATTTCTTTTTTTTTTTCTTTTCTTTTTCCCAAAGATTTTATCTATTCTCTTGACACAGAGAGAGAGATCACAAGTCGGCAGAGAGAGAGGAGAGAGAAGGAAGCAGGCTCCCCGCTGAGCAGAGAGCCCGACGTGGGCCTCGATCCCAGGACCCTGGGATCATGACCTGAGCCGAAGGCAGCGGCTTTAACCCACTGAGCCACCCAGGCGCCCTCTTATTTCTGTTTATAGAGAGAGATTGTCTCCCAACAGACCTGCAGATAGGAGATTAAACAAACATACAAACTGTGCTAAGGATCAAAACTCCCCTTACATTAAATTTCTCAGTTCTAAACAACCCCTCTTCCTTTTAAAACAGTTTAACTTTTCTTGGAAAGATCAGATAGTTGTGGTAGTCTTGAATGCGAAGGTCATTGGAGAGGTCACGCTGTAGTCGTTGGAGAGCTACTGATGATAGGACAGTATGGTGTAAAACACTGGGATTCAGCTGGCAGAAGTCAAGAGGGACTTGGAAGGGACTTAGGAATTGAGACTGAACTCAGGACTGTTGCAACATGGCAGCTGCAAGTGTTCTCACTGGCGGAGGGGCAGAGGAAATGCAGAGGGGTGCTTTTGAAAAATAGGGTGAAGCAAGAATCCACATACTACCTAACAGGATACAGGAGTCCAGGCAAGAGGGGAGGGGAAAAGCCATGTTTTCTCTGCTTTAAGACTGAGTGACAAAAGATGATATAAACAGAGATGGGGAGAGCTGGTTTGGGCAGCAGGCATGGAAAGTGGTTCAGGATGCTAGACAAGAAAAGAAGAGAAAAACAAGTAATCTGACTACAGATGTGTTTCATATAATGGCGCTATATCTGTATCTTTGATTTATCAGACAAAAGCAAGATTGAGTTGAAAATACAATCTAAAAGCCTCTTATTAAAATTCTTTTTCTCCCAAGTAATTTCTAAATCATCAAAAACATGAGTCATTAACTCCTTAAAAATAGGACATCTAATTTAGTCCCATAAAAAATTGAGAATTCTTTTAAAAATATCCAGCAGGTACTGAGACATATCACATAACACATCTTCCTAGAAAGGACATATTTAAAAAATGATTTTTCAAATACTCCAATGGACCTAAAATAGTCCTCTCATTGTATGTACTCTGTCTGGTGAATGAAAGAATGAGAATATAGTCAGTGGGCAGTTACTTTTAAACTGTACAATGTGATGAAAAAAATAAAGATGTTAATTTTGGAGCTGTCCACACATTAGTGACAATTAGTTAAGAAAACTCTAAAGGAGCAAGACCCAATATAGAAGAATAGAGAGTCTGGGGATATATCTTGTATTACACCTAAACTTAATGTGCGGAGAGAAGAGTGAAAGCCAAGGTACAACGTTGAGTAATGTCACAGAAATGAAAGAGTATAAGGAATAAAGGGTAGACCATGGTGGTAAATACAATAAAAGACTAGGAGGGGGAGGGCTAGAAAAAGTTGCTGAGTATGTGTGCATTCTAGTGGAAAAGCCAATGAGTAGGAGAGTGGAAACTGTGCTAAAATAACAAAACTGAATGTATACATAAAGAAACTGTGTTATACAGTTGGGCTTTTGGCATATGTCCCACACCCACAATTTACAGCATTGGTTTGGTTCACAAATGCAGGTAATTACAGATCAGCCCTTACCTGCGATCTGCACCCTGACCATATGTATAGTTTGCTTAAATTCTCTGTGCAGCTAGCCATGTATCGTTGTGCCAGTCAAAATTCAAGAACCTTTCTTTATTTGCCAGGTATTGTTTGAACATTAAAAAATAAAATCAAGTGACGCAAGTAGCTTTTCTGTAGCTGTATTGTTTGCCAAAGCTGTGACTGGATAAGGTCCAGTAATACCTTTAGGATGGGCCCAGAAATAAGTAAAAAAGTGATGTGTATTTTGATAGAAACTTGTAGAAAAAAAATCACATGATTTCATAGCTTTAATTAACCTTAGGAATCAGAGCTCAGCTCCTCATTTACAGTGAAAAACATTTAAGGCCAAAGGAGGTCAAATGACCTTCCTAAACTTACCAAACTCATTATTGGCAAAGCTAGAATCAGAAATCAACTGTCATTCTTGTTGCCAGTGCCCTGCTCATTTTAAAAGCCATCCTGCCTTCTCCTGAATTCACAAAACTCCCAAATGCCATTTTAGCTGTGACATGTTCTAAAACAATGTTTTTTTCTGTGTAAACCAATCTGGTTACAACAAGCAAGTAGTATCTGAGACATTCTTTTTTTTTTTTTAAGATTTTATTTATCTATTTGAGAGAGAGAGAGCACACATGGTGGGGAGGGAGAGGGGCAGGGGCAGAGAGAGAGGGAGAAGCAGATTCCCCATAGGGAGGGAGCCCAACATGGGGCTCAATCCCAGGACCCAGAGATCGTGACCTGAGCCAAAGGCAGACGCTTAACCCACTGAGATACCAGGTGCCCTGAATCCAAGACATTCTGAAATTAACATTTTCTACTATTCCAAACTGAGTCTTGGTAAGCAAAATTTTAACCAAGTATTTAATAACCCGTGTTTAAAACAAATTAGGTCTGTTGATTCTGATTTTATCTGCCTGATGTTTAGTTTCACAGGTTAAAAACTAGAAAATATTTTATCTTTCCCATAAGGACTTTGACATGGTTTCAATGATTAATACAATTCACATTGAAGAATGAATTTTTTTTTTTAGTATATGTCCTATTACAGTGAGACAGTCTAGATAACATTAGCTCAAAAGTTTTTGTTAGGGAAAGCCTGTTAATACTTTCTCCCTCTCTGCCTCTGTCCTGGACAAGTAAAACAGGTCCTTAAAAACATTACAAAGGTGACTTTTTTAAAAAAAGCTCTTTAAACTGTTTCCATCACTATCTCATCCCATGTAAAGAGGCTTGTTGCTAATAGCAGGAACAGTATCTGATGTGGGTTTGTTTGGTTTTTGTCAGTACTACAGTTCAGATATCGTTCTGTTTTTTACAAGACCATTTGGTATCTATTCAAACTAACATTTAACAACACCTTTGCAAAACAATCCAAAGTCGATCCGATATACATTACACATGCACACACATACACACATTAGTCCTTTTGCAAATGTCGGATACTTGCAGATAAAAGAAAATGGTCACCTGATAGCCTTCTTGAAGGTTCATCTCTCAGGCCTACCCAAACAGAGGGAAGACCCACATAAGTATTTTAATACAATAACAGAGAAGACCATTTAGAATAAGAGCTTATTTATTTTCTAATTTTTTTTTTAGGACTCCTAAGGTTTTCTGCAGTTCAGTGCTTAGGTGGTTACGAGGTTATGCAAGCCAAGAGAACACACAGAGGAGTCTAACTAGCCAGGTAGATTTTGGCAGATACCATAGTTTGAGAGCTTCAGGAAGGCCATGGGAGGTAGGCACAAGGCTGGGAGAGGCACGAAGTTGTTATATTTTAGGCTGGAGTCCAGGGAAGTCAGGTAAGGCCAAGCACAGCTGGCAAAGGCCATCGTTCTAGGTAACCAAGGCCCAGAGTCCAGGAAGTCAGAGAAAATTGGAAAGAAAGATTCTGGAGAACAGGTAACACTTTGTTCTTTTTGCTCTATGTGGCCATGACAGGCCCCTGCTGCTGATTGCTACCAGGGAGAGGTCAGAAGTCAGCCTGGGAATTCTGCTTCTCACGGAAGCAGAAGATCCAGGATCACTTGGTGCAGATTTTGGCCATTTTAGGTTATAAATGACTGACTTCTCTATTTCAGACTATGCTGGTAATCTTGAAAGGAGGCTACTGACTATATATACCTATCATATTCTCTATATGTATTAAAGCTAACAAGATTTAAATTTTTGATACAAACATATATTATGAGGGAATAGAAATAATAAAATGCCTGTTGTTGGTAGGTGAGTCCATCATTTCACAAACTGTGTTATCTTGTGTAAGTCCTATAACCTCATTGATTCACATTTTATTTGCCTGTAACAGCAGATTTAATGCCATACAACATACAACACACAAATCCCTGGGCTCAATATCCCTGAGGACACTGCTATGGGCCATTCTGGATTCTAGGTTCTGGAAACAGGGTGGTGAGCGAATGAGATGTTCTTGTCGCCAAGGAGCTGGCACTCCAGCTTGTTTCCTTTGTTTGTTTACATCTGCCAATTACCCACTTTCTTCTTCACAAAGTAAAAAAATGTTGAAGAACATGGTTGGGTAATAAGGAAACCCACAAACAGTTACAATGATCATGATCCAGGGTGTGGATCACTTAAAATATCAGTAAACTATCTTGACTCATCACAAATTCCGGCAAATGAGATCACAGCAAATTAAATTTACCACTTCAAGTCATCCAAGACTATTAAATGTAGTCTAAAACCTGAGTAGTTCACATGTATGTATTTGTAATATCTGCTCAAACACCTGATTCATTTTATTAAGAAATACTTAACTGCATCTTATATTCTTTTTTTTAAAATAAGATTTTGTTTATTTATTTGACAGAGAGAAACACAGCGAGAGAGGGACACACAGCAGGGGGAGTGAGAGAGGGAGAACCAGGCTTCCCGCAGAGCAGGGAGCCCAACTCGGGGCTTGATCCCAGGACGCTGGGATCATGACCTGAGCCAAAGGCACCCGCTCAATGACTGAGCCACCCAGGTGCCCCTGCATCTTATATTCTTTGATGGCTTCTTCTATTACCTACACTCAGGTCTTTGACTTCTCTACTTCCAAAATACAGACACTAGCTGGAAAAAATAGCCTTTTAAAAAATTAAAAGCCGCATTCTAGAGCTGAAGCCATGCCTCCTTCTATGCCTTCTCTGGTTACTCAGTATCCCAGAATTTCCCACCCAAATGGCCATGAGCCTGCTTCAACTTCTAATCTCAGGACTGTTTTCATGCATGGATTGTTCCATTTATATGAAACACCCCAAGGCTTGACAGATGCCCAATCAGCTGCTGTTTGTAGCAGATCAGATATGGGTATGTGGGTTGATCTGACCATGAGCATAATTTTGAGATCTCTTGCCTTGTCTTCAGACCTCTCATCTTGTGGGATGGAGCTGGGAAGGGGAAAGAAGGGAAGCTAGGCTACAGTCATTCAAGCCGACTCTTCCAGGATAGATACTCACCACAGTTTATAACTTGATATATTGTACATGAGCCTCTACTTACACTCTTTTTCAAATCCCACAAATGTTACGGAAGGGACTGTATGTGAATATTAAATAGAGTTAATTTCCCCTAGCATTTCTGGTGTATGAATTTCCAAGAGGAGAGAAAAATATCCCTAAATTTTATAAGGTGTGCTTTAGTCTGTGATTTCATACTAAGTCCACATTACCTTGGATTTCTTTTCCCAACATGTCTCAGCAAAACATTATACAACCTGATTAAACAAAGCCTCTTTCCCACACAGCTCCACCTTCCTTACTTGGCAGATTTAATCTGGTAACACCCTTTAAAGACCATCATTCCAGCCACATTTAAAAGAAATAGCCATTAGAACACAATTTAACTTTTTTTTTTAAATGTTGTAATCTATTTCTGACGACAGGGCAGGTAAAAACCAAAGAAAAAAAATCCCTAAACGAATAATACACTTTAAACTTCAGCTCTAGATGGGCATGGTCCTTCAGTTCCTGAATTCTTAGTCTTGTGCAAAGATCTATAGTTAGAAGATGTGCAGAGAGATTCTCTGAAGCCCCAGGTCCAGAGAACAGAACCCCCTCTTGCCTGTATGTGTGTGTGTGTGTGTGTGTGTGTGTATAGATGTGTGTGTGCCAACCACTGTTGCCTATGTACTTTTTAAAGATATAGAAATTTTAACATATAATCATGTATCCATTATCTAAATGAGAGGTGTAACTCTATGGATGATCTAAAAGGATGAGCAATAGATCACATTTGTCACTGGGTGCACTGCAGTGATTAGTAAACTGTGGATATCTACATACTTCAAATAAATCATTCCAATTATAAATTAATGAGATTGCAGTCCCTCTCAGAAGGGCCTGGAAAAGCTGTCAAGTTTCCTTTATCTATGTATTGAAGGATCAACTTCATTTCACTCCTTATTACACTGCTCTGCACTGTGGGAAAATAAAGAACATTATCTCCTGCTGAGCGGAGTTTAGCAAGGGACTGACGTGGGAATGCCTCCATTTAGGTGTTTCCTACTCTCATTGATGGTTTCACATCTCTTCTCCTGAGTGCCCTTGTTCTTGTGTGCATTTTGGAAAGGGTTTTTCTTGAAACTTTATAACCCTTTCATCTGTGAGATGCCAATTATCTTTGGCAATGAGAAAGTTGAAGCTCAATCTTTAGCCTTTTGAACAAAAAGTACTGAAGCCCTAACTATATTTACTTTTGTGATACAGTGATATTTGAAAGGAGATAATCAAGAAAATGTAGCATAGAAATAAGAAAAAATTACTAAAGAGCAGTGTAGTAAGGAGTAAAATTCATTCTGAATATTTATATTCCTAATACTTCTATGTCATAATAATTAATAACATGTTAGTAAATATTTATTAAGAATTTCCACAACCCTAGGATATGCTCCTAAGTGATGGCAGTCTAGGGATGTATGTATGATACAATGTGTAAAAAATAAGATGTAGGAAATGCTAGGCAAGAGAAAAAGGTTTTAATGTGAGTTCAGGGACAAGAAGGATTATTTTACCTTAGGCAGTGTGTAGGAATTAAATATATTTTGTGAAAAGACAAAAGGGCATGCCCTCATTGATTTTTAATTTAATTTAGAGCCTTCTAGAATATTCCAAGTTTAAATATTGAAGGTATTAAAGCATCTTGCTTACATATATTCAGTCTGTTTAAGATTTGCAAACTGCCTCAGGTAATCTGAAATAGAGATCACAAAAATGGGCAAGGAGGAATAGAGTAAGGTTGATTTTCAGGACATTACTCCTGAAAATTGATGATTTTTTAAGAAAATTAATGGCTATAAAGTACGTTGAAATTTTCATGGCAAATATATCTTCTTTGGATATTGATATTTAGTGGGAACATAATATATAGGCAACAAGAACTGATTTTCTAACATTAACTCCAATGAGTCATTGAATTACCCTAGTTATATGTGTGGCATAAGTGATGGACTGATCCATGATACACACCCAGTGTGTCATAGACGATGACGCTCAAGGTGGGCTATTCATAAGCCATACAGATTCCTCAACATACAGCTCCTTGGACTTGAGTCATCCCAGTGGCATTCATTACATTCTGGATTGTCAGAATGCAAACATGTTATCATAAATTACTAAAGCCTGACTAACTATCTTAAACTGCTCGAACCATTGTCAAGTCCCTAGTGAAAGCTCTGAACCACAAATATGGCCCAACAAATTATGATTTGGGAAACATCACCACAGACATTCTGTTAAGTTTGTTGAATTGAAATGAAGTTGCAACATTAGAAATAGTGCTTCAGCAGGCTGAAGTATGTAATGTAGGAAAATGTTTTGTTTCCTTTGTTGTTTTTGCCTTAGTCTTAAATTTATCTAATTTTGAAACATTATCCAAACTGAATCTTCTTAGGTATGGTATAATGTACAATCCTTGGTGGCAAATTATTTTTAGAAAAGAAAGTATGGTGAAAGTGGGATATGTACAGAAATAATGCTGTTTGCACTAGAAATACAGAGGGACAGGGAAAATTTGAGCTCAGCCAAGCAGGTTCCCCCTCAGGTCACTTGCACTTGCTATTCCCACTGGGTGGAACACTCTTGCTTAGTAATCTGCATAGATGGCTCCTTGCAAACTTCAGGTTCTGACTCAATGTTGCTTTGATCCAAGAGACCTTGGACCACTCTTTATAAACTAGCAGCCCCTTTATGTATCAATCTTTCCCTTTTTCTGCTTATACTTTTAATTTTTTAATATGCTTTTAATTTAATATTCTCCTAAACATATATCAACAGCTCACATGATATATATCTACCTGTGTATCTTTTCTTTATTTTTTTTTGCTTCTTCTCACTAAATATGTTCCTTGAGAACAAGGACTATGTTTTGTTCATTACTATATTCCCAGCATTATGTCCAAGGCACAGAATATAGTAGGTAATCAATAAATTTTTCTTAAGGAAATGAATGGATAATTGCTAGCTCTTTGTAGGTTAAGTTTAATTTCTTGTAACAGTTCTCACTCACTTTAACCTTAAATACAGTAAATGATATATTTACTTTGGGAAAGAAATAAATCTAAACACCTGAAATATTCAACAGAACAAAACTCACAAATTATTCAGAAGCAAGAAGAGATGTACAGTGTATACAAATCTATAGAACCAAATACTGGTACCTGAAGCTTCTCAGGGTAGAATTTGCTAACTAAATACTCACTGACAGATAGCTAATGTAACTGCTAACTCAGAAACTTCCTAGGGATGGTTTAAAAGCATATGTAATATCAACAAATGGTGCTAGGATAACTGGATAGCCACACGAAAAAGGAATAAGGTTAGATACCTACTCCACACCATTTGCAAAAATTAATTCAAAATGGGTCCTAAACCTACAGTTAAAAGCTAAAATTATAAAACTATTAGAAGAAAACACAAAAGTAAACCTTTGTCACCTTGGGTTAAGCAATATTATCTTGGATACAATTTCAAAACAATAAGCAAGCTGGACTTTCTCAAACTTAAAAAAATTTTGTGCCTCAAAAGGAACTAAGAAAAAGTAAATAGACAACCAGTAGAATGGGAGAAAATATTTGTAAACCATATATCTTACAAAAAACTTATATCCAGAATATATAAAGAACTCTTACAACTGAATGCTAAAAAGACAAGTAACGCAATTAAAAATGGGTAAACGATGTGAATAGATATTTCTCCAAAGAAGATATACAATAACCACCTGAAAAGGTGATCAACAGCATTAGTAATTAGGGAAAGGGAAACCAAACCCATAATGAGTGACTATTTCACATCCACTAGTATGGCAATAACAAGTGTTGGTGAAGATGTGGAGAAATTGGAATCCTAATACACTACTGACAGGTAATATAAAAGCGACTTTTGAAACAGTTTAGCAGTTCCCCAAAATGTGAAGCATGGAATTACCATACGACCCAGCAATTCCACAGCAAGATGTATACCCAAGAAAACCAAAAACATATATCCACACGAAAACTTGGGTGCCTGTATTCATAGAAGCATTATTCATGATAGACAAAAAGTAGAACTACCCCAAATGTGCATCAACTGATGAAAAAATAAACAGTGGTGGTATATCCACATAAGGGAATACTAGTCAGAAATAAAAAAGAATGAAGTACTACAGGGTTCATGCTATAAGATGCTCTTGAAAACATGATGCTGGATTAAAGAAGCCAGTCACAAAAGGTCACATAGTGTATGATCCATGTGTATGAAAAATCCATAATATACAAATCTATAGAGCCAGACAATAGATTGTGTATTACCTTATGCTGCATCGTGGTAGTGGGAATGGGAATGGGGAATGACCATTAATGTACAGGGTTTGTTTTGGGATGATGACAATGCTTGAAAATTAGATAGTACTGTTGGCTGCACAACCAAGGATAGCTAAAAATTACTCAACCATACTCTTTAAATGGGTGAATTTTATGGCATGTAAATTAGATTTAAATAAAGCCAAAAAAAAAACCAACCCAATAACATAAGTATGAAACACAGCTAGATAGCAAAATATCACCTTAAGTTGTGCTACACACTAGGGTCACACAGGGTAGCAGGAAACCCATGCCTGCGAGGTGTAGATCATACAAAGGCAATGGAATTCTTCTCTTCAGGGCCCCTTCTGTTTATAGGCTGAGCAAGAATCTGGAGTTAAGAGGTGCTCAAAAGCCCATTTGCTCACGTTTTCTCCCCAGCTTGTTGCTTCAGGGTCTGAAATGCCTTTTATAGGTCATCTTGTGGAATAAGTCATGAAGGAACTTATTAAAATAGAAACACTGTATGTGGAAATGCATAGTACATTAACTTATTAACACTCATAAGAATAAGCTTATGAACTTACTTAGCCAAGCATTTCAGTAAGGCCCTAAAGGAATGAAATGTTAATTAAAATTGAAGGGAAGAGAAAAAGATTTGGTGCCTGGCACACTGCCTAAAGCACTGATTTTAGAAATAAAATCTGAGAAACATAGACCTAAAATGTGGGATGGCAGTAAAGATTAATATTTTTGTATATCATTTACCCACCTTGCTTTACCTTTCCTACTATATAAATAAACTCTGGCCACATAGACTAGACTTAGACAATTTTATTCTTTTGTTCTTTAAGCTTTATTAGGCAAGTGGTAAATCTAGGATTATAAATCATAATCCTTGGCAGTGAAAAGCCACTGAAGTGTTTTGAGGAAGGGGAGTGTCATGATCGGGTGTTTTAGAAATATCATTCCAGCTGCAGTGTGGAGAACAGATTTGAGGAAACAAGACTGAATGTAGGGACATGGTGTAGGAACCAAAAACCCACCACGATAGTATGAAGATTACTTTAAAGTGAAAACATCTGCAGAAAGAAATCTTATCTGCACTACCCTTATATGACTAAAGCAGGGCTTTATGAGAGTCGGTTACCACAAACCTCCTCTCTAGGGAAGTCTTGAGTCAGGGAGACAACTGGCCTTGGGCACTGGGACATTCCAAAAAATTGTGTAAGCAAGTCTCATTAGAACCTTCCATCTTTTGAAGCCCTAAACTCACCCTCCTTTATTAACCTGGCAGATAAACTATTACTCCTGCCAGTTCAGGGAATCACTTCTTGTGGGGTGCTCCCACATGCATGTGAAATTAAATTCTTCTCCTGTTAATCTATTATCAATTAATTCATAGGTCCCCAATCACATGGACCTAAATTGATAAGAGGATAATATTTCCTCCCAACAATAGGTTAGGAAGCTATCACACTAATCTGGTAAACAAATAAACAAACAAACAAACAACAATGGTTTGAATTAGGGTAGCAGCAGAGGGAAAAGAGATGTTTTAAATAGAATCAACATGTTATGGGACTTGGGTATAGTCAGAAGGGAATAGGAAGGATATGGGAACGAATCCCACGTTTCTTCTTAAGGCCCTTCAAAACTTAATTCTCCTCTGGCTGAATAGCCTTCAAAATGTAGAATGTGCTATAAAACCTGTATGTGGTTGGGTGGGCAGGTAACTCAAAAGCAGGTGACAATTCCTCATGTAAACACTGCTTTGTTAAGCAAAAACATCTTGGTAAGCCATCATTGTCTCTGCATTTGGAGCTTGTCTAAAATGAGCTTAAAATTGGACAAGATAACAGTACCTGCATAATAAAGTAAGAAGAATGTTTTGCTTCAGCAAGAGATGAATGAATCAAATGTTTGAAGATCAGGAAAAGTAGTGGGGGATAACAGCAAGTAGGGAAGATGGCCCAGGAAGCCATCAGAAACTAGGTCCTGAGCAAAAGTGTTGACTAGTGGTAAGTACTGCCAATGAACAGGGAGGTCTCCTGTTCAGTGTGATGTTATTTGATGTGCTATAATGTCTTTGTATCTTAAGATAAACAACCCAACTTTGTAACTCCACTGCCTGGTATGAAAGCACATGTGTTTCACATTTGGGTCCATGCAGAATGGATAGAAGAGGATAGCTAGGGGATGCCAGGGTGACTCAGTCAGTTAAGCATCTGACTCTTGATTTTGGCATGGGATTGAGCCCCATGTTGGGCTCTGTGCTCAGTGGGGACTCTGCTTGAGAGTCTCTCTCTCCTTCTACCCTCCCCCCCCCACGCTCACACACTCTCTCTCTTTCTTTCAAATAAATGAACCTTAAAAAAAAAAGGATAATTAGAAGAGGAAGGATGTAAAGGCATACTTTAGCAATAGTAGGAACTGAGAACAAGAAGTACGGAGAATGTACCCCCTGACCTTCACCACATCTCCTGGGAAATGGGTTGGGAGGTGGGAGTGGCAGCAGGGGAAACAAGAAAATTATATGTGAGACCCAGGGTAGGGGCAAAGGCAGGGCCACTTCTAGTCAACTATTATAGGACAAGGCAACTCTGAGCAAACTGGATGACTAGGGCTACCAAGGAACTAATATACAGGTAAATATCTAAATGAGAATCTTTTAAATTGTCTTTTCAGAAATCTAACTTCTGAATTTCCTCATCCTTCATTTCTGTGCAAAACTGAAAGTATTCCTCTATTTGTAAATATAGGTTACATTCGAGACACATCCAGTGGTTCAAAGTATTAAGAGACCTATTTTGTGTATCATGTACTAATTAGGTGGAGGAGCTGAGTGATTTGTTTTGTTTTTTTAAGATTTTATTTATTTATTTGACAGAGAGAGACACAGCAAGAGAGAGAACATCAGCAGGGGCAGTGGGAGAGGGAGAAGCAGGCTTTCCCGCAGAGCAGGGAGCCCGATGCAGGGCTTGATCCCAGGACTCTGGGATCATGCGCTGAGCCGAAGACAGACCTTTAACCCCTGAGCCACACAGGCACCTAGGAGCTGAGTGTTGAAACACACAAAATACAATTGTCTGGAGTGGAAAATAATACTGGACAATTTTCAATCTTATAACTCCCCTTAGTACTTCAGCAAGATACAGGTTTTTCTTAATTGGGACTTCTGAACCAATGAAAATGTCTAATTTCCAAATATAAAACTAATGCCTTCTTACTTGGAATATATACTAAGTCAGTGAAATATAGCTTAAAGAAAAGATATTGAATATCTTATCTAATGTTTTAAAGACGGTTTTCTTATTGCTTTAATTATTTTCCAGAGAGGCTTTCTTGAAGCAGGACAATTTAGAACATAATTGATGTACCTGGAAATTATCATCATGGTTAATCTTGTTAAAAATATGTTCTTCATTCATGATTTCCACAGAGACTTTATTGTATTTACCAAGTTCCGGACTCTTACTGTGGTTACCACTGGAATTCTAATGAAAAATAGATTTTCTCTTCCTACTGAGATCAATACAACCTGAAGTATATTCTTAGTTTTCAAATAAGAGATAATAGAATATACCATGAAAACAAACTAAAGATTGAAGGGTTTTTAAAGTTGAAAGCCACAGATGTTGTTTGGGAATGTCCTCTGAATTCGTATTTTCTATCCACAAAAGGTATAAAATTATATTATATTGGTTTGTAATATGGATACATTTTTAACTTTGCATAATCATATTTTATAGATTCTGTAGAAAATTTTAAATTTATCTTTTCAGCAATGTTAGAAAAATACAAGCATGAGCACTGTAATTGATTACCAGCTATTTTTGGAGCTATTATCTGTTCATGTACAATTATTTATAATAGTTAATGATGCTCAATGGTGTCACTGAGCTAACCTAAACTTCATCAGCTTGACATGCTAAGTAGATAACAGTTAAAATAAAGTATTACCTTTGAGAGATTTAATGTGTCACTAAGGCTGATTCCAGCATCATCTAATAGAAAAGATGTGCTCCTAGATCATTCACATGAAACCAAATCTACATTATAACAGTATAAATTTAGTAAGCTTTCCACATACAACTTTTAAGCAAAATGATCTCTAAGATTTGTGAGGACAGGAAATTTCTGCAATAGCTGCACAAAATGGGAAGTGTTCAAAATGTTTGTTTATAGACATAGAAATTCAGGAAATGAAACATAACTAGTTCTTTTATATTAGCTCCTTTTCCCAGTCCATTTATTACACTGTCTAACTGAAATTGGGTATTTTATTATAATCAGAACTTTCCAATAGTTTTTTCATAGCCATAGTTCTGTCTGCCATTTGAGGAAATCTCAAAAACAGGAGTAGGAGGTTTATCAATAAAATATTCTCTTCTTTTCCTTACACTCAAAGGCTTTGATAAAATTTGAGCTCCAAGAGAAAAAGATTCTATTTGTACGTATGGAAGGAAATCATTAAAAGTCAATTTTTAGCAATATTTTCTTCCTGCAGTGTATCTTGAAATTTTTTTTGTGGGGGGAGGATTTTAACAAAGTAGTGTTAGAAAAAAATATTGGGCATTTGCAGGAACACAATTTACCACAAAAAATGGGGAAAAATAAAAAGTTATATTTTATTAATTAGAAGGAAGAAGTCAATACTAATGCTATATGTTAACTTCAGTTAGCTGTTATTTCCTAAGAAACTAACACAGGGTATGTTATTCAGTATTCTATTTTTAAATATAACAGGTTTCAAGTCTTAAAACTGGTCAAAAATGACAAAAATAAAAGATCATAGCTTAAACGTTCTCTCCCCTTCAGTTTTAAATATATAAACTTTGGGTGAGCTTTACACAAATCAATATACCTACTAAAGTTCTGAATCACTGACTTCGCCATTTGCAGCATTTGTGGAGTGGGAGAAATGAGAAAAAATTCCTAACATGTTTCCCTCCCACTGTCCTTTCTTCATGCTAAAGGTCACAATTTTGCTTTATGGTAGATTGCATTACAGAGTATTGGAGCTAAAAGAGACTCAGTAATCTAGATTCATGTTCTTGGTTAATACAGAAGAAGAAACTGAGGCTCAGAGAATTTAAACGACTTGCCCAAGGATACAAAGCTAAAAATAATGGGATAGGAGCTGGAAAATATAGAGTAGGAAACAGTTTTCTCTGTTGTTTTTTGTGGTGTTAGTTCAAATAGGTTAGTCTGATAAGAGATTAATTCAGGTAAACCGGCTAAAAATACTTGTACTTGTTTCTCAATGTAACGGGGGGTGGGGGTGGAATCACAGGAATGAAAACATAAGAATGAAAAAGAGAAATGGCTCAAAGAACAAGCGAGACACAGCATATGTGCGTTGGTTTTTAAGCCTCTGGGCCAAAATCACACTTACGGTCTTGGTAACCAAAAAGAATCTTGTTCCTGGAATGCTTGTAGAGACCTGAATTAGTCATAAGCTTCTTAGAAAAGAATTTATCCTTTGTTTGATATTGCAATGATTATTGATTAGAAAGGCAAGCAATCCTCTTTTATTGTTAGAGGCCTAGTCATACTTCAGTTGCTGGTGCAACAAATCCCTGGGAAACCTTTGACTAAAGAACCATGTATTTGAATGATTTTAGTATGGATTAGATGATCTCATGAAGTCTCTCCCTGCTCTATCATTCTTTCCCTATTGGAGCCAGGAGAACCAAACTCATATGCTTGTTTCAAGGAATTTGACTAGCTAGCAATGATAGGCTTTCTAATTATAGGCTTATTCAACTGGGGAAATAACTACAGAATTTTATTTCAGAGTATTGCTAGAATCATTATTCTGAAAGGTTTAAAGGAGGAGGACTCGAATGCTCATACCCAGGACAAAACAACTCAAATGAAATCATTGGCTTTGGACCAAATATTTGGACCATTTGATAACTGAAATGATAAGTCTAACTTCTGGTTTTCCTTCTATTTGATTCTTTCCCCCCTTCCGGACAGGTAAACCTGTTACTGCCTGTGGCCAAAGGATAAAAATTCCTTTCTAATCTACTTTTACAGTTAGGAGATGGACTAAAAATTCTATTTGGTCCTAAATGAAAGTTTTCCATTTTGCTAAAAGATAAGAAAGAAGCACCCTACCTTTATATCTGAAGTCTCTAGAAACAACTTTAGCTTCATATTATATTAAAATACAACATTCAAAATAATATCTGGCATCTTCTTGACATTCCAGAGGCATACTTGAAATAAATGATGCCAACAGTAGCTAAAAATGGTGAAGGAAATTACAGAAGTATTTGACTATCATCCAAAAGATTCCAACAGAGGAAAATTTCCCTCCACCCCACAAGCATCTTAAGGTTTCATACCAAAGAATGCTAAAGATTTTAACTGGCTGGCAAAATACATAGCAGGTGGCAAAATATTTTTGACTTGGTAGCTGACCAGTTTTTCTTTCTCTCTTTCTCTCTCTCTCTCTCCCCCTCATACTTGACTATATTATAAGCAAAAATAGTAATTGGAAAACAAAAAAATCCAGAATAATTTATATATGATAGAATCCATTCTATTTGAAAACAGCAAGGTTCTTCAATCTTTGATAGCAAAAGAAACTCTTTCATCTTCAAACATTTGATTCTCTGGTCTTCCCTTCTCGAGGCCTCCCTACCCCATTGAAATATGTGAACAAACTTTCATGCATATTCTTATGAGTCAACATGAAATTTGACAACACTTTCCCTTCCTCATTTCAGATATGACTCATTGCTCTTGGTGTAATCTCCACAGACTAGAGAAGCTCTCCTTTAAAGCAAGGAAACAGAAGCACCTTTAATTCAAGCTGGGTTATCCAGAAAACTCTAATAGTTCTTATTCACTGACTTAACTACAGCATTATAAAGCTGACTGTTTGAAGTGTCCTCTCTTCATCTTTCCCTGGGGAAACCACTGTAGAAAAGCTGGAGAGTTAACCTGACTGATAAGTCTTAGACTTGAAGTTTATCAGCGGTTCTACTAAAACCATCCATTCTCTCTAGGATGCTATTGGATTTTAGCTTTGGGAACATTTTATTTTACTTCCAAGATTTTGGATTGTTTTCCCTCTAGATCCTTCTGACTTTGTATACAAAAAGTAATAGATCTGAGCTACTTCTTGAAAGTCTTTCTAATTTAAAACTTGACCCTTTCTCTGCTGAGGGATAACCATTACCCCACCTCCCAGTCTCTCTCAGAAAGGGCTGCAGAGCGCAATTCACTTCAAAAATCTTAAATCACATAGAAAACCTGTCTTTCAAGCAATATTTAAATAAGAAGGAAAAAAGAATATGGCACTCTAAGTAAAATTCTACTTACCCTTACTTGAAAATAGAAAAAAGTAAATAAAAAGCTGAGTCTTCTTTCTCAAATCTTAGAAACATCTAGTCCCAAGAGAAACTGTTTCTTGGTTTAGAAGATGAGAAGAGTTGAAGTTAAACAATGATCTTTTTTTCCATTTCTAAAAAAAAAAGGCCAGCAAAGGCAAATGCTCTATTGGACAAATTGTTTCAGCAGATGTTCATTGTCCCAGGGAGAAAACAGTCTATTTTGCAGCTTAGCACTTGCAAATTTAGAAACTTAAATATTTTTAACTTGAAATGGTCCATGTGGTATGAGTGGGATGTAAATATTAAAATCATTTATATGAGTAAGTGGTTACTTTCTAACATGAAATTCTACAGAATGCTGAGGACTGTTCTTAGGTCATGATATGGTGGTGCAGCGATTATCGCTCATCTGTGCTTTCCCAGCTTCTGTAAGTTTTTATACCCATTTATACAGTGCACCCTGGAAGGATATTAATATTTATATAACATTTATAGAGTGATGTACCAGGCACTCATAATTATCCTATGGGGTAAAATACTATTATGCACCTTTTTAAAATGTGTAAACTAAGGCTCACAAAGATTAGTAGGTAACTTAGTTAAGTCATAAGAAGTGGTGGCACTCACATGCAAACGTAAGCAGTTTGACTCTGGGACAGGATTCTTCAAACCTTTTCTCTAAAGGGCCAGGTAATAAATAGATATTTTAGACTTTACAAGTCATAAATGCCATTGCAACAATTCAACTCTGTCTTTGCAGAACAAGAGCAACCTAAGACAATATGTAAATGAGTGAGTGTGGCTTCTCCTCCCCCCCCCTCCAAAATTGTATTTATGGTCACTGAAATTTGAATTTCATATAATTTTCATGTGTCACAAAGTATTACCCTACTTTTGATTTTTATCAACTGTTTAAAATATGTTAAAACAGTTCTTACCCCAGGGGCTGTACAAAAACACACAGTAGGCTGGATTTGGCCCACAGATTAGTTTGTCAACCCCTGCTCAAGGCTCTTACTGATTATACTATTTTTTTAAAGATTTTATTTATTTGACAGAGAGAGAGAGACCACAAGTAGGCAGAAAGGCAGACAGAGAGAGAGGAGGAAGCAGGCTCCCTGCCAAGCAGGGAGACCGATGCGGGCCTCGATCCCAGGACCCTGAGATCATGACCTGAGCTGAAGGCAGAGGCTTTAACCCACTGAGCCACCCAGGTGCCCTAATTATACTATTTTTTAATAGTGTCTTTTTATAATTTTTTAACAGCTAATGGAACTTCATTTACATTCTAGCATTATCAAATTATGGTAGACTTTTACCACATAAAATCATTTCTTGGGAAATAAGTTTTTTTGTATTATATATATTTGTATTCTATGTGAAATAGATATATAAAGTTGAATCATATGAAATTGCCAGTACTTAACTGTTTGAGTTATAAAAGTGGCAATTTCATGTTTCAACATAACATTTATAACTGTCTATTGCTGTCAGAAGTAACACTTGTTTTTATCAGCATTATGGAAGCATAGGTAAGTGACCAGGGGAATATTACAGAAACAAGCATCAGATGGGTAGCACACTAGATGATTTTTAAAGTTCCTTTAGAATCTTTTCTATGAAATGAATTAGGATAGTCTAGGACTGAAGTCATAAAGAAAGGGGACTGCTTACTGCTATGTAATTGCTCTGTGACAAGTACTAAACTGTGTTATCTCATTTGGTTTCCATAATGATACTGTGAGATAAGTAGTTTTACTCAATTCACAATTGAGGCTAGAATCTAAGTTTTTGGAGACTTAAGTAACTTGCCTGCATCATACCACTCACTGATAGATGGCAAAGCCTGTCCTTGAACAAAGAAGAAAAGACTCCTCTTTGTTTTGCTCAAACAACAAAGGCAGTTTCACTGCCATCTGCCAGTACCACTAAGACTTTTAAAATAAAATTCAATTTTTCCCTCAAATTCTTTGCTAGAAAACCAGTTTTAAGCCATCGTATTAGAATTTCTCTAATTTTCCAGTAAACTCCAAAAATATAATTTAAAAACACTTTTTGTAGCCACATCTACATTGTTTCTTCAGAAATTCTTACACAAATAACTCCTTAGTTGGGTAAGATTTCAATTTATATTTAAATGAAAGAGAAGAGGAAAGAAATCACAGTTTTTGATAAACATAATTTTTTAAAGATTTATTTGAGAGAGCGAGAAAGAGCGTGAGCTGGGGGAGGGGCAGAGGGAGAGAGAAAGAATCCTCAAGCAGACTTCCCTCTGAGCTCTGGGGGGACCTGAGGACCCTGAAATCATGACCTGAGCCAAAATCAAGAGTCAGACACTTAAAGGACTGAGCCACCCAGGCATCCCAGTAAATATCTTAGTAAGGTAAATGACTACTTAAAAACTGGTAAGTTTATAAAGTCTGAGAATTTTGGAGCATCAAATCCTTTTTTTCACACTTTTACATATTAATATAATATTTTAAGTTCTGCATATCCTAAGAAAATAATTTTGTACATACATTGAATAAACAAGCATTAAGGATAGAAAGAAACTATAAAGTAAAATCAAAAGAAATATTGAGATCAGAATATTAACATTGTATTATATTGTTTCATTTATGCTTCTTATTCCCTATCTAAAGAAGAAACCAATAATCTCATCAATGACCACTGAGGAATAAACTATAAAACAAGTAAGGGATTCTAAAGGATTCACCAGAAGAAAAAAATTATTCCAAGTCACACTTACACTGGAAAGGTATATTACTGCTCTTTCTCTTTTCTCCTGTTTTTCTTTTTCTTTTCTTTAACCATTTTTCTTGGCATAGCAAATAAAATAAACTTCGGCGTGACTGGCCTCTTTCCTCTCTCAATTTTCCATCTTTATTTTTATGTCTTTTTCCCCTAAATGCCAAGCTGACTATTCTCATTAACAGTATTTCAACTCATCAAATATTGTATTTTCCTTCATTCAAAATTAAGAATTTTGACTTCAAAGTCAGTGTTCTCTGGAATGTACACCAAGAAAGTTAAAAATAGAGACATTTGCCAGAAAGTGAAGTTCAGAAATTAATGAAACGTTCTTGGCAGTTTCCAAGAAACAGAGGGTTTACATGCAAAAAATATATATATATATGAACAAATTTTTGCAACCATTTACAATGCACTAGACTTTGCTGCTGTTGTTTTGTTTTTTAATATAGAATAGACTAAATTCTATATTTTTAATATAGAATAGACTAAAATTAAAGGTAGTTGAAAGAAGAGGGGATTTGAGATCTTCTGATCCACTGTAAGATAATCTTTACAAAAGTAGGGTTTGTATCTTATTCACTATTGAATGTCCAACATAAAACTGTTTCTGGAACATGATAAGTGCTCAATAAATATCTGTAGAATGAATGGATATTTGCTGAAGAGTAACTTTGCACATAAAATCAGGAACAGAGCAATTAAACAGAAGATATTATTGTTTTGCCTTAATGAATACTTCCTTATCCATGAGTAGAAGCAATGAGGGAAATATTCTACAAGTCATAAAAACATAGCACTGTTTAGTAATGTGGATAGAACATGGGCTTAAAGATAATGTGACCATTGTCATTTTGGTACTGGTAATAATTAAGGAAAAGAAAAGTGGACAATCCAGTCAGATTATGGTTCCTAGGCTTTATACAGGCAGAGTTCAGAAAGTTCAATTAAAAATTAGGTATCAGTCTATAGGCCAATATAATAAAAGGAATGAAGAAGGCACATGGGATTTCAGGATGTTCTGAAAACAAAAATTCTAACCTGTAATCATGCGTTTAGCCACAAGAAGGTAGGTGAGACTGTAAAGCAGGGTTTCTCAATCTTAGCATTATTGACATTCAGAACCCATACTTCTTTGATGCAGGGAGTGTCCTGTGCATTGTAGGATGTTTAGCAGCATCCTTCTCTTCTATCCACCAGATGCTGATACCTCACCTCCTTTGTTGCAGTGACCAAAAAAATATCTTCAGACATTGCCAAATTGAGAACTGCTCAAAAGGAAGGAAAAGAGAGGCAGCATTCTCAGGTTTTAGAAATATTTCTAGGCAAAAAAGGGAACTTGTAAGAGTTGTTGAAAATCAGATCATGGGCGCCTGGGTGGCTCAGTGGGTTAAAGCCTCTGCCTTCGGCTCAGGTCATAATCCCAGGGTCCTGGGATGGAGGCCCGCATTGGGCTCTCTGCTCAGCGGGGAGCCTGCCTCCTCCTCTCTGCCTGCCTCTCTGCCTACTTGTGATCTTTCTCTCTCTGTCAAATAAAAATAAAAATCTTAAAAAAAAATCAGATCATTATAGTTGAGGAGTTAAAAATCTCAGTTTTAACAAAAACTTTAAGGACAAAAGAAAGAAATATTCCTAGTGCCTTCTAAAGCAAGGTAAAGTTTGGTGCTGATTATGTATAAACAATAGTACAATTAAAATTATTAAAATATTTTGTATGTGTCTTCTTCATTTTGAAAACAATTTTCTAATATTATAAAGAGACCATTTTTAAGAAGAGAATAAGAAAGCACTTCACTACTTTATATATTGTTCAGAATTCCTAAAGTTAGACAAATTTTGTTATCAAAAGTGTATGGGAAAATTAGTAATCAAAAGCACAATGTGCTTAGGAATTCTTGAAATGATGTTTAACAGTAGTACCATGAAATAAATAATGCCAGTTTTCATAAAATTTTAAAAACTGGTGTAAAAAAATGTATACACTGATTAATAAAGATCCCTGAAATATTGCTAGAACATGAAAGAAATGCTAAGTGTCTACAGTAGAAGAAATGACTACCAAAACCCTCTTGAGTTCACTATAAATGAGATATGTCAAATTAATCTTATACTTGGTTAGGTTTCTTGAATTGTACATCAGGGTAATGCTAGAAATACAGTGTACCTTGACTGTCATGAACTGTGTCAAATAGTCTTAGGCTATTTATATTCTTGTGGACAAACTGGAAGAGCATGGCTGGTTGCTAATACGGTTTATTTCCCCTACACCATCAGCTAGTCCCACCTTCTCATTGCTTTTGGGAATCCCTAGGAGTCCACAAAATAAAGTTTCAAAGCCATTAGATTCACTAATCAATAAATAGTGCCTATCATTTTGTTACTGTGAGCTACAAAGTACCATTGAATTCAGTGTCTTCTCAATTTTGTTCAGTTGAACAAAATTTTATAGACTGATTTCCAGCCCAACCTAGATAAACATCATTTTTTTTGCAAAACTTTTAATCCACAGAGAAGTAAATCAGCACCAGTTAATATTTGCTTAATTTAAAAAATACCATTCAGAAATAAAGTCAAGATTTTTTGTTATACTGTCTAATGTGTTCTTTACAGTTACTTTATTAATATCACAATCACTCTGTTATACTGACAAATAGTATGTTAGATGTGAGAAGAAATCTGCCTATAAAATACTGTATCAGTCAGACTTTTGCTCCACTCCGCCCATCTCACATATTCACCTGTCACCTTGCTTCAGTAATTGCAGAAAAGACTGAGCAGAAACTTTACCAGTACAGGTTTTTAAGCACTGTGGTACCAATCATATCAAAAGTATATATTCAGGGCACAGAGCACTATTTGACAAGGCCAATAAAGGAATGTAAAGTAGAACAGAATTGTTTAATTACATCTTACCTGAAAACAAATGCAGTTCCGACCAAAAAAATGGTAATAAATCACACCAAGTATACATAACTGCAAACCATGCATTTATTTAAAGGGCTGCTTCAATTTCACTACTGTTTAAATTAAAAAATAGAGTGTAATGAAAATTTGTGATAACTGATAATACTGTGATTATTTTAGTTAATTAAAAAATATATAGGAATTTGAGAAAGAAGACTCCATTTTGGCAAGTTAATAATAAATGGATGGATTGCATGTCATATTTAATGATCACTTCATCGATATTATTCCACATAATAGTTTCATTGCCAGAGTATTGGTTCACTTGTGGAAAACCCAAGTCATATTATCAGGTAAAGGCATGCTGCAATGATTTCTTTCCAGCATCAACTAGGGTTCATATTACACAGGTCATATTTATACTCAGGTGTCTTCAAATTCTGAACAAATGGAAACTTACTTAATGAGGCAACAAATATCTGACCTGACTTGTATCCATTTTGATGATCTTCCTTTTAAAAGAAATAGAATCCCAGGAAACCCAGAATAATGGAAGAGATGAGAGAAAGGATTAATAACAGCACTCAACTTTGCAAATTCGCCTATCAACTTCTTTTCAATGTACAGTACACATGAAATCTGTGAAGTTTTAAGTGTAAGTTTACAGGATTGCAGAGTTCAACCTAAATCTATGCAAGTGTGAATTCCTCAAGAATGGGAGGATGATTTGACCCAAGCTACTCGATTCCCAAAGCCCTTTTCCGGCACTTGTCCCACATTATTGCCCACTGTGAGCTCTATATTGGTGAGCCTGGGAGCAAGTGACTTTGACTCAAGAAATGTGATTTTCCTTTCTGAGGAAGAAGGGTAACTTTTTTGTTTGTATCAAACCTATTAGTAGTAGTGTTAAGTACAAGGATTCTGGTTTTATCTTTAAGACAAAATTATGAATAAAATAGCCAACAGAAAAGATAATGAAAATATGTGTGGTTTTAGGAAACAAGTAACCTAGTTATAAATAAAATCAACAAGTCTTCCTTTTAAGTTAACAAATATAAAGCCCATTTCTCAGTTGGAACAAGTCAAAAAAGATTTGAAATCTTTTCTCCAAACAGAAATAATGATATTCACTGCCATAACAATGATTTTAATACTTCAACCCTAAATACACTCACAACTTCTTGATTTACGTGGATGTACTACTCTGAAATCAAGAAGAAACCAACTCAAGAGCCTGCCTCACAGCTAACTATTATTATCTCTACCTCTTTTTTTTTTTCTCAGAAACGTCAGCTGGAAGAAAATCAACTTAGCATGATTTTACATGAAACTATCCCAAGTATCAAAAATCATCATTTTAGATCCACTCATTCACTCAACATAAAAGCATTTAAATGATTTAGGAAAAGTGAAGCATTAGGAAGAAGGTAGCACTTTCAAATCCAAATCTTACCTGGTCAATTGAAATGGAACAACACCCCTGAAAGCCTTCTTGATTTGTGCTCCTTTCCTCAAGGGACAACTAAATCACAGCAGCCTATATTCTTAAACCCTCAAAGAAAAATCAGGAAGCTTGATCTGTGCACATAATGGCCTGCATAATGTAAGAAAGCACCGTTTCTTGGCAACTAGAAAACAATCCTTTTCAATTAACTCACAGCAATTGGCCCACGTTTGTTGTTAAACACAGAGTGAAGAAAATGTTTTAAGAACTCAAAAGAACTTGGTAATAGTTCACCAAGAAAGTCAGATCAGTTTGTTCATTTTGAAAAGCTTTTCTAATGAATTGACTGTCCATTCCAATTGCCTGACCCTTTCCTAAGACCTTTCATTGACATACCTGTCTCACTTCTTTGTTGCATATTATTTAATTAAAACCCCAATCCTGAATAGTTGCATCTGCTGTTGCAGAAACACAGTGAAAACTGGAAAGATAGTTCCAGCAAAGCGGTGACATGTAGTGTTGTCCTGCTCCTATTCATTGTGTATACCATATTTTACTTTCTAAAGTGCCAGCTTCATTGTAGCCCCAGATGCTCATTAGGATATATAATTCAAAGCAGCTGTATGTTATATTCTCCTGGCTGTTAAAGACCACTTCCAGGAGGCATAAATTTTAGATGATATATAAGAAGTGCAGCTGGGCTAGATTGATTTCGTGCTAAAGTAACCATTTTGAAGGGGCTCATATATACTTATGAGAATTTGGACAATATTCTTAGGGCACTGTGCATTCTTACATATGTATGGGAAATTTCATGCGTCAGAAGGAATCCATATATGGGAACCCTATGTAAGAATGTCTGCTCAAAAAAGCAAGTGGTTGGGTGCTTAAGTGGCTCAGTTGATTAAGTGTCCAACTCTCGAATTCCACTCAGGGTATTATCTCAAGGTTGTGAGATTGAGCCCCAAGTTGGGCTCTGTGCTGGGTATGGAGTTTGCTTAAGATTCTCTCTGTCCCTTGCCCTCTGCCCCTCCCCTCCTTAAAAAAAAAAAAAGGCAAGTGGTGAGGAAAATACAAGTTATGCACAGATAATATTTCCTGTTAAACTTCAGCATTACAAGTACCAAAGGTTTAACTATCTGTATGATTATATGTCCCAAATGAGAAGATAGCTAAAGATGGAAAATTTCCATACCCAACCAAAGCCAAATTGCTTGAATTTTGTCTTTATCCCTGCTTCACTTTGCCAGGATTGACCAAGAGTGTATATTATAGTATTTAACTTCAACAGCTCTTTTATTTTCTTTTTTCTCCTTTTATCACCCAAGTCTCTTTAAATGTGTCTACCTCATCTTGCTATCATTAACAGGCAATTCTTTTAAACTATATCCTTTTGGAGGCGTTATCTTTCAAAAAAAGCACTTTCTCTGCTGGTGGGAATTTGAGGCAGTGTTATATACTGTTGAAGGTGATGTATTTAGGCAGACCTTCTGGCACCTTCAAATCATACTCTTGACAGCTGTGTACACTTTCCGTGGATAGAATGGGCTGGGATAAATTTACAAATGTTTCTTCAGCTTTAGTACTAACTCTTCCCCTTGCTAGCTCTATGACCTTAGGCAGATTTGTTAAACATCTTGTGTCTCAGTTCCCTTATCTGTCAAATGAATTTAATAACATTTACATTGTAGGATTGTCGTGAGGATTGACCAAGATTACATAGGTAAAACTTCTTAAAACAGTGGCCAGAAGATGTTAAGTGCCCAAAGGTTAGTTATGTTATTAACATCCTTGTTGTTATTAGTATTCATGAACTAAATAATTTCCAAGGTCCTTTTCAGAGTTAAGAGTTCAAAAATTCTATACGATTCTTATGTAAAAATCTGAAGTAATGTAAAAAAAAAGGTTCTTGAGGCATTTATAAATAATGTAATATAAAACTATTTTTCCTTTTTAATAGATTAATCCTCACTTACTATCTGATATGTCTAATATTTAGAACTGTTGTATGCCTTTCACTAATAAAAGAAAACACATTTATTTAAAAAGTGGGATGTTTCTTTATCTTTATGAAAAATGCAGTCATATTAAATATATTGACTTAGTTTAACCAAAGGCATAGAGAAAGAGAAATTTTTCAAGAATTTTTCAAGACCTTTTATTACATGCAATACAATTATTAAAAGGTTCACAAGCCTTTCCTCCTATATTCCTAAAATGTATGGACTATTTTCTTCAGCATTTGGCATTCCTTTGGAGGTGTTTTTAACCAGCAGCTGCAAATACTAATATTTGAGAGGAAATGTATGCTTTTGAATATTTTCTGTAAACAGATTCCTGCCAGAGTGGGCCATAAAGACTCCACCTGGTCCTCTCCAGTTTGAAAGGCAAGGTTAACCTGAAGTAAATCTGTTATGTGACTCCCTCAATCAAAATACCATGCCCTGTCTCTGCTGGGAAAAAAATTCAAAATGAGTAAGAGGCCAAATGAACCAGTTTTCCTAAGAGAAATTAGATTCAGCTACTCAGGTAGGTATTTACTATTATCTGCTCTGTACATGATGAGTGCATCCCTTGTTCTTTATTTCTGACAGTCTCATTTGCCTCAATATCTTGAATTAGCAAATTTTGGCACAGGGGAAATTAGCCTATGAAATACACACACACACACACACACACACAAAATCAAAAACAAGAACAAAAAAAAAACCCTAAAAGGACAATATTTGTTTATAGGTGCTGAACTCTGGAAATTGTAAGAGAAATACTCTGTAGAATATCAACCTGGTTTCTCCACAGAAGATTACGTGTAATATGAAAGCAGTGCTGCATACTCTAGTGGGAAATGTGAATTCCTCATCACAAATTCTATGGTGGTCTAAGTCACAGAGTAAATTTCCTTCCATAACTCTGAAAAAGTCCTCAAAGTTCAGTGCTACCAGCTTGAAAAGCACAAAAACATAGCAGGATATATGGCATTTATTAGTAACTTTTGGGTACCCCTATTTCTAATTCAACTATAAATGTTGAAAATTATTTGCATGAAAAACATTAGTATTTAAGTAAAAATAGTAAGCACTGTTCCACAAAAAATATGTAGAAGTCATAGATAATCCTTCCACAAATTATCAGTTTGCAAACAAGACATCAAGTCTCATGTGACACAAATTAATGAGGACTGTGCAAAATAATTCTTATGGATAGTATTTAATAAATATTTTACAAAATAAAATATTTTATAAGCATTGACTAAAAATAGGAATAAAATTTCAGCAGGTTACAGTCAGTCATAATATCATAGATCCAAATGAAATACTTCAGAGTTCTCATTTTTGGAGCAAGGGGAGAAATCATTGCGCAGGGGCCATGCTAATCTTCTCTGTATCATTCCAATTTTAGTATATGTGCTGCTGAAGCGAGCACAAGGGGAAAAATCAGATATAAGAAATTGCTTGGGTGTCTATCAGAAGAGTGCTGTTTCTAATCGAGAATTTTAATAGGCAAGCCTCACAATAAGAAACAACCGACACTGGGAAACTTATTAAACATGCAGATCCTTTGGCCACAAAGCCAAAGATACTCAAAGATACCGGTTGAATGTCTTTGGTAAAGCCAAGGAATCTGTATTTAAGTAAGTGTGTGCCCTTCCCCACCCCCCCACCTCCC
>LNAC01000004.1:2384640-2439448 GCA_002007465.1 Ailurus styani | reverse complement strand
ACCTCCCCACCCCCACCCTGCCCTGCCTGCACTGAAGCTGGTGAGTTTAAGGCCATTGTTGAGAACTACCCAGCACAGGTTGGCTGGGTCTCTGCTTCTCTGACAGAGGGAACATTTGGATAACTGAAAGAGGAGTAAGGTGGCCTAAGGGAAGAAATGTGATTGGTTATGAGGAAGAGTAGAGAGAGCTCAGCTTCCCAGCGTCAGAGAAAAGGATGGAGAAAGGTGGGGAATGAATCTTGAGAGACAAAGAGATGTGGATGTATCTTTAATGGTGTCCTGTTTCATACTTGTAATGCCATTTGATGTAATGGTGTAAAAGCCAGCATCCTTAATATAGGCTATCAGACTGGCCCCTCTTATGTCTCATTTCTTACTCTTCCCTTAGCTGACTCCACTTGGCCTGCTAACTATTCCTTAAAACACAGCGTCTTCCTCTACTTCCTTCACATCTTTTCTTAAATGTCGTCTTCTCAAGAGTCCTTCCCTGACCATGCTACCTAAAACCACACTCACTGCCCAATCTCACTGATTCTCCCTTTTCTCTTTCTGGCCTAATTTTCCCTTTATTACTTATTACTGTATTCATATTGTTCATTTTCTCCCTTCACTCCCACCCTCCACTAGACTGTACACTCTAGCATGGCAGGGATTTTTACCTGTTTTGTGTACTGGTATATGCCCAGCACTAGAATGGTACATGGAAGGTTATAAGTACTACTATACAGGATTAAAGAGGTTCCCTATTAAAAGGAAAAGGATTTTATTCAGCACTAGAAGTAGAGAAAAAGTTTATTTAAAATATTTGATCTTTTAAAAATTCCTCTGTGTTCTTCTAGGAAAAAGAAAAGAAAGAGCTGAAGTATGGGAATCTTTTCAAATGTTTCACTGCTTGAAGGTATATTCATTTTCCATTCTTTCACAAAAATAAGCATGGGTAGTTACTGTTTAACTCTATCGAAAGCTAATAATTGTGTCACTTTGGCCTTGGGGAAATGAAAAACAGGAAACACTTTATTGAGGTTCATAAGTAATATTTTAAAGTTCATAAGTAATATTTTAAAAGGTTATCTGAAGGTTGTTTTTGAACAGAAGTGTGTTAAGGTAAAATAAAAAAAATATTTTTGAAAAGGCATTAACAAAACTAGAAATCAGTCATTGATACTGTCTCTTAACATACATGACTAAACCTAAATATTATTTTTTAACGAAACCATTACAGAAATAACCTTAAGCAATGGAAATTATTATTCTAATTAATAATGGCAGGGTCACAGCCCTTTATTGTAGTGTGCTTCTTTTTATTTTAAGATTTTATTTATTTATTTGACAGAGAGAGATTACAAGTAGGCTGAAAGGCAGGCAGAGAGAGAGAAGGAAGCAGGCTCCCCGCCAAGTGGGGAGCCCAATGCAGGCCTCGATCCCAGAACCCTGAGATCATGACCTGAGCTGAAGGCAGAGGCTTTAACCCACTGAGCCACCCAGGCACCTGCAGAATGTGTTTCTTCTGAATGATCTTACATACAAAGATTGAGGATAGGAATGACTTCACTAGTTCATCTGAAAAGGGAGAAAAGTCCTTGTCCACCTAAAATCTTTCTTTCACTCCTTCCCCAACACTTGTTCCTTAGAAAAGTCCACTTTTATTTGTATATCACACTGGACTCTCCTCCCATTATTAACATGAAAATACCTCTCAATTGTTTGCAGTGACACTGTAATGGCCTTACGGCTTTTCAACTGCTTTACCTAGTGGACATCTGAGTCCTATTCAAAGGACAGACTTCTGACACTGGGTACATGGAAGTGCTAGGCTAGGTGCAGAAGTACAGTTGAAATGGAAATATAAGGGGGAACAGGAAGTGGGAAAAGTTTTTGGCTTTCTGCTTTATCATATGTATAGAAGACTAGTGACTCTCAAAGTAATATAAATCTCCATATGTTTCCTGATGTTTCATTCCTGTCCCATTCCCATATCATCAATATTCAAAATCTTGTCATCGGATAAGTTAACATTAGCAAATAACCATCACATCCATACTGTGTCTCCAGTAGTGTTTTCTATATGCCCTTTTAGAAATAGTCTCTCCATCTATCTCTCTCCCTCTTTCTTTCTTTCCCCATCACTCTCCACCTCCTTCCCTGCTCTCTCATACATGCACACACACACACACACACACACACACACACACGATACCTATTGAAATTATATGTTTACTCTTATCTGACTTATTAACCATGCATCTACTCTGCGCCAAGCACAGGTGAGTAAATTACATATATTATCTCATTTAACATTAAACCAACCCTAGAAAGTGAGACTTTTATCTTCAATGTTACAGACACAGAAAATGAGCACAGAGAGGGTAAATAAATTTCCCAGTCACATTTATTAGTCAAAAAAGCTAAAACCAGAGCTTACTGACACCAAAATCTATGCATTTAACCAACACATTCTATGGCCTCTCTTCAGCCTCCTGCCACGTCCAACAAGTGAGTGTACTTGAAAAGCCTCTGACCTTTGTGTGTTGAATAAATGAAAACATAAAATGGAATGCCTGGCAAATCTGCTTGTGGCCCTCAGAATGCATTTCTTTAGTGTAATTATTATTATTATTATTATTTTTGCTATTTATAAAACACCATGAAGTACATTTAAGGACAAAAGATGCAGACATTTTCATGCAGTCTTATGTAATGATGTGCAATTTAGACCTAATCCTTTTAGCCCAGAGATGACAGACCGACGCTCTAAACAAAACTCATTGTGTTCTTTCGTGCTGCCATAACAAGGTATTTAAAGGATGAACTTCTGGCTGGCAGATGGATTTCTTGGCATCACTATACATGCATCACAGAAATTGTTTTGTTTCATGGGATTCAAACAAGATGCCTGACATTTCTGAGGAGATATTTCCGCTTGTAAATGGGGTAACTTGTTAGGTCGTGGTGTTAATGAACAATAACAAAGGTTTTTAAGGCTGTGTCCTGTTTATAATTTTGTGTGATGTGTAAAAAGTGAATTTACTGAAACTCATCCTAACTCAGAGTCTAGGTATTTGGTCTTGTTATATAATATTCCTATATTCCTATATATCCCCTCAACCACACTGGGATTTCTCTGTATCCTCTGGCACAATATATGGAAACACTCTACTATATACCCAGACTAACAGGGAATAGAAAAGAACATCTAGCTTTATATCTGTGGCTGGAGTTGCTCCCTGGAATTGAGTACCTGGAGAGCATCTATAGTTTTTTAGGATGGGGAAGTTCACTTTCTTTCCGCATGTTACCTAAGGCTTCTACAGGTTATCATCAGTTCTTGGAGTATGGGAAACTGATTGTCATTCAAAAATGCACATAAAAGCTCTGGTAATGTAGGAATCTCCCCTGGGCCTAGAACAATTAAAAAATGAATTGGGCCAAGGGAAGAACGTAAGAGTCAGCCTTTTGCTTTTAGACAAGTAACTGCCTATATCACCCAAGGTAGCCAATAGTGGTGTCTCCTCTTCTTGAAAATCTCAGGAGTAGAGCCCTCACATGGTGTTTCACTAGTGTTAGCATAAACCACAGAACTTCTTTTCTTTTCCTACCAAAATTCATTATTTCAGCAAACCCTCAAGGAGTATCCCCTGTGTAACTGGTATTATCATAAAGTCTGGTGATACAAGAGAAAGCAAGATAGCCCTTTTGGTGGGTTTTAAGAAATGGCTGCAAAATTCTTAGATACTCTTCATACTGAGAGATGAGTATACATTCCCTCACTTTGAATGTGGGTGGGTTTGTAACTACTTTGACTATACAGTAAGGAGAAATGATGCTATGTGATTTCTGAGAACAGGTCATTAAAGGTGATGCATCTTTTACCTTTCTCATGAGAACATTTATACTTAGGTTCCTAAGTTGTCATTTAAGAAGTCCAACTACCCAAAGCTACCAAGGTGTGAGGAAGCCAAGCCATACATACATGTAGCCGTATGTACATTGCCCCAGACAGCAATCAAGCTGAGTTCCCCCCTGATAGCTGGCTTCATCTGCCAGACATGAGAATGAACCTTCTTGGACATTCAGCCCAGTTGAGCCTTCATATGACCAATATAATTCTGGACCACATTTGGCAATGACTACATGGTTGGCTCCAGGTAGGATCTGCCCAGATGAGCTCTTCTGAAAATTGCTGTCAGACAAAATCATGAGCAAAATGAAATGCATGTAGGTTTTATATGGATTTGCTATCTAGCAAGAGTAACAGATTTTGTTACCTGGACATTGGTGTTACCAGGATCAGTGAGCCTCAAAGTGGCGGTCAGTGAAGGCCTAAAGGAGCGTGAGTGGAATGGTATGGCGGCTAGAAGATAGGAGATCTTTGATATATAGTGATAGAAAGTTTGGGAAAACTGTCACCTGCAAAATGTATCTAGTGAACTAATTGATCTGGCTAAGGATATTTCTATGCTAAATGTTGAAGTGACAACTAATTTCTTTTAGCTGCATATCATAAAATAAAGAGATATGAGCTAGAGAAGAAATTACTCCATTTTTAAGCAGAATGTAGGACAAATAAAAATGGCCCTTGACTTGCTAGTTTCAAAAATAAAATATTTCTCTTCCCTAGTTTCTCCCTGAAGACTCTCAAAAGCAAGAAAGAGCCTCTGGGCAAAGATCAAATCCAGGATGCTGTCAAGAAATGTGGTCTTAGAGTAAATGTGAAACAAAATGTGTGGTGGTAAAACCCTTTCTTAAGAATTGAAATATTTAAGGTGATTTCTCATAGACCTTTTCAAAAAGGCTTTACAGATTTTTAATGTATGTCTCCCAGGCCCTCTATGTTCAATTAACAATAACTGTTCTAAGAATCTTAAAGGAATAGGTCCCCAATAGCCTCATAAGAAACTCAAGGTAGAGATCTACTCTGAGGTCAACTTTCCAGTTTTTTTATAGGGATACACTGTTCAAGATTGAATATTTTAAGCAAAAGTCAAGGTATCAAATCATTATATAAGCCAAAATGATGCCAAGTTATAGGTGAGAGGTTTTTTTTTTTTTTAGTTTTACCTCAACAGACTCTAAAATATAACTTTTTTTTTAACAGGAAATGTGTATGTGGCCATTGTGTTTTTGCCTTTTACCAAGCTCTATTTGTTGAGTCCCTCAGATGTAGGACGTCTACTTTTGAAGCAGGCATCAGGCATACATTGGAATCCCCACTAAAGGTGGCTAAGTTGTTAACCATACACTAGATACATTCTCAGGCAGTCTAATCTCAGGGAACGGACAGAAGAATTTTGAATTTGAAGAGAGCATGCTGTGTTGCAGTGGTGGCAGGTTTCAGAGGCGGGGATGTGAAGATTAAAAGGAAGTTTATGGACTTGGCATTAGGAGGTACACATGATCTCAGTCCTGCCAGAGTTTCACATCTGTGACGAAATACTTGAAAGCATCAAATAGTGCACTTGATAATGGGGAGAGTTGCTGGGACTCGTACATCCACTTCCCCACCATGCACCAACAGGAAGGAGAAGAGTTCTCTGGAAATGTGTTAATAATAGAGTCTTTTGCAATGAGCCATATGACAAGGTGTGATTGAACAGTTTGGAAAATCGGATTCAGTTAAAGCATGTTATTACAAGAGCAATATACAGCAAGGCATTATTAGAGAAGCTTTAGAGTTCGTGGGAGATCTAAATTCTCCTTGTTAGCTAAGCTTTATTCAAGAAGAGAAGAGAGGTAATAGATACTTTTGTTATGGAACCCGACCAAATGGCCGAGTTGAACTGGAAGCCTTAGTTGAGACTTGGGGAGTTGTAGTTGATGGTGCTGGTTTATCACCCTTCCTAGTATATCGGCTTCCCTGCAAGTAAGGTCCCATAGAGTGGTTTCCAACCTCCAGCCCCGGTCTGAAATTCAGGAAAAAAATGGGAAGCCTGGTGAGAGACTGTGTCCATTAATTTAGTTTTAGTGTATGACATCTGAGTTCAGAGAGAACAGCTGGGACAATCCAAGTACAAACCACCTTTAACTTAGAAGCTCCCCATTTATATGGTACTTATTCAATGCACAAGACTGTCAAAAAGAAAATTATCTTCCTCTCCATTTTTGAAAAAATTTTATTATAAAGAAAGTGGGTATTTTTTTTAGCAAACAACAGTTACCATGGGAAACTTTCCTTAGCCATGTAGAAAATGTAGAAATAAGATCAGAAAACAAGGAGGAACCAAGGAGATGAGTCGTCCCTGCAAGCAAAATTGCCCAATAGATATTCTGGCTCCTTCTTGGAGGAGGCAGGGATCATGCATGCAGGGGCCGAAAAGAACAAAAGCTAATGCTTTCGCCTGTATGTAGGAGTCATTAACGTAGAAGTAAGCCTTGATCCTGAGTGGAAGAGATGATAGAAGACACTGGTAAGAATTTTATATTTTTTAGACCCATATTTTATAATGCTACAATCTGCTAGCTAGGGACAACTGTATAGCCCCCAGGAAGCCACGTGCCACAGAGAGCATGAGGCAGGGAGGCCCAGCTCGATTAGCCTGGGCCAGTGGCAGTACTGTCATGGGTGAGTAGCGTTGTGGTGGTGAGTGTGATAAACTTTCCCAGTATCCCAGTGACAGGGCAGAGCCAGAAATAAATGCCCCCAAGTGCCAGTTCAAGTCCTCAAAGAGAAAAAGAAGTTTTTCGGGCTCAAAGAGGGAGTTGGAGGCTTGGATGCTACAAGTAAATTCAGTCTTGTTTTCTTTCCTGTAACTTAAGGGTTTTATGGAAGATGAGTAAGAGGCTGCCTTTTCCCTCTCAGGGATGCCCTATATGACGCTGCCGTGCATTTCCTAGATGCCCTTGTTGGCTGGACTCTGGATGCTGATGGCTCACAGCTGCGTCCTCCTTCAGGCATTGTCCTTGGCTCAAGGAAGCTGCCTCGCCCAAGGTTATGCCCTCTTCCTGTGACACAGCACACATCCAACGCCTGGGCAATGCAGGATACAAGGGCTTGTCCCCCGGCCTTGATTCAGGACGTATCTAAAGAGCCACTCCACCTTCAAAGATCCTCATGGGATTCACTGAGGCTGTGAGGCTGTTCTTGTAATTACATCACAGGTCAGGTCCTCTTCTCATGTGTCTTGAATTAGTACTAATTCCCTTAAATTAAAAATTTGGGTCCTAGTTTGATGTTAAAATACTTTACTAATTCTGTGAAAATGAAAATTATGATCTGACCTCTGCCTTCAGGGAGATTTTAATGTATAGAAATGATAAATGACTACAAAATATAACACAAAGCTATGTGGCCTGAGTATAAGGTGCTAAGGCATTCATTCATCAAAGCGTTAGCGCCTACTGTGTGTTTAATGCAGCAGTATGAAGATAGGTAGAATAGAGCCTGCTATTAAGGAATTCAGTGTGCTCAGGGGAGGGAAAATCTATTCTTGACAGGAGTTTCTTCACTGAGGCTCAATTTGTTTGTTTGTTTAAGTCCCCACTAACGTCTAAAAAGAATTTGAATTGGTTCATAAAAAGTAATTAAGTATTTCATGGAGGATTGAGGTGTGATGGAGTGAAAGGAAAATTCCAGGTTGAAGTAATAACATGAAGGCAGTAAATAGGAGACCATTTTCTCACAGTGGTTTCTGATAGGGTCTTCAAAATGTAGCCGTTCAAAGAATGTTTACCTGACGAATGGAATCCAAAGTTGGGAGAGGCCTGAAGACAAAGGTAAGGAATTATGGCTTTGTTTAGTATAAAGCAGAAAGATTTTTTTCTAGTTTATCTCCTATGTTTATTTATAACTTCATTGTCTATCTCACAGTCTCTGTCTCACATCCTTTCATTGTTGATAGTGATATCACAGTCTCTATTCTTCATATCCTCATCTTATGAATTTCACTCTCATTCATTTCCATTTGTCTTCATCCTTGTTCCTGTTTGTCACCTCCCTTTAGGTACAATATGCTATCGTTTTAAACCACTTAGCTTTGGGTAAGTGTGATACCCCAAATATTTTTTAAATTTTTTTAAATTTATTTTATTTGACAGAGAGAGAGATCACAAGTAGGCAGACAGGCAGGCGGGGGGGCGGGGGAAGCAGGCCATCCTCTGAGCAGAGAGCCCGACGTGGGGCTCGATCCCAGGACCCTGAGATCACGACCTGAGCCAAAATCTCAGAGTAGAAGCTGATAGAGCCTTTGGACTCTGGCACAACAGCCTCACTTAGGCATGGCCTGGAAAGACAGAAGCAGGGACAGTTTTCCCCATTGGCAGAGTTCTGGGTACTATGCATTGTCATCTATTTTGGGTCAAAAGACAAGTATGTTTATATAAGATTATATATAGATTCACTAGCAGAGACAAATGTTTGGACTTGTTGGCCAGGGGCTTGAAAGGAGAAAAGTTAGAAAAATGAGACAGAGAAGCCTGGAGAAGAAACATGTGAATTGGCATCTTAACATGGGTGTGACATGTGAAAATCTTTGGTTCACATAATCATGTGCATCAGAGAGAATCTACTAATGAAGGGGCCCCAAACAATCTTATAGAGTAACTTGGCTGACAATAGCTGGTCTGTGTCAAAAGCCACCCCAATGTTGTACAAAGGGCTTATATAGGAGAAACTATGGAGTCAGGGATGTAGGCTGTGTATGGGCCCAGCAACATGGATTATCACTCACCAGGGTGGACCTAGTACTGCTGCTGCCAATTATCTAAATTGATAGCAGTAACACTAGTGCAGACCCTCTAATAGGGCGCCATCCCTTGAGGGGGCCAACCAGCCAAAGTTGATTACATTGTGTCCATTCCATCTTGGGAAGTAGAAATTTATTTCAAGTAGAGTTCTCTATGTGATTGCCTTTCCTGCCCTCTAGGCTCATTGGCAGCACGATTATTCAGGGGCAAACAGAATGTTCAGTCTGCCAACATGTGATCCTACATAAATTGCACTGGATCAAGCAAAGCACTTTACAGCAAATGAGATGCGACAATAGGCACCTGACAGTGAGATTCACTGGTCCTACCACATATCCTATCACTTGATTCTGTGAGTCTGATGGAATGATTGAATGTTTTTGAAGGTACACCCAAGGTGGCAAATTTGAAATTTTACTCTACAAGGATATGCACATCTTCATTCTCCAGGATGAATAGCACTCTTTAAATCATCAACCATTATATAATGCTGTGTTCCCTAAAGGGACGAATACATGCATCTGGCAAGTAAGGATTGCAAGAAGGAGGGACTCTAGTTATCACTCCCAGTGACTCACTTGGGAAATCTATACTTCCTGTCTTCACAACTCTAGGTTCTGTAATTCTAATGGTTATAAGGGCTGCTTCTACAGGAGCTCCACTAAACTTCAGCTAGGACTGCCCCATGTTACTTTAGGTTCTTTGTGCCAGGAATCCAGTAGGCCAAAAAAACAAAAACAAAAACAAAAAAACCCACCACCAACAACAATCCACATCCTGGAAGAAGAAATTGTCTCTGATCATCAGGAGGAGGTAGGACTGCTGTTAATAATAGGAGTAGACAAAAATACATTTGTTACCCAGGTGATCTGCTAGGGAAAGGGTAGCGTGGAAGGGGGCTCTTCGTATTCCCCATACCAGTTTTTATGGTAAATAGAGCAAAAGCCACATCCTGAGAAGGTCACAGCAACTAGGGGCCCAGACTCTCTCCTCTCAGGGGAGCCTGGATCATCCCACCAACTGAGGAAGACCAGCTGATATGATAGTCATAGGTGAACAGAATTTAGTAGTTGGGTTAACAGATGAGTTGGGTTATCAGATGCATCCTGGAGAAGAGCTACAGGGGATACTGTAACTTGTTCCACTAATCTCATAAAACTTTCCTAGGAAAAGCTACCAGTTACAATCCTGGAGTTATTCCCCTGTGGAGGCAATATACTATATGAAGCAAGTGGAACAGAGTGGTACAGGAATGGATTATAGTGGATGCTTTTGGACACTTCCCAGATTTCCCTTTAAAGTCAAGGCTTCATAATCTCAGATGCTAGTAGTGTTTGCTAATGACTTACAGTTGCATGCAACTCCAGGAATTGACCTCAAGCTGCTTTGTCCAAGTCTATGCACCTGTCCCTGGCTGCAGCTATATCCAATGATTGGTTGTTATGGGTTATGTTCTCCAATGTGGGACATCTTTGTAGGATCATAGTCTTGCTACGTCTTTATGGCATTGACTGTAGCTATTCTTTCAACTCTATCTCATTTTAACTTCTCCCTCTGCCTGGTCTCATCTCCCTTGCTCCTTCACAGATACTGATTCTAAGAACACTCCCAGTAAACGTCTTGTATGCAAATCCTGGGGGAACAGTACCTGCAACAGTGGGGTAAATTCATAAACCTAAGCTTCTAGGAAGGGGAGATTCTGAGGCTTCTTTATTCTGATAACCTCCTTAAGGGGTTTTGTTTATATAATGCTGAGTGTCGAAGATAGTAAAACTCTACATAAAATAAAAAGAATTCAGAATTCACAGGGAGCAATTTCACAAAAATGAAGGAGTAAAAAAAAAAAAGGAAAGAAAAGAGGAAACCCAGTGAACATGAAAATGAAAGTAAGGGAAAGACTTCTTATTGAAACCAGTGAAGGGACTGAGTTTGGCATCCAGGTTAATGAGAAGAGGTAAGCACATGCAGACATAGGATCTATGCCCCCTCTACCAACCTGGGGACTTGTACAGGTCTTTGAAATCAGGACTTTGATGGGCAGAAAAATCCATGGCAGATAAGTAATTACAAAATATATATGGGGGTTGCCTGTGTGGCTCAGTTTGTTAAGTATCTGCCTTCAACTCAGTCCATGATCTCAGGGTCCTGGGATCGGCCTGCATCAGGCTCCATGCTCAGCGGGGAGCCTGCTTGTCCCTCTGCCCCTCCCCAGCTTGTACTCTCTCTCTCTCTCAAGTAAATATATAAAATCTTTAAAAATAAACAAACAAAAAGCAAAAAAACCCCAAATATATTTAATGTATCAAGTCATATTTTTCTTTTAGGGTTGATTTTTTTTTCCCCTTGCACTAGTATCTCTTCCTTCCTAAATGTATTCTTTCCTCTTTAATTATTTGCTGCTTATTGTGATTTATTAGCAGTTCTATTATAAACTATAGGGGTAATCTTTGACTTTGCTTTCTCTTAAAGGCTACATCAAATAGGGAAATTTCATTGGCTCTACATTTAAAATACATTCAAAATTTAGAAAACTCTTCAGACAAAAGGATTATGAGACCAACCATAAACTTTGATCTACATCAAGAAATGAAGAACATTGGAACTGGAATCAAGCAAGGTAGCATGAAACTAATTTATCTTATTTTAATTGCTTCAAAAGATAACTGTCTAAGGCAAAAATAATAATGTATTATATATTTATCACAGATATAAATATAAAAGGTATGACAATAGCAGATGGAAGGGAGAAATTGTGTATTTAATGTTTTAAGGTCCTTATACTACATAAGAAGTGATACATTATTTTAAGGTATATCCTGACTAATTAAATTGCATATTTAAAAACTTACATCAACCATTAAAAATTGTATTAAAAGGCATATACTCCTACAGTAGAAGTAAACTAAAATTTTAAAAAAACACTCTGTGATTCAAAAGTAGGGGAAAAAAGAGGACAAAAGAAACAAAGAACAGATAGAACATTAGAGAACAGTTAGTAAGACGATAGAGTTTGACCTAGCCACAGACTAATATCATTAAATATAAATAAAACAAACACACTAAAAGGCTCAGATTGTCAAACTGGACAAGAAAACAAGATGAAACTATATGCTTCTACAAGAGAACCATTTTATTTTATTTTTTTTCAAATTAGCAAATATTTTTATTTATTTATTTATTTATTTTTATTTTATTTTCTCAGTGATCCAAGATTAATTGTTTATGCACCACACCCAGTGCTCCATGCAATACGTGCCCTCCTTAATACCCACCACCAGGCTCACCAATCCCCCCACCCTCCTCCCCTCCGTAACCCTCAGTTTGTTTCTCAGAACACAGTCTCTCATCTTTCGTCTTCCCCTCCAACTTACCCCAATTCACTTTTCCTTTCCTTCTCCTAATGTCCTCCATTTTATTCCTTATGTTCCACAAGTAAATGAAACCATATGATAATTGGCTTTCTCTGCTTGACTTAAAGAAAACCATTTTAAATGTAGGACATAGTTAAGTTAAAAGTAGAAATGGAAAAAGATATACCATGAAAGCACTTACCAAAAAAAAGCTAGAGTAGCTATATTATAATGTACAAAGTAGACTTTAGAGTAAGGAATATTACCAGGGACAAAGAGGGACATTACATAATGTTAAAGAGGTCAGTTCACCAAGAAAACTTTATAATCTTACGTGTGTATGCATCTAACAACAGAGTTTCAAAATACATAGAACAAAAAATGATAGAAATAAAAGAGAAATTCACAATTATGGTTGGAGATGTCAGTACTCCTCTTAGTCATTGATAAGACAAATAGAAAATTAGTAAGAATATAAGACACTTGAACATTATTGAAAAATTGAGCTAATTAATATTTATAGAACACTCAACTGCAGAATACATATTTTTTTCAAGTTCAAATGGAACATTCATTAAGATAGACCATCTTCTAGGTCATACAACAGTCCTTAATATATTAATTCACTTACGTGAATTAAAACAATATAAAGTGTGTTTCAGACTTTAACAGTTAGTCTAGAAATCAGCAACAGAAAGAGGTATATGAAGTCCCCAAATATTTGAGAATAAAACCAGTTACTTCTAAATAATCTATGGGTCAAAAGAGTACATCAGAAGAGAGGTTAGGAAGTATTTTGTACTGAATGAAAATAAGACCCAGCGCATTTGTGGGATAGCACTAAAGCAGAGCTTAGAGGGAAATATATATATCATTAGATGCTTATAGTAAAAATGCAATCAGAATTTAAATCCTGCTCGGTTCTACTTATGATCTATCACTCTTCTTCACCAGATTATTGCAAAGCCTCTAACTGATTTCCTTACTTCAACTCTTGCCCACTACAGTCTATTCTCAATGCAGCAGCCAAAGCAATTAATTTAAATCCTATGTCAGATCATGTCACTCTCCAAATCCTACATTAGCTATTCATTTTTCTCAGTGTAAACATGAAAGACTTTATGAAGCTAACTTGACATTATATGTTTTGGCCCCTTTACCTCTCTGACCTCATTCTTGGTTCTCTGCACCCTGCCCCCCTTCCCTCTGCCCCAGCCAACCTTACTTAACTCCATTCAGCCACACAACTTCCTTGCTTGTCTCAAGCATTTCTGTCTTGGGCCTATGCACTAGCTGTGCTCTGTCTAGAGCAGTCTTCCTCCAAAAACCACATGGTTAACTCCTTCACTTCCTTCAGTTCTTTGCTTAAGTATGGTCTTCTCAATGAGGACTCTCTTGATTGTCCTATTTTTTTATTTGTTTTCCTTTGTTGGCTTATATTTATCATCTGTGCCCCTCACTAGAATATAAACTCCTTGAGAACAGTGATTTTTATATATTATAAACATGCAAAATACTGCCTGGCATATATAAATGCACTAAATAAATAATTTGAGGGATTAAGGGCAGAAAGGAGACAGGGGTCAGGGATAAGGGAGAAAGAGGAAAAAAAACCAAGGGGAAAAGAAATCTTTTATAATTTTATTTTGCTAATACTTAAGGATAGATGTTATGTTTGAAGTTTTGGTAAACTCCAAACTACTTGTTATAGAACATATAACTACTCTAAAATATTCTAAAAAGGTGCCAAACGTTTTCTTTCTCTTGCTTTTTTTTTTTAACTAACTAAATTTTCTTTATAGGTGAGCCATAAGGTACAAACCTTTTTTTCTCTTAATACTTGTTTATTTCTGTGGTAAACCCTTTAAAAATCCACTTATTGCAATTTTCATATTTCTTCCCATTTCTCTACATGAGATTGTATATTTTTCTGGTTTTTAAGTATGGTGTTTTTGTGAGTAAGCATGGGATTCATAAAGGGTTGGCTGTGTGTAGGTCCACATGCCCTGGAAATTACATTTCAATGTATGTATGTATATTTAGTCACAGGGGGATCTCCATTCATGTTTTGGTTTTTAAAAAGTTTGAAATATTCACTGATTGTGTTTCTAAGGCAATTAGAGGTTAAGAATGTGTGCCTTGGAATCGGACTTCCTGAATGTGATTCCTGGCTCTGCTCCTTACTAGTTGTGCAATTTGAGCATATGATTTACCATTCTGAGCCTCTGTTTCCTGTATAAAACAGTGATGCTAATACTGCCCTGGTTTGTTCTTTGTGTGTACAAAAAAAGATCATCCACATACAAGGCTTAGCAGTGTATATAAAACTTAGTATTCAAATGACAATTATTACAATCATTAATATTTGTAAAATCCTATTTTTAAATAAGTTATTTAAAACTTGAAATAGTTTCCCTTTACAATGTTATCCATACTGGATACAGTCCCAGACTATATGAGATAGCATGCCAAAAAGTCAATAAATACAAATAAATTACACTGTACATAACTATATAAAACTGTCCTATAGTAAGAACTGAACTGTAGGAGAAAGAAAGGTCTGTGTTCATTCACTTACTCATTCACTGAACTAAGAATTTTCAACACCTTGGTTTTGCTAGATGTGTATCAGTGTTAATTTTCTTTAGCAAAATAGACTCGAAGTTGTGAAATCCTCTTGCACAGAAGCTCTGTAAGTGGGACCAAGACATTCTCCTGCACAGGGCTCATCCTCTTAACTTGTCAGGACCTCCTCACCTGTACCATTGGAAATAGTTCCATGACTTTAGCAAGACCTATGTTCAGGGTTATTTCTCTGATTCAGGCTGGTTAACCTTATTTATTTCCTACCAACAATATTTTTACTACTACTAACTTTCTCCCTACCTCCATCTTGATCTATATAAGATAATTCAGTTTCAATTTCTCTCCAAAGTTAAATGTTCCCAGAGAAGATGCTACATCTTTTTTACTAGCAACAATGGGGTGTGAGGCATGGGCCAATAATAAAAGAGATTACAACTCAAAATACTCCCTCTCCTCACCCAAGCCCCCCAAAATAAATTATACTTGTAGTATAAAGCAATCTAGGTCCTGAAGCTTACAGTTTTTCCTTGATTTTAACTAAAACTGCATTTGTGTTCTTGAAACTCCTCTGCCGTATAAATGACAGATTCCGTTTCTTAAAATTTGCCCACAAATTGGTTTTAGTTGTTAAAATTACTTGTTAAACTTACCAAAAATTATTGACTTTGAGACAAGATTAGGTTTTGATTTCTTTAAAAGGGCCAAATTGAAAGTTTTTCATTGGCATGACTTTCCAGACAATAATAAACTCACATACTATTTAAGTCAGCTTCAAAAATGGAATGCTATATACAAGTATGTGTTTATCAGTGTGGGAAGGGATTTTGCTTATTCTGAGCATCTAGAACCAGTTGAAACTACACTAGAATGTTTTTGGGATGTCCATCAACATTTCACCATCTCTCTTTTTTTTTTTAAGATTTTATTTATTTATTTGACACAGAGAGAGAAATTACAAGTAGGCAGAGAGGCAGGCAGAGAGAGAGGAGAGAGGAGGAAGCAGGCTCCCCGCTGAGCAGAGAGCCCGATGTGGGCCTCGATCCCAGGACCCTGGGATCATGACCTGAGCCAAAGGCAGAGGCTTTAACCCACTGAGCCACCCAGGCGCCCAACATTTCACCATCTCTCAATCACCCTGTGTTTTTCTGTCTAAAGCAGAGTGTATTTTCATCTTTTAGATCTTGAAAATTTAACTTAGAATCACTTCACTGGCTCTGTGAAGAAGTGAAACAAAGCTGTATTCAGCTTTTCATTATGTTTCAATTAATTGTGATCCTTGGAAGGATTTGGGCACGAGAATTTCAACTGTCAAATTTGCCTTCTGGGATGCTTTTTTTCTACAGATTAGTGTTTCTCAAAAGGATCCCATAAAAATAATGACCCTGACATTCTAGACAAAGCATCTGCTTTTTCTTTCAACAGTTCTCTTTGAGCTAGGAGATACAATTTTACATCTATAATTACATAGCAAACTATATTTCAAAAACACGTTTAAAAACTGGCATTCTGTGCCCTGCAGATGATGAAACCCAGGCTGTTTTTGAGGAACATATACTTTGTGAATGATTTAAAAAAATTTACAGAAACTTGGCCAATGGCCAGATATAAGTGATGAATTTTTAGGCAGTTATTAAAATGTTTGCCTTTCAACGTACTTCTTTGGGAAAAGGAGCCATGGCCCTTGGAATCACCTATCAAACTGCTTCTATTATCTGCTGCCACAGCTATCATTAATAACATGGAGATTTGTCTCTATGTAACAGCTGGAAAAGCAACAGATACTATTCATTCACCAGATTTTTTTTTAATATCTGTGTATGCAAAGCTCTGTTCTGTGTTTCATATAGGTAGCAAATACGAGACACGACTTCCTCAAGGAGTTTGTAAGTAAATAAGGAAGAAGAGACATTGGTGTAAGTAATTATGTCATAGGGAAGAAAAGTCCCCTTAAGGATTTATTTTATTTTATTTTATTTTATTTTTTAAAGATTTTATTTATTTATTTCACAGAGGGAGAGAGATCACAAGGAGGCAGAGAGGCAGGCAGAGAGAGAGGGGGGAAGCAGGCTCCCTGCTAAGCAGAGAGCCCGATGCGGGCCTCGATCCTAGGACCCTGAGATCATGACCTGAGCCGAAGGCAGAGGCTTTAACCCACTGAGCCACCCAGGCGCCCAAGGATTTATTTTATTTTAATGTAGAAAATAGAAGTATAATCCGAGGTAAACTTTAGAGACTCACATAAGAGGAATCCCTGATCTTCACTGTCATTTCACTGGGCCCCTTTCCTGTATCTTGCACTTCTCCTCACTAACCTGCACCTCCTGCAAATGAATGCAGGCAGACCCTTCAGACGTACTTTTCTCATAGTATAAGCTTCAGAATTTACGCACAGCTACCTTGGCTAAGGCTTTTTCCATACTAAGCATAAAATAAGTTCTACAGCTCAAATACAAATCTTATGCCTCCAAGTGTTGCATATATTTAGTGTCATTTAATCTTTTCTCCAAGTGTTGCATATATTTAGTGTCATTTAATCTTAACAGCAGAGCATCAGTAGAGATTGATTTATCAAAAGAGTCTGCTAAGATGTACACAGGCTATTCAGTATTTCACATATCCCATTAGTTATGAGGCTGGCATTAGAACCTGGTTTCCCAAAAGCTCTGCCCAAAGAAATTCTTTGTTAGGCTTTATTGATCATTTATAACAATAATTATCAACCCGCAGTTATCCCAGAATAGCTAACCTTACCACAGAAGTGGCCCCTCTCCACCCTTTCAGGGATCATAAAAAAAACAGTGAGCAGAGTTTAGAGCTACACATTATCAGGCGACAGTCACTGCTTCACATCCTTAGACTTCTAGCTACTCCACCATGAATAATGATTGGATGCCCTCAGGACCCTCTTCCTTCCCATAAACATAAACCCTAGGAACCCAAAAAACCCTAGGAACACAGAGCTGATTTTGGAGAAGCCATTGGTGTGTACAATTTAGATCCATAGCCCTAGATTCCAGTTCTACTTTCCTGATACCTTTTTTTTTTCTTTTTGGTCTCAAGGATTATACCACTTTCCCCAAGTAGTTAACTGACAAAGCGCACTTTTGATTCTTACTCTGAACCCCACCCCCTTTTCAGGGGCGGGGAGTGGTGCTGACAGAGAAAAAATATTAAATACTCTAGCACAAGTGCTCTTTCAGGTTTAATTTACTTTTCACATCCTATGTTCACTTCTGACTGTGAAGGGCAACCATGTCCTTGGTACATCAATCAACCAAAAACAATACATCAAACCTCTACTCATGTTCCAGGAACTGTTTAGCACATCATCTCTTTATGTCTAGAGAAAACATCTACTGAATTTCTTCTTATACTTTAACATTTAGACATTCTCCTCCCTTGATGTCTTGCTCTGATTTTTATAGTCTTATACTTTGCAATACAGAAATATCTACCTGAGGAAAAAATGGAAAAAATTAATTTAAAGCAGGCTTTCATTTTCACAAAATATAAGTATTCGTAAAATACCCAAGCTATCAGCTATGCTGGTACCTTTCATGGATTTATACAACAATGTTTTCTTCAAAGTATCCTGAAGAACAGTAGTGAACAAGATCTCAAATTCTCAACTAAGTATTAAATGAATACATATTCAAAGTAAGAACTGGTACAAGGATATTTGTTTAAAAAAAAAGTCCAAGTCCCAGAAAATTATGTTAATAATACCAAAGCATTTATAATAAAAATCTTATTTAACACGTTTTCACTAAGGAAAAAACCCAGATAGCAAATAGAATAAGCAATAGAATCATGCCCCATTTACCTCCAAAGTTAAAATGTAGGTGACTCCCAATGAGCTAATAATTTATTTCCAAGTCAAATCTATTCTTATAGACTTCATGACACCAGATGATTCTTCATTGCACTGAATCTAGACGTTTTCCAAAATTCTACATCAAACAGCAAAATAAAAGCCAAAATTGAGAAAAGCTGGGTTTGGTTCTTGTAATTTTTCACTCCAGTTTTTCAGGCTAATTTTGTTTTTAAGTAAGAGTAGATTCTTCTAATGACAATGTTGGTAATGACTTCTCTAAGAGAAAAATAAAGTTGTTTGATGTATTGGAAATGAGTTTAAGTTCTCTAAATCCTTTAGTTCTTATTCTTTTGAAACATCGCTTCTAATGAATTATTTCACATTGAAAACTCAGGTCCTGTTGTAACATAAATGCCATTAACAGTTATCTGTGAAATGTTTTGAAGAATAGAGTTGGTCTTTTCTCCTTTAAAGCAGTGTCTCGTCAGGATTCCAAAAAGCCAAACTCAAGATTTCCCACATCCTTAAATGCCACTCTCTTACCACCTCTCAGATTTGGCTCACTAAACTTTCTGCCAAGATTCGTTCAGGAAGTTAGAGAAAAGAAGGGTGAGGAACAAAGAAAAAGTCACTGAAAACACAGGTGTTTCAGCCTAGGCCTGTCCTTTTCTTTCATTTTACAAGGAATGTGCTAATGATATTTCTACTATCAATATTTCCTTAGGTATTATAATCTACAGGGCAAGAACAGGATTTATGGGGTTCTATTAATTCAGTCCCCACTACCATGGCAATAATGGCACTTACCAGGTGCTTTTAGGTAATACTTTCTATAACTCAATGGAGCCAAACATCATGGATTAGGAGAGCAACAAGCAAATTCCATATGGGTTTGTTGTTTCTTTTTTTACATAAATAAAAACTGAATTTCAGAGTTTTGGATGAGAAATGGCCTCACACAGACTCCAAGTCTCCCATTCAAAGATGCTCCCATCTTAAAGGCACACATGCTGAAAAATATTTTTGCCTAAACTTTTGGTAACTGCTTATATCCAACCCCTCTATCTGTGGAGAGTGCTGCCATCCCACTGCCATCTCCTTCTTTGACCATTCTCCTTCCAATCTTTAATTAATTATTGTGTTTAGAGAATGCTTTAGTAATCCTAATGTATTCAATGTTTTTGAACTCTTAATAGTCTTGCCCATACAACATTGTAATTACTTACAGTATTCTACCTGGTTGTATGGGCTTGATCTCCAGAGCTAGACGGAAAGTGCTTTAAAGGCAGAGCCTATGTCTTACCATTTTATTATCCCCTCAGTGCTTGCCCCATTGTTGGACACACAGGGAGACAAGTAATGTCTTCCAGCTTCCCAAATCCTGCTGAACTCCAGACCTCTCTAGCATGATGCCCTCCTGTGTTCTGCCACTGTAGAGATCTCATCCCTGAGATATTCTTTCCTTATTCCTGTTTCTTTGCTACATGGTAAAATACCCTGTCCTCAGTCTCCAGTCTGGTATGTAGTTTTTTGAACAATAATTCTTTATGATTATGTTTTTTTGTTTTTGTTTTTGTTTTTTACCAGATGACAACTAAAGATAAGACCCTGCCTCTTTAAACAGATGATGAACAAGGATCATGGCAAATCAGTATTCAAAAATCAGTATTCGAAAATCAGTATTCAAAAATCTGGAGACATGTAGGGTTTTTAAATCCCTAAAATTACATAAAGTAGATGGCCAAGTACTCCAGCTGGATATCAAGATAGGTTTAGTCCCCACACCCTGATCATTCAGCATGTCGCTTGTTGTAGTTATTTCCTTTCGGCTTCAGGGGAAGCTGTTATAGCAAATGTTGATCACAAATGAAAAAGGTCATGCTGATTTTCAAAAGCATAAAATATACTGTAGGAAAGAGAAAGAACAGGTGAAATGTTGTTTTAAAAAAATGGAGCTACTATGTTTGACAGACTTACAGATAGAAAACAGAACTCTGGAAATAGCAAAGGAGACATAGGGGAAAAGGACCCCCGTGTTTTTAAAGAGCTGATGAACTAAGCAAATCAAAAAGAGAAATAACTAGAAATGAGTTGACAATGATGGCAAAAACTTAAATTTTTTAGAAACATCTTATCTCAAACATTAGTCAAACTATGATTGATCTTAACCTCATGATCAAAAACATGATGTCAAGTGTGTGAATAGCAAAGCAGGGAAAGTTAGAGTGAGGGAAATAGATTGTAAAAGTTGATCATCTTCTTATAATGTTTGTATTTACAGTGGGAATACAATATTTAAGGGTCTCTGGAAGAAGACCGATCTTTAAAAAATTGTTTCTTTTAATATTGAATTAGATAAGTGTATTTCTTAAAAATTTTTACATTCAATCCAAGAGAATAGAGTTCAAATCCAGGCTGTTTGTGAATAGTTTATGGAAGAGGTAGGACTGATTTGTGATTTACAATTATTGGCCTACTGAATTCTTTATGGTTTTGTAAAAAGTCGAGTTTCTTAATTTTAACATTTGATCTCACCATATGCGTTTCCTTGGTAAATTCAACTAAAGATTTATGGCAGTATAATTAGGATTTCATGAAACAGGATCACTAGTCATCACACTTTAGTTCACTGTGGTCCATTATATATTACTAGCTGCATAAACCTGAGTAAATTACTTTTCTATGCATAATTTTCTCACCAGTAAATTAAGTTACTTCTATCCCATAGGATTGTTGTAAGGATTCAATAAAAGAAAACATCGGGCGCCTGGGTGGCTCAGTGGGTTAAAGCCGCTGCCTTCGGCTCAGGTCATGATCCCAGGGTCCTGGGATCGAGGCCCGCGTTGGGCTCTCTGCTCAGCGGGGAGCCTGCTTCCTCCTCTCTCTCTGCCTGCCTCTCTGCCTACTTGTAATCTCTCTGTGTCAAATGAATAAATAAAATCTTTAAAAAAAAAAAAATTTAAAAAAAAAAAAAAAAAAAAGAAAACATCTAAAGTATTAAGTATGGATCAGTTATAAAGCAAGTATCTGACTGATATTATTTTTTATTCTAATGGTAATACGGGTACCAAATCTTAAACCATGACTTGTAGAAAACGTCTTAGGGAAAATTTCAAAATCCAGCAATTAGTACTAGGAAGCCATTACTTTCAGAGGTTCTGTCTATGACATATACATTTTAGAAATTTGAGCCTTAACAAAATGCAGTAGTGGATTTTCATAGATAAAAATGTACATATTAAAATGTTGATTGTCATTAGAGAATTTTTAAGCTTTATAATATTTTGCTTATAGTGTATTGCTGAGCAAATTAGTTGGTTTTTTTTAATATGTCTCAGAGCTTACCATGGTTTTGGCCACTTTTCTCTTAACATAATACTTTAATGCTCTGATGTCTTTGATTACCAGATTGTTTCTTTCATACTAATTTTAACACATTCACCAAATAAGTTGGTATAAAATTCTTAATTCTTCCTCTTAAATGACATTATTTTCAACATTAATTATAAGTTACATATGCAGAAAATGTAATGTTGAGATGGAAGGGATTGGTAGAATGAAGAGATAAACAAACATTAGACTGAGTTTTGTTTTTGTTTTTGTTTTTTACATAGGCTCCATGCCCAGTGTGGAGCTCAACATGGGGCTTAAACTCACAACCCTGAGATCAAGACCTGAGCTGAGATCAAGAATCAGACACTTAACCAACTCAGGCCACCTAGCCTGAGTTTTTATAGTTCTGGATTCTAGTTTTGGCTTTGCCCATGAATAAATCATGCGCATCTGGCATATATAATTATATAATGATATTAACAGCCCAACTTTATTCAGTCTTCAGTCTTTATGTGCCAGATACTCTTCTAGGATCTTTATGTTTATTTGCTTTACTCATTTCTTACAGAAATCTATTGTCAAGAACTGTGAAGGGTCTGAGATTTTACCCTACTTGGAAGATAATATGTTAGCCTGCCACAATTACATGGATGTTGGCAGAAGATGTGAGACTCCTGAGTCACAAATGAAGGTCTTTATTACCCACATAAATATTAATAGCCAGAATATCAGCATTTGCCTCAGTTCTCTGAGGTCTAGGCAATGCTTACACACACAGAGGGTCATAGTGCAGGAGAAGAATCCTGAAATAAAGGAACCCAAATCTTTTAAGGAAGCATACCTGCCGAGGAAGACATCTTTATTTTGCTGGATAGTAAGCAAACTTGCTCTTTCCCCTGAGCCAGACACTATAACCTTCAAGGCTGTCATCTATACAAACATTTTTGAAATGGTAGTCCAGAACAAAGGTAGTCATTGTGTCCACTTAAAAGGTAGGCAGAATCACAAGAAGCCTATGGAGAATTGTCTACCAATACCTGTGAGTAGATATTATAAAAACTGATTTCACCGATGCAGAAACAAAAGATCTGAGAGGCTAAGAAATTTTCCCAAGGCTTGTGTGATTGTTAGACCAAGACAACTGATTCCAAGAGCCGGAGATCTTCACTAGTGTAATCACTATTATTCTCTTGAATGCCAACATTATTATTCAAATATATAATGACATGTAAATGCAAGTTCTAGGTGCCATCGTCCCTGCACCTCAGCTTTCTCATCTGTAAGTGGGCACAGGGCCAGGGCAGAGAGGGCTGAGTGAAAGGCTCTCTTGGAGTTCCTTTCAAATTTAATATGCTATGATTCTAAGATGTACCTCTTACAATGAAGAGACAGCATGTATAAGTGAATGTGATGCACACTAGAAACACTGAGAGGAAAATAAGAACATCTATTTCATTGTCAGTGTACATTTTAAAATTTTTTATCAGGACCTTGCATTCCTTAATTAAGTTTTGTGAGATTCTTGAGAAAAATGAGTGTTACATTACTACTGATAGTATGTTGCGCCTTTCTAATTATAGTTCATGGCTAGAGTAAGCAGATACTTTATTTCCCAACTACCCCTATCATAAAATTCCTTTCTCTATACTATGAGTGAGAATATTATCTAAAGATAAAATGAAGGCAGTCTTCAAGCTGCTCGTGCCTGGCATTTTACCAAGGAAGCATGTCCTGGATAGAGCATTACCAAAGAAGGGAAGGAAAAGCAAAGAAACTGTAATAACATTAGTGAGATAGTCAGGCTGTGAGTCTTCTTCACATCCAGAGGAGCTCAAAAGATGTTTTCTTGAGCTGGAATCTGGCTCTAAAACTGTATTTAGATATGGACTGACACTCTAACCCAGAACATAATATCAGACACTTTATCTTATCATCACTTGTGGGTCATATGCTGCCTGTTTCCTGGAGCCTTTTGAAACCTCATTTTCTTGCCAGAGAAATGCAAGAGCAGCCCTCCTCCTCTTTTACAAGTTGATGTAATGAAAGGAGTCTCTTTTTGAGCCTCCTCTTCTTTCATTCTACCCACTTTCTCCAGGGTGTCTCATCTACTCTCAGAGCTTCAAAGGTCATTTGTATGCTCATGAACCCCAAATCTCTATGGTTAAAAATGCTCTTTGAGCTCCTGACTTACACAATCAACTTTGTGTTTGACACCTCTACTTGAATATATCAAGGATATTTCAAACTCAGCTTGTACAAAATGGAATGAATGCACTATCACCACTCTACAAAGCCACTTCTTAAATAATCTCTATACATACATTCAAGGGCATCACTATCCAGTCAGGTTTCTAAAGCCAAAACCTAGGCATCTTTTACTTCACTGCCCATATCCAGTTAATCATCAAATCCTGTTAATTCTCCTTCCTAAATTTCTCCATTTCCACTGAAAACATCTTTGTAGAAATTGCTATTAATTTTGATCTTGACCATTTTATGATTCTCTAATTGGTCTCTTGGAGCCTGAATTACCTTTATAAAATGTATGTCTGATTGTGTTAGCCTTCTGCATAAAACCTCCCAATGGCTTCTCAACTACCTTCTAGATAAAGTTTGAATTCCTAATATACTATACAAAGTCTCCATAATTTGGCCTTGCCTCACCTCCGCAGCATATTGACCAAGTATCTTTATTCTAGACATAATAGTCTATTATTAGATCCTTATACCAAGCTCTGTCTTCCCATCTCTCACAGATTGTCCCTCCCGCACTGGATATCATTTCCATTATAAAATGATTATTCATACTTACCCTATTCAGCTTAACAGACCACATACGTACTCAGAGACTCTTCTCTGTTCTCCAGAATGCTATAGTTTTCGACAGTGCCTTGAGCTTCTGTTTATCATTAATGCCAGGTTTCATTTTATAGTAATGAACAGTGACCATGCTTGAATCTCCAGCATCTGGCTTTGAAAATGGTACTTACTAGGAACACAATAAATTCTTATGAACGAATGAATGAATGAATGAACGAACGAACAAATAAAAGATCTTCCCAGGTGCACTTTTGTGAACAGGAATTTTGCCAGGTGTCCATGAAGCAGCACTCAGCCTATTGGCATTGAAGTTCTGGCGTTAACTTCTTCTATGCCTCTTACCCCATATGTAGATGTTAGAGCCTAGATGATATTTTGGATCAGGTCTCAAATTACCTGCCCTTGGTTTATTAGAAAAGTCAAGATTTAGTAGCTAAGTTAAGATAGTTCAGAATTAGTCTTCAAATTAAAAAAAATAGGCAATGTCAGATTTTTCATGCATGTACTTTACGTACTCTGTCTTCTATGTTTAAGAATTGAAACTTTATAAAATATAAAAGTATTTAAAATTGTCACAATTCCCCTTTTTATCCTCAGTTTAAAAGTCTTTCCTTAGGTGAGTAGCAAGATTATTTGTTTCCCATCAAATAGGAATTTAAAGCAGGTTGTATAACCACATTCCCTTGCCATCAAATTTAGTCAGTGTCTTGAATACCAGTATATCATCAAAGTATATTTTGGATTAAATAGAGACAGAAAGGAGGAGATGCTTTCCAGATCATGACAAATTTAAGTTATAGGATTCCAAAGCAAAATATATGAAAGATCTCCTTTCTACTCTTAACCCACCAACTCCAAGGATATTTCAGTGTTGGGGGGATGGGTGTTATTCTTGGGGGTCCTAAGTATTTCAGTGGCTCCTTGGGCAAGAAGTAGATCTAGGTTTTCTTCAGCTGAGGGTGAAAGTGAGTAAAATAGGGGAAGAAGAAAACTGGGTCACACACTTTCTTTTTTTTTCTATACCACTTACCACAAACTATGTTGTTTTTGTGAGCCAATGATAAGTAACTGCGAAGTGTCTGAGAGGAACCTTGGGCCCTTCATGCCAACAACAATAAAATACATAAATGATTGCGAAGTTATATTAAGAGATAAGGAGTTCTGACTCCTCCCTTTACCCTGTCAACAAAGCAACATGATTATAATTAGAGTAAGCATACCTCCGGATTTGCTCAGGATAGTCTTCATTTGGCCGGCTCTCCTGAGTTAATTATTAATAGTGACCTCTTCACTCCAAAAAAATGTCCTTGGGGTATAAACTATATTATATGGTTATCTTAACTATATTGGACAGTTAGCATAATAGCAACTAAATAGGTTATTTTTTCTTTTCTTTTCTTTTTTTAAGATTTTATTTATTTGTCAGAGAGAGTGAGCACAAGCAGAGGGAGAAGCAGGCTCCCCACCCAGCAAGGAACCTGATACGGGACTCAGTCCCAGGACCCTGGGATCATGACCCAAGCTGAAGGCACGTGCTTAACTATCTGAACCACCCAGGCACCCCTTTCTTCTTCTCCTTCTCCTTCTCCTTCTTTTTGAGAGACTACTACGTGCCTGCTGTGATGACTGTCTTTTTCATTTGAAATCTAACTTATTTTTTACAATAAAATCAGTAGGTAGACAATATCACTCTTTTAAAAGACAGGAAATTTATTGNTTTTTTTTTTGAAGGTGATAGTACAAATATTTTATTTCCAGTATTCACAAAAAAACAATATGATAGTTTATTATACCATTATTTTACACAAAATGCATATAAGCATTACAAAGTTCTTTGTACATAACCCTGTGAAAATAAATAAAGCAAATATCCTTCCAGTGCAGGGTAGTGCTTGATGTTAGACTTTTTGATTATAGTATTTAACGCCGAAACATTAAGCATTTGATTGTTGAAGCACCCACTGCAAAAGATATCTATCTTAAATAGGCCTATTGCCAGTTCTATTAACAAAACAACCAGATAACAAATTATCTCCCCACCCCCTGCCCTGAAGGTCCTTCTTTCAAAAACCCTGGATAACTTAGACCACTTGAGTGACCTAATTTTTTCCTTTCTACTCCCCAATTTCTGCTCTCATGCTTTAATCAATAAAGAGTGATCTTGCAAAAAGTTTAGACATCCCAATCTCAGACTCTAATAGAAGAAGAGCCCCAAAATTGCACACTCTAACTCATGACCTTGCTATATGGCCCACAGACATGCCAGGTACCCTCCCTGGAGGATAAGAAATCCCTTACTCCCTTGTGAGTAATAAATCTTGTTCTTTGAACTATCCTGCTGGTTTTTGTTGAAGTATGCCCTGCAATCATAGTGAGAAGCACAAGACTGGTCCAACCACAACATTAGTCCCAGTGGGGATAAGTGTCTGCAAGGGCTTGCTATCAATAATGGGGCCAGGAGAGAGCCTCCAATGTTCCTAATCAAAAGTATCACTATCAATAGTGCCAACAACGCCAATAATCTTTGCAAAGTCATGGGCATATCTGGTAGGAAGGACTAAGATTCCTTTTGTATTCTCAAATATATCACCAAATTTTAAACCATTTTGCTTTGTCTAAGCATTTCTCTAAACCTGGTCTCCACATTGGAGGCTATGGTAAGAATGTGATGTTCAAGTCTTGCAAACTCGTATGTAAGACTCTGTGCCAAAGTCATTCCTAAACTGTATCATCAGAGCGATTCAGCCGACTGCCCTACATTTACCCCCCAATCATTACAGCAGACAATGTATTTAAAATAAGTAAAGTTTTTTAACTTCATAAGGAAAAAGAAAAGTGTACATTAAATTTAAACTCATCTACCCACAGGGGTATTGTGGGCAAACAGAACTTAGAAGGCAGAAATACCAATGAACACTTGAAGGAAAACACCAGGAGAGCAGAAGACAGTTTAGAAAAGAAGGCTGAAAAGAGCTAAGAACAAACCTGCTTTATTNTAGGCCACACAACAAATACATGACAGCCACAATTTAAACCCTTTCTGGAAAATTGGAAAACCCTTCTCTCTCATTTGCATTATGTGCAGGTTCAAAGTTGAGCCTAAAAACACACTCCCTCCTCACCCCCATAAAAAAATAAAACACAAACAGAAGCAGCAAGCACTCCAAAGTGACTAGATGCAAGATAGTCTAATTTACTTCTGGATAATGAGGTGTGACTGACTTAACCACAGACTTGAATAGATTATAATTTCTAGCACAGCTCCATTGTCCTGAATATGTTTTCAGACCACTGTATACACATCCTGGGGGCTCCCTTGAATAAGAAAAAATTATAACCGAACTTTCACTATGTGCTTCTCACTCACTTTGTGGCGCTGGAAACAGAACGGAACTCCTCCCCTGCGTGCTGCCCACTGCTACCAGTCTTTCCCACACCCCAGATATGAAGAAAGATAATAAAGCCCTCAAATAGAAGTTTCCTGATTGTGAGTCATGGCTTACTCAGCCTTTGTTACAGAGAATCTGGAAGCCTTTGAAATACACTGTTGATTTTGGCAGTCTTAATTCCTGGTGCTGTTATCAAGAAACAAGTTACATGACTAATTTGCTTGAGAAATTGCCTCTGTAACGCATATATTAAGAACAGCCTCTGCTAAAGGGGCTAGTGTTTAATATATGGTGTTTAATGCTTGTATTTATGAATATGTATTCATTTCCTTGAATAATGCTTCACAGCTTATAGTTCCTAATAAATATCTGTTATATTGAATTAAATAAAAATACAAATAACAGCTAACATTATTATGGGGGTATTTAACATAAGCACAAGCCAGGTATTATATTAAGAGCTTTATGAATATTATCTCTTTTCTCCTTCCCTCCCACTCTCTCTCTCTCATAGATATAGTATGTGTATTTTTTATACATATCTTATGCATAATAAACACTTAAATGTACAATTTAATTAAATAAATTTCATATGAAAATAACCACATGCATCAGGATATCTCTCTTAACTTTAGTTATTGCTTTTGATATGTACTTCAGAGAGGTAATTTTTAAAACAAATGAGTAATATGTATTATATAATTATCAAGAAAAATGCATCATTATATTCATTTAAATTAGAGTAGACAATATGTATTATTATATAATACTGTAGTATAAATACTGTATAATCCTTATCTGCAAAACATAAATAATAATGTTAGCTAACTATTAGGGTTGCCAAGCAGATAAAATTAGATAATGCATATGAAATACAGTTTTTGGCATATCTCACATTCCCTATAGATTAATGACTCTTTCTTCATAACTACGATGAGTCTCTGGATATGGACAGCTACCTATTTTATTTAGGGAAAAATCTCATTCAGAATCATGTGTTAAAGGCACTATTTAGAAATATATACACTTGTTCTTCAATTGTAAATATTATTATATTGTTACTAATTTATAAACTTAAAATATTATCTTTAAAGTTAAGCTGGGAAGGCAAAATTCTGTAATCTACAATTTTCCAAAGAGAGATTAAGATTTTTCTTGAAAGAAAACTTTACTTTGTCTTTTTTTAATATGCTTTGAACAGAAACAATAGAAAAAAAGGTAAAATAGGAAAGTTCTCTTCCTCCATCTAAAGACTACAATTCTTGCTGTTCCAAAGTAGCTCTTGCATGACCTTAGAGGCAGGCCATGCTTCTTGACTGTGATTGGTTCAGGAACACAGGCCTAACCCAATCAGCAAACAGTGCTCCCTCCCCAGTAGAATTTGTTCAAAAATAAAGACGCAGTGAAATTTTCTGTAGGCTTTGGAAAAGGAATTTCCTTGAAATTACAAAAATTCTGAAAGAGTGGAATTCTTTTTTCTTAGATATTTTAACACAGAGATTAAAGGATTAAAATGACTGCAGTCATCTTGCTACTGCTTGAAGATTAAGTAGAGACACAGAAGAGATAACACCTAAGAAAGATGCAGAGAAATGGAGTGGGAGAAATTGAGTTAAGCCAATCTAAGACCTGAACCTTGACTTCTACAGTCAGTGAATTTTCTCAAAGTATGGTCCCAGGCCAAAAGCAGCAGCCTCACCTGGGAACTTATTAGAAATGCAAATTCTAGAGCCCTATATCAGATCCCTGGAATCAGAAACTTGGAGTGGGGCTCAGGAATCTGTGTTTTAAGAAGTCCCTCAGGTGGTTTCCAATGCAGGCTAAAGTTTGAGACTACTGGTTTAAGCCGGTTTGAGTGACATTTTCTGTTACTTGGAGTCAAAAATTTATTAAATCTAACATGTAGACTTGTAAATATATATTAATCATATACTTATTGAAAAAGTGCTGGAAGTATACTTGAGTTGACTAATGATGAATTAAAAAGAAAAATTCAAAAAGGGAAGTCATGGTGTAATGGGAATAGAAAATTTCCTTCTTTGAGGCTAATAGTAAAACTCAAAGGCTCTGGACCCAGACTGGCTGGGACTATATCCCGGTTCCAGTATTTATTAACTGTTTGACTAAGAGAAAACCACTCTAATTTCTTCTTCTGTAACATATACAGAATTGTGCTGTTCTTTTGAGTGTTAAATGAATTAATAAAGGAAGAGCAACTAGAACTTTTTCCTAACAAAACTAAGCACTCAGTAAATGTCAGCAGCTAGTATTGTTCTTACCATCAACAGGCAAAATACCACAACAGAGAAGCACCCAGGAACAAACTGTACCTGACCAAACTGACCACATCAATATTCTTTCAATAATATGGAACTGGTGCCAAATTACTCTTATGATGGCATTTGAATTCAAAGTCAATAATCTTATTATGAAAATTATATCTTGTGGGGGTAACACTGTAATTGTTCATCAAAAATTTCTCTTAAAAATAACTCTCAGAATTTAATTGAATGTTATTTCTAATTTATTCACCATATATTAAGGACACAATGGTTAATATTTTGTTATGTGAAATACACACACATACCCCTCTCTTGTAAAGCTAGAAAAAAGATTAGATGATAATAGACCTGTTGCAGCATTTGTCTTTGGGTAATGGAATATGGTTTACATTTTTCTTTTCCTTTATCCTCTATTTAAAATATATGTTATTATTTAATTAAAGATGAGAAACACTGCCTAAAAGCACATATAAAATTACTTTGGGGTCACCTGGGTGGCTCAGTCTAGCATCTGACTCTTGATTTCAGTTTGGGTCATAATCTCAGGATCATGGGATCAAGCCCCAAGTCAGGTCTGCACTGGGTTTGGAGCCTGCTTAAGATTCTCTCCCTCTTCCTCTATCTTCCCCTTCCCCCACCCTTTAAAAAAATCATAATCTTCAAAAAATTACTCTTAAGGGAATACAGAGGTCCAGTCTCAGGGTACTTGTGATATAGTGGCCATCAGCATTTAGTTTTCAAATTGTGGATTTGGTTTTTTTTCCCATAGCCATATTGGTTCAGAGTTCACTGCCTGAGTTCAGTACCAACTCCTGTCTTCATGATGTCAGACTTCAGGGTAGAAAATCAGCTGTGGATACTTTAGGGCAGGGCATAAGCACCAAACCTACAGCCAGTGGGCAGATGTTAATCAACTAGTCCATTCTGTACAAGAGTCCTGGGGCCATCAGATGGGAAATACACAGTAAGGAACTTAACCAAAGAATTAAGGTTACATGTCTCAAGGTATCTTGAGCCAGAAACCAGCTTAAGGTCTTTCTCTCACACTTTGATTCATCAAAACAGAATTCTCCTGGCTCGATTTAGCAATGTTGCTAAATCAACCATGGTACAGAGCTGTCAGCTAAGACTCTAGAAAAAAGCAACTTACAGCCAAAGTAATGGGACACACATTCTAATAACTTTTTAGTGTTGTTGATTTGTAATGATTCATTTTCCTCCCATGCTTCTGACTCCGTCCCAAACTGAACAGGAGATGCAAAGCATGGGAGTCAATACAGCAGAGTTGTTATGAACTGGACTCTATAATCAGACAGTTCTAGGTTTGAATCCCATTATACCACTAAAGAATTGTGACCTGGCAGTTACCTAAACCTCTCAAAATTACCTCTTCAAGCTCTTGTAAGAACAAACTGAAATAATGCACACACAGGGCTCAACTCAATATGTACTACAGAGGAAACGGTCAATAAAGCCTAATACTTAATAATATCGGTTGTTCTCTTTCTTGATCTCTTCTTCTGTTTTCCTTGCTATTACAATATATGGATCTAAGCAGCAAATGCTATTGAGGTAAAACCCTCCAAAAATGTGTGCTTTCTTATTCCCATAATGTAAAGAGAAACAAAAATAGAAATGTGTATAATAGTTTCCAGATTGATTTCAGTGATTTCAGAAATTCTGAGTTCCAAAAGGACAAATAGCTGAAAGGAAATTAGTGTATTTGGAAAACTGTTTTCTGGTGGCCTACACCTCCGGCCTTCCTTGGGCAAACTGGTACCACAAGGAAAGAGTACTTAGACTGACCACCAAATGTGAGGGCTCAGTGCTTGGCAGCCCCCCTGGGGTAATAATGAAAGTCCTAAGAGTTACCAAATCCTTGCTTTCCCTCTGACACACAGGATTCAAGTTGACTTGGAGCTCCAGTTATCTCATCTCAAAATGTAGAGGGAACACCCTGAGCAAGTGCTCTGGCCACGTTCAGACTCTCCTCTCTCCATCCTTGAAGTCTGTATCTAAAGCAGGTCAATGTCAGTGTCCCCTTAGACCTAAGGTCCCTCCAAACTTTGGGCAGCTAGGGTCAGACCAGACATCATATGCCCTCTCCAGACCTTACTGTACCTCATTTCTCTCTTCCCTTTGTTTGACCCTTAGCCTCTCAACTGTGCAAAACCCAGGAAAGGAGAAGTCTAGGCCACATTGTCAGATTCACAGTTATCCCATATTCAGAACCTCCAAAGGGAACTGTAGCATTGATGGGCAATATTTTAGTGCATATTATTGAAAGAGAAACCTTAAAAAGTAAGTCATTTCTTACGAAAAAGGAAACAGAAGAGACTTTCAGAAAACATTACTTTTCACGGTGTCGCTTTGTTCCTTCTCCACTAGGCTCGTTTGGAGGGTAAATAAGTAAGGCCGTGAAGCCAGTGTTGGAAATACATTAAGTCATAGAACTGAAATGATGTAAACAAATGATGTGCATCTATTAAAAAATCTCATGGGATACAAAGGACAGTACTTTAAAGGTTAACAAGGATAGTTTGCTAATTAGGGTCTTCTTTCCCCTGCCAGAATACCTTGTCATAAAACCTCAACTATGCCAAATGTCTAAGACTCAGAATTATCATTGCATCTGTTCTATGATCTGGAGAATATCAAAGTTCTCAGATTCTTTTTGTCAGTGAGGTAAAAATGTAGAATTCTGGATTTCTTGTGAGGTTTAAAAAAATAAAAATCATATTCACCTCCTATTCAGGTTCTATTTTCTTAAAAAAGTAACAGTTGCCTTTTGCCCAGCCCTTACTTTTCCTTTATTGTGTGCTACATTCTATTGTTAATTAACAATAAGAATGTTCACTAGGGAAACACTTGATGAATTCATTTTTCAGAATAAAAATAACTTGGTACTATTAAAACTTGTATATAATTAGAGATTTGGAGTCTGTTAGATGTGCTAGGAGCTCTTGAACCTCTAATTCAATACAGGATTAATTCTGAAATGTTCTTACACAAAACAGCTCAAATTATTTTTACACAAGTTTTAAGAAATGCAGGGATTTGGCAATGACTAAAACATCAAAGAAAAATAAGATAAATAAATTCTAAATACATTTACTGATTATAAAGTTACCATATACCTAGTCTCTTCCATTGAACCCTCCTCACAGATTCACCAAATTAGAGGGAAAATCACAATGGAGAATTATTCAGGAAGAATTTTGGAAGTACCTGAAAAAAATGGCAGACACACTGAAGTAAGAAGATGAGCATTTTGGTAAATGAGTTACTTCTAAAAAATAGTCTAAATCCATGCCATTGTTAGGATTTCAACATGTCCTGGGCCAGAAGAACACAAATCAAAGAGGGAAGGCTCTTAGCAGAGAGACCCATCAACTATAAGAACAGCCATTTTTCAATTGTCAAGTCCTTGTGTAGAGTTTCATGTTGTTATGAATCAAATTATGCCCCCTTCCGGTTCATATGTTGGAATCCTAATCCTTAGTACCTGGAATGTGACTTTATTTGGAAATAGGGTTGTTGCAGATTAATAAGTTAAAATGAGGACATGCTGGACTAAGGTGGGCCCCTAATCTGATATGACTGGTGCCCTTATAAAAAAGGGAAATTTGGACACACAGACAAGGGAACAAGCCTGTGAAGTTTGGAGTTAGACTGCCATAAGCCAAAGAACTACCAGAAGCTAGGAGGGAGGCCTAGAATAGTTCCTTCCCTAGGGCCTTCAGAGGGTGATGGCCCTGTTGACACCTTGATTTCAGCTTTCTAGCCTCCACAATTGTGAGACAATAAGTTTCTTTTATTCTAAGCCATCTTGTTTGTTATGGCAGCTCCAGCCAACTAAGGTAAGTATCACTTTTTTCCTTAATCTTCCAAATTTTCCTTTCCCTTTCAAATAACACAAATATGTCAAGCCAAGTAAAGAATCATAAAGCAGAAGCATGGCTATGCACACTTTGCATTCACTCCACTTCTTTACTCTCTCACCCTCCAGCATATCCAGATCTTCAGCCATCATGGAGATGATTTCCACAAGTAAAACTGCTTGCTGCCTTTCTTATCCCAGGCTCTCTACAGAGGGAAAGACGTCCATCTTCTCTGTGGGCCCCCTTGGGTATCTGGCTATAATAAGCACCCCCTTCATCATAACTTTTTCTGTCTTATTAGGTCTGTCATTTCAGAAGGAAATAGGCCCCTTCCCCAAGCAACTGCCCCCACCTTTACCAAAATGTCTGAAATTCTGTCAACAAAATAAGAATCTTTTCTTTTGACACATGAAATAAATTGTTCCCTCTCAGCACACACACACACACACACACACACACACACACACACACACACACGCAAACTGGCTGATGGCATCAGAATGTTATTAGTGCTCTAACAGGATGTTGAAAAAGTGATATGTGGGGGCACCTGGGTGGCTCAGTGTGTTAAGTCTCTGCCTTTGGCTCAGATCATGATCTCAGGGTCCTGGGATCGAGGCCCACATCAGGCTCTCTGCTCAGCGGGGAGCCTGCTTCCCCCTCTCTCTGCCTGCCCACTTGTGATCTCTCTCTCTGTCAAATAAATAAATAAAATCTTTTTTAAAAGAAGGAAAGAAAGAAGAAAGAAAGAAAGAAAGAAAGAAAGAAAGAAGGAAAGAAAGAAAGAAAAAGTGATTGTGAATAGGCTAGCACAAGTTTTTGAAGAACAGTGTATTTGAAAGATGGATGTATGGCATAGGTATACTTAAATACAGAGAAAAAACAGAAAGTAAAAGATAATTGTGTTGTACATTCAGTAGCAACTCTGTTGCTTGTTGATGGAGAATATTGAAACTTGGGGACAATCAGTATGTGTGCCTTCTAGTTGAGGTCTCCAGGACTTTGACCAGAACTGCTGCTACAAGTTGGCTAACTTCTGTAAAAACCTCTTTGTTTCTATTACTCTCAAACACATTGTAAATTCATTAAATGGCCCACAGCTTTGCCACTGATTCTCACTCTCTTGTAAGATCTGATAAATGGAGTTTTGGGGGCCAAAGCCTCTATGCAAGATTCTAAGTTTGGGAGGAAATGTACTGATGATTCATTCTCTTCTAAGGTGATAAAGTATTTTATTAGATACCAGCAATCTGATGACCAGGTCACAGTGACAGTGGTCACAGAGTCAGCCTCTGTTCAGAGCACATAGTGAAGGCAGATCTTTGGGGATGCCTTCAAACCAAGGCCACAAGCAGACCTGTGACTCAGAATGAAACACAGAATAGGAGACCCCTGGCCATGCTGTCTACTTGTCAGGACTGCTTTCCACCATGAACTTTATTCTTCTCCATTCTGGACATCTGGAAATATATAATATGGTTGAATGATACTGCATTAAGTGGGAGACAATATAACATACAGAAATCAAGTCTATAGATAATCCAAAAAGCATATCTGGACAACCTTTTGATATTCTATATTTTTTCTTCCCCCCCTGTAAAAATAATCCTTTTCCATCTATTGAGAGATTCGCAGAGAGGATGAGGGGAAGAGAAGCATTAAGATTTTAAAAACTGGATGACCTGACCCTGAACAACTGAGTGTATTGAAAACGTATGCATTTCAGAAAGTTTTTGTTTGGAAAAATAACTTTACTACTTAGCATTTTAGAGACCATCAAGATTTCTCTGCTTTAAACTACTTCCTCATTGCAAGCTAGTTATCAATGTGAAGTAGAAACCTGGGCCAATTTAAAGTGTGCATTACAAAATATAATACCTTTTACTAATATGAATACCTTCCAAAAATTAAAGTAAAATAGTGTTTCCCAGTTCCATTTTTTAAAAAAAGTAGTGTGTTTCTATTGAAACAATGTCTACCCTTCTACCTCTAAAAATTACTTAAAAGCATTTGGCAAGATCCAGATTGTCAGTCCTGTGATTCTGGGTGCTGTGGAACACATAGCCCATTATTTCTACTGAAAATAACTCACTCCATTCTGAAACTCTGCTCAACACATTTTTTAAATAAACTTTTGAATTTATTTTAGAACAACTCGAAAGAAAAATTGCAAAGATAGTACGGGGAGTTGCCATATACCCCACAGCCACTTTTCCCTGCTAGTAACGTCTTACATTAGTATGGCTCATTTGTTACAATTCATGAACCAATATTAATACATTTTTATTAACTGAAGTTCATGCATTGTTCAGATTTCTTTAGTTTTTACCTAATGTCCTTTTTTTTTCTGTTTAGGAACCCATACATGATACCGTAGTTCAGTCATTCTATCTCCTTAGACTCATCTTGACTGTGATAGTGTCTCGGACTTGTTTTTGATAACATGTATAGTTTTGAGGAATACTGATCAGAAATTTTGTAGACTGTCCCTCAATTGGGAATTGACTGATTTTTTCTTATGATTAAACTGGGTTTATATGTTTTTTTGGAAGGAAGACTATCGAAGTAAAATGCTATTTTCATCACATCATATCAAGAGTGTATGCTCTTGGGGCTCCTGGGTGGTGCAGTCAGTTATGCGTCCGACTCTTGGTTTTGGCTCAGATCATGATCTCAGAGTCTTGAGATCAAACCCCACAATGGGCTCTGAGCTCCACAGGGAGTCTGCTTGAGATTCTTTCCCTTTGCCCCTGCCCCTTGCTCTCTCTCTTTCCCCTCCAAATAAATAAATATGTCTTAAAAAAAAAGTATATACTATCAACATGACAGTATGTTGAAATCACTGTTGTTGTTAACCCTCATCACACAACTGAGATGGCATTTGTCAGGTGTCTCCACTGCAAAGTTACTCTCCTCTGACCCACCTTTCTGTCATGTATGCTGGAAAGGTCCCTCTGCATAGCCCACATGAGGGGAGTTTTGCTCTACCTTCTTGAGGGCAGAGTATCTACAAAAAGTATTTGGAGTTTTTCTGCAAGGGAGATTTGTCTTTTATCCCTCATTTATTTATTCAATCATTTCTTTTGTATCAGTATGGACTCATGGATATTTATTTTATAGTTTGGATTATAATCCAATCCCAATTTATTTTTTTGCTTAAATTGTTCTAGTTTTTCCCACTGGGAACTCTTTCATTTGGCTCCTATGTCCCTTTGACATACCTATATGATTGTGTGTTGTTTTCTTTTCTGAGCCTTTCCTTATTTTCTGGCACTGCAAGGTGTTCTAGCCTTATCTTATATATTTCTAGTCCTAGAATCCGACATTTCTCCAAGCTCTCAATACTTTCATTGGTGAATGGTATGAGAAACCAAGGCCTGGGTATTTGGTGTCCAGCCTGGAGTATCCTTGTTTTGGGCCATCTCAGCTGACTGAGTAAGAAGACATCTCTTTGTAAATAATAGCCCATGTATATATACATCTCTATAAATGTTTGTATACATAACCATCTGCAGCTACATTACTCTAAACACGAGTTCATACTGATATCTCCGATTCTAATCTATTACTACACAGATTATTCTAGCCCCCTGCCCTTGCTTGTCTGTAACCTCTCATTTCAACAGTGAGAAATCTGGGTTCGATGAGTCATTATCCATTTACTTCACTGTTCAATTCCAGTGTACATACATAACGGTATTAAAATTGTTAACTTGTACCCCTATGGGAAGTAACTTCATCAGCTAGAGTACAGGGCTTCTATATAGTTTCCTTTGCTTTCTTGAGTCTTACAGACCCCACTCATTTTCAAAGTACCTATCAGTAGCTTTTCCTCTCACCCCCTGCAGTGAGGTTGTTTGCAATACACATTTGTTGTGTTCTTACACATTTGTAATACGGTTACATTCTTTTGTCACATTGCACATTCCATCCTGGGATTCTCAGACCCCCTAAAATGACCGACTTTAATTGGCATACATTATGGTTCACTTTCTATACTATAAATATTGATGGGTTTTGACAATTGTATAGTGACATGAATCTATTGTAGTCTCATACAGAAGAGTTACATCACCCTAAAATACCCCTTGTGCATCTCCTGTTCAGTGCTCTCCTTCTCCCCCCTAACCTCTGGCAACCACTGATCTTTTTAATTGTCTCTATAATTCTGCCTTTTTTCAGAAATTCATAATTGAAATCTTTATGTAGCCTTTCATACTGACTCCTTTGACATAACAATATGTATTTAAGATTCATCCCTGTCTTTTTGTTGCTTGATAGGTCAATTCTTTTTATCATTGAATAGTATTCCATTGTATGGGTGTATCACTGTTCATTTATGCATTCATTGGTTTCTCCCTTAGTTTCTTCCAGTTTTGGGTGATTATGAATAAAGCTGTTTTAGATATTCACATGCATAGTTTTTGGTGGACATGCATTTTTTAATCAGTTGGGTAACTGGACCAAAATTGCTGGATCATATGGTAAGACTATTTTTTAGCTTTGTAAGAATCTGCCTTCTGAAATGGCCAAAACTTTCTGCATTTCTACCAGTAGTCAATAAAAGCCTGTTTTTCTACAACTTCAACAGCAATACATTGTCATGTTTTGTGCCTTTGGACAAGTCACTTTAATATGTGAGGCCTCTTTCCTCATCTGCACATAATGGAATGATTGTAGATAACTGAGAGTTTCTACTAACACTCGGGTTTTATTCTTTGCTTCCTTTTACAGACTCAGACACTGACCCAGAGGCTCATTAACACAGTATTCTTTTCTTTGGCCACCTTTCCTCCTACCATTACCACACCAAATTTCCTTTGTTTAGTTGTTAGTACTCTTTCCAGACCACTCCTTTAAGTACAACATGTAATTTTCCTGGCTTTTATTATCTGGAGATCACTTTCCTTTGTTAATTTGCTGCATTTTAATTTTTTCACATCAAATCTAGTTAGAAAGAACTTGCTTGTCTAAGAGTAATTAAATTTTATCAGGTCAAATTAAATTCAAGTCAGTGGCCTTATAGTTAACCTAAAAATTATCCAAGACTGCTTACTAAAATCTAAATTAAATTCCTTTTTATCCCTTCACGAGGAAGACTTTATGAATAGAATTTAGGCCCTTGATTAATTTCAGCTTTTTTTACTTTCTTTCTAAGGGACAGAACTTAGACGCTAAGAAATTGAGCCTGAAAAACAACAAAACACCAAAGGGTCTCAGGATATATTTGATAAACTCTTTTCTTTGCTACTAAATATCCTGTTGCCTTGAAAGAACTGAATACACCTACCTTATACAGTAAGCAATTTTCTCTCCAGGGAGTACTTTACTCATTCAAGTTCACCATAGGTCAGGCTAAGAGCAGTCCTAGTGTAATTCATTTTTCTTCCCACAGACATCCTTAACTGCTTCAGGATGTATGACTAATTAGAAAAAATATACACAACAGGCACAGTATGTGACACACGGTAACCACCTACACAGGTTACCATTGTGTTTCAGTCACACAGATTGCCCTATGAGTCATTAACTTTTATAAAAAGTCTCCAAAATCAGTGTACTAGCAGAGAATGCATAAGAAAGCTTTCAAAACTTCAGGTAAGCCGAGTGATGGCTAACAGGAAAGCAGCATTTCCTTCTTACAGGGAATGATTACAAACCTAAGGATTATATATTCAAAATTCAAAAATTAAAATTGTCTTTAATGGGCAACTGTAATGATTTTTCAGTCTCACCCAGATCTTGAAGCAGAGGTCTTCATTCAGGGACCAGAAGGCATTTATTGCTCCCCACAACACATTTGCCATTTCATTTATGACTATAAAGTTACTTTTTCTGGGCAGACACATATTCTTGGCCTTGTAGATGTTTGAAGTTCAATAAATGTTTATTGTTGAATTAGAAAAAGGGAAACTAGATGGTCTTTGAATTAAGGCTTAGAAGATCTCCTCTTTGAGTGAAATGTATGACTGTCCTAAAGCCTGCCCTGACAAGAATCTTAAGGCAGGTTTACGTGAGGCGGTATGCTTATCCAATCTGCCCACTCTGGGTGGGCCCTAGAACTTGAACAGCTAGAGTATGTCCAGATATTATCAGGTGTAATAACACCTGGAAGGGTTTTATATTGAAATTTATGAAATGACAGATTTAAAACTAAGGAAAAACCACCGAGTTTACTTAAACATGAGATCAACTACAAAAGGTCTTCAAAAAACAAAAACAAAAGCAAAACTACAAAAGCTCTTCAATAGTTCCTTTATCTACTAAGGACTTGATTCTTTTAAATAAACAGAACCCTTATATGCTCTTCGGATCTAAATTTCTAGGTTTCTGAATTGTTCCACACACTCTTCAAATTGTCTAGGTTCCACTGATATTCTTTTGTGTGTCCAAGTTCTTTTCCTGGAATAATAATAAATAAATAACAAAAGACAATTTTCCTTAAAGACCTACCACATTTGCAGAATTGTTCTAAACGCCTTATGTGTCTTAGCTCACATTTCTTTCTTCTATCAGGACCTCTATTTCTGTTTTCCAGGACTTTCTCTATCAGTCTACAACTGCTCAATTTTAGACTTTAAAAGCTGTCTTATCAGGACAGAGTTTACTTTCCTTCAGTGTTCTCTGCCATGGGTGGGGAGTTAATGATTGGGAATGGCTGCCCTGCCTATGTGGCCTTGAAATCTGTAAGTCTCTGTGTGTGTGTCCTACATGCTGACTACAGGAATGAACTTCTAGAATATAACTTCTAAAATAGGACTAAGTTGGAGTAGCTTTGCCCATTGCACATAAATATGGATAATATAACCCTCCCTATGAAAGATCAATAATAGAGCTACATAAGAAAAATCATGATTACCATTGTAAAATATTTTATAATAGTCTGTTGTCAATTGCTCATGATCTACTTTGTACCCATTATTGGTACAGGGAATATATGTACTTTGTGATACTTAATTTAGACACACTGATTTATATTTAACTTCTTGTCTCCCAAATATATTCTACATAGATGGGATTCTGGATAGCAGAGTTCCTGCCTGTCCCTTACTGTAAACTACATTATTGAGGTAGAGTTTACTCCTTTTAGAAGGACTCTATACTTGGCATTAGGGGTCTCAATTTACAACCTGTATCCTCTTTAGTTCAGAAATAACATAATTACTGTTTTTAAATGATTAGCCCTTGAGTCTACTATGCTGAGGGCTTTATATTCATCATCCCCTTTAATCCCCACAGCACCCCTATGAGATAGGTTTTGTTCTTAGTCCAATTTGACATATGATCAAAGTCTGATTTGATAATGTTAAATGACTCAACTGTTAAGAGTTGAAAGCAGAGGGTGCCTGGGTGGCTCAGTGGGTTAAAAGCCTCTGCTTTCGGCTCAGGTCATGATCTCAGGGTCCTGGGATCGAGCCCCGCATCAGGCTCTCTGCTCAGCAGGAAGCCTGCTTCCTCCTCTCTCTCTGCCTGCCTTTCTGCCTACTTGTGATCTCTCTCTCTGTGTCAAATAAACAAAATATTAATAAATAAATAAATAAATAAATAAATAAATAAATAAATAAATAAATAAATAAAAGAGTTGAAAGCAGAACTGCTGATTCTATAATCTGGTTTTGACCTTATAGTTGTGTCTTACACCTAGTGTTCATGCTAAGAAAGCAACGCGATTCAGTTGTTAAATGAAGGCAGATCCTAACATTCTTCCTGGTCATGTAAAATAATGAAAGAGGAAAATGGGGAAGAACAAAAGAAATCCTTGGTCTTCAGCAGCAGCCACAGAGCTCTTACAGGTCTGCTAGGGTGGATATAAACACAGCCAACCAGCTGAACTGAAAATATTGCTTTGATCCAAGGTAGTGTAGTCTGAGTTTCAGTGCCTATCATACTGGCTTGTGCATAGAAGACACCCAATAAAACAATAGAATTACCTAGCCTTTGGATTACCATTTTATGGCTTGCAATCTGCTTTTGAAACCAGCACATACAACTTGTGAAGTAGCAAACAGTAATGTCACTGAGCTGCTCTTACTTCCTGGTGTTTAAAGAAGCTACTCTTACCCTAACATACAACACTTTTTTCTTTCAGTCATCCCAATAGTCCACGATGTAGATAGGGCCGATCTTATTATTCAGTTTAGTGACAAATACCAATATCTTTAGTAGTAAACACATTTAATAATGTGCAGCATAGATTTGATTCTAATAATTTGGAAAGTTGAAAACTAAGCAGGGAGAGGTAGCAAGTGGGTGATACCTCATACCTCATTTTGTTCTGGGAGAATTCGCTTTGGTGAACCTTTTAAATTGAAGTTATAGGTATAGAGAAAGACCAATATTTTCAGAAAGCCCTGGATTATAAAAAGTTGGCCCAAGTGTTACTACTTCAAACCAATACATTGAATTTTTTTTAATTCTACAATTGGGAATATCAGCAGGACTTTGCCTCTGGAGGGTAAAGAAATCTCCTCCCCCCCATCTTGATTTAGACTGTCTTATAATCAAGAATATCTCACTCTTGGGAAATTTCTAATTTTTTTTCTTTTCTTTTTTTTTTTTTTTTTTTGGTTTAGATAGTTATTCATAGGATTCTGGGAGCTGAGGCCAGACTATGACAGGAGGGACTTGCAAGTCTCACACTTTCTCCACCCCCTCCTCCTCCTGTTACAGGTAAGGAGGCTATAATGGGGAATTGACTTGAGGCTTACGCTCTGCTATCTAGACTGATCTGCACAGACATGTGCTAGTTAAGACATAGCAATCAGGATTTTGAAAAATAGGGAGAGCAATTGTGATGATCTCTTCCAGGCCACTGTGGTCAAATTACACACAAGTGGGTGTGGGATGGGGAGGTGGGATCTTATCTCAAGGAAGCAGACTGTATTACTGTCAATCATTCTGGTTTCAATAAAACAGGTCTGACTTCATTTAAAACAAGAACAAGAATAACAACAATAAATAGTTGAGCTTAGACGGGAGTTTGGAAATATTGAAAGATTCTCATTCGTGGGATTGAGCTGGTCTCCACAATACCAGACACTGTGGGAGCTAATCAGAGACTCTGCAGTCCAACTGGGTTTCCAGGTCCTAAAAGTAACCATTGCTGAGTGCAGCTGTTGGTTACTCTGCATTAGACTTCAGTTATTTCCAGGTGTTCAGTGAAATCTTACTAAAATCATGGACTGGTATCACTTGTGCTAAGAGGAATTAGCAAAGCAGAACCGTCCCTTCAGTAGAGCTGAAGAGGAGGTATCAGTGGTGATCATTTCACTCAGACAGGACTACCCTGGGTAGGAGCACAAAGGAGACATGTACATGCATGCCCAAATATTTAAACATTATGGAGCAAAATACCTAATTGTCTAGAGTATGTCCCATCCTCCTACCTTGCCAAATCTATCTTCTTAATGGCCTGGGGGGCCAGTTCAAATTTAAAATTCTCTACCCCCTTCTCTGTCTTTTGCCCACAACCCTTCCCTTTTTCTTCCCATCCTGGCTCTGTCCCATATAAGAAGGGGCCTTGTTCACCCATGCATGGATATCCCAGGCCACACTTCCAATTTCCTTACACATTCTCACAGCAAACGGCTACCTTAACTACCCCTTGAGCCTATAGGGTATACATATTCACGTGCTATATTTTCCGAATGAAGGGCCTATGTTTAAAGTCGAAGTCTCTCTGAGAAGATTAATCTGGAGTCCTGGGTACCCAGAGCATAACCTAGAAGGAGCAGGTGGGCCTGGTAGATGCCTTACCACCTAAAGTGGAACACGGCTGAAGGAAAGTCAGAGCAGACCCCTTGCCTAGTTCTAAGAGCAGGAATACCAGTAGAGGACAGTTTTCCCAAATGACTATCTCCTAAGAGTAAGCAACAGCAAAATCAACAGTGGACTGGGAAAAAATTTTACATATATATATGATATAAATATTTATTTGTATATAATTATATATATTTTTAAGATATATACGTGTGTGTGTGTGTGTGTGTGTGTGTGTGTATAAAGGATTCTGCCAGAGATCATAAGATCTCTGAATAACTCTTAGAGGTAGCTGGCGTGGACCATGGAGGGGCTCACTTGAAGCAAATCTGCCATTGGAAGGTTCAACTATAAAATTATAATTTAGAAATAAAGGAGTATATTCTTTGAGTTAGATGACATAGGAGCAGGACACATCCACAGTGGATTTCTACTTTGAGTCAACATCATTCGCCTACTTCCCCAGTGTGGGATTACTTACTGAGAAGCTCCTTGCCTCAGTCTCATGATTTGGGGATTTTTCTGGCCATTTTTAATGCTGCTTCACTCATAGCATGTGACTAGTCTTATACCTCTAGGCTTCTACTGCATATTTTCAAGAATAGGTTTATCTACTAAGCACCTAAATTGTACTGGATGCCTTTTTACTCGTAGAAGTCCTCTGTGACAAAAACAACACAAATAATGACTAGGCTCTGTTGAGTACTTCCTGTGCCTATCACTGTGCTCAGCTCTGTACATCTATTTGGACATTTGCTGTCATTGCCACATCAAGGAGGAGCGATTACTCCTGTTTTATAAGTGAGGAAACTTCTCAGAGAACATTACATGAAGTGCTTAAAGCCATTAAGAATGAAGTTAAGAGCTGAACACCAGTCTGATTCACTCCATGTCCTTTTCATTGTACTGGGCTCCTCCCTTACTTTGTAATACATTAATTTAGTGTGTGTGCTTTTTTTTCTAAAAGAAGTAAATCATTATTTATAGTTATTATTGTCTGACCTGTATGGTGTGGTTGTCCTGGGAACATCAGAGCTAGAGAGGCTAGAAGAAACATCTAGTCTGCTATTCTACTGTATAGTCAGGAGGACAGAAGCTCAGAGGCATTCAGTGACTTGCCGAAGGTCTTGGAGTAAGTTGTATAGATCCCTAAATCTTTGTTTTCTAAATTCTTATTTTTGTTTTTTTTGGGGTTTTGTTTGTTTGCTTCCACAATGATTTTAGGGGTCTACAAGAATCCAATTTGGCAATCCTCAAAATTTATAATGTTCTCTGCATCAACATTTTTTAACCTCCATATTTCAAGAATGAAACCCAACATTCTCTAAATGACGATGTAAAAAACTGAATTATAAGTCCTTAATTAAATATTCAGGAACTGACCAAAATCTATATACAGATGGGGTATCACTTTTCAAAAGGTAAATGAAAGTAATTTTGTTATCATCAGAAGACTGATAAAGTCTAGAATATTTTTAAGTGAATAGTACTTAACTTTTACCAGAAAATCTTTATTACTATTACACTTAGAGCCATACCGTTGTCCTGTAAATACATTACTGAAATGAATTGTGCTACTTGCTGTGATTTATAAAGCAAGAGATAAAGTGTGGCAAAGTTTACTTAACTTCACTGATGTAACCCATTCCCCTATCTCCACCAGTAATAAACTCAAATAGAATGGTTTATTACCCATAGATCGGAAGGCTAACATGTATAGCAACAAAACAAATGTACTAGATTAAATAACGAATGAACATTCATTAGTAGCTCAGTCTTGATTTCCAAGTATGCTGCTATTTCTACCACATCACTGTCAGGCAATAATTGCTATGTCAAAGAAAATGGGCAGGGGATGCTCTGTACTTTTTGTCATTCCTGAGGGTGAATATGCCATAAGGAATTTAATAAGGGACTAAATGGATTAGGTCGGAAGAAAAATAACTCATTAAATTAAAAAGAAAAAAAGGACATTCATAGACCACACACTTTTAAGGTAGTACGTGGTTTACTAGTCAATGTTGCTCAGGCATGATATCAGAATTCTCACATGCAGGGGCCAGAAAACTCAAAGGGTAAGTCAGTAGCCAGGTGCTAAATTCAGCTTATGTGCCCGGTAACAGGAACCATAGAAAAGATATTAAGTTGTCTCACTACCTACCTTCCTACCAAATCACTTCACACCTATCTACTGGCTGTACATTGTGTAACTTTATGAGCACCCACCTCCCAGTATTTATTCAATTTACTTTGGGCACCTGGGTGGCTCAGTGGGTTAAAGCCTCTGCTTTTGGCTCAGGTCATGATCCCAGGGTCCTGGGATCGAGGCCCACATCGGGCTCTCTGCTCAGCAGGGAGCCTGCTTCCTCCTCTCCCTGTCTCTCTGTCTACCTCTCTGCCTACTTGTAATCTCTCTCTCTGTGTCAAATAAATAAATAAAATCTTTAAAAAAAAAAAGAATTTACTTTGAGGATAATCACAAAACAGCAGTTATGGCAGCTTACATTTCTTAAAGTTCAGTTGAATCCATTAGGATTTCCTCAAAGCAAATTTTTTTCATGAATATGCCATATTTTTTTCTTTCAGAAAGTATTATAATTTAGCTCTCTCAAGAAAGTAGCAAGATATATTTCTATGGATATGTGTACTATTCTCTGGAGATATTAACAACCAAAAATAATTACAAGACTATTTTATAAGAACAGTACAGTGTACTACACATCAGTCAAATATAGAGTTATGTGGTCTGAAGTTTTAGAGAAACCACAATCATAAAATATCACCTATTTAGGTTAATTGTAGGCATTGAAGAGGATCTCAGAGTGAAGTTGTATAGAGTATGAACTAGAGAAAAAGTAAGGCATGGCCTTTTAGCTTTCTGGAAAAAGACATGCATTCAATGGGAATTCACGGCCTGAGCTTCCCTCTACAAAATCTCTACCTGACACCCCACAGCTACTCCCACCTGTCATCATTTTCCTACAGTCACACTGGAGGAAAGGTCTCTCCTCCTGAGGCCACCTTCCTCCTTGTGTCCTGTGAATCCCACCTCCACTCACCTTCTGTGGAACTTTGCTCTATTGATTATTTTATCTCTCTCCATACCACTGTATCCTCAAACTCATTCCCTTCAAACAATTCTTTCCCTCAGATTTCCTTTTCAGCAGGATTTAAACAAGCCCAATTCCTTTACAGCTTCACATACACATGTTTGCACACGCACACACACACACACAGCATGCTCTTATCCTACTCTTCTTTGCAACCAACCTACTCTTCTTTGTGAACCTTTCTTCCTTGATTTTCTCATTTCCCATTCACTTTCTTTCTTTTAGAAAATGTATTAAAATATTTCAAATATGTATATATTTCTCAAGCTGCTCCAATCTGAATCCCACTCTGCTGGAATCACTCTTGGCTGAGGCCCCCAGGGACCTTCATGTTGCTAATGCCAATGGCCATTGTTCAGTCTATGTCATATTTGACATCTCAGCATTTAATTCTTAACTATTCTCTGTCTTCTCTACTGCTCCCTCCCAGTCTCCTTGAGCATCTCTTCATCTTCTACCCATGTTTAATGATAGATCTCCTTGTGGAACTCTTTGGAGAGTTCCTCCTTTCTCTTTCACTAGACTTCCTTTCTAGGCAACCAGAACCACCCTATGGGTTGTGTACCACTTGTGCACAGACCACTCCTGGCATATATAGCCCACCTGGACCAGGATGCTGCAGGCCAGAACAATATATCCAATTGACAGTTTAACATCTCTATTTAGATAAGGCACAGACAACTGAAACTCAACATGTCTAAGTCTGAATTCATTTTCTTATCCAAATCTTCTCTCTATCAGTGTTTCCTACTGAAAAGTATATCACATACTCCTTGTTGCTTCTGCCAGAAACCAGGGAACAGGGTTGGACCAAAACACAGACAACAGAAAACCATTTGTTCAACATTTAGTTAGTGGGTGTGTTAGTTTCCTAGGGCTGCCATAACAAATGACCACAAACTTGGTGACTTAAAACAACAGAAATTTATTCTCTTCAGATTCTAGAGGTTTAGACATCTGAAATCAAGGTGTCAGCAGAACCATGCTCCCTTTGAAGACTCTAGGTGGAAACCTTTCTTGCTTGCTCCAGTTTATGAAGGCCCCAGGCATTCCTTGGTTTGTGGCTGGGTAATGAACCTCTGCCTCTGTCTTCATATGGTCTTCCCCTTTGTCCCTGTAGTATCTATTCTTCTTATAAGAAAACCAGTCATTGGATTAAAATCCATGTTAAATCCACAATGATTTTTATCTCAAGATCCTTAATTAATTATATCTGCAAAGACCCTGTTTCCAAAGAGGTTGAATTCTGAAGTTCTTGGCGGGAATGAGTCTTTGGGAATGTTATTCAACTTACCATAGGGGGAAAGGAAAGGGATGAATTTCAAAACTAAAAAAGTATAAATAGAAATATATTTATTTCCTTAATCACCCCTGTATATAACTGATGTCCACAACATGCCTTCCACCTGCAGGAAAAGTTTTTTCTGTGCCTCATCTAAGGTTCCCACTTCTTCCTGATTGTATTTCCAGGGATTCCATAAGGCTTATGGGAATTGTGGAGTCAGGGGAAGGGGAATATTGCCTGGCTTGATCTTTCTAAGTTCTGATAATGAGGAGTAATGCCAGTGGCTTAGGAATCTGGCCTTGGGAGCTGTAAGTAAATAAAGAAGCTGAGAGCAAACCTGGCTTCTACAGCAGCCACAGGGGCCAACATAGTATCCTGCTCCATGGAAGCAAATATTCAGGATGAGGAATAGGAAGTACTTTCACACCCCTTGTGATATATGGGGATATCCCAGTAGATTCCTCTAGTTGAGTAAGCTAGGCCTGTGAATTACAGTTCTTTCAAGTCCCGGTCACTCCACAGGTGTTAAGCAGTACAAATTAAGATTTTATTGCACTTCTTCTGCTGTACACTGCTTTGCTGCATATTAGCCGTGAGATGTCTTGTGAATGCTAGGTGCTGGGCATCTCACCAGGGGGGACATGGGCTTAAGAACATGAAAGTGCTTCTCAAGCCACAGAATCACCATCCTTAAAATTTGGCCTGACAGACTCCTTCTGTCTTCCCCATGTCATTTTCCTGGGTGGCATCTCTCCTTTGAAAACTGAGGTGTCCTCCCTTACATTTGCCCTTTTAAGGGAAGCCACCTTAGTGATTGGCTGATGATTTCCTGTCTCCATTTATATTATGATTTATTGTTAATTCATTTCCTAAAGAAAAGAAAGCAAGCCTTCTGTTTAATATCTGGCTATGTGCCCCTTTTGCTAGGGCTCACATTGTATCTTAAGCAAATTATTGATAGAAAAACCGGAAGCATGGTTACAAGGAAAACATCAAGAAGAGTCCCAGGCTTTTATAACAGAGGGCCCATTCTGTTGTCATGGTATTTTTGTAGTGAGGACATAGGATTCTTCTGCTCCTTCTGATCACACACACCCTGGGTTGGAGCCCAAGTACTGATTTCCTTTACCCTGAAATACCCTAAGATGGAGTAGTGTCCTAGCAGGGCTGTGGGGGTGGCTGACTTAAAAAGTACTATGTTATTGTTTTAGCTTTTTACATTTTGTCAGAAATCAGTAGCAATGAATCTGATGCTATCTGTGACTGCTGGTTGCTTGTTTGTCTTAGTCCATAGCTTGAGCCATCCCTTTGTTTATTTTGCTTCTTTTTAAAAGGCCCTCTTTGTGGTCTTAGGCGCTGTAAGTAGATGGAGTGGAACCAGGAGTTAATGTGTAAGGTTTTTCATGTCTGGAGAGTTTCATTTCAAGCTAACTTTGGGTCACATGTGCACCAAGTTCAGTTTTTGTTTGGATAGAATGCTTCGGCTTGGAGAAAAAGAACAGGAAGTAGTACATTCCAGCCCCCAGGCAGCAGCTTCTGCTTGTCAAGACTTTCTTGACAATAAGGTCACAGACATTTAGTAAGGGCGGCTCTGGGAAGTCATTTACAAATTGTGCTAAGAGCAACAACAAAAAAAGGTTTATTATTAAACTAGGAACTATATGAGCAGACTAGCAGAAACCAGTTGTAAAATGAGTTTACCTCCACTCCAAGTATCAGGAGACTGTGCCAGTTAGAGAGAGAGAAAGAGAGACACTTCAGGTGGGAGGGAAACCAAGGCCGGAATTGGGATCATCCTCCCTGCAAACCAGCTCCTCGAGCAAGAACACGGAGGAGGAGAAATAACAAGTGCCTCCCAGGTTGTGAAGGATGGCAACCAGGAGACAGAAAGGAAGAGTTGCTCTTCACTACACAGTAAAGCACATTCATATTTCAGCCTTGAAGCAACAGCTGTCAACACCAGGTTAGTGCTTTCAGAATAAGGAACCAAAGAAAGAGGCCAAAAAGCCGGGCTGCAGCTCAGCTGTTACAGATATATCCTGATAAATACACACATTCAGGTCAGAGAAAATGATCACTTCTGGTTTTTCTGCGAGCCGGTGCTTAACAATTTCTTGGAATTAAGAACCCATTGCCTGTTTCTTCCATTCCATCTCTGAGGAGGTCCCCGCACACAGCGCATAGCATTGCTCTCCTAAAGAAGACACCCTGTATGGGTCTGGCTGAACCATGGGTTACCATTCTCATGAGCCTTGACCCCTCTCCTGAATTCCCAAGAGGCAGTGACAGTACTGGGAAGGAGAGTCAAATACCATCTAGTGTCACGATGGTGAGTTTGTGGTTAATTTAGCATGGCCCAGTTTCTCAGTTACGCCAGAGGATAGGCAGACTGTCAACATCTTCAGAGAAAAGAGATGGTGGATAATGTAAGCCCACTTCATCATCCTAAAACTCCACAAAGAATCTGCGTGTACCTGAATCATACATTCTAACAAGGACAAGAAATCATTCACAGGGTAAAAATGGAAACTGTCAAGTTCAACAAAGCACAGCTGCCTGGGAAGTTAAAAAGTCTTATTGATGTTCTTTTTTGTTTTTTTCTTCCTTCAGACAAGAAAGAATAGTCTGTCAAATGAGATCATTTACAGTCTCAAAGTTGCCCAGGTCACCCTTTCGTTATTCTCAAAAGATGGTAGTCTATTCTTAAAGGCACACAATCTTCATCTAGCCTCCTAGCATGTTGCTTTGTTATTAGTAATGCCATTTGTGTTTGAGCTAGGAGGAAATCCAATGTCAAATGAAAGGGGTTTCTCCTTTTCATGAATTAGCCTTTCTTTTGCCATGCCATCAGAAAAGTGAGGACACTGCTAATTTCCCAAATCTTTTCCAGGCTGGCAATGAATGATTCAAGTAAATCACTGGATGCCTTTATCTCTGGGTGACTCATGTTATTGAGAGCCAGCTTTATGGGTTTGAAACCCAGCTAAGTTCTCAGTGCCTCCTTTGTCTTCTTACATAGCACAACTAGGTTTAAGGGAACTCAAAAGTTGTTCTTGAATTATACAGCTTATTATTAGATATATACCATAAAAATTTATCTGCTTGATTGAATCTATTATGCCAGCATGATACTCTGTTTGCAATCTGAAATATAATCTTGACATAATTTTGCAAAGTTATGACTCTATATTATAGCCCCCATAAGAAAAACATCTGTTTTATTTTTTTATGTATTAACAAAAAATGAATTTGAGTAAGTGGATTATTTTTGTTACCTATATATTTCTTCCTTCAGTAGTTGACTTGTAGAACATGTTTTGTTTTTAAAAGAAAAAAGGAAAACTCATTTCTCATCTTCTCTAACTGAATCTTTTAAAGATTATATAATGTGTAAGAAAGTATAATTAATCACATTTTAATCTAATATTTTAGATGATAGTCTTCTATACAAAGACAAACTCAAGAAAACAAAGATGGGATTTAGCCAGATATTTTATTAAAATAAAACGACTAAAATCCAAAACATTTCCTCAAACAAGGTAAACTCATCCCCACCCTTATTAGAAAAGAAAAAAAAATCAATTTCATATTAAGACTATGTCCATTATTAGAATGGTTAAAGGATTTGAAACCTTCAGGTTGGAGTTCCCAGTTAACAATAATTGTCTCCTAATTCAAGACTTACTTCCACTGAGTGAGTTTCTGAAGATGTAAGGATCCTGCAGATTTGAAATCAAACGGAATTTTCAAAAGATCTTAAAGACCAGTGTCTACTTTTCTTTAAGTAATATTCCTCATGTGTTTGATAAAATCATGTTTCAAAAGTAAACAAGCAATATGAAGTTAGTACTCCTCCAATCCTTTCATTTCATAGATCAATATCAAGTTCAACTGAAGAGCCGTAAAGATAAGCACTATCAAGTTGGTAAGCTGTTGTCACAAACACAAAGACTAACTTACCCAAACAGGTTTTATGATCCATGAAAGAAAAAGGTATTTCTTATCCCTCATTGTGAATAAAAATGCTGTTGTTGCTTATTATCATAAAACAAATATCAACTATTAACATTTAACTATTGCTGACATTTGTCAAGTTCTTTCATTTGAGACTCTGCTAGTAATGAATGTACCATTCATTCAACAATTTGAAATGACATATCCAACACTTACAATGTATAGCTTGTTAAAGCTAAAAATGTCCAAAATGCCTGTAAGAGTCTAATTAAACAAGCTTTATTTTAGCAAAAACGGACAAGGAATTTTAGAGTACTTAAGCTTAGACAAAAACAGACTTGTGTTTCATCGAAGTTTGGGTACTTACCAACCACATAACCTTTATGCCCTCTGAACCTTAGTTTCCACATATTAAAAATGGAATAATGAAACTTACTTTGGAATGTTACTTTGCAGTTCAGGTAAGAGAACATTTATAAAACAGTTACTACATGCTTGATACACAGTAGGCATTTAAGCTGCTAGTAGAACTTTCTTTTTGTAGAATGTCAGTATTATTGTTAATGAGAAATTACCTGGTTTTACTAGTTGATGTTTTCAAACAAAGTATCTTTCTAAAAATAGAAATAAATTGCCCCCTGATAATACAATAATTCAGATAGGAGGGCTAATGAGAAGTCAGCAGGAGTAGCATCACACCATTCAAAGATCTCCAGGAACCGGAAGATGGTGCTTGTGAGACCGAGGCCTTTTTTGTATGTTGCTGTTACATCTCAGGTTGTGAAACAAGGAACCCCCTTAAAGTGCCCCGCTTTTCTTATGCTCTGGCTTCTTTGGATAAAATGGACTTTAGTGACCTATGTCAACCATGTAGTATTGGGGGTAGCATAAGATGAGACAGATGCACAAATAAGAAAAAGGATAACGTGAGATGACAGCACTTTGGTCACTGAGGTTCTGCAAAACAGGATGTTCTTTCCACACCACCTCTTCCTCTCATTCACTGGGGATGATGAGATACAGTACTTTGGGGCTTGGCAACTTATCATCCCAGAAGAAACTTGGCATGTCCATGAACCAGAGGTGTGTGTGTTGAGCTTGCTTTTCCTTTTCTTTTTTTTTTTAAACAAGGGTTTCCAGGGTGCTAGCAGAGAATATATAACTTTCTAAAGTCCTCAAAAGAACTATGTGAGAAGGAAAACTTAAAATTATTATAAGAAACTATTAATATAAAGTTTCTTTTTAAGAGATGTAATTGTAAAGGAATCTTAAATAGCACTTGGGAAGAAATCATAAAGAACTAAAAGATCTATCAATGATAAATCAAAAGATATTGGTATACAGGAGTCTCGGGTTAGGCATACTTCAATAGCCTGTCAACATGTGACCTTCATGCAGCCAACAAACAATTGCTAAGTGTTATGTATTATGTACAAGGTACTATGGAAGCCCTATGACATACACTAATATGAAGCAGTCTGCAGAGTCTATAGTGGTGAAGACAAACATTTTAAAAATTAATAATTTTATGATATCATAAAGCACAGTAACTTTTATGGACATTGCATTATAGCACCACTAAGGAAGGTTATATAATCTTGCTTGGGAGGAATCAGAGGAGGAGTCTTGGTAGATATAACATGAGATCTGTGTTTTAAAGGTCGATTAGGAGAGAGCCACTGGTAATGAAGAGAAGAAAAGGCATTCCAAGAAAAGCCATTCACAAGAAGAGTCTTAGAGGTGAGAAACAGCAGGTGCAAGCAACAATAAACAAATTGAGGTGGAAGTTTAGAGTATGGCAGTGGTAAGAACAGTGTGATGAAGCTTGCAGAGATCTTATTTTCATGTTAAGACTCTTAAATGCTAGGAGCACCGCATGGCCCTGTGTGTTAAGCATCTGACTCTTGGTTTCAGCTTGGGTCCTGATCTTGGGGCTGTGATTTTGGGGTCATGAGATCGCTGCATCAGAATCTGCCCTCTGTGCAGATTCTGCTTGAGAATCTCTCTCCCTCTGTCCCTTCCTGCATCTCTTTCTCAAATAAATAAATAAGAATTTTAAAAAAAGAAGAATCTTAAATGCTATCTTGTAGTGAAGAGTTGAAGAGATTTATGTGGAGAACAATGAGAGTCACATTTCCAGGTTATTTTATTTTTTATTAGGTTTTTATTTCAATTCTAGTATAATTAACATACAGTATTATATTAGTTTCAGGTGTACAATATAGTGATTTGACAATTTCATATATCACCCAGTGCTCATCACAAGTGTACTCCTTAATTCCTATCACCTATTTTTTTCATTTTAACTTGATTTTTATTGATTTTTATTGATTTTTATTTTTTTTAATCTTTGCCCCAGGGGTACAGGTCTGTGAGTCATCAGGCTTACATCTTTCACAGCATTCACCAAAGCACAAACCCTCCCCAATGTCCATAACCCACCCACCCTATCCCTACCCTCCCACCCCCCAGTAACCCTCAGTTTGTTTTGTGAGATTAGGAGTCTCTTATGGTTTGTCTCCTTCCCCATCCCATCTTGTTTCATTATTTTTCCCTCCCTACCCCC
>LNAC01000004.1:2368530-2382121 GCA_002007465.1 Ailurus styani | reverse complement strand
TTGTGGATAAGTCTGGCCATTAATTCTTTCAAAGAACCAGCTCCTAGTTTCGTTGATTTGTTCCACTGTTCTTTAGGTTTCTATTTCATTGATTTCTGCTCTGATCTTTATGATTTCTCTTCTCCTGTTGGGTGTAGGCTTTCTTTGCTGTTCTTTCTCTAGCTTTTGTAGGTGTAGAGTTAGGTTGTGTACTTGAGACCTTTCTTGTTTCTTGAGAAAGGCTTGTATTGCTATATACTTTCCTCTTAGGACTGCTTTTGCTGTGTCCCAAAGATTTTGAACAGTTGTGTTTTCGTTTTCATTTGTTTCCATGAATTTTTTTACTTCTTTAATTTCCTGGTTGACCCATTCATTCTTGAGTAGGGTGTTCTTTAGCCTCCATGTATTTGAGTTCTTTCCAACTTTCCTCTTGTGGTTGAGTTCTAGTTTCAGAGCATTATGGTCTGAAAATATGCAGGGAATGATCCCAATCTTTTGATACCTGTTGAGACCTGATTTGTCCCTATCAGCTATTTTATCCATCCCCCCCAACCCCTTCCCCTCTGGTAACCATCAGATAGATCCTCCAGATAGTATTGTAGAGAATGGATTTGACAGGGAGAGGAAACAACTAGAAAAATGTTGCTTCAGTTCAAATAAGAGACGATAAAGACTAGAGCTAAGATCGTGATAGTAGGAATGAAGAAAGGGAAGTTATTTAAGAAGCATTTGGAGACAATTCTAGCCAGTCTAGACAACTAATAGGTAAGGGGTGCAAAGTAAACTTCTGGATTTTTAATTTGGGTATTTGGCATTTTGGTGCAGACACTAAAGGAAGGAGAATAATCTAAGAGGAGCTAATGGAAAAGGAAAGACAAAAATCCTGTTTGAGAGACCAGTAAATGATGTAGGTGACAGTGACCAAGAGGAAACTGGATATGGAAATCTACAAATTGAGAGCTGAGACTGGATATCTACATGGGGATTATTAGCAAATAGCTATCAGTTCAATCAGAACGGGCAATTTGATTTGGGTAAAGCACCTGGTATGAGAAGAGCAGTATACATGGACATAACTGAGGGCTATGGCAACACTGGTGTGGGTGGAAGAGGAAGTGCCAGGAAGAGGATAGTCAGAATGATACAAGGAGCTAGATGGATATAGTTTTATAGTTTTATGGAAAAAGAGAGCTTCAAGAAGTAAAGAATGAACCACAGCATCAAATGTAGCAAAGGTGTAGCGCGATAAGACTGAAAGCTTCCGTTGGATTTAGAAGCTGGTAAGATTTGGTGACCATTGGGAGAGCTGAGAAATCAATGGGAAGAAAGCAGGTAGAGAAAATCTTCTTTGCAGAAGTGTAAATTAGTGATGGTAGCCTAGGTAAACTAGGGAAAAGTGGGCATTTGCCTCATGGTTGTAAAAACTGGGATTCACTGGAGCACATTCATAGGTAGAGAGGAACATAGAAAGATCTATTTTCTTTCATAAACAAGAGTCAAAGATATTATAGATTAATAAAATCTGAAAGCATTTTTAAAAACTCATTTAAATTGAGTTTTTTATTTAAAACCATAATTCCTTTCTCCCCAAATCTTTCATCCATATGCCTAGCGGCCTTCAATTTGGACTGATTGTGCTTTTCCTGACTTTTTCAGCCAAAATTTCAGCTGGCACCATTAATAAGCAATGAATGCAAGCAACATAATGGAGAAGGAAATAGGAGGGGGGATAGCAAGGCCCTGAAAAATTGAGACTGGAAAATCACCTTCTGAAGGGGTCCTGGTTGGCTGGTCAGACCGTGAGTAATGCCAAGTTGGCTGTGCTTCTTTGAAATATATCCAAACTACAATCTCCAATGCTAAACACTGCAGAATCCTAAGAAGTCATGCTATAAAGTATGGTCTTGGTCCACTTAAAGGGTTATTATTTTCCAGAGAGAGGCCATAATCTCTGTAAGTGGTAGCTTGAAAGCAATTATTTAATTGTCTTATTTCCCAGCAGAAGATGACATCTAACAATTACTGTTTGGCTGCATACCTTTAAATGCCATCCCTTCTCTGTGAACACCCAGGGGTGGTGAAATCCAAGGCATTGTGACAACACCCCTGGGTGTGTTGTACTGACTTTGGCTAGCCCCATAGTTCTGCCCAGTTTCAGGTGGCACACTCCTCTTGATTATTAACTGTGAGGATAATACCAGTGCAAAATCAGCACAGAAAATAAAATGTAGTTCTGCTGCTTTGGGAAAGAACCTTGAAGTAGAAAAACTTTACTGGGTATATTTTTATAAGCTGCCTTAAATTCTTTTGGGGAAAAGGTAAAATATCCATAAACTTGAAAAATCCCAATAATGCTTAGCTGTGGCTTCAGAAATCATTCCATGACAAATTCAGTAACAAAATGCAATGAGCACTATTCTCAAGAGAATCTATAACATAAGGCTGGAAATGTTGCTCTCCTGGTGGTTTCTAGAAATAAGTGGCAGCACATAGATCTCTGCTTTTTGAAAGATAGTTCTAAAATTTAAGGATCCTAGCCAGAGTGGTGAATATGAATTTAGATCACGGGAAGACCCATGCTAAATGAATACTTGTGAATATCAACACATCACCAAGGGACCTCCTTGTAGTTCCCTGACCTGTCTAAACTATCCAGTTATATGGGGGAATTTCACCATGTGGCCCGGTCTCCCTTCTAACACTTCCCCCGCCAAGTCCTCTCAACTACTGTCCAGATGTCCTACTATAACCTGAAATTAACCAGGATTTCTAGGAAATCAGGATCCACATATAAATCAACAAATTCTCTTTATTCAAAGCTCTCAAGGTGAGTAAGAAAAACCTCCAGGTGAACTCCCTGAGAAACAGTCAAGTTGCTTCCTAACCTCTGATAGTATGGCTAAGTTGAGATGGAAGTTATGTCTTACTTGACATTCTGAGCCACTAGTTTCATAGCTGACAATGGTAGCTGAGGTCGAGAGGAGTACAATGAAATATTGGGCATTTGTTAAAGGTTTCAAAAGCTCATTCTTTCCTGGGGATTTAATCTTCCCTGTTTCGAAGTTCTGGGAGGATGCTGCAGCTTCTTGTAGTTTTGGAGCTAGTTTGTTAAAAAACCACAGCTATTAAAACACTGAGTTTTATAATGAGTCACATTTGGTTTTGATCATAGCCCACGAAAAAAATCAATAAATAATAACTAAGAAGAGAAAATTATACAAAAACTGTATTTGTCAAAATATTGACAAAATAAGAAACAGAAACACTGGTTTTTTCAGACCTCACATATCGCTTTTCTAGAAAACTATAAAATATGTTCAAGATAAAAGATTTAGGGCACCTGGGTGGCTCAGTGGATTAAAGCCTCTGCCTTTGGCTCTGGTCATGATCTCAGGGTCCTGGGATTGAGCCCCACATCGGGCTCCCTGCTACGCAGGGAGCCTGCTTCCTCTCTCTTCACCTCCCTGTCTGCCTACTTGTGATCTCTCTCTCTGTCAAATAAATTAAAAAATAAAGATTTAACTCTAACATTTATAACAAGATTAAATTTTAAATATGACCAAGGATCTTAGGAATAAGCTACCTTTTCCAATACTGAGATGGTAAGTTTTGGAAATCAGGGGACATTTTTCTCTGTTTCCAGAATCTAATTAAATTGTTTGGTACATAGTGGATGCTAAAGTAAAACATTTTTAAATTATAAAATTGAAATAGATACACTCTTGCCTAAAGTCAGAGAAAATTAGAAAACAAAGGACCATTCTTCTTAAAAGTTTTTTTTGGGAAGGTATGAGAAGAGTTGAATATTTTCTTGACTGTCCTTTCTTTGAAGTGGAGGAAAGAATAAATCAACTGACTACCTGGAAAAAAACAACTTTATATTTAAAAAAAATATCTGAAGTTGGGATTCCTAACTTTTATTAAGAACCTATATTGTACTAAATGCATTACCTATACAAATGTACCAATGCCTATAGCCTATGTGCTAAAAAATTAATAAGCCATACGGTACGTGCATGCATGTGCACATGTGCGCGCACACACACACACACGCACACACACACACACACAAACTAGCTACGGCATGTTCAAGACTTGCCAAATCATTCTAATCTGTTATTTGCTCCCACTCCGGTGAACACCCATGTCCTTTCTCTTCACCACGCTATTGGTCCATCCTTGTTCTATTATTTCAGTGACATCTCTCCTCCCACCCCAAATCCCTCAACTCTAAGTCATGAATATAATATCAAAGGATTGAACAAGTATAGGAGAGAATATGTAATTGACTGAGTATATGGTTGTTTTTCTTCAGCACTCAGAGCAAATCGAATAACACAAAAGAAAGAAACTTCTGGTCTGTGTTTACACTATTATTTCTAAATATGTGAAATTTCACTATGGTGCCAAACCATGCAATGGCTAACCAATGAGAAGCCAATAGAACATGACAGATGCTACAGGATTAGGGACCAGCAAAAGTCTGAGGCCTTATTTGGGATGTGCCTGATGGTGGCCTTTCACTGTCAACCATCTATGCCTGTTAGTAGAGACCAGCATAGATACAACACTGTAGATTTCTTTTTAAAGAATTTATTATTTGAAAGATATTACTATATTCTTCCATATTGAAACATAAAAGCTCGGATTTTCAGTTGTTCCCTTCAACACTCTTTAATATTTTTATAAAATCAATTTTTAATACAAGATGCCTGTTGATGCCGTGAAGAAATAGGATGCCTGCAACAACCTTCTAATTGTTCGAAATAAGAGACTTTGATTTTGAGCACAAAAACTTCATTCTATCCTAGAGGGGGTAAGAAAAACCACTGGTTTCAAAGACCTGGTAGGAAAGTATGTTTATGTTGCTGCCTAGAAACGAATGACAGAGGGAAAGCTATAGAGTATGGATAGTAACATTCTGGTTTTTTTGCCTTCTCATAGAACTTAATTCAAGTTACTTAACTCTATTAGTTCTTAATTATCTCATCCCCTAAGTACAGGTATTTATGTCTTTTCCCTCTGCTAACCCACTTAGACATCAATTAGATAGCCAACTGAAAAGGTGTCATGATAGATCTTTACAGACATAAAACATATGCACCATTTCTAAGAAGCTTCTCTTCTTCCTCCATCTGAGTGGTCCTGACTTCATTTGAAGTATCAGGAGAGGAATTAGTTATAAAGGCAACATAAAAACACTTTCATTCTTGACCTTCCCCATTAAATTGACTCATTCTCCAAGTGTGGTATTGTTTTTTCCTCTCAATGCAGTGTCAAATGCAGACTGCTCCCTTGGGTAGCAGATCCAGTATCTTGGACAACATGATTGTATAAATAGTATAATTATAATATGCTTTATGTCACACCAAAGGTGCGTAAAATTATTCATGCAAGTTCTGATAGCAGTATTAGCTATGATTGGAAGACTATGACTAACTCTGGTTTAAAATATTTTGTGATAAATCTGAGCTTTTTTTTATTTTTAAGGGAAAGAGATGAAAAATGGGTTGAGTTTGAGAAAAAAACGAAGTTATAACCTATGAAACCCTTTGGAAGGGACATTTTCTTAAGTCATAACACTGAAATATATAGACCTGGCTAGCTTCAAATAATAACTCCCTTTCCCCTGTTATTATCTATGGCCTTAATTCTTCTTACTTCCATTGCCTTCTCTCTAAAGTGAGATAATAATAGTACTCAACCTCAGAGTTGTAAGAAATGAGAGAACACTTGGCACTTTAACCGTTAGCAGTAACTAAAGTCACTTAATAAACGAGATTTCATTTTTGTTTATGGTGCCATGTTTAATGAGCACATAGTAAGTGTTCCTTAGTTACTGTAAGTGAGAGCACCAATGTGTTTTATAGAAGTACCATACTGCGTTTTGTAACTTTCATAACGGTTATTTTAGTCTCACCTTGGATGTGAAGTGTTAGGGAGTTGAGGCCAGCAAAGAGGAAGGAAATACAAAGATGCAAAAGTATAAATAAGATTAAAATTTTAAAGAAATAAGTCTTCATGAAAGGTACAGATTAATCCTGGACCTCATCGGAATCTCAGAAGTGGGCAGGACTTTAACAACCTTGTAAATTAACTCTTCCCTTCACCCTGATGTTAAACAGGTAGCCTACATACTTAGAGATCAAGGAAAATGCTAGGCCTTCACCTCTCAAGTGGCTGCTCTCCCCACATCCATACTTGTGAGAGTGCACTTCTCTGTGAAAATAACCTGGTTCTCACCCACCTTGGCCTTTTATTGCTCACTGCCAACAAAGCACTTGAAATAAACATAGCACGTGAAATCGCCCTCGCTATGGCCTTGAGTGCTAGTGGTTAAATTAAAAGCAACCCTTATGTTGGGCAATATCATCAAACCCCTTTCAGCAACACTTCCTGTTAATTACTGTTCATTCAATTCCAATTACTGTCTGCTAGGCTAAAGTCCCACTCAGGCATGACTGCTTGTACAACATTTTAACGAACCATTTGCTGCCCTATCCCAACGCCAGACTCCTCATCTGACTTTCGGCCCTGCATCAAAACTCCGTCTGCCCCGGGCCCCCGGCGGGGCATTCCTGGAGAGAGCCACAGAGAGGGCTGGCGGCTCCTCTGCAGCCCCAGCCCACCCCCGCGCCTCCCCACCCAGCGGGCACTCGCGGGGCCCCGCGCCCCGGGTGGCGCCCCAGCAGGCGAGTCCCCAGGACGCCTCCTCTTCACAGAAACTTGGAGTCAAGTAAACAACGAGGACGGATAAAGGTTTCAAAGTGCCGGAGCCTGTCTCAATCCTGTCCTCCCACGCGGTCGGGGGCTGGGAAACTGAACCCGGCGTCTGGCTCTCCCCGGAGACGCGACGCGCGTGTCCTGCGGTTGCCGGGCTCGCCGCCCCACGTGACCCGCACGTCAGCCCCGCCTTGGGGCGGCTTTCCAGGCCCTTTTTCTGCAGGGCCCCGAGCACGCAGGAACCAGCGAGCCGGGGCGGCTGGTGCTGGGAAACGACAGAGGTCACTCCTGAAGGGAGCTTGCCTGTCAGTGCCTCTAATCTTTAATAGCTTTCAGGGGACCTGGCTTTCTACTTCGCCTTTGTCCCTCTGGCTGGAGGGGATAATGCAGTGATTCTTTTCGTTGCAATGGCAAGGCCCTGCTCTGCTGGCATCCTCCTTTTGATCAGCCACACTCGGTACACACTGAACTTTCTCCTCTGCCCTCGAAGGCTCAAGTTGCCAAACCAATGTCTGCAAAGTACTACAGGGGATGCAGTTTTAGCCACCGAAGACCTAGAAAGAGACCATCATATGCCTATTCCTATGCCAATTTTTCCGACCCCCCCTCCCCGCCGAGCTTCCTAAGGAAGAGCTGCCCATCATTTTAAGCTCTTCCCTTGCTTTAACAGATGACACCCCCCCCCACACACACAACACTTTTATCAGCCAGCTGTCACCCTCCAGGTTAGGAAGCTCCCTGTCTGAAGCCAAATTTCTGACATGAAGTTTTTTAAGATTTTGATTCATATACAATAAAAATAGTTGAGGAAAGAAGAAAGAATCTTATGAAAATTTCATTCTTTTTTTTAAATTGTTCAAATTTTTATTTTGATGCACAGTATGAGAAAATGTCATTCTTTCAAAGTTTCCTTTATAGTCTTTCTCCCTGCAAACTTGCCCTGTGTCATCTTATAAATACAGGTTAAATCCTTGCTTGCCTGAAAAAGCTTCTAATCCACTTCATGATCTTCTGAAAGGCCATACTGCACCCTAATCCCTGAGGGCCCTCAACATTGTTCTTCACTCCAGCCGCCGATCTTTGAGAGCACAGCCAAACAAGGGGAAAGAGGGGGAAACTGCCCTACCTAAATTAGGCAAACAAGGTATTGGGTAGCTCTTCTTTTTTTTTTTTTTATCCTTGATCGTTTGCATAATTGCAGTACTCTTCTGATTCACTTTGCCAGTCCAGACTTGGCTGCTAGCCCTGTGAATTGCTTTCATATAAATCTGGAAGTCAAGAGGTAAAGTGTTTTGTTCCAATTAGCTTAAACCTCAACCTAATTCACTGTTGGACCAAAAGAGGACTTTGTAAAGACAAATAAAATGTGTGCCTATCACTTCAATATCCGATTCCTAAAGAAAATTTTGGTTTACTGTCCTCCCAGTTGATACAGAAGTGAAGCTTTAACATTCTCTTTCAAGGTCATGGCTGTGTTGTCCTCTTGTGGGAGTTGCAAAATAGACTGGAGTGGGGGCAGGTGGTGAAAGATGAGGGGAACAAAGCTTCATTACTGTTTCCTAGTGGGCCCCTGCCCACCAACTGGAGGTCAAGCGAGTACAGAGAAGCAAAACTCATCTCCACCAGGGAATGGACGTGGGGGAGAGAGGTTCACCATAACATAACAGAGTGGTGTATATATTGGCTGAGGAACACACACTCTGTTGTCTGTTAGTGATTGCTCAATTTGTTTACATGGTAACTCATTTATGCTGCTGTTCTTTGTTCTTTCCTGAAGATAAACTATCCAGCAGAGCAAATCTTTGTTCCTTATGAGCTCATCTGCTCCTGCTGTCTGCACCACACCTGTAATTATAATTATGGCCTACTGCTTGGGATGCTGTAATCCTTTCTAGTGAAACCAATTGTGAGTTCACCAACAGAGTTACTTAGCAAAGAGAGAATGCCTGGATTGATCGAATCAGCTTCATTAGTCCCTTTCATTGGTTATTCTGGCTGCATTTAACCTTCTATTAAGATTCCGGTGATTAACATTTTTCAGTAATATGGAGGCATCCTTGCATTTTCAATGGGACTATGATATTAATCAACTGTAAGTGGGGCACTCTGGACAAACATAATGAGACGAGGCTTTCTGGGGGAAAAAATGCTGATACCGAGAAATAAAAGAATTAGTGATATTGCACCTCAGGTATTACATTGATGAAAGAAAGAGAATTCACATAGAATGGTGTCTGTAAATCATTACATGTGGACTGTTTAGACTGTATCTTTCTTATGAGATGGGTGTACGTTTCAACACTAACGGACTCAGTGTGCAGCCATACTATTTCTACAGGATGAATAGTCCACCATTAAGTAGGAGTGGCCTGGTGGTTTTACGAATTCATTGTCCTTTAGATGAAAAAATTTAACACAGAACTTTTTTGTTTCCATTATACTGAGACTTAGGGACATGCAAGCCTTGTTCTAAAGTAACAGAGTTCCTTTTTTTTTTTTTTTTTAATTTTTTCTTCTGAAGAGGCATTGTTTCTCTTTGGTACAGTGTTTTTTCCTAGATACTTGATAAGAAAAGGAATTTGTGATTATGAGTGTGCATGCAGTTTGCAGTTAAAACCTTTTCTCTCCCTGGCTTTAAAATAGGAGGAGTGGGGTTTTTAAACCATGTAATGCAGATAAGACTTTTTTTCTTCTACAAGGTTTCATTTCTAAAATCTCAGCCCAAATATTATAGCCTTCAATTGGTTTATTATATTTCAGACAGACAAAGGATTTAGTCAACTGCAGTGGCATTTCAGCTTTTTAATCCTGTTACAAATTACTGGATGTACCATGGGACTTTTCTCTGCTGTATCAAATAAAATTCAACTTGAGAAAATAGAAGAAACAAAATGGAAGCAAATAAGAATGGTCTAGGACAACGATGATGAATTTGATTTATCGGTAGGCCCATATTCATCTCATGAAAAGTGCTTTTGAATACAATGAGTGTGTTTCACAAAATCTATACTCATGAAAGAAAAACTGTTTTTTAATAAGGAAGAATCCCAGAATTTTACAATTAGCAATGAATATTGCCTCAAGCAGTGATTCTCAAAGTGTGGTCCTGGGACGAGCAGCATCAATACCACTTAGGAACTTGTCAGAAATGCACATTCTCAAGTCATGCTCAAGACCTACTCATTCAGAAATTCTGGGGCCGGGGCCCCACAGTCTGTATTTTAACAAGCCCTTTAGGTGATTCTATTGCCCACAGGCTTAGATCAGTATAATAGTCTCCTATCAAACCTGCTCAAGGATTTGCTTCCCACAAATTATTCTCCACACTGTCTCCAAAATGCTCTTTAAAAATATTCATGTAATTATGTCAGCCTCCTCCTTAAAACGTTTTCCTAGTTCCCCACTGCTGTTGGGTCAGAATATTCATGTTCAAGGTTCTTCATCCACTAGTCCCTAATTAGTTCTGCAGTTCCTCTCTCCCCGCTTCCCTGATCACCTCCACCGTCACCCCCACCTGCCAGCCCACATGCACACACAAACCATACATTCACAACTTGCACAACCACAAAGTTCCAGCCTTTTTGAACTCCTTGCAGTTCTGTGTATGATACTATTGTCTTCTCATTCCCAGGCTCTACATGGTTCCTCCTGAAACACCCTTGCCCCTTCTTTCCCACCCATTCCTTCCCACCTCTCTTTGTCTAGAGGACTTGTTCTCAGTCTTCCAGGATTTATGTTGGTTCTCACTCATCTCCTCTAGAGCACTTTCTTGAGCATTCCCACCCACCCATGCCTAGGCTAGATTTCTTTCCTAGTTTTGCCACAGAGCATTGTGTGTGTTTCCATCCCTGCACTTGTCACTTAGAATTACAGACTTGTAATCATTTGTCTTTTTTCCCCCTGACTAAACTATATGTTTCTGGATGACAATGACTGTCTCTTAAGGTCTTGATATCCCAACATCTAGCACAGAGTTTGGTTCTTAATAAGCATTTAATAAATTTGTGTTGATTGAGTGAATGAATGAGTACCTTGGTACTACTGCAGATGAACAGAATTGGGTCCAGAGAAGAAAAGTGGCCTGACTAGTCTACTTTGTGGGGATTAACACCCTGATCCACTGTTGCTCAATCCAGTGCCCTTACCATGAAATCATACTGTTTTCAGACCGAAAGAAAAAGTTCAGATGTGAAAAGTTCAACTTTAACATAGTGGTGCTTTTTCTCCCCCTGGCTTTATTGAAGTTTAATTGAAAAATAAAATGTAAGATAATTAAGTATAAATTGTGGTGATTTGATATACCTCCATCTCATGACCACATCTATCACCTCAGATATTTATCTTTTTGTGTGTGTCAGAACATTTAAGTTCTTAGCAAATTTCAGTTATACGATGCCATGTTATCAACTACAGTCACTGTGTAAAGAGCCTCAGAACTTATACACCTTATAGCTGAAAGTTTCTACGCTTTTACCAACCTCTCCTTCTTTTCCCCACTCCCTGCCTTCACTCCCCTCAGCCCCTGGATGAAAACAAAACAATAACAACAACAACAACAACAACAAAATGAGTTTTTTCTCTCTGTTGCCATCAGTTTGACTTTTTAGAAATTCCACAAATTAGTGATACTATGCAGCATTTGTCTGTCTGTGGCTGGCTTACTTCACTTAGCATAATGCCCTCACAGTGGCACTGTAATGTAAGTCGTTTATTAAGGCCAAACATTTGGGGATGTAAAAATTCCCTCTCTCTTTTTCCTTTGTGAAGATTAAACACACAATTACCATCGTAGATGTAAAACATCCACAGAATTTTTTTTTTCAGTATGTAAGTGCATTGCATAGATTGGAGTGTGAGAGAATATGGCAGACTTTTCCAATTCAGATTCAAACACTTCCTGCTTATTAAATCATGTTCCGCTCATAATCTTACTCTGCACTCTTCAGAATGATCTAAGCATTAAGCCTCTCTTGAATTCAATGGGAGCACTATGCCCAGTCAGGCCACATGAACCAGAGTGAGAAAAAGGACAGTCCTACAATGAAGAATGGAGTTTTCAATTGTCCTTAGATGATGACATTAGAAATGTTATTAAAAGGAGGGATTCAATGAACCAGGCCTATAAGTATGGATCTCAATTGGCCCTGTTAGACAGAGGCCCTTGTTAGAGATGACACTGCTTCTTTGATTCTCCAACAACTTCTAAAAGACAGTGCACACTCTGCTTAAGAAGGGTCAGGAAATCACTGGTTTTATTAAGATGTTAATGTGTCAGTAAACATGGTCACTGAGTAATCAGAAAGAATCTGAAACCCTTTCTATGAACAGATGGCCAATTTGATTACAAAATTGTTAAACATTTGTTAAATATACATCTCAATGCTGTGCTAGGGTGGAGACAGAAATCAGTCAAATACATACTCTTTATTGAGTCTGCATTTCGATATATAGGAGTCTGACTCTGGAACTTCCCAGCTGGGAAATACTACTTCAGTTCTCTAAGCCTCAGTTTCCTGGTCTGGGATTGGATATGCTATGACTGGTAGAGCATATTAAATTAACCTTCTTTGACCAACCTCCATGCTGTTCTCAGGCTCAAATTATAAATTACTTTTATTTCAGAGCCACCTCATCAGCTCTGAGAACACAGGGAACCCTGTTTTTCATTTCCTACATCTCTCTGGAGATATGAACTATAGTGAGCCCAGAGTTATGGAGTGAAAATGTGACTTCAAATTTTAAGAGTGAAAGTACAGAGCATCAAGGCTGAGGTGTGTAGTTGAAGTTATCATCACTATTACTCTGTAGAAATCCTCTGACCTGTCTCACCTTCCAGAATGCTGCATGCTTCAGCTTCTTTCTCTGAAAGTCATGATTGCTGGGTTGTTTGGCTACACTCTCTTAAGAAAGGTGTCCATTTTGTAATGTAGGGTTGGTTACAAAATGACATGTACGCCAATATAGTGAATCTGAGGCATGACCCCTAATTTCCAGCAATTATAGGTGACAGCAGTTTCATAGTTGGCACATCCAACAGGTAAATACATCTTCACATGTGGCCTTTGATGACTTTTTTTCTCTTATGTACATGTGCATTCAAACAGCCCGGCCCGAGGAGGAACTCACAGTGCCTTGTATTTTTTGGTCATCAGTTTTAAATTCAGCATATACAGGCTTCTACAGAGGCTTAAAGAAAAACACTAAAATCAGTATTTAGGAAGTTAGCTGAGGTCCTGATTTTTTGCTTCTTTGTCCTACCCCATACCCCATCACATTAGACAAAAATATTCATGGATACACAGAAAAGCTGAATTAGGAATTTAGCAGATTACTAACATTAGTTACTATTTTAAATTATATATATGTATATGTATATACATATATATATTTATTAGATTTCAGAAATTTGCATTTATTAATTGTGATTACCCCCTTTGAAATGATTGAATTCGACATGTATTTTTTAACCACAGGTGTTATTTGGGTTTCTGGCTCCCCACCCGCCCTTGCCCCAAATGAATTGACTAGAGCTTTTTGGGTTTTTTGTTAGGGGGAGGTTGATTTGATAGTACAGAACAAAAAGACTACCAGGAATGTTGAAAGCGCCTTTACAAGCCCTGCATAAAATGGATATCCTAAGGTACTTTAAGCTCTCTTGGATTTATTTAGTAGCTTCTCTCTAAGAGCTAGAAAAAATTGGGACTGTTTATTTGAAAGAAGGAAGATGATGAGTTACATAGATAGGAGTCACAGACTTAGATGTGTTGTTTTCCTTATAAGTATTTGAGACTACTGTAAAATCCATTTGTAAAAGGTTAAAATAAGATTTGCAAAGTGTAACAAGAAAAACAGGATTTATAACTTGTGCTGGTGGCAGGGTGGGGGATGG
>LNAC01000004.1:2313344-2367701 GCA_002007465.1 Ailurus styani | reverse complement strand
CACCTTAAAGTTGGAGGGACATAGAAGCCATCTTAACGAAAAAAGCCAAGGTTAGCATTATGCCTGAGGTCCCACAGCTCAGTCCAGGGATTGTGCTCTCTCTTCAGATTCTTCTCTCCAAATTATTACAGTGTCGATTTCCGTTGCTGTCTACATCTCCTTCTCAGCAACGATGTCCTCACCTGCTCCCTGCCCAGGTGCATCTGGGGTGCCCCATTTCTTTCTCCTTCAAGGCTGTTCTCAGTGTCAGTGCTGCCCTAAGGAGAAGTGGAGCAAGTTTCTTTTATTTATTTATTTATTTATTTATTTATTTATTTATTTATTTATTTATTTATTTATTTGTGGAGCAAGTTTCTAAGCAGTGAAAGAACTCAATCTTACCTGTTCTGTTACATGTATTTTTCTCTGGTTTCCGAAACAACAAGTGATGCCAATGAGTTACACAAAAAAACTAAAGCCAAGCCAAACAAAAGCCAATACACTGATGTGCTGATTGTTAAAAAGTTTGACATGAGATGGCTAGGTCTGATGCCCTCTTTTTTCTATTAACACTCTAGTAGAAACCTCTTGGAGAAACCTTTGGGTTCCTTGGAGGAACACTGGAGGAATCTTAACACAAGGAAATGTCTCAAAAGCTGGAAATTCCAGGCCCTCTTCTGCAGGTATTAAAGGAGACATTTCAGAGCAGGTGGGTCCTGTGTCAGCTTCCATATGTAAACATTTAGGTAACTCCTTTTCCGTCCATAATTTGTTCCAATGTCTGGTATTTTACAAAACCATGGGGAAAAAATCTCTAAACAAAGATTTGATGAAGCTACAAAGTGACTGTTTTGTCATGGTTGAAGCTAAAAGATACCTCTGAAGTTTTAAACAGTTATGATCCCTGGTCAATTTCTGAAGCTAGCCTCATCAGTAAGTTTTATATTCATCTTATCTTTGCAGAGCTATACAAGAAACAAATTCATTTCATTGCATCAAATCACCTACCAAGGCTTTGAGGGCTGTTTCATTCCTATCATTTCAATAGGTGTATTTGAAACTCAATGGCCTGCCAAGATTGAGAACAATTAGTTCTCAGATATCTTTATCTGATGTAACACATCATTAAAGAGAATGTATTCTCTCCTTTATCTTTGTTTTGGTATCAACTCCTTCTCAACCCCAACCCCCAAAGAGAAATGAGGCTGTGTGTTTAATAGTAGTCCTGAACTTGAGAACATAATATTTGAGGTTCTTTACATGCTATGAAGCATGGTCTTTGGGAATTCTCCACCCAAGTACTATACAAACTTTCTGAACAAAATGGACCTTGACCCCTCATGGTTTTTCACAATGCTTCCATTGATAACCTAAGATGCCAACCACCAAAGTGAATGTGGTGGTGATGTCATTGCTGATATGGTTCCACCAAATCACACACTTTAGTGAAGCAAGAAAAATTAGAGTTGCAACATCCTGGTGGAATAATGCATTCCAGCAGTAATAAGGAGACAAAAGAAGGCATGTAGATGCTTCGGATCAGGAAGAAACAGTGAAAAATTATACAAACTACACTAGTTGCCTGACAAGATAAGCAAAAAAAATGGCTGAATCTTATGGGTAAGGAGTATAGTTATTATACTCCTTATAAGGCAGAAGTGCTAAGAATGAGGCTCCAAAGTCTACCCTGTAACTTGGCAGGAAAAAGAAAGCTATTATATCATATTCTGTAATGCACAAGGATGAAATTTGGGACATTCTCAATTTATCAGCAATAAGGTATAAGACAGTACACATAACTCACAAAAAGTTTCCCTAATTAAGGAAGAGGCCTTCCATCCCATACATCTAACTGAAATAGGTTTCAGAATTTCAGACAGGTAGGGAGATTGCCAGAAGCACACATTTCTGAATCCAAGAATTTCTTCTTATTTTAAGCCTTAGATTTCTGAGCACAGGGTGGGGCAGTCTATGGTAACTTAATCAGAAGTTGGTAGAAAATACTAAATGCTACAAAGAATGGCAACTGCAGAGGTACCAGTGAGACCAGCACAGAAAGAGGGCAACTTCCAAGAGCACTAAGTACCTAGGACCCCAGGCTTCAGGACACCTCTTCTAAACTTGGCAAAGGGCAGTCATCACAGTGATAGCCAGGGTGTATAAAAAGTCAGAAGACTTAAAATTCATCTATCCAACAAATATAAATTGGATGTCCACAGTACCATGATAAAGAATACATAGTCCCTACCATCAAGTTGCTAATTTATAGCTGGGGAGATACAGAAGTCGACAGTACAGTAGATACTGGAGCAATGACTAAAATGGGATCATAGGGCACAAAGAATGGGCACCTCCCTTAGGAATGGCTTCCTGAATGAGATGAGGCTGAAGCCAGAGTTGGACTATGTGTTTAAATTAGGTGAAGGAGGAAGAGGGCAGGACATTCCAGGCAGAGGTGGAGTAATCTATAGAAAGGCACAGAAGCAGAGAGACTTAGCAGTTTAGAATAGCAAGAGCCTAGGGGGCAGCAGGAGAGTGCAAGAAAGGTAAGACTAGTGATGCAGGCACAGATCAGTCCCTGAAATCTTTTCCCATCTTCTTTTTCTTCCATATGCTTGCCCTTGAAAGAACTGAATGTCTTCAAAATCAAACTTTTGTTTAGTATGTAAGTAGTTTACTTCCTTTTAACATAAAAATAAAAAAAATTAAAGAACTGATTATGAATTTTCATAAAGATTTCACCATTTCTCTGTAATTCACTTTTTTTTCCAATAATTCACTACCTAAAACCCCGAAACAGTAACAAAAAAAAAATGGCAGAACTCTAATCATGGACAGTCATTTGATCCTATGAGCAGATATGATTGAGATTGAGTTGGGAAGACTCCTTCTTCACATCCTTACTAACCTCCAATTAATATAGAACCCGAAATTGTCACTAGGGAGTTATCCTTCTCATTCTTCTAAGGGGGATTAAAACTGTGGGTCCTGGGATCAAGTCCCACATCAGGCTCCCTGCTCAGGTGAATAATGCAATAGGAAAGTGGGCAAAAAATGGATAATTTTGTTAGATATCAAAGACATGTGAATTAAAACTACAAGGAAATACCTTTTTTTTTTTTTTTTTTACTCTTTGGCCAATTTTTTTGAAAATTGGAAAATATCAAGTCTTGACAAGGTTGGAGCAGGAGAGCTCTTACCCATTGCTTGTGGTGGGTAATTGTTACTACTTTGGAAAAAATACTTTTTGACCCAGCAATTTCATTCTTAGGTATATAATCTAGAAAAACCATTGCACAGGTACATCTGGAAGCATGTATAAGAATGCTCCATAGAAGTTTCGTCCGTAACAATACGCTGAAAGCAACTTAAATATGCACTCCTCATAGAGTGGAAAGTGACTTTTACTGGAGTTATACAATGGAAAATTATAACCACAATGCAAAGGAAAGACCCACACTTCACGTGTCAGCATGGATGAACCTAGAAACATAATGCTGAGTGAAGGAAACAAATCATGGAAGAGAACACGTGAATCCATTTATCTAATGTTCAAATCCAGGCAAACTTAAGCAGTAATTTCTCTAGACATGCAGCAAAGTGAACAAGAAAAGCAAAGTATTGTTAAAAGAAGAATGAGTGAATAAACGTAACAATGTAATTGTTACCCCTGGTTGAGGGAAGCAGTATAGCTAAGAAGACATTCTTTCTCTTTGGGGATTAAAACAAAAATTACTAAATTCTCTTCCTTTGGCAACATTTCTCTCCATAAAATACCAAAACAAAACAAAAACGTGTTTTAATTTCTAAAATTTTTGAGGTTTTTGTGAGACACTTCACTATGTGGGGTGCTCCGAACTCTTCAAAATTAAACTTTCCCAACTTGGTTGGTGATATTCTTCCTTCCCCATTGCAGGACTCAAAGAACTCAGGGTCTTCGCGTGTTTAGAGTCTAAAATGACTTTGCTTTCCTTCAAAATGGTAATTGTGTAATAGTTGCTTGTAAAGGAAATTGATGTGATCGTGTCTGGCTAGCAGGAAATTAAGCAGATAAGTGATCAGACCATTACACACAAGCTTTCACGGACCAGCAGCTGGGTACCTGTCTCTGTGTGTCATGAGCCTCCATTTTGCTGCACAGTTTCTGGACTTTGTCTTTCAACCATTTTCATATCATCTTCATACATTGTTTTCATTATTTTAAAATATTTAAGTTATTTTAAAACTTAAAATAATTATTAAAAACACCTTAATAAGCAAGGAAAGAAATGTGGGACTTGTAAACTTTTATTGACCAAAAGGTGCTAAATAACTAGAGCAAAGAATTTTCCAATAACTGCAACAACACTTTTCAGAAGTTTTTAGCACTTTTTAGAAGTTTTATTAGGGGGCGCCTGGGTGGCTCAGTGGGTTAAAGCCTCTGCTTTCGGCTCAGGTCATGATCTCAGGGTCCTGGGATCAAGGCCCGCATCGGGCTCCCTGCTCAGCGGGGAGCCTGCTTCCCCCTCTCTCTCTGCCTGCCTCTCTGCCTCCTTGTGATCTCTCTCCCTCTGTGAAATAAATAAATAAAATCTTTTAAAAAAAAAAAAGAAGTTTTATTAGGGATAATAAATCTGTAACTATAGGACAAATTTTTGGCCATTAATTCTTATAGAAAGATGTATTGTCTCGCTTTCTGTATTTAAAAAGGGAAAAATTTCACTCCATAAAAGCATTAGAGTCATCACTGAAGCTCCATAAAACCAAGGGATCACAATTTTCATATCTTTAAGTCATACACTTAAAACTTTACTAGATGTTTGTATTGAGATGGACATTAGTGTAAACCTAAATCACTATTACATTCTATTATGTTACCTCTCAGATACAAAAAAAAATCTATCTCAGCACACACTTACTATATATAGGTTTGGGGGACTGAAATTACTCTTTTGGGTAGACAAAAGGGGAGGTTTAAGAGGTCTTTGGGATGCTGTAGAATGAGATGAACTCCAAAAAGCTTGTATGCAGTTTCCCTTTGTTACCGTCTAGCTGTGAGATATTGATAAGTAATTTTACTTTTTTGGGTCTCAATTTTTTTGATCTAGATTCTCTCTTATGGTTGTTCTAATATGCTATGCTAAATTCTTAATTTTGTCTTTACTCTTAAAAAAAGATGGGTTACTTAGGGAGATAATGCACGTATTTGGGGGAGGAATTGTAGGACTGAATTGTTAGTGCCCACCCTGGAAATCCTGACTTTCTAGACTGTCTAATGTCCAGCATCTTACAGAGAGTAGGTCCTCCACCGCAATTCTAAATAAAGAAGTGAATGAATGAATGAATGAATGAGTAGCTTAAGCTCAGGAAAGCTCTCAAAGCTTATCATTTAACCAAAAATTTTTTATTTTTCCTTCATTAAAATATTGTAGCAAATTCTATGTGTGGGTTTTAAATTATCTAATTTTCTTTGGGGAATTTCTTTTTAACCTCTTACCTATCCGAACCTTCTTAGCCTACTTACAGACTAATATTGTGAAGAACTGCAGTTCAGAAACTGAGAGCACGTATTTACTTTTCACATTAGCATTTTATTGGGCAATTGACATGACTTCAACCCACTCACTTAACAATCTTGGGCATGTTAATTCCCCATCTTGGATCTCTGGCTCTTTGAAAAATGGGAATAACAACATTGACCTGTTTTGAGGAGGAAACAGCTAACATTGCCAGTGAGCCTGTGGAAGGCTAATCTTTAATATTAATCAGGGAGAGATATTTACTTGGTTGCTTCCTCTGGCGAAAACTTCTGGAAATGAAACAGTAACCATTAAGAAATATGTTTTGTTTTGTTTTTTTCTTCCGTGTTGCCAAAGTTTGTTTGTTTGGGGTAGTCATTGTTTGCTCTGGGTTTTTTTTCCTTCTCTAATTTTTTTTTGTTGTTGTTGTAGAAGATTATTATCCTTGTGAGGTATCTGCAAGGTAGTGTACCCTTCAGTGTCAAGATTTTGTTCATGATTCATCAAAGGAAATAATGAGAAGGTGACAAAATTTAAAGTCCAGAGGCAGGTTCTTTGTGGAAACATATTTAGCACTGAATCTTGTTTTTTTCTTTTTCTTTTGTCAGTAGACATGGAATATTTCTGGACAGTTACTGTGAAATATTAGATTAGACACTTTTTAAAGGCATCATTACAAAGCTAGGAAAATATTATATAAAAAAGATCTAATTATTATAAATATTATATCTAGTTTTAATAAAAATGAGCCATAAAACCAGCACGTTTCCCCTTCCCTACAGGTTTTACTGACCGTGGTAATTAATCTTAACATCTGTTAAGGTCACTTGCCTTGTGAAATAATAAATTATCAAATAGCAGAGCCATAAAAGAGTGATGATTGCCTGTACGTGGTGCACCATATGGCCCCATTCAGTACCAATATAGGGAATGCCACGTGCTTGGTAAACAACAGGCATAATATGACCTGTGTTAACAAGAGTGGGTTTCTAACAAGCAGTGGAAGTACAAAGTCATATAATGATAAATTTTGGCCTCACAAAGATGAAGCTAATATCATTAGCCATTTATTGCAAAGGAACTTAAATCTTTTCAAATTAAACTCCTGATGGATTTTAATCACTTGGTTAATGTTGGTAAATGATTATGCCTCCAGCCATTACGATAATGATCATTATTAGCAAGAGTCTGTTTTACAATGTTTCTAATGTTTAAAATTAATCTAGAAGTCAAGAGCCATTAAATCATTTCACCTGCAGCTGAATTTAAAAGATGCACATATTTAAATCTGTAATTTAAAAGCAAAACTAAGGCAATGGAAAAAAACACAAGAAAAGCTATTAGCTACAGCGCCACCATGTGACCAACCTCTAAATTCCCTACAGAAGACAGAGCAAATACACCAAGAAAAAAAAATGTGCAGAAAAGAGACCACACAGTTAAGAACTTCAGATGGATGCTGGTTGTTGACTTATAGTGGCCCTCAAAACTCTAGGAAGTCAACTTTTCTCTAGAATTATAAGCTTCAAGTTCCTGGAAAACCTTAGGAATCAGCAGTATGTTGCCAGAGAGTCTACAATTTGCAGAATTCAAGTCACAGAGATTAGCCCTTTAAACAGGAACTACATTTCCAAATGGAAGAGAAAAAAAATGGGTGTTTGAGTAATGTGAAAGAGTTGACCATTACACACAACACGGAGTCATTTTCGAGCACAAGAATAAAGTGTGAACAAAAGGGAAAACTATAGTACACAACTTTTGAATCATAATCATATCTCTTGTAATCTGAGAACTCTGTTATCTTCTCTAGGTATCAGGTTTCATGTCTATAAAGTGTTGGAATGGACTAGATGATTTCTAAGTCACTTACCAGGCTAGAAATCCTATGGCAAGAATCACTTCAAAGAATATGGCTCAACAAATGTTATGCAAAACTATGCACATAAATTCTTGTACAGGATGAAATTATTCTCTAACAGTCTAATATCATATAAATTGAAGCAATACACTAAGGAATGTTAAAGAAGAAAAAAACAGGAGAAAATAGAAACATTTTATAAATCCAAAAAAAAAAATTAGTTCAGAAATTTCTGTTGCCTTCAGAAATATTTCTTACCAGCAATGTTTAAAACATTTATTTATTTATTCATTTATCAAGTGTATCTTGATTGCCAGCAATGTGCCAGGCATGGAGCTAAGTTTTAGGGATAACAGCATAGCATAGAAACTCTTCTCCCAGATAGAAAGGTACCACCGATAGAAGGAACTCAAAACTAATTACCCAAGACTAAAGAAGACATGGCTTGAAAAAGAATGAAAAATTAGATTCGTGTCCAAGGAATAAGTAGACTGTTTTCAGTCTATAGACTAAAGTATCTGGTCCCACCCTATGAGCTAGCCTTGGCAATGCTGTTTTAATTCTTAAGCCAAGGATCTTGAAAACCAACCATCCAACCATCCAACTATCCAAACCAACCAATCAACAAACAAAAGTGACTAAGGGAATGACTAGTTTTAGTGACTAATGGAAGCACTTAAGATGAACTAAATATAAACCATCTGATTATATAGACTGACTAAACCAAGTCTAAAAATAGAGAATTAATGAGGGGGGTGGTATTGTTTTCCAGTGCAGAAAGTGATAATCATGGGAGTGAACAGTAAGAGGAGGTAGGAAGTGGAAAATTTAGACAGTATCAGGAAAAAAGCTTCCTGTCAGAGAAAATCATTAGCTTAATACCACTGCTCAGGGGAAGTGTTAGAAGTTCCATTTGTTGATCTGTTGGGAGCCCACTGACTGGAACTCTGTCTTGTTAGGCTCCCAGGAGGACAATGGACTGGCATGCCTCTGCCTCTCTGTGAAGGCTAAAGATAAGAGTAGAAAACCATGAAGAGGGAGGGGCCGAAGAAAAGCAAGTGTGCTTAGGGGAATATGGACAAGCATTATGGAGCTTTTCAAAATTATAAACCACCCATTTAAACCATTTTCGCCCTTTACCTGTTGTTTCTCTTGTTGGTTTGAATCAAAGGGGTAGAGGCCCTTCTTCTACTTCCCTGAGGAGAGAAGTGGATCCCAGTCCTTAATGCCACTAACTAGACGTGATACAGGAAATGTTATTTAAAAGAAGTCAGCACTTGCCATGCATAACAATTTAAATTCCTGGTTGTCTTTCTCCTGTCCTGAAAATAAGGAAATCGTGCAGAAAAAGTCACCTGGCCAAGGTGAGTTCGTTCAAGAGCATTCAGTCTGGCTGGTTTCTTCTGACTTGCCTACACTCTCACATTCCAGGGAATCAGAATGTCTCCAGATCTTGTTGGACAGGTGCAAACTCTCAATCAGACCATACTTGCCTCTAATTTGATCATGCCAGACCGGCACAGACTTAATTATCTTCTATTGCCTTTTTAAAGGGCAGGAAACAAAAAAAGCTCTGTTGTTTCAGCAACTGCCCTTTGGGTTCTGTGATGAGGCACCTCTGCTTGGCTTCCATTCCCAGCTTGGGGGTTGGAGCCCAGTTGTGTTTTTCTCATAACTTCTGCCTTGTGGTTTGGACCTTGGCTCTTTTAGCTACTTACGTGACTTTTGACTTTAACCATCTGCCATGTTCCTAGACTGACAACTTGCTGCGCTGTTTTGGTTTCCTGCTTTTTTTTTTTTTTTTTTAAACCTCCTCTAGACCCTGGGCTATGACCCTGATGTTGATTCATAGAACTTCATCCTAATCTTTGCTTTGATTTATGGGATAATTAAAAAAAATGTTTCAGGATTAATCTGCTCAGTTCTGCTGGGACAGAAACTCTTCCTAGTTTTCAGACCTGTGCTTAAGTACTTGTCCTACAAAAACAAAGCCATTTTTCTTTTGTCTTTCCAAGTATAATGGAATCATTACAGTCACTATTGCTGCTGAAGTGAGATGAGAGAATATAGTTTAAATGATCATTAAGCTAGAAGCTATTGTTATTATTAGTCGCTTTTATTAAGGGGATTTTTTTTTACTACTTACTATTTTTTTTAAACCCAAAGAATTGAGACAGTGGGGATTTTTTGGTTCGTTTCATAGGAAGAGTGAAAAATGTAAGTTCTAGAATAAGCATATAACTGATATATCCAGTTGGTTTATAGAGCCTTATGCACCATAGCTTATTATGTGTACTATATAATTTTCTTGCATAGGTAAATTATTGTTATTTCTTTTAAGTGCAGCTGGCATTCACATTTTTCCTCCCTCCATAATTTAGAAATTTTGATCAACAGACAGGTAAATAGATGGTCTTTCTTGAGGAGTTATAATTAAAGTACCAAACACTTACTTATGTCAGGAAATAGAGTGCCTTAAAATACACTTATGCATATGTCTCAAGTGGAACCATGTGACTTCAGTAGCGGAAAGTACTTATGATAGACAATTGCAATTCCAAACTATGGTGGAGTACAAATTTTAAACCCCAATACTTGCTAACACTGTGCCACAATTTACAGGGATTCTCTGATTTGCAGAAATATCAACAAATTCTCCCCTTATTCTCAGCTGTTTTCAGAGAGTAAATTGGTAAGAATAGCATCAGTTAACACAATTGCCTAATCTCTCCTTGGTAATCTGCTTTAATTCTCAGAGTATACGACTGGGCTATGGAAGATACAGTGACTTCTCTACCCATCCATACTTTTCTACCCATAACTATCTGACATGGGCTTCCAGGCCACCTGAGTTTTGGAATCCTATATAATCCAGCAATTTTGCACCCAAGGTATAAACCATAGATCAGAAGAATCATTTGGAACTGTATGAAACCAGAAAGGAGACTTCTTCTCTCTAAATCATCATGCTGTGCTTTTGTTGTTGTTGTAGCTTTATTTATCTATTCTTACTCCATTAAGTTCTAAATAATTACTGAAATCCTGAGCTTTGTAAGTCTAGGTATTTGGCAATGTACGATTCCTCACTTCATTCTTTTTCAAGATTGTTGTTTCTATTCTTAGTCTTTTGCCTGTCCATATATGATTTAGATTCTGTTGTCAATTTCCACCAAAACAAAGGTGAAATTTTTTTGGAATTCCATTAAATGGATAGATTAATTAAAGTACATTTTATAGCATTACAATATTAGATCTTCCAGAAAGAAAACTTCTCCATGCAAACCATCATGCTACACTTTTTTATACATATAAAGAAATAAGGAAATTTTAATTTGTAAATATTAGATCTTAAATCTGAATCTTATAAATTTCAGGAGTTAAGAGGTAATTATATCAAGGTTTATTAATAATATCAGGTTAAATCACATGTAATCACCATTTCATAGATTAAAATTGTCAAATGGGCGCCTGGGTGGCTCAGTGGGTTAAAGCCTCTGCCTTCGGCTCAGGTCATGATCTCAGGGTCCTGGGATCGAGGCCCGCATCGGGCTCCCTGCGCGGCGGGAGCCTGCTTCCTCCTCTCTCTCTGTCTGCCTCTCTGCCTACTTGTAATCTCTCTCTCTCTCTCTATCAAATAAATAAATAAAATCTTTAAAAATAAAAATAAAAGTGTCAAATGTTGGCAGCTTCAGAGGTGTAACTACATAAAATCAGAGCATAATAAAAAATGTCATTGAACACAGCTATATGCTAGACATTTTATTAGACACATATTTTTATTATATTGGAGCTTCATAAACCCCTGCAAGGTAGGTAGTTTATTATTCCTATTTATAGTGGAGAAAATTATGTTATTTGACAAAGTTGACATTGCCATTAGCTTTTGCTTTAAACCTATTTCCCTTTCATTGTTCAGTGCTTTTTTCTTAGATTATTTCAAAGTTGCTCTCTCTACTTCTCCCCAACTAGCACGTGAATCCTATCTAAAATATTCCTAAAATTTAGTCAAATAACCTCTTGTTAGACACATCAAAATGTAACCCTCCATTGAACACTCACTACTTTTAGATACAACCCTTTCCAATTTTGTATAACTTTGTTATAAAAGCCTTATTTCTGTTGAATCCAAATCTGCCTCCATGTAATTTCTACTTCCTGTTTTCTGCACGCTAAAACAACTCAGAACAAGTCTAATCGTACACTGCACGCTAAAACAACTCAGAACAAGTCTAATCGTACACGCAAATAGTAGTCTTTGAAATATATGAAGGTAACTGTGTTGTGCCATGTTTCAACATCCCTAATTCTTAAAAACATTTCTATATCACAGAAATAGTTGATTTTCTGATCACACTTTGTTTAATTAATAAAAAAAAGACAAAACAAAACATGACAATGATGTCCCCTTATTACCTGGGGAATATTTCAGTTACCTGCTTTTCTGGATGGAAGTATTTGTAGGAAAACAGTGAGAAAGATATCCATGCAAGCAGGGATTGGACTTGTATACATTTATGTTTTTAAACATTTAGCAAAAATGCAAATGTGCATGCAAATAAGATATTTCTGAATACTGCCACATTTGGCATCTTGGAATAGGATATGTGTTTGTCCTGTTTATTGATCAGAATATATGATTCTAGTTGTTGAGGGATCACATAAATGTAAAAGATAAGGGTAAGAACAGAAAATACGTAACTTGTATGGTACAACATAAGCAACATCATTTTGAAAAGGCCTTTTAAGACTTGTTTCATATTTAGGGCATATGGTATACATAGGCCTGGGATTGAGAAAACCATTTAGCTTGAGGTCAAATTATGGGATAGTTTGATATGAGGGGGCAAGCTGAACATTGACAATGACAAGGGTAGTCTTAAAAGACAGTGGGGAGGGGTGCCTGGGTGGCTCAGAGGGTTAAGCCTCTGACTTTGGCTCAGGTCATAATCTCAGGGTCCTGGGATCGAGCCCCTCATTGGGCTCTCTGCTCAGCGGGGGGCCTGCTTCCCCCTCTCTCTCTGCCTGCCTCTCTGCCTACTTGTGATCTCTCTCTCTCTCTCTCTCTCTCTCTCTCTGTCAAATAAATAAATAAAATCTTTAAAAATAAATAAATAAAAGATGGTGGAGATAAAGAATTTTCCCAATGGGTAGAGCTGAAAACAGGACCCCTTACTATCCTTTTAATGTACAAGAGGAAGTGGCCCAAGGTATGGATCATGAGATTGCTGGGTGGTGGCTAGAAGAGGACTAGAAAATTAAAGGGAAGGAGATGTGAGGAGTGGCTTGTGAATGGGACATATGAAAGTGGGCAAAAGTGTGAAATTTTTATATTACATGTTAATGGCCACCAGGAAATATCTACCATGGAGAAGGCATTGAACAACCAAGTGAATAAAATGACTAGTCTGGTTGGTACTGAACCATCATTTGTCACTGTCCACTCCATAAACCAACACGTGGGTCCATGAGTGGAGGGGCCACCGTGGTAGTGACAGAGACTATACATGAGCCCACTAGCATGGACTCCCATTTAGTAGGCCAATGTGAAAAAATTAATTAAGTTAAGTAAGTAAATAAAGAAATAAATAGAAGGCCAGTGTGACTTACGGCTTGGCTGCACTGGGCTCCTTTTATCCTAGAATGACCAGTGGTTCATTATCAAAGGGATAGATACCTATTCCAAGTATAGGTTTGCCTTTTCTACCTTCAGAGTCTCAGCCAGCCCTGCCTTACGAGGACTTAAGGAATGCCTTGATTCACAGGCATGGGTCCTAGACAACATAGCATCCAACCAGGGGAACCACTTCAAAGCAAAAGATGTACAGGACATAACCATGGGCTCTACTGCTTTTATCATATACCACACGATCCAGAAGCAGCCAGCCTTAGAGAGAACTGAACAACCTTCTGAAGGCACAGTGGAAGCTTCAGCTCAGAGGCAGTTCTCTGCAAGCACAGGGTATTGGGGGCGCCGGGGTGGCTTAGTCATTAAGTGTCTGCTTTCAGCTCAGGTCATGATCCCAGGGTCCTGGGATCAAGCCCCACATCAATCTCTTTGCTCAGTGGGGAGCCTGCTTCTCCTTCTGCCTGCTGCTCCCCCTGCTTGTGCTCTCTCTCTATGTCAAATAAATAAATACAATCTTAAAAGGGGGATGGGGGGTAGCATTCTATCCTTCGGGATGCAGAGTGTACACTTATTCAGAAACTTCTTCACGGTTCTCTATTCCCAGTAGGAAGAATATGTGGATCTTGGAACCAAGGACTATAAGCATGATTCTTTTACCATCCCTCTGAGTAATGCACTGGGGGACTTTGTGCTTCCAACAACTAGAAACTCTGCAAGGTTAGGGATACATTTAACTAAAGTTATGGCTGCTACCAGGGCACTATGGACCAGCAAGCCGGGGAAGAGTGACCATGGCAGGTCACTGATAGGGTAATATACCTTGATCAATAGGGGGAGGTAGGGGTCCTGTTATACAATAGAGTCAGGGAGGAATATGTATGGAACCCAGGTGATCCATTTGGGCACTAACAAATACTTCTTGCCCCCCTGTAATGGTTAACAGACATGTGCAGCAACCTGGGCTGAAAAACATGATCACCAATGGCCAGAACATTTAAGGAATAAAGATTTATGTAACACCACTAGGTAAGGAACTTGAACAATACAAGATGGTAGCTGAGGGGGTGGGGAATTTAGAATGCATAATGGAGGGGTAGGAAAATGAGCACCAGTTACAGCCTTGAGATCAACTGCCATGATGAGAACACTGATATATCCCATTAACTTCCCTGTGTTTCTCCTAATAAACAGGGGGCCATGGGAACCATGAAGGAACTTTTCCCCAAACCTAGATGGAGAGGTAGATCTGTGCAGTATGAGGGGTGGGCTGTCCTGGCACCTATCTCCTGCTGTTGGCAGCAGAGTTGACTGATGGCCCCATTTCTTTCTCCTCTAGATCTATCACTATGTTCATAATGAGGCCAGACCTCCCACCGGGTTGCCCTTGACCAATGCCTGAGGAGAATGAGGGGACTATTCCTAACCCATTCCTACTGAACACAGAACTCCTATGATTAGCCATTTTGGTTTGAGAGTTCCCTCAAATGTGACTAAAACTTTCCTGGAACTACACTGTAATCTGAGACTCTTTCTACCCACTCCTCCTGCTTTCCTCCACTCCCCCTTCACAGGTGTAAGACCTGCATCATGGTCTGATGATCTCCCTGTTTACCCTTTGCCCTTCATCGGTTTTCCACCAAATAAATCTCTTCCATATCTAGTGTCACCTTGGTAACTGCTTCTCAGAAGACTTAAACCAACATAGAAACCAAACCCAGTGCAGCATCCCTCCCTGTCATGTCCAACCAGAAGTCGGCAGCATCACAGCATTCTTCAACCATGCAGCCATACTCTGCCTCTTTCCACCAATGATAAGAACCATAAGCTCCTTCTCAGAAGAGAACAGAGAACCCATTTCCACTTAATATCCTCCTAACCCAAGGGAGTTGAGTGTATAGCAGATGGACAGTAAGATTAAGTAGTTAAGATGTTTTATAAGTAAGTTCTTTTATATCCATAATCTGTATCAGCAATGCTCTACCTCTTCTATCCTCCATTTTGTAGGTCATTGACAAATATTTCTTGAGTAAATTGTGTCACCAGTTAAGGGCTTCAAAATACTAAAAGTGGTACATGCCAGACAATTCCACTGACTTCATTTTCTGTCACAGGAGGAATCCCACCAACAGACTCCTACGTTGTGGTCAGGCTACTTGCTTCCAGGCTATGCCTGCATTTTGGAGCCTCTCCCAAGGTATACCTGGTGATTTTTCTCACTTGTTCTTTTCAGTATGTAAAGCATAGAATGTATAAAATTAAAGCATATTGCTTATATCCTGGTTCTGACACTTATTCTGAAAACACAGGCCAATAATTTCACTTGAGCTTCAGTGTCCTTATTGCTAAGTAGAAGTGATGATATCTCCTTCAAGTGGTTGCTATAAGTATTAAATAAAATAACAGTTATAAATTATAAAAGGGCACGCAAATATTAGTTATTATTTATTACTTTCTCCCTCTCACTCCTCGTTTAAAGAGATCTTATGCCATAAACTGTTCCTTCACCAACTTTTTTCAATTTGACTAGGTGGAGATCAATTTCCTGAATTCTTTGTTCTCCACTCTGGACATGAATTTACTCACATTCTCTATAAGATTTATAAGCATAATACTGCATACCTATCCAGAAACATCCAGTACTGCCATATTCTCATCCTGTTTTCTATTTGTCTGAAATAGTGTTTTGTCTCATATTTTATAATCCCTCAAAGGGAAAATAACCCAAATGAATAACTATTTTAACACATCTAACCCAGTAATCTGCACAATTAAGCACATAATACATGGTTAAAATGATAATTATGAGAAGTCATACTGAGGTAAAAATATTCACTGCCCTTCCCTGCTGGGTCCCTCCCAGTGGAGTCTTTTCCAGTGACAGGATTATATTTCCAACACAAAGTTACCAGGCTTGACTGTATTACTCGCTTTGTCAACGGATGTATTAGTAGAAGTGACATAGGCCACTTCTAAGCAGAAGCTTTAAGAACAGACACGTGACCCACCATTGCTCTTCTCCCACTTTGCCATAAGAAAGCCAATATTCCAGGGCACCTGGGTGGCTCAGTGGGTTAAAGCCTCTGCCTTCAGCTCAGGTCATGATCTCAGGGCCCTGGGATCGAGGCCCACATCGGGCTCTCTGCTCAGTGGGAAGCCTGCTTCCTCCTCTCTCTCTGCTTACCTCTCTGCCTACTTGTGATCTCTCTCTCTCTCTGTGTCAAATAAATAAATAAATAAAATCTTGAAGAAGAAGAAGAAGAAGAAGAAGAAGAAGAAGAAGAAGAAGAAGAAGTAGTAGTAAGTAGTAGTAGTAGTAGTAGTAGTAGTAGTAGTAGTAGTAGTAGTAGTAGAAGAAGAAGCAAGCCAATATTCCGGATAGGGGACTCTCCCTCAACTTGGATATCCAGTAAGGAAGACTCTGGGCAGACGTATAATGTGAGATAGAAATAACACTTTGTTGTTTCCAGGAGATTTTGTACTTGACTGTTCTTAATGCACACTGAAGCCTACCAAGCTGACAGACACAATCATGACAGACACAGCATAATATCTAAGTACACTCTTCAATTTCAGTGTTTGCATTATTCCACAAATGTAAGTGTGCAAGGAAGAGTGCATGTCTTCATTTTCTCTATATTGACTGACTGCTCTCTTTGAAACTTAAACTTTTGGAAACCAAATTTAGGAAGCCTTGGGTCTGTTTGTGCTTTTCCCTCTCATATGTATCCCCTCTCTGCTGATGACCCACAGAGCCCACTGCTGGAGTAAATATGGGAAGGGGGGACTAGAAAATATGAGAAGGAAACAAACTTTCTCAAATTATTATTTAGCCATTCTATTAGAGTACAGAATAATAAAAAGTGAGAAGAGAATTCAGGGTTACTGAAATCAGATCAGTGTGATACTTTGTTTATCACAAACAATTCCCTTTCCTTAAAACCCTGGGAATTCTCAGTTTACTACTGCAGACATACTGGAAAGAAACATAAAAAGAGTATTCTTACATTTTGCTCAACTTTTATTTTTAAAAACTAAAGTATGCTTGTAATTTCCATTCTACAATTTTCTATAAAATGAAACTAGAATGAAGCATACAGATGAAAAGAAGTTTCATTTGTTGCCAAATATCTTCTCTGCATAACATCTGGATATTTCGAACATCTGCACAACTGACAATCTTTCAACTTTTCATCTGGATGTTTGGCAAATATGGAGAAAACATTTCCTTTATGAATCTAATTGTTATTCTTATGCCATGTTATTCTAATGACATATTTGTTAATATTGCTATCATCCTACTCTTTTATCAAATAAAATATGGATATAATTTTGGAGCAAAACAATAAATTGTTTAATGTTATGATGCATGCCAACATACAGGCCCTGACAGTTAAAAGGGAAAAATTTGGGGTGAATTCTTCCTCCACAGCAATCAATCTATTTCAAGAGAGATTAACAATAGAATGTATCAAAGCACTCACTCCACATTCAATGGTCTCTATTGTGTATGCCCTTTATGTGAGATGAGAGAATTCTCTTCTTTGGCCAGATGCTGATATAGTCCTATAACATCTGCATGGATGTCTGCTTGGCACTTAGGGTAAGGGGGGAAATTTGATTGCACTCTGGAGGTTGTGGAACATGGAGACAAGCATCATAATCATCCTTTGCAAAAACTCCAAGGGGTTTAGTTACATGTTTTTCCCTTGTCAACATCTGTCAAGAACCACATGTCAATTACTACTCCATCTTTTCTCAGGTAATAAAGGAACAGAGAACTCCCAAATGAACAGTCTTTATCTTTCCAACAATATGCCCCAGGCCTTTGCTTTTGGATGTAACCCTCATAAATTTTTGTCATTTTCTACTTACAGGAATCTCGGCAGAGAAAGAGGCCTGAATGAAAGAAAAAGGTGATGCTTTTTGCACAGCAAACCATATACGAGTGTTTGTTTTAGGATATCTAATACAAAGAAAAGCAGGGTAAATCTAACTGAACTATTTCACTTTCCCTAGAGCCATCCCTGAGTCTTACTGGTAAGATCACTGAACAGCTGATTGATATTCTCATTTTTTATGCCTGTACAATTTTATCTGCTTTTATTTTTTATCGTATTTGTTGGCCTGTATAGGAGTGTGTGTTTGTGCATGTATGTACCATAGCTAGCAGAAAACACTTTTAAGTAGTAAACAGGTATAGACTGTTGCCCCATTGTATGCCAAGGCTGGGACCTATAGCCACCTATGCTTCAAAATGTGTAGTGTGAGAATCAAGATACTTTTTAATGTATACTTCAGGAAATTTTATTTTCCTCTAAGAGATAGCCAATGAAAACAGATAGAGATCTTATTTTAGCAGAATCTTTTTATACAGCTATTAATTCATTGGAAAGTGTCTCATCATTTGGCCTAAGTTCCAAATGTACCATTTGCCATGACTTTCAGATGCAAATCAACAGAAGGGTTCCATATTCACCTCATATAGGTAGGTGAACATCTGAATTTAGGTGAGCACAGAAGCAGAGAACTGATAAGGAGATGGCAGTGCATTGCCATGGTTTTTCTGGTAAGATAGTAGTTGGAAAGAGTTCTTACCAGATTGTACAAGTGAGGAGTCTAAGATATCCTGAGGGCCTGTGTTCTGTTGTATGTTCCAGGTCGCTTTTTCTCCCACCTAAATTGTGTAGGTGATGGTTTTTCTATAGTCGCTCAATTGACTTTATTGAGACCCATTAGTCTTAGGTGCTAAAAACTAATTGCAAAACCAGGAAGACCCATATCTTGGGGGTTAGTCAGGATGACAGTGCCAGATATTCCCACAAAGAATGCTGTGTGGTGGATAAAAATGGCCACAAATTCCTTGTTGTTCCTCCTACCTATGTGTGAAATCTCTTTCCCCACTCCTTTAACCTGGGATGGTCTCATGGCTCCTTTGACCAATAGAATGTGGCAGAAGTGATGTTGGGCTGGTTCAAGGCTAGATCTGAAGAGGACTGAGAGCCTCTGGTTTCTCCCTTTTGGAAGACAGCTACCAGGCTATAAGGAAATCCAGACCATTTCTGTAGAAAGAGGCCATGTGGAGAAATTCTGGAGGAGGAAAAGCCACGGAGAGTGAGGTCACACGAAGGAGAACTGAGGTACGACAGCTGATGGCACCAGGGCCTGAGGCATAGGAGTGAGGCCTTCTTGAATCTGCTGGCCAGGGTTACCACCAGTTGGGTGCGGCTTCCTGAGTGACTCCAGCTAATACCACGTGGAACAGAAGAACCATCCAGTCAACATACAGAATCATGAGAAGTAAGTTTTTCTTGTTGTAAACCCCTGCATTTGGGGAGTGTTTATTACACAGAAATAATTAACTAATATAGCTTACAAATCAATATACACACCAAAATTTGCAGAAAACCATCTGGGAGAATCAAATGAGTATATGCAAGGAATTCTGAATTGAGGAGTGATCAGACGTCATAGGGGGCAGTAGAGTCTGACAGTTTTGGTAGTGAAACCTGTTTGAATCTCTACCCCACCGCTTCCTATCCTTATAATCTGGGGCAAATCAGGACCTTTCTTGGGATTCAGTTTATTAAATTTATAAAAGAGAAATAATACATACTTCACAGTAGTACAGTAAAGGTAAATAAATTGGATAAGATGTATAAAGCTCTTAGCACAAGGCCTCACACAGATTAAGCCCTCAATACTAGTTCTTATAAAGTACTAGCCATTGTTCTTATAAAGTAATCATGGAAGGGCTTTCTGGAGTAGATCACTTTGATTTGCATAACAATCCATCGATTTTTATTTTGTAGTAAGGAGATAGATTCAGTTCATTTGTCTCTGAATCTCCAGGTACAATTTAGTTTTTTTGACTTTGTTCCCAGTTAGATTATGAATTTGTATTGATCTGTTTTATGAATGGTGATAAAGTCTTTTTGTATAAAAGTGTCTGAGGCAGAGACTGTGATAAGTTTCAAAACCTATGTCCTTTCCTTCTGAGCATACAGTTAGATGTAGTTATGGCCACAAGACTAAATGCTGTCTAATGGAACGTGGGCCCAAAATCCCACTTCCAGGCCTGGGCCATGACGACTTTCAAACTCCAAAATCCCAGATGATTTCCTCTTCCCATTGATTGGAACATAAGTCCCCATAGAGTGACCTGTCAGATCTATGTGTGGAAGACAGTGTCACAGATGGGAGGGGCTTGGATCCCAAAACACTGCTAGAAGAGAGCTGTCCAACCAGGAATCGCTTCACCGGACTGTGACATGAGGAAGAAATACCTCTTTTGTGTTAAGCCGGTGATAGTTTGGCAATTTTTGTATCAAAGCAGCTAGTGTTATCATAACTAACCATGTCCTGGTGCTAGCCTACAATCATCTATCTTATTATTTCTCTCCCCACACTATCCATCCTTGTTTCCCAGAGAAGTAAACCTACTCACTTTTTGTTTTATTCATTATCTCCCTTCTCATCTGTGCCCCCTTCTCTCTCTCTCTACTTTGTCTCCACCAAGTCCACCAAGTTATATACCTTCTCTCCTTAAGAGATACAGAGATTCCTCCCAATGAGCCTCCTTCAACAAAATGGAAATAGAAACTTGTTTTTTTTCTCCTTCTTTATTGCCTTTTTCCTTCATTTGTAAAAAATATGACCCAACGCTCATAGGAGCATCTCTGCATATAGGTAATGTTTACTTTTCTGTAAAATGGTAGATTATTTTTAAATGGTCAAAATAAATGAAAAGCTATCATTTATTGAATACTTGTTATAGACAAGACAATATACAAGTATCTTATGTTGATTACATTGTATAGGTCTCCTAGCAAATGTGTGCTAGGTGTCATTCTCTCCATGGTACAGATGAGAAAACCAAATGTCAGAGCATTTGGCAGCCTGCTGGTTCATGGAAGAGCCAGAAAACCTGAAGCCAGAGCCTGTGCTCCTGGCTATACCTTCCATGGCTTCTCAACATGTGGTCATAGACATCATGTCCTTTTATGGTGTACTGCATGAATGTGTACAGAAAATAGACAGCTTAAGAAAAAAGGAAAAAATGACTTTCATCAGACTGAAAGTCACTGGCAATATCCAATTGCATATTTGACATTAGTCTACTGCATGAATTGCATTATTCTTTATGTCCTCTTTGATAGAAATTCTCACTCAGGAATGTATACAATCCTCTTGTCTGTAAGGCCACTCTGCTTCAGAGAAGAAGTAGCCAACCAATTCTGGTGATCAGTTTGCCCTTTTCGGTGTCACTGATTACCTTAGTTCTGACTCCATCATGATAGCATCCTATGCTTTTCAGCTGGGAGCTTCCTTGCAATGTTAACTATTTCACTGCCATGATTTCATTTATAATTTGGAAAAAACAACCACTCAGAAGACATCATGAAGGCTCACGTGCATCAATCACTTATTATATACCAAGCATTAAGCTAATTACTTTACATATACTGCATTTAATCCTCCCAGTACCCCCATTTGATTGAAATTATTTTATCTCTACTTTTAAAATGAGAAAATTAAGGCATAGTTACTAAGTAAATAACCAAGATCAAACAGCAAGGACGTATTATAACCTAGCTTTGAACCCAGAGAGTCTGGCACCAGAGCTTGCCTTCACGATAACAGAGAGCACAATCTCCAAACACCCGATCTGCAGGAGGCACCTGGAGTATCAAACTGGGAGTATGTCTTGGCCTTTCCTGTTCGTTGCTGGGCCAGACTTCTGAGTTACACTGGCAGTGAGAAACCCCACAGTTAAAAGTATAGAACTCAAACTAATGCACATATATTTTAAGAGATGTAATTTATTATAGCTTTCTTTGAAGAACATTCGAAGGGCACCAAAGTGAGGCAAGTATCGATGAATTGATCTTTAGACTCCCTTTCTGGAAACACACACATAGGGAACAACTTCTCCATAAGAACCACTAGTAGGGGCGCCTGGGTGGCGCAGTCGTTGGGCGTCTGCCTTCACCTCAGGTCATGATCCTGAAATCCTGGGATCGAGCCCCAGGTCGGGCTCCCTGCTCTGCGGGAAGCCTGCTTCTCCGTCTCCCACTCCCCCTGCTTGTGTATCCCTCTCTCAATGTGTTTCTCTCTGTCAAATAAATAAATAAAATCTTTTAAAAGAAAAGAAAAAGAACCACTTGGTAACAGACTTCTTCCACCTGGTAGAGAAGTACTCTAACTTCAGAACAAGGGCATGTCATTCATAAACCCTTTTCCTGCACACATCCTAAGGGGCATTATATTGGGTCAAAAGAGAGGCCTGCTAGATGGGGCTAGGAAGAAAAGTGTCATGTCCTTTAGGCTTTCTAGGACCTAAAGAACACACATGCCAAAATCTCAAGGAAATTATGTAAATGATTTATATAAGCCGTACACATTTCTTCTCTCTAATAGAGACATAGAACTTTATCTTTGTTCTAGGTATTCAGTTAAAATCTACACTTTCCTTTGTCTTTGGTCTTGGTCTTTGGAAGATCAAATAACCACCTTCTCTGTCATTTCTGACATCCCAGGATTGGATGAGACCGGGGATTGTCATGATGTTACCATCATATATAATTGGCTTAGCAAAATCAGTAATATTAACAAAGCACCGAAGTATATTGCTTGGAATATTGTTCACATGTGAATATTCACTTTCTGACATAGGGAGTTATTCTAGATGCAGTCTGGAGTCTGTTTATGAGTTTTTGTTCTTGTTGCTGTTCTCTCATTCAGTTGAAGAGTCAATGCTGTACAGGTATTTTTGCCTTCATGCAACATGTGTATTTCTGAAAGAAAAAGAAAAGCCAACTCAAATCTTTAAAATCACATATAAAAAAATGATAAGGTTTATGGGCAAAATAGTATCAGGGTCAAGCCACTCAAACCATATTCAATTTCCACTCAAGACATATAAAACTCTATAATGATGTACTAACAAAAACAATTCCTTAAAAAAATATAGCACAGTTAAAAAAAAACTATTGTGTGACTAATAAATAAAGAAATGCTACTATGTAAATAAGACCTTGCATTAGAAAAACACTTGCATTAAGAAAAAAATCAGCGAAAGCAGTTTGTGGAAGGGCTGGGGCTGCTGAGTTATGGAGATGAGGGCCAAGAGCACAAAGAGCAGGGAGGACCTCTCCACAGGCACCTCCCAGAGAGCATGGGGCCAGATGGAGCCAAGAGGGGGAGCGTGGATGAACGGGCACAGTGCAAATCCGCCGGAGATGTTCACCCATCCTCGTGCACTTTGCATTCAGCTGCAGTTACACAGTGGTCCAAAACGTGAACATGCTGGGAAAAGTCACACGTGAACCAATGTGACCTCCAAGACAAAACCATTCCTTGATCTCAGTTACACATGAGCTGACTCACACTGCAGAATCACATAGACGTAGTAAAGCAGAACAAACTGTCAGAGGAGAGTGCAACAATAAAAATGATGATTCTGGAAGCTATTAATTATGAACAAAAACAATTACTAAAAACTTTCAAATAGAGGGGAAATAGGTTATAATTAATCTGATATTTAATAGATAATGTATTACCTAATTAGCTTTGTAAAGTCTGTTATGTAGAATTTGAGTCCATAAATGTTTATAGAAATTTAGATACTAACATTAGGTACAATTAATAAGAAATGAAAGAAAGAATTATAAAGGAAGATCACATACCCCAAAATATCTTGCTCCTCCACCAACTTTAGTCCAATTGTCATTCATGTGGAATCATCAATATACATTAGAGCTGCTGAGATATTATTGTTTCTGTCCTATTCAGTACTATTAGAAATTTGACCACTAAATTTTTTATAACACATTTTTATAACAAATGGTAAAACTTTATATTTATTGCCTTGTCCCAGAAGTTGCTAGTAGGATGGTGATATTTGGCTGTAAATTGGCTTCAAGTTAATATCAGTTTTAACATGCAGCCATATCACATATTTGATTTACCTCTGTCCCTAATAAAGAATACTATTAGGATGATTTCTGAACAATTTCTTATGAATGATAAATTCGTAATCATAATGAATGATAAATTCATAATTGTAATGAATGATAAAACACAATTCAACATTCTAAAGGTAATGTTTAATACGGTAGCCACTAGCCACATGTGATCATTTAAATTAATTAAAATTAAGTAAAAGTACAAGTGCATTTCCTCCGTCACACTCGCCACATTGCAGGTGCTCACTGGTCATGTGTGGCTCGTGGCTACCCTCCTGGGCAGTGCAGAGATGCAATATTTCCATCATCACAAGAAGGTCGAGAGTGAGGCAATAGTTCTATGGACCTAGGCAGCTTCTGCCAGATTCGTGAAAGAGCGCAATAGTTCATGGGTCAATGTTAAAAGTGTTAGTGCACCTTTAGCCTCCTTATCCCCTTCCTTTATAGTAGTAACTGTGGAAAGATTCTCTCTTGGTTTTGCCTTGGGTGATGGGTAAGAGTGAGCGCACCCAGGCGCCCTTGGACACAAGGGACCACCTCTTGTAGATGCCGTCACTGCCCTGCCCATATTTTGGGCTCTTCCGACTTCAGTGTGCTCCAGCCATCCCTCACTTGCCAGTATCTTCATTTCTTTGCACAAGGCCTTTTTCTGAAAATGCTAGGAGACTTTCTGCCTGAACGCTTGGCAGGTGAGAACTGCCAGGAAATTAACATCCAGGAACAGAAGTCGCCAACCAATAATCGATGAAAGTCGGTGTGAAAATACTCTACCTCTCCCATTCCTTAGTGGGGCACCGCTGAGTAGAGTGTTTTGCAGCACTTTCTAGAGTGGCCCGAGGTGGTAGCTGGTTGAGTAGACACCCTACATCGGCCATCTACATCAGTGATCTTGCTTCTCTACAGTCACTTTCCACACTTCGCTCTGTGTTTCCTTGCACCTCCAAATAAACCCTTTGCATTCAAATCCTTGCCTAAGAGTCTGCTTCTGAGGAAACCAAAATGAAGGCGATACCCAAATGGAGGGGTGAGAGGGATATTAGAAAGAAAGGGGGATTCACAATACTAAAGATAACCAACATTTATGTATCTTTAGATTGTGAGTTCCTTAAGACCAAGGGTTGTATCTTAATTTTCTATTCCCAATATCTAGCACATACAAGAGTACATAATTCTCCTTGGAGCTCAAGGAGAATTATAGCTTATAGTATTTCACACGGAATTGTTTTTTGATAGTCCAACAATTCTATTTAGTAGCTATGACCATCACGTTCTTAGCTGAGTAAATTAAAGATCAAATAATTTAAATGAATTATCCAAAGTCAAACAGTAAGTTGCCATGCTCAGCATGGAACCAGGGCTTCAGACTCCAAGCCCTGTGCTTGTCTCTGTAGCTGGGGCCGCTCATGGGCTGGCCACTCCACTGACTTTTCTGCTGGCCTCTTTGTGAGCCTCAGCTATGCCCACACTACAGTCTGTGCACCCACCTCTGCCTGACTGGATAATGAAGTATGTTATTTGTTTCTGCTCCTGTTTCAATGTGCTGAGTGCTGTTCACCCTCATACAGTGGTATCTGTTTTCATGGACCATGACTCTATCTCTAGACTTGATCCTAGAACAAAATGTGAAAGAAGATAACAGTGAGTTCCTCGGTGCCCTACTTGCTCATCCCTGCAAGTCACAGTCTCTTCCAGACTCACCCTGGGAAGAAGTCTCAAGGAACTGATTCTGCCCAGGACTTCCCCACGCAGGCTGTGCCAAGAGTCTGGAACTATCGAGAAGTGAGAAGAGCTTCTGCATTTCAAGGGGTCACTCCAGGTTCTGCCCCTTCCCTCAATTCTGAACCTTCTGCTCTCTAAATCTTTTGCTCAGACTATTAGCTTGGTTCTTGATTAGTGCTGTTTTCCTTTTTGGAGATATGTTTTTCCTTTAAGGGGTCGTATGGGGTTTTGGTCAAGCTAGTTGGCTCTGGAATGAGAATGCCTGTGTTAGAATTTATTTCCACAACTTTATTAGACAGTGAATGTGAGCCTTGGGAAAATTATTTTAAATTCTCTAAGCTTTGGTTTCCTAATCTGTAGAACACAGGTGATAGTGAAAGTGCCCACTTATTTAAAAAAATGCACCCAAAGTTTCTGTGGATTAAACGAGATAATCCACGTAAAGCACTCAGCACAGAGTGAACACACAGTTACTATCAGACACTACAATTGGCCATACATTCTGTGTGTCCCCACCCTTCCCCTCACTCCCCATAGCCTAAGTTGAACCCCAAGAACCCCAAACCTATCACTGATGGGGCAGCCTGGCCCCCATTTATCCAGAAATGGAATTTAGATTAATTTCTTACCTCTTTCAAAATTAACAGGAACTCTGGGACTTACAGTTCTTCAACTGAAAGACATGCATTTTTAATGAGTGCAGTCTAGGAAGAAAGCCCATTTGCAAGCAGGGTGCCACAAGATGGTAGAAACCATTTGCCTCCACATAAAAGCCAAGCTGTTTATCTCCCAGTTATTCACAAGGCTGTGCTAAATGATCAGTGTAGGTTAAACAGTGAGCCCTGTACACGAAGGTGACAGATACATTCTGGTAAACACATATATGTGCCTGTTTTTACATCCAAACCCTGCAGAAAGAAGAGACAGAGCTTTTTCAAATAGAATAATTAAAGGTTGAGAGGGTTTTTAAAATAAAAGTCATCTTATGGGCTATATGATTCCTCTTTATGTCCTTGGCTAAGGGTATAATATTGATTTCTTATTTATGACATTTTATTTTTAAGGTAGAGATCATATAAATATGATACTATGGTTCCTGAACCAAAATTTGCATACAATGTCTGAAAAATGATTTTTAAAAAGTTTTATATTCATGCAAACCGTCACTGTTACAAAATATGTAAGCATTAAATTCCACATGGCTGTACATTTAAGGAAGCATCTAGTGAAGAGCACAAAGCTATGAAATTAGAAAAGCCCCCGAGAATCTGGATGCCATGGTAGTAAATCAAGTTACCCTGCCTTAACTTCCTTGTCAAGTCTTTTCCACAGCGAAGCTCATTGGCCAGGTCACAGACTTTCAAGCTGGGATGATTAGCCAGTCCACCATCTTTCCTATATCCAGTGAGAAACTATAGTTTTCAGGAAGGCAAGGATTTGGTCACACAGTTGGAGTTGGCAGAAACATGTTTGCCAGCTTCTTATTTTGAAACAGGATGGAGTCATATATTCCACAGAAAAGTGTTCTACTCTCAAGCTTGCCTTGGAGTCAGCTTGGTTTATAACCTTTTAACAAGTTGTCCTGAAGATGGCGCCACGTGCTTAGGTATGTTACAATCTGTACCATTCCATGATTTCCTTCTGAAACCAAGTCCCCAACAGCCACACAGATTTACAGAAAGATCTGTAGGAAATGCTACCTTGAAATGATATTCCTGTTTTAAAGTATAAAGATGAATCTAAATCACCCAAGGAATCATCCGATTAAATCATCTCTAAATTTTCAGTTAGGAAAAGGAATTACAGGAAAAAATACACCATGCTAATGCTATTTGAGTTAGATCAATGGCATGTTCTGAAAGCCAAAGTCCGTCCCCGACCTTGTTCCTTCTCCTTTGTCCCCTATTTGCAGTCAGGGGCACCGCCATGTGTCAGATCGCCAGAGCCAGAAACTTGAATGGCATCTTTGATCTTCTTCTCTACTTTAAATTTCCCCTACCAGCCATGCTACATCCAATCTCCCAGTCCTGTCTCTTCTGGTCTGTAAATGTCCACATCCTTCTTTTCCCTCTGTACCAGTGACATCCCAAAGCATGGTCACTTATTCCCTGCACCACTAAAGAGCATGTTAACCATCTCCCCTTCAATCTCCTCTCTTCACCTAGAGTGATCTTTCACAAGACAGACCCAATCATGTAATCCCTTGCTTTACAATCTTCCATGGCTCCCTAGTGCTCTCACATACAATCTGAACTCTTAGATAGCCTACAGTGTTTTTCATAATGTAGCTCCCCCCCCCCATTTCTCCAGCTTCATCTTGCAACACTGTCCCACTTGTTCTTTTGCCTTAGTCATAATAGACTCCTTTTCAGTTCCTGGGATATTTACCTCAGGGCTGTGTATTTTTACTGCTTCTGTTTGTGTCCCCAGGACCAACTGCATCTCACGCCTCCCCATACCCTTGCACCATCCCCACCTCTAGCCAACTCATGCTTCTCCAGAAGGCCTTGACATATCTACCATTTCTTCATGGAAGAAACACCTCCTGTACAGTAGGGACCAGCACTCCCTAACATGCTCTACTGTTCTACTTTCAATAGTTATCTCATTTTGTCATCATTAATCATGTAATCTTCCCTAGCTAGATTACAAGCCCTTGAATGCAAAGGCAGTGTCTTCCTTGCATCACATGCTTACGGTGACCTAGAAGGCCTTCCATCATCTGCCTCCCTCACCTGACTTTTCTGCTCTCATTACCTACATTCTCTCCTCATTCCTTTGCTTGTTCCTCTCACTTGCTTTCTCCAGCTTGGCCTCTTTGCTGCTTCTCTAACTTTCAGGCATGATCCTGCCTCAAGGCCTTTGCACTTGCTACCCCCTCTACCTAGAACATATTTCCTCCAGTTTTCTGTGTGACTCTCTCCCTTGCCTGCTTTAGAGTTTTACTGAAAGGCCACATTCTCAGTGGAGTCTTCTCTGACCATCCAGTCCACCACCTCTCACCAATATTCCTGCCTTTCTCCCTGCTTTATTTTTTTATTCAGCTCTTACCACTGTCTAATATGCTTTCATGGTTTATTATCGCTCTCCCTACACTAGAATGTAAGCTCTGTGAGGACAAGGACCTTTGTCTCTTTGACTCAACCGTTGCTGAATCCCCAGCACCGAGTTATGTCTACCGCAAAGAAGTCAGCTGCACTGTTTATGCTAGTCCCACCCTAGTGATTTTATAACCTAAGTCGTTCATCTTTTTAGGTACTAAATTGTTATAATTTATGGGTGGAGAGAATTGTGTCTGCACCTAGAAAGTCTTTCCTCTTCCTGATTACTTTAGCTTCTTTTTTTCTAGAACATGTATATCTTTAGAGGGGTTGGAGAAATTAGAACTAGAAATCAATCTTCCCATGAAAAGAAGAAAGCAGAAATTTACTGAGGTCCTTTCTGTTTCAGTTGTTTCTGAATAGTAAATATCCTGAAAACTAAGAGAACGTTTGGTCTGAGGTCTTGTTAAAAACGTTCTCATGGACAGCTCCTAGAGTGGCGATTCCTTGTCTTTCTGTTCACTGAGGAGACATTCAGAGGAAAACTGATTCTCTCAAGTCAGTGATGCCCTTTTTATGTGGAAACCCATGGATTTGTCTGGCTGTACAATCAGCCTGACCATTTGGGTAGATATGTGAGGTTTCTCAAGCCAAACCAGCTGTGCAGTGAGATAGAGCCCAATTTCCTGAGCAGGAAATGGCAAAGAAGACTCTGATTAAATGACTGCAATATGGGTATAGAGTCATTTTGTAAAATTCCAACACCTTGCAATGATCAACAACTCTAGGGGAAAACAACATTCAGTCTCACAATATGTAAGACTGATTCATGGCTAATGATTTATCACAGATGTTTGATTCAACTTCCATTTTCAGAGTTAAAAGATGAGCAAACAGATGCTCACCACCCTGTAATTTCAAGGGGCTCGCATATTGCAACTACAATTAAGCACAGTTTCTATATGAAAATGTGAAAAATTGTTACAGAGAAAAGTGAAAATGATCATTTGTAACAAAATAGAAGTGAAATTAAATACATGAAAATTTGAATTTTTGACCGAAGGTAAAGATCCTATTTAATTCAAGCCAAAGGAAAAGAGAAAATTGAATGCCATATTTGATTGGGAGTTTAAACACAATATTTGAAAACAGAGTTCATGCCATGTCATCATTATAAAATAACGTAAGACTTGCCAACAGAGAGGAAATCATGTGGGTACAATGAGAAAAGGGAGATGAAGAGGCTGCTATTTAGTTAAACATTCTAATAACGCTGAGGATTCAGGTAAGAATTAGGCTGTAAATAGTCAAGATACGTTTTGAGGAGAAGAAAACAACAGTCATCATTTATGTGTTCTTGAAGAGAAGTTCAACAGGAAAGAAAATGAAAGTCTATATGGTAATTTAGTTAAAACAGGCATCCAGACCTGCAGAGATGGAAGGAAAAGAGAGAGATGGAGAACTAGAAAGGATGACTTCTAGAAGAATTCCCCATAATTGGGAGAGATCAGGTGAAACAGCAGAGGTACGGTTGTGGTTCAGAAGAAAGGATTAAAGATGATTTACAGACCTGTACCCCTGGGGCAAAGAATAAAAAAAAAAGTGGCCAAGACATGAATGAAATTATATAAACTAAGCTATATAATGACCTCTTTCATTCCAAAAGACTCATCTTTGGAACTTGCTAAGGGATTATATTTCAAAGATTCTTCAAATTAACAAAGAGATGAAAACCAGACAGACGAGAATAGATCTTCTGGAAAAGAAAAACGTTCCTTAAAATTCCAGAGGAGATTTTGCACAACAGAAGCCTAAATGATCAAATGAGGGCTACAGTAAATGCTAGGGAAATCTACAGCCATTCCTATTTGGTTTTGGAAATGATTACCCTACATCCTGACCAGAGAAAATTAGAATATGTAAGTCCTAGACTTGGTTCAAAGACAACCTGATTGGAAGGAAGTGATAAATCCTAGAAAAGAAACTGTCTGTTTGATCCCATGTTGGGCAAACTCTCCCTTATATGGATACTATTAAAAATAAATAAATAAAAACCCATGGAGGAACCTAAAATGAAACACTGACCCACTTCCACCATGGAGAGTCTAAAAGCAGGAACAAATAGAAATCAACTTCCTCAAAACATGTTCCACTGAATGCTGTTGTTTGGTGAAGCATGTTGGGAATTTCTGGGTTGACCAAAACCAAGCAGGCTTTGTTAGACTTTGGAGAAACAATCCTCAGTGGTCGCTGAGCATCCCCGGACATTCTTGCTTGTTAGGCCAACATTGCAAGACCCTGATCATTTCTTGCCTGGGCTATTTCTCCTGGATGTGATGCAGTGAGCAACTTGCAAAAGGCCCCCTTCAGGGAGGAGGCAAAGTCTCCCTCTGGGACAGGAACAGCCTTGCTAGAGAAGAGATGGACTCCCAAGCTCAGAGAGAAATTCCTTAGCTGCAAAAAGACCTGCCTTCTCTTTCAGTGGCCTGCTATGCTACTTACAATTCCCACCATTTGAATTATTCCTTGGGTAAAATGCGTTCTTTCCAGAAGGCTTCTATTAAAATGCAAACACATTACCTGGAGGTGTGAATATATATGAATCTATTTATGCTTTGATGTATATTTATTTGTGCTTTAGTGTAGATTAAGACCTTCACATAGAGGAGATTTGGAGGAGAGAGCGGGGCACTGAAGGAACGTGGAGGGTGGGCTGTGAGTTAGGAAAGGTCCTGAGCCTGAGTTTCTGTGTGGGTAGAAGAGGCAAAATAGAAGTTTTGCAGTGATGGGCCCTCCTTTTTCTTGCTATTTTCTCCCCAAATACAGGACTTTGGGCCAGGATTTATGTTTAAAATGAATTATAAAAATGTATATCTTGCCCTTTTCTTCTCCCTCTTAAAATTTTCCCTCTTTCCTTCTGAACTAAAATGTAAATTTGTCAGTCTCACCAGGTAGGTAAAAATTTGAATACTCAGTTTTTAAAAGGAGGCTTGAGTCAGCATCATTTTAGGCAGCAGGGGAGGAATGGATGGGCTGTCTGGCAAATATCTCAAAACAAACTCTTCATGGGCACCTGGGTGGCTCAGAGGGTTAAGTGTCTGCCTTCAGCTCAGGTCATGATCTCAGGGTCCTGGGATCGAGGCCCGCATCCGGCTCCCTGCTCAGTGGGGAGCCTGCTTCTCCCTCTGTCTCTCTTTCTGTCTCTCATAAATAAATAAATAAAATCTTAAAAAACAAAAAACAAACAAACAAACAAAAAGACCCAAACTCTTCATTTCTTTGAAAACAGTTCTGGAGATACCAAAGAGGACAAGCAAGGGCCTGGGCCTCAGGCTTCTGGTTCCCCAACTCTGCCAAAAGCCAGCCTTGTCGGTCTGGTGTTTTTATTTATGTTTTAGCTTTGTTTGTTGTATGTGGTATTTTTTTAAGTGGGAAACTGGGAAGCTTATAGTAGATATGGCTCAATAATTCTTTCAATTATGACAATTTCTGCTTGAAAACAATGCATATTCTAGCGCTCGTACTTGACTCACAGCTTTCTAGAAGCTGTTTATCACAGTTACTTAACTTGTACATGATTTTGCTGTGTTCTCACCACCATTTGGGGGTAAGTTATTCAGAAAGAATAAATTAAGAGTTTTTGTATTTGATCTTTAAAAAAAATTGTGTGTACTCAGCACTCAGGGCACTGTGCAGCAAAGAACTGAGATTTTCTGAAAAAAAAAAAAAAAAGAAATCTTTCCCTGCGGTGCTTACAATGTGTTCCACACATATCGGGTTTTATGCCAGAGGAAGGACCAGCATCATGTCATCCTGCAAAGGCATTTCAAACATCACCATGCCAGATGGGCTATTACAAGAAATACGTAACATGTTCCAAAACAGCCAATTAAATTTCTTTGTGTTTTATAACCAGATCTAACATAATGTATTCTCTCTGAAAGAAAGTATTCCTGGATCAACCAACTCTCAGATCTGGTGTCATATTCAGGGTCATTTTCTTTAGTAGAAAGCCTCTGAAAAGTCAGCAGAAAAGCTTGACCCTGGTGTTAAACGTTGTATAAAGTGCTGGGTCACGGGGACCTGATGACTTCTAAGTGACCAGGGCCCACGAGCCCCCACTTTCACATGATCCTCTTCTGGATTCCTACATGCTGAAGTCCAGACACAAGGAGAAATAAATATCACTGCATATAGACTCCCTGGTTCTCAAAAACAAAATTCACAAGCAAAATGTGAAAGACAAGACCCCCTGCAAGGTATTTTCATTTCTGATTAGAGATGGGGCACTCCTTTGGCTCCTTATAATTCACATCCCAATGTACTAGTCCTCCTAGGAATTTAAGAGCATTTTCTGGCATAGCAAGATCATTTAAACATTGAGTATCATCAGTATTTTGGCATTGAACCTAAGATAAGTCACCCAATGACAAATTAACACCAAAAAAGATGAATTTTCATTTTACTTTTCAAAGTTTCAAGAGAATAGTGAAAATCTCCCTTCCACTGAAATGGATGGAGCAAAATGTTCTAGCAGTGGACAGTTTTTTTGTCATTTTGTTTTATTTTCTCTCGAGGATTATTATTTTTTTAAGAGGGGAAAATGCAGTTTTAGTCTACTCAGAATGAAGAGTCAGTAGGAAAAGCAGGAGTGGCTCTTCAAATGCCACTACAGTTTCATTCCAATGGCAGTGTCCCTTATGTTGAGGGAAGACTACTTATTTTAATAACTCCTTCTTGCTGGTGACCAAGGCTGCTGGAATGCTCTAAGTTACTGTAGATGCCGAGTTCAGAAAATTCCCTTCGGTTCTGTCTCCTCTCTTGTTTCTACTCTTCTTGCTTCTTTATGGCTGCCCCCATTTGTATCCCATGACCTTCCTGGCTTGGATTATGTTGCATCTTAGATGCTGTTGTTGCCCTGCCCATAGCCCCCAAGACCTTGCCACTGGAGTGCATGTTGGCCAGACTTTAGCTGCCAGCATTGGCATCTCATTGCATAGCCTGCTTGGCCCACATGCACTGGAGCCGCCCTCACCAATGACAGATAGAGGTTGGTACATACAACATTAAATATCTTACAGTGTTGTCATTTATACCTTAGTAAAGCTGGGGGTTGGAGTGGCTGTGTAATGGCTCTCTCAAACTCAGGTGGATAACTCTGGGGCATATGTTCTACAATGGCCCCATGATTCCTCCAGCAGTATAAGCTTCAGTTTCCCACTAGATTAATTGCCTGATAATGCCTTCTTTATTTACTTCCATTATTTTTTGTCTCATATCTCCATTCCCCTACCTATGTTTCCTAGGATAACAGCCCAAATACTACCTGGATTTTGTCTTGGGACCTGCTTTTAGGAAAACTTCATCAAGATACCGTCACTGGATTTCCTTTCCCACGTGTTTTCAGTCTATAGTCAAGTCATGTCATACTCCATGTCCAAACTAGGCAGCCAGATAACATCCCAGCCCCAGAACCCTACACATCTTGGGGTAAGGCTGACGATTAGATGCCATATTTGTATTTGAAAGGTATGATTTCATACACGATATGAATATGGTTTTCTTTTATTATATTTTTGTCTGCCTAAAGGAATTGCTGTATTATGTTAATAGCTAATGATTCAGAAATCTGCGTCTCCAGGCAAGCCAGAGCTCTCTCATGTTTTGAACATGCATATAGGACGGCCTATGTGTCCCTTGGATATACCCACACCCATTACACTTAGCACAGACCATCTTTAGCCCAACAGACTTCTGTTTTGCCCCTAGGCTTCCCCGAAACACTCCCCCAGTTGCTGAAGTCAGAAACCAGAAAAAAGCCTTGACAGCTCTCATTTAACCCAATATCAAAGAGGCATATGTTCAGCTACATGCGGTAGACCATTTATACAGCCTCTATTAACAGCTTAAAAGATATTGCTTCATTTTTCTCACATAACAAGTAGGTTCAAGGTAGGTGGCTGTGGTGTTGATTTAGTAGCTGTTAAACACCCAGAATTACTTCTGCAGTTCACTTAGTTCCCCAATGCGATTGAGACAGAGCTGCATTATTTCTTTTTCAAGGAAAACAGAAGTAGAAGGACACGGCAGCAGGCATGAGTCCCTTCCACCAGGAAAAAAGCCTTCCCTGAAGAACCTCCCAGAAGAGTTCTCTTTCTGGTTTATTGGTCAGAACAGGCCAGATGACTACCTCAGCTCCAAAGGAGACTGAGAAAGTCAACAGGATTGCTATGATTGGATTACCCCAATCACGATCCATCACTTCAAGATGGGCACATTGGCACTTCAGAGAACCAGGAAGAAAGAGAAAACTGCAACAAACTCCAAACTTCTTCCACTCAAGCATCAGGTTGGGTCTATTCCATGCTTTAAATATCTCTGAAATGTGTCTGCCTCACCACTGCCCCCCTTCAATGTAAATGATTGTCATCCTGCTCAGGACAACAGCAACGGGCTCTTGCTCATTGTTTCTATGCTTTAAGCCACAGTTCTTTCCTCCCGATCTCTTCTCCCACCTTATCCAGAGTGCTCTTTTGTGGAGATAACTCTGAACTTGTTATCCATTTTATTAAACCACAGTGGTGGCAAACACCAGGCTATTTCTTTCCTCTGCTCATCTTGTCCCCCCTTCTTGGTATTTGCTTCACCAACCACTTTCACTTACCGCATTTAGTGAACTCTCCCCATCACATTCCTCATCTCCCAGCTGAGGTATGTGCACTTTTATAGGTTCTCAAAGAGTACATTGCTATTATATAGTTGCTCATCTAATACAATATTGTATTATCATTGTCTCATTATATTGTTATCATCACCAGTAGACAGACTTTCTTTAAAAGTAAGGCATTTGTTTTATTGACATCCAGGTCCCCACCAACCAGAGGTATCTGGAATATAGAGTTCAATTAATGCTTCTTTTTTTTTCTAAGATCTTATTTATTTATATGAGAGAGAGAGAGAGGGAGAGGGAGCAGGGGGAGAAGTAGAGGGAGAGGGACAAGCAGAGCATGGAGCCTGATGGGGGGCTTGATCCCACCACCCTGAGATCATGACCTGAGCTGAAACCAAAAGTTGGCCACTTAACGGACTGCACCACCCAGGTTCCCCTCAATTAATGGTTCTTGAATAAACAGATTAATTATTTAAAGAAGAATATTTGCATATTGTTGTTAATTGAGAAAGTTGGATAGTAATTATTTCTCTAGACAGCCGTAATAAAACAGTGAACAAGAGACAGCATAGCAAAGTTATTGAGAGGATAGATGCTAACTCCCNAATTGAGAAAGTTGGATAGTAATTATTTCTCTAGACAGCCATAATAAAACAGTGAACAAGAGACAGCATAGCAAAGTTATTGAGAGGATAGATGCTAACTCCCTATAGACTAGCTTCACAAGGTCAGTTCTGTGACCTTCAGTTAGTTAAGTTAATCTCTTCGTATGAATTTCCTCATATGTAAAATATGGATAATGATAATTCTTAAAAGATTGTTATGAAGATTTTAAAAGCTAAAGCATGCCTATCTTAAGTAATTCAGAGAATAATACCTGATACATGGTGAATGTTACAAAAATTTTTTTAAATAGTAAGACCATCATGATTCCTGGTCCTCATAGAACTCACAATAGAGCTCAGTGCTGTTCAATAGAAATACAAGGTAAGCCACATATATAATTTAAAAATTTCTAGTAGCTACATTAAAAGTAATTGGATTATAAGTAAAATTAATTTTAAGAATTTATTTAAACCAATCTATCAAAATATTACCATTTTAATATGTAATCAATATAAAGTCATATTTTGCATTCTTTATTTTGCACTATGTCTTTGAAATACAGAGAATATGTTATACTAATAGCACATCTCAATTAAGATGCTTAATTTTCATTTATGTTTAGACCTGTATATAGATTTAATAAACTTACAGTTGAAAAAATAGATTCACATATCCAAGTAATTCCAAATATATTTAATTTTACAATAACTGACTTGAATATTATTTTTAAAGTGAAGTTTACTAAATTAAATAAAGTTAGGAAGTCATTTTCTCAGTCACAATAAGTTACAGTTTATTGTTTAAGAGCCACATATTGGATGGTGCAGGGCTAGAGAAAAGTATGATACATAAACAGGAAATCATAGAACGTGGTAAAGTGCTATGTTAAGGCAAGGATAGAGTGCTCTGGGAGCACATATTAGGGGTACTGATATAACTTGGGCAGAGAGAATTTATCAAGCAAATTTTCCTGGAGAAAATGCTCTCTATCCTGAGACCTCCCTGAAGAGCCAGCCAGCTGACAAGGAGGAAAGGGTGTCTGACAGAAGGAAGGTATTAGAAATGAGGGGAAATGCATTTTCACAGACCTGAACATATTCCAGGGTGCCCAATTCAGAGTGTATATGTGTGTAATAAGTAGAGAGCAGGTTAGAAAGGAAGACGTAGTAAAGGGAGCAGTTGAAAGGGGAGGCTGGGAAAGTAAGCAAGGGCAGAAGACATGACAGGTTTCCTGAGACACAGGACGGGGGCCAGACTAGCCTGAAGGCAACTGAGGAGCTACTAAAGGATTTAAACAGAGTAGAGGGAATACCTGGGTGGCTCAGTTGGTTGGGAGTCTGTCTTTGCCTTGGGTCATGATCCTAGCCAGTGAGCTAGGATTGAGCTCCCTGCTGGGTGGAGAGGTTGCTTCTCCCTCTTCTCCCTGCTTATATTCTCTCTGTCTCCCCCCCCCTCTTTCTCTCTCTCTCAAATAAATAAATAAATAAATAAATAAATAAATAAATAAATAAACAGGGTAGTGACATGATCATCTTGTGTTTATTAAAGATCATTCTCACTACGGTATGAAAAACGTTTGATGACAAAAACTGATGCTGGCACCTCACACCCGTTAGAATGGATACTATAAAAAAAAAGCAACAACAACAAAATAACAAGTGTTGGCAAGAATGTGGAAAAATTGGAACCCTTATGCAATGGAGTGGGAATGTAAAATGGTGTAGCTACTATGGAAAACAGTATGGAGTTTCCCCCCAAAATTAAATTAGAAATACCATATGATCCAGCAATTCCACTTCTGAGTATGTATCCAAAAGAATTGAAAGCAACATCTCAAGGAGGTATTCGTGTACTCATGTTCATAGCAGCACTATTCACAAGAGCTAAAATGTGGAAACAACTCAAGTGTCCACTGACAGATGAATGAATAAACAAAATGTGGTGTATACAGTATGGGGTATTATTCTGCCTTAAAAAGGAAGAAAACTTTGACATTTGCTACAATATAGATGAAGCTCAAGGACATTATGATAAGTGAAATAAGTCAGCCACAGGAGGACAAGCAATGTATGATTCCACTTACATGAAGTATTTAGGGTAGTTGGGAGCATTAAGACAAAAAGTAGAATAGTGGTTGTCAGGGGCTTAGGGTGGGTGGAGAATGGGGAGTTATTGTTTAATGGGTATGGAGCTGCAGTTTTATAAGATGAAAAGAGTTCTGGAGATGGATGGTGGTGATGGTTGCACAACAGTATGAATGTACTGAAGGCCACTGGATTGTACACTTAAAAATGGTTGAGAAGATAAATCTTAGGTTATCTCTTTTCACCACAATAAAAAAAATGTGTATCAGGTGATGCAGTCAAAAGTAAAGATGAGAGCTGAAATGGGGTAAGAGAAATATGGATGGAAAGAAATGAGTTTATTTCAAGGATATCAGGAGTACAGATAGCAAGAATTTGTTGGTGATTGATTTTAGTCAAGTATGAGGGAGAGTCAGAAGTCAACCTATGCCCCAGGTTTCTAATGTGATAAACTGGGACAGAGAGTGTTGACATTCTTTGAGGTAGGGAACAAGGAAGAGACACAGGCTTGGCTGGGGTTGAAGGTGAGGGAGATAAGGGTTCCCTATCAGACACACTGATTTTCACGTGCTTGCAGCAAACCTAAGGGAAATTGTCTGGCAAGGAGTTGGAAATAAAGACTATAATATCTGGAGACAGGTCGTGGAGCCACTCTCATACAGAAGGTAATTAAAGCTGTAAGAGTTGATTTTTAACAAAGAGTATGCCATGGACATTTATAGTTTGTCTGCCAGCACATTCCCTTGGTATTCTTTTGAGTGCTTTCTACATTCTCAACAGTGTGTGATTTGGGTGGGGGATTCCTCTCTGGCCCCAAGGATAGAATACGAGACCTAGGTCAAGGTCAAGCAGAAGGTCACATATAGCTGGTCACAATGATTAGGGTAGAGGAGTGGTAGCCTAAGCTAGTTATTTAAGTGGGAATTGAAGGACTTTTACTGAAACTATCAATTTAAAAAAAAAAGCTTTCTCTGCTCTATCTCATTGGTCTAGAGCCTAGAAAAATATGAAACTAGGGTTACTGTAGCCATCTTACCACCATGAGTGTGAGAATCACTTAGAGCCTGAGAAAGAAGCAAACACACAGATTCGAGATAAAGAAAACCTTTCTTTTTATGTCATTTCAGCCCTGAATCCAGCCATGCCTGAAGACATACCTAACCTTGGACATTTAAATTATGTGAGCTAAAAAGAAATACATATATATATGTGTGTGTGTGTGTGTGTGTGTGTGTGTGTGTGTGTGTATACACACACACACTTTTCTTCTTAAGCCAGTTTGAATTTTTTATATCTGCATTATAATGAGTACAGGCAGTCCTCAGTCCTCACTTTGCGTGACAGCACAGGACCATAAAAATGCTCTTTCAAGCAGAAACTATGTGTGATCTTTAAAAAAATGTTCTTGTTGGGACACTTGGGTGGCTCAGCCAGTTAAGCATCTGACTCTTGATTTTGGCTCAGGTCATGATCTCAGTCTCTCCTGAGACTGAGCCCCTAGTGCCTCAGGCTCCACACTCAGTAGGGACTCTGCTTGAGATTCTCTCTCTCCCTCTGCCTGCCTCCCTCCTGCATGTGTGTGCACTCTCTGTCTCTCCAAAATAAATAAATCTTCAAAAAATATATTCTTGTCAAAACATTAAAAACTCTTCCTGTTGGGAGATAAAAATAATTATAAAGTTAATATTTACTACACAGAAATTTCCAACATTAGAAACATTGAGAATTAAAGTGTTTTATTTCTTCGTCCAAAACTTATCAAAAGGAGTTTGAGTAGTTTTTGCCTTCTTCTTATGATGTCACCTAAGATAGAGTGTCATTTCTAGACCTTGGGGAAGGCTCGTATTCCTTTCTAAGTTTGGATCAGCTTCCAACATTTTCTCTTTTGTACATACTTTCAATACCATGAAATTCTCCATGATTTCCTTTCCTTTGAGGACTTTTGCCAGCGTTGCTTCCTCTGGGACATTATCCTTGTTGTCCCAACCACTCTCCCCATTTATGTTGGTACATTCTCCTTCCTGATGGTCCTGTGGCTGCATGTCTAGAGTCTCTTGGACGGTGAGAGTGTCAATACCCCTATGGGGGGCTATTTCTTTTATAACTCCATTTACTTTCACTGAATTCTGCAAAATCTTGCCAGTTTCTGAAACAATGAAATCAGCCTTTACTGGCAGTAAAATGTTCTTATTTGGTCTTCTTATAATTACTGTTTTCTTTCAATGTAACACCTCACTTCAGTGTTCGGCCTAAATCCTGATTCAATATGTGTTTTCAGTACAGTCTTCAATCCACAGTACAGGTAAACACTCCATCTCCACCATTTAGTGGATTTTTGTTCTGAGAACAACTTAAATAGTTTAAGGTGGAAGCCACTTTACCTGGTTTTTCTTCAGTTCCTCGAAATTTTTCCAATGTTGTTCACTCAGTGGCTTCATGCAGCCCAGGATTTGTCCTGTCTTCACTCTGCTATCTCCTCCCAAATCTCCTAGTCACATCCTATTTTACTTCCAGTGCTATCACTTTTAATTTCTTTGCTACACTTTCAGGTTTTTCTATTATTTGTTTTTGTAAAATATCATGTGGGTTTATCACTGAGCAACAAGGAGGCACCCCAGTTCCAGGCTTTGCTGTCTGTGCATGACTAAATAACTGGTATGTAATGGCCAACCATCAACAGACTTTGAAAGAGGAGGTGTGGTTAGTCACTGATGTGTGTCTGTTATTTATTTGGGGCTATGGAGCTGGCTATGAAGTTTATATTTTATGCACCTACAGTTCATATACAGTATAACTAAAATTTGAACCATGTTATTGGGATATTGGTGTTATTTAACTAAATCACAGTAAATAAAATTTGTATATATCAGACCTCTTCAAAGCAATGACTGTCTTACAACCTAAGGCAGTGATTACATAAGAAGAAAACAGAAGAAAGCCTGGAAGAGAACCCTGAGAAAAACCAAGATTTAAGGAATGGCAAAAGAAGAGAAAAGTGCACAATAACTTATAAAGAATGACCAAAGAGGTAGGAGGAAAATGAGAAGCTTGTGGTGTTACACAAAACAAGAAATGAGATATTGCAGTTGCATTTTGCACTTCTTTAAATTAAAATATAATTGTCATCCTATAAAATTCACCATTTTATTTTAAAGATTTATTTATTTATTTTAGAGAGAGAGAGAGAGCAAGGGGAGGGGTAAAAGGAGAGGGCAAGAGAGAGAGAATCTCTAGAAGACTCCCTGCTAAGTGTGGAATCTAATATGGGGTTCCATCCTAGGACCCCAAGATCATGACCTGAGCCAAAATCAAGAGTTGGACACTTGACCAAGTGAGCCACCCAGGTGCCCCAAAATTCACCATTTTAAAGTGTATAATCCAGTGATCTTGTGGTGGTTTTTAGTATATTCATAAGGCTGTGCAACCATTACCACTATCTAATATCAGAGTATTTTCATCATTCCCAAAACAAACTCTGTACCCATTCGTAGTCACCTCCCATTTTTTCCTCTTCCCAGACCCTGGAAACTACTAATTGACGTTCTTTCTCTATAGATTTGCCTATTTGTGATGTTCTTTATAAATAGAATTATATAACATATGCCCTTTTGCATCTGACATCTTTTACTTAGTATAATGTCTTCAAGGTTTATCCATGTTGTAGCATCTATCTATACTTACTAATTTCTATGACTCCATCATACTCTATTGTGTAGATATACCACATTTATTTATCCATTTATTGGGTGCTGGACATTTGAGTTGTTTCTGTTTTTGCAAATGTTGCAATGAATGTTTGTGTAAAGTTTTTGTGTGAACATACCTTTTCAATTTTCTTGGGGATATACCTGGGAGTAGAATTGCTGGGACACATGGTAATGAACTTTTGAGAAACCACCAGACTGTTTCTGCAGTGGCTGTACCATTTTATATTCCCATAAGCAAAATATGAGGGTTTCTTCACTTCTTTTTAAAAAATCTCATATATGAATATTTCCTCTTATTTTATTCTGCTTATCTAATTTCTCATTTTATTTCACCAAGCATATTTTCTCCTTGCATCTTTGACTTCTGTATCCCATATTTGTTAAAGTTACTTCTACCTTTGCAAATAATACATTTTCTTCATACTGCAAGTCACTTATGGCTTTCTTTTTCCCATACTGTATACAGTTTATTTAAACCATGCAGAGAATAAGGTCTCTCTCAAGTTACTTGTCCTAGCTGTTATAACCACCAAAAACATCTCCAAAATTGGTTAAATATAGATAAGAACACTGACTTTATCTACCTTCCTTTCCTTTTCAACTAAATTTATATAATCCAATTTAAGAATTTTGGATTAAAAACCTGCATAATAATCTTAGCAGTAGGTGATACACAGTGAAGAAAATGGACCTTTCTGCACAAACTAAAAAAAAAAGGTATTTTGTGGTTTTTGTTTTCATATGGAGATATGACAGGAATTACTACCTAAGTTTGTTAGCAGATGGATTCATTTGCTGGAGAGAGATCCAGGGTGATAGAGGCATTAACAAGATTAAAATTTATTTCTCATTAAATACAGGTCCTTATATCAGTTGGCATGATGGTACTCTCAGTGACCCAGTTTCTTTTGGCTTATTCTCACACTGTCTCTAGGGAGGTGCCTTGGTCTGCCTTCTAGCTGTCACAAAGGGGAAAAGGAGAAGGGGTGGATATATCACTTCATTATGATGACAAGTTCCCCAGAAATTGCTTTCATCACTCCTACTCATGTCCCATTGGTCGAAACTTAGCCACATTGCCATACATGGCTACAATATGTCAGAAAAATATAGACTTCTTTTGGAAAGACTGTTTTTTTAGCTAACATTTTGAGATATTATTTCTCTGAAAGGAAAGGGGAGCATAACCAGTGGGGGACAACGAGTAGCTGCTGCCATGTCACCTTAATCCTTCCAAACCAGTGATGCTGGACTAATCTCTGCAATACCCTCAGTGCGCAGCTTTGCTTTGGGTAAGATCAGGAAGTTCAAGATGTTTGTATGGCCCTTTGTTGCACAATAATCCTCATTTTGGGGGTCAGGGAGCCAACCCGGATATTCAGTCGTCTCTATATGCAGGAAATGTGGAAACAACCACAGAATGGGTTTGCAGACCCACAGGTACTACTGAAGCAGAATTTGGCCCCAAAAATCTAATTGTCATCTTACCTTCATATGTCCCCATTCTGCCAGGTAGATCATAATGACATCCTAGACTGTGTTACTTCAGGGTCAGGGGATAATAATTCCTGGAAGATCCAGCTATTTCCCTTTACCAACTACCCAATTCCTTGGTAAATAGTCAAATATCCTTTTGTAGAAGGCTGAAGGATTTATAAGATGTACTTGTGATAATACTACAAGGTCTTCCTTCAAGGTTGACTAGTTTCCTCTACATTCCAAGAGCTGTGGGTCTGGGGATAGACTCGAGTTCAGAAATTGAGTGAGAAGCCATAGTGATACCTTGGTGACTTGTGATAAGCCTCTATTAGGTGTTATCATTCATTCTTTATTATTATTACTATTAATTTGACCTAATTCATTCCTATAGAATCCCATGAAATGTTAAGATACCACTAAGGAATTCTCTTTTAAATCACCACAATTGCCACTCCAGCTCTGCTACACATTATAGTTAAAATTCCACTTTGCTTCTGATTTTTATATGATGCTCCCTGGCCTGTCACCCTAGAAACCCATCATTAAAATTGCTATCAAGGATCTGGTTCAATAGTAACATCACCCTCCTTCCTTTCCAGCCTGAAGAGGGGATTTTAAAAAGATATTGTTGGTCCCAAATCAATACATACAGTGCTGCTGGTCATAGTTAGGCACAGTGAGATGGTCATCAAGAAGGTTGCAGATAATGAATTAACTTTGATCTTTCCCGCTTAAAACTTTGGATTGCTAGATTGCTTTTTCTATGTCAATTCAAGAAATTTTTTTGTATTTCAACTGCATGCCATGTAGGTGACTTTTGAATGTACATTTTAGTCAACCTCTGACCACTATTCCCTGGAGCTTCACCAGCACTTTGAATCCAGAATGATTAATAATTACAACAGTATCCCTAAATTCAGTCTTATCTGAAGTGGTATTCTATCCTCCCTAGATTAGTATGTTCATAATCTGTTTCTACACATTTGCCAAGCCATTTAGGAGAATAACCCACAAAACCTTGCGATTATTTGCTGGCCTCCTGCGTGTTACATTGCTCTTGTCTCACCTGCTGGGGTCTGACATGCTCATCAGTGAGAGGTGATGAGAAGTGGAATGAGTGGGGCAAGAATAGAATTTCTGTTCTCTTGTAAGTTGAGTACTTCAGGCAAGCTCTTAAGCAAATCCAGGTCAGCCTTGCTGGGTATGGCAGGAAGAGGTGCTGTAAGTTGGACATTAGTTGGACATGGGGAGGCTCTTAGTATGACTGGAGGATTTAGAGTAGTTGGAGCCGTCTCAGTCCTCCCCAATGTTGACATTACAATTCTCAGTTTTTGTTCCTTTACAAAAGAGAGAGATCTGCAGGTAGTTGTGGTAAAATATTGAGAATCTTTAGTGGTTCTCAAACATTACCATGAGTCAAAATCACATTGAGGACTTCTTCAAACATAGGTGTCTGCATGAAAAAGTGCTCAACTTCACTCAGCATCAGGAAAATACAAATCAAAACCACAGTGAGATACCACCTCACACCAGTCAGAATGGCTAAAATTAACAAGTCAGGAAATGACAGGTGTTGGTGAGGATGCAGAGAAAGGGGAACCCTCCTACATTATTGGTGGGAATGCAAGCTGATGCAGCCACTCTGGAAAACAGTATGGAGATTCCTCAAAAAGCTAAAAATAGAGCTACCCTACAGCCCAGCAATTGCACTACTGGGTATTTATCCTAAAGATACAAATGTAGTGATCCAAAGGGGCATGTGCCTCTGCAAGGTTTATAGCAGCAATGTCCACAATAGCCAAACTATGGAAAGAACATAGATGTCTATTGACAGATGAATGGATAAAGAAGATGTGGAATATACACACAATGGAATACTATGCAGCCATTAAAAGAGACGAAATCTTGCCATTTGCAATGAGGTGGATGGAACTAGAGGGTATTACACTAAGCAAAATAAGTCAATCAGAGAAAGACAATTATGATATGATCTCTCTGATATGAGGAATTTGAGGGGGAAGGGAGCGAAAAAATGAAACAAGATGGGATCGGGAGGAAGAAAAACCATAAGAGACTCTTAATCTCATGAATCAAATTGAGGATTTCTGGGGACTGGGTGAGTAGTGTTAGGGTGGCTGGGTTATGGACCTTGGGGAGGGTATGTGCTATGGTGAGTTCTGTGAAATGTGTAAGCCTGATGATTCACAGACCTGTACCCCTGGGGCAAATAATACATTATATGTTATGCAAATAATACATTATATGTTAACAAAAACAAAAACAAAAGCAAAAACAAAACATAGGTGTCTGGGCCCCACCCCCACAGTAGCTCTATATTTCAGTAGCTCTAGAATGAAGCCCAAGAAATGCCTTTCTTAATGAGTTCCTGGTAGTCACTTATGCTACTGACCCAGGGTCCACATTTTGAGCACTACTGCATTATCTTGTGATTCAGCAACCTATATTTGGTACCTGGCTATAACAGTTATATAGTTACAAATTATGGGAGTTTCTTTTAAAGAAATCAGAATTTCTAGCTTTTTGAATGTTTTTTGAGTAAGTCCATGTTCTTTCTTGAAGTTACTCAATGTAGTTAATGGCAGACAGCCCAACTCTAACCCTTGTATTCCTGCACTCCCAGGATGGTTAACTGGAGTAGCCACTGAGTGTGGCATTTCATTCCAGGTGACCACCGGTGAAAGTTAACTAAATTATCGCTGGGTGCCATGAATTACTGTCATCTTTTAAAAGCTTTAGCTCAATCATATATGTGTATTTTTCATTTCCTGATCACATATTCCCATCTTCTTAATATTCTATTAATATTCCATAAACACTTCCGGTACCAATTACTAAACAGTAAAGAGTTTTTAATGACAGATAACATAGTCAACTCTACCTGGAATCTATACAAATGGATTTCATAATGGTTGTAGAAAATTCACAGAAACATTATGAGACCTGATGAAAAACTGTAGCCTCCTGAGAATTCCAGGTGTGTAATCCAAAACTGTATCACAGAAGTAGGTTTTTAAGAAAAATACTGCCTTTCTAGACTCAGAATGCTAACAAATCAAAAAGCCCTACCACATCTGCTGGCTTCAGTATATTGCATCAGAATTTGTGCCAACCAGATAAATCCCCCATCCTCTGATTCCCCCATGTAACTTTGTTCTGAATTAAGGCCTAGTGCATATGAATAGCGAAACATATACCACATCTAGGGAGTGTAGAAAACATTTTTAATTTATTCCTTTGTGGTGGCTCTCCAACCTTCTCACTCTAGAAAAGCATCCAAAAAGGGAATGAGATCAGGTGCTGAGTGAACCAGTCCATAGTATCTGCTACAGGTAGAAGGAGCAGCACATATTTTGGATGATTGTGCATGGCTGGCTAAAAGAGAAAAAGAATTGAGAGGATCATGATGCTGAAGGGAAAGTGGAACCACAACATGGTGGGCCATGAAGTTTCCCAAATATTTGCTTTTTCATACTGAATTAAATTGGTAGTCAAGTAATCTGAACACAAGTAAAAGTAAAAAGTAAAAGAGCTCCACCTGTATCTAGATATATAACTTCAAACATGTTATTTAACTTCTCTGTTTCCTCATCTATAGAATATCAATAACGATGAATATAATAATACCTGTTCATAGAGCTGTGGAGGATTAAATGACATAACTTTTCTATATCATTTATTGCAGTCCCTAACATATACATACTAGTTTAATATTTATTATGAGGTGTAGCTACAATTTCAAAATTCTTGAAATACTTGTAAGTGTGGGATATCGATGGGAAGTCTCACCTGAACAGATATTCTTGATTAATCAAAACATCCAAATTCCTGAGCAATCTGGAGGAAGCTGAATTTTTTCATAGTAGTGTATCATTTAACTATTGCTGCATGGCAAACTACCCCCAAACTTAGTAAATTGAAGGAACAAACTTATTTCTCATGTATCTATGGGTCAACTGAATACTTTTGTCAATCGGGGCAGTATTTGTCAGGATCTTAAGTAGCCCTCCTTTCTGTTCTCATGGACCCTGGTACACCTCTAAATACATTGCTTCAAAACTGATGGTTTATAGGACTCTCTTCCTTGTGTACAATATTGATGTTTGGATACACAGTGGTTGGTAGATACTCACATAATAAAAAATAAGAAATTAAAGCAGCCACAGCAGTCAAAACCCAGTTGCTGAAAGTAATATTGCAATACTTATGAACATGGGTTTATAATCTTCAATAGAAAAATAGCCTATTTGCCTATTGTCAGTGAAAGAATTCTATTGCATGGACAACATAATTTGCCAGTCCAATTATAAATATAAAAAGACAATAAATTCCCATAGACTATGTTCTATAATTAAGCAAAAATTTTCCTAAATTGGTGGTTTATTCAGACACTCAAGGATAACCTGAAAAGTTGTATGGGAATTGAGAGAAGGCAAGGCTTTACTGACCAGATCAGGGGCTAAATGGGAAAAAGGTTCCAAGATGATACACGCACATATGCGTGTGAAGAAGGGAGTAGACAGAGGATATTAGTGAGTATATATGTGTGTGTGTAAAACTAAGAAATACTAACATTTGATGTATAAATAACCCCAAAGACCACATCCAGTGGGCCTTCTGAAGAGACAACTTTTACAACACGGTTTCCATAAAACTGACAAAGACTTTCTTCAGAGAAAGACAAATGGTACTTTTCTGCTTTTAAACTATGCATTTGATGTATCCCCTTGTCAGATACCCAAATTGAAACACATATGTTATTGACTTTTGGAATATTTTCATGCTTAGAAGCTAAGAAGATCATCAATAAGTTAATTGTTAATAAAAGATGCCAGTTAAAGCCTTTCCCTTTGCCCTCTCCTCAACTCCATGTGAAAGTACACTCTTTTAGGCAATGAGTTTGCTAAGGAACAAGGACTGAGCTGCAATTAAATAAGATAGTTTTTCCAAATGAAAACAAAAAATATTCGAATCTTTATTAAAGGCTAAAGTAGGAGCACGTTAAACAAGGATTATTTGTTTCGAACTAGATATGTCCAGAGTCAAAACAATTTGAGGACTTCAAGAAAAACAAATTTTAGTGTGGTTCTTGAATAATGAGCTTTCAATGAGAATGGATATTCCTGTGATGTAGAACAACTTATCTATATAACTTCCTCCAACTTGATCAATTCTCATCAATTGGTTCACTACAAAACTTGGATGGATATAACTGACTAAAGCACTGGTTATCATTCCCCATTCTTATTTCCAGAAAGACGCAGCAATTTATAGTATATTTGTATTTATTAATGTTATTTTTAGATTAATTGAATGATTAAGATCAAGCTTGAAACTATTTGAAGCAAAATTAAAGTGTGTGTGTGTGTGTGTGTGTGTTTACAAAACATAACACAAACAAATCTTGGTCATCTTCTATTATTGGTACAATATAGTGGCTAAAAGGTACAAGCTTTGGAGTCAAGTAGACCTGACCTTGGGCCAATTACCTAACCTACGTAAGCCAAATTTTTCTCAACTGTCAATGAGAATATCATAGTTGTTCACTCAGTGCACCTGAAATGTCTTAAGTGCCCATTAAATGTGTACTATTGTTGTATTACCTGCTTTGCAAAGCAGGCAGTACTGTTAGATTGTAATTTTTAATGGATTCATAAATTCTTAATGAATTAAATTAATGTCAGCATGTTACTTCTGAGGAAGCCAACAATATTCCCACAAGGTTGTAAAGAATCATGGTTTTTAGTGGCCATTGGGTAATTTGTGTGAAACTAGGCTGTGGTTTCAGGGTAGTCTTTCTAAGTCTATTGAAATGTGCTCTCTAATTTCCTCTGCAACCAGCCTAATTCGAGTACGAGTACCACCATCTCCTTCTTGGAAAGCTGCAATAGCCTCTTTTTACCCAACCCACCCTCTATGCAATCAGATTTCCATACTGTGGTTAAAATGATCTTCTAAAAATGTAAATCTTACTCAAGTCTCATTCATACTTATTCATACTGCTCCCAACAGCTGAAAGCTCTTCAGTGGAAAGCAGGTTCTGGGACCTGTCTTCCTTTTTTGCTAGCTCACCTCTTACCATCATCCCTCCTCTTCTTAGTGTTACGGTGAATGTGTTTAGGTTCTTAAACTTCCCACCCTGTTCTTGCCCTTTACATATATTCTTCCCCCTGCCTGGAACACTCTCCCCCACCAGCCACCTTCACTGGGTAGCAGCCTTCCCAGAGCCTTCCTCAGCTCTGCTAACGTGGGGAGCTCTTCCACAGAGTCTTTTGCCAGTCTTTTGTCCTCAGTCTTACGCACTTGTGGGTTTTGTTTTCCTTTCCTGCACTTACCTCAAGTCAGATGGGTGCATATTCGCTTGTGAGTGCATCTCATTCAAGTCTATCTCTTTCACTAGATAGAAAGCTCTGAGAAAGCAGACTAATGTCTGTTTCCATGTATGCCTAGCACCTAGCTGCATAGCACTTAGCACACAGTGACACTTGATACAGATTGCAGAATACATTTATTACTCAGTGAAGCAGGCAGTTCCTGAAAGGAGGGGAATGAAGAGACAAGCTCTCCAAAAATAAACCGAAGCCACTTTCAGGTCCTTGCTTAGTCCCATCCTGGCTCTCTACATAGCCTCTATATCCCAGCATTATGAACCAATGTGAAGAGATAGGACTTTTTTTTCCTTCATCAGAGATGACCAATCTTTTCCATGTCAAGCCATATGAGGTAGGATCCAGGAGTGAATGTGAAGGAGGAAAAAAAAAGCCACGTTTGATTTAATAGAGGGTTGCTTTACATCATATATCCCTCTCTCAGCTTAATATTTTTAGTTCCTTGAAAAAAGTTCTCCACATCTAAGATAGATAAAAAGTCTACAATATGCATGGCTTTCCCCTTGAACCATCAAAGCATCTGAAAGTTTCAGTAAATGATAGTTAGAGAAGCTCCCTAGAGGCTGGATCCTCCTTTGTCCCTAGACACATATGCCACCACCTCAGGACCAGTCTCAAAGGTTGGCAGAGAGATCATAATCTGCATCATACAACTGCAGCAGAGCATGGTGCTCCAGCCTCCACCCAAAATATAACTCCCTTAGGCTTTATTTGTCTCTGAATGTCAATATCAAGCACTCATTTTTTTCTTCTGTGCCTTGTTACTTCATACGTGGTGTAGATAAAGGCATCAAATTAAGTAACATTTCTCTCTCTTTCTCTCTCTCAACCTCTTAAGATGCATGAACTTACAGATTCCTTTCAACAGTAAGTATGGACCAGGGCACCTGAGTGGCTCAGTTGGTTAAGCAACTGACTTTGGCTCAGGTCATGATCTCAGGGTCCTGAGATGGAGCCCCACATCGGGCTCCCTGCTCAGCAGGGAGCCTGCTTCTCCCTCTGCCCCTCCCCTTGCCGTGCTCTCCTGCTCTCTCTCTCTCTCTGTCGAATAAATAAATAAAATCTTTAAAAAAAAACCAGTAAGTGTGAACCAAAAAGAGTATAATGGTGCTTAGAACACCTGAGGGGACTTGGAAAGATGTCTTCAGTGGCTAGGAAACAGCAACATGTGAAGGGTTGGTGGAGGGCACCGCAGATGCCAGGGTCTACTTTATAATCTTGGCAATATTGGCTGTAATCTGCCTCATCAAATTAAACAGTCGTGAAATAAAAGAGAAAGAGTTATGTAGAAGTTCATATAGTTACCAATGGGTAGAGGAGAATTTGGGTTACATCAGTCTTCTCACCACATATTAGGATCATTGGGGTGGCCAATTCCCTTTGAGATAACTCTCAGCATTCATACTCCTCTCCCTTATGCTATTTCTGCTCCCTCTTTCTTCTTGTAGAGCCAGCTTGCCTGCTTAGTGAAAGAATAAGTCAATGAGTATGAGTAATAAAAGTCTCAGATCATAAGACCATCTCACAAAGGAGCGAAGATCTCACAGGAGGAAAATAGCCGGAAGTATTTCTCCATAACCTGGGAAGCCATTTTTAAAATCTAGTGCCATTACAAGTAGATCCGTTATAACATCATTGTTTGTAAAATGCCGAGAGCTTAGGCACATTTGTGTCTCTTAGGTATGTATATATGTGTTTAAGTATTTATCTGTTTACTTATCATTAGAGCCTAACTTCATAATCAGATTGTCCTGTTTGGGCCCCCAAAGTGGCTTGTCACTGAATAAAAGTAATTTCCCATGGCAGGTGCTCCCAGCAGGTGGCTGCTCACAGTACCTGCATCAAAAAGGTAGATTTAGTCAGAGATTTTATTTTAATATGAAATCTGTATTGCAGCCTGAGCCACTACTGGGTGATGTGCCAAAATTCATGTCTGCAGCATGATTTATTATGTGAAAATACCACAGAACTAATCAGTGGAGTTACTAATTAATACAAATCTGCATTTTTTGCATAAGCAATTAGTGCAAAGAGAGAGCAGTGAAAGAGGAAGTTTGACTCCTTTAATCTCAGTGCCTACTCAAGCAGAAAGACCCACCAGGGCCAAACTCCAAGATCTACATTTGGAATTTCCCCCCTTTGATTAGTTAAAGACATAAAAGGTCAAATTATCAATATTTAATTCAGGTGAAATAATATATTTGTTAAATAAAGGAGAAAACATTTTATTTAAAGAAAGACAGACTCTAGGTGTAGATTCTTGAATCAAAAATAATTATATTTCCCATTTCAGTAAACTCTGAATAATATTTACTAAGGATTCTAATTGCTAAAAATAATGGCATTTAAAAATTACATCAATAACAGGGGGAGGGGTGTGTGGCCTATGTTTCTAAGATGTTGAAATCATCAAAGGTGCTTGTTCTTCTGAGTCACATCTCTACTAGACTTTTCCCAGTATGTTGTGGATATAATGTGTTTAAAGTGCAGTATTCTAAATCCAGTATTTAGATAATGTGGCTCACCAAATCTGAACAAATAATGCCATTTATCGTCAGTTGGTTTATTTTCCCAATAATTTAATAGATATTGTTTATAATATGAAATAACTTGAGAGTTGAAAGGGTGATGGCGATGAAAAAAGATTTAGATCATCAATAAAATATACACTCCATACAATAAAAGCAAAAATTTTAAAAATATTTTAGATGTTTTATTATTTCTGTGCACAGCAAATAAGTTCATTTTGATTTTGATGCTGTGTGGCAAACAAGTGCAACTATCTTTCTGAAAGTTATTCAATATATCATTTCTTTGTTTCAGGCTTGCCAGCTCAAAAGATAATTTAAGCCCTTCCCTCACCCCTAAACCTGGATATCTAGTTTTCCAGGAAACTTATTCTGAAAAGAAGGTGGCTAATTAAATGCAGATTTACAGGGCTCTCTCATTAAAAGTTCGCATGTGGTGGTCAATGGTTCTGTGAAAGAAGGCAAATAGGGAAAGGCAAAAGCTCCCAGAAGGGGTTTTTTTGAATCAGAGTTCGGAGTATGTCAATACTCAGCCGCGAAGTGGGAATTGTCCACGGTGCTGATACCTTGAGGAAACTGTTTTTCCTACAAGCTGCCTGGGGCTCTAAACCTGGTTCGCCTGGCTTCTGTGCAATCCAGGAACTTGCCCGGTCTCCTCCCGCAAGCCCGCAGCAGCCATTGTTCAGGGGTTGCTTAGGCGTCGTCGGTGTTCTTCTGCTCTCGGTACCGCCGGCTACACCCAGTTACCGGGCCTTGTTGTTTGCTTGCTGCTTTCCGTTAAGGCGAAGGTTGGCAAACACGGGGCGCTTGTCAGTTACCCAGCCAGCCCGTTGGCCCCTTTAGACCTCAAGCTGTTGCTCAAGGCGCGCAAGACAGATGCGCGCCCTCCGTTTACTTTCCCCACCTGAGAACAGGAGCCCCTACGAACACATACTCGTGCACACACTCTTAACTCACATAACCCAACACACACACTCACTGACACAAATCACATCCACATCCACACACTCCCACATTCACATACAATCACACACGTTCATACATTCATGTACACACTCCCAAACAATCTCACACACTCCTATATACTCACATTCATATTCACACACACACTTGTGCACTCAAGCACATTCACACAGTGCATCTAACTCACGAGGCCTTGGGCGATCATGTGGGTGACCTAGGCCTGCCACAATGCTCAGAGAGCTGCGTTGATTTTACATTGTGGATATGCATATTGGATGGTTTAAGGAAAACCCCTCACTTCTGACCGAGAATCAGAGACAAGGTCCCTCTGAGCCCTGTAGGCGCCGTAAGGGGAGCCACCCAGACCCCGGCGGGACAAGGAGGACATAAATAATAAATAAAAGAGCACAGGCAGGGCGAGCTGGGGAAGCCCAGTACTAAATCACTTCCCAAATCACAGCCGCGTTGTGCTCCATCCAATAGCTCTAAGCGATTTGTGGGGCTGGGGGTTGGAATCAATTTTTTTCTGTTCTCGCAGGTGCAATATGAATCAATTATCTTAATTAAGATTATGCCGCAAGCCCAGGAGATTTGGGGAGGACGGGTTTTGCGCTCGGGGCGACGGCGAGGCATTTTAATAGCTTCTCTCTTGCTCCCGGCTTTCCCCCCGCCGCCTGGCTGTCGAGCCCGGGCAGTTCCAGCCTCTAGCCAGGACCTGGGCGCCCAGTGGCTTCCCCGGAGGCGTAGGCGCAAACCTGGTGCTGCGCAGGCGAAGTGGGGGGGGGGGGAACATTCCCCTCTGGCTTCGCGAAGGCCCCTGAGCTGCCGGGCCTATGAAAGACCTACCTACAGCTTTCCGGCCCTAGGCTTCTTCTTTGGCCCCAGCGCCCTACAGTGTCTCCCGCCCCGAAGCCTCCCACCACCTCCCGCTTCTGGAGCAGGATGAGGCCAGGACATCCCCCCTCCTGGGACGGGCATGGAGAGGACGCGGGCGCCGCTAGAGGTCGGCGGGGCCACCCGGGCTACACTTGATTCTTTCATTGAACGCAAGCCTCCCTTTGCAAGAGCAAGCATCTGTTTCCGCGAGAAACAGGTCACCGCCGGGGACGCCGGCCCTGCCCCTGCCCTTTATCTAGGCCCGGTGAATGCGTCGAACACCCCACCCCCACCCGCGCCGCCAGCTACACTCTCCCCACTCCCTACATCCCGACCACACGCCTCCATCTCG
>LNAC01000004.1:2237321-2309956 GCA_002007465.1 Ailurus styani | reverse complement strand
GGGGAGGGCGGAAGGGAGCGCTCAGCCTGGACGCGTGCGCAGGCGCCGGGCGCAAGGACCTGCTAGCCGCTCGGCTCCCGGCCCCGCCTGCGCTCAGCATCACCAACCCGCCTATATAACCTGAGCGCCCGCGCGGCGGGGAAACGAGGAATTCGCCCCACGCAGAAGGCGCGGCATCCGGAGGCCCCAGGGTTATGAGACCATCACTGCTCAGGACCTATTAACAACTGCAGGTAATTACAATTCTTTCATTTTTTGCCTGGAAATAAAAGCAGCAATTGAGAACCAGATGTACCTACACATATTCTGAATGTGTGCGTTTGCGAGCGTGTATGTGTATTGAAACAGGCACTCCTCCTCATGATTGCAGGCAAATACGCACACATTTCGACTCGCATCACTCAAATAACTACCGCAGGCTTTCTAATTTAAAAAAAATGTTTTAGTGTATTGATTTTGAAGAGGGGGGAAATTATAGGGGCATCTTTGGATTTTTAAAATAATGCACAGTAACTCTGATTATTTGCTAGTGGTGATTTCAAAGTCATGAAAGCAAATAACTACTTCACTTTCTCACTTCTTCCAGTAAGGAAAAAGAAAAAAGAAATGCCCTGTTACCAAGATTTGTTTTGTGTGCATCTATTTTATGCACATTGGAAGTGCCCACTTACTTTTCCGATGAATAAAAGGGACATTTGATAGTCGGAGTATACACACCCCGGAAATTAATCCCGTCGACAGATAGTTTAGTTGGGGGGACGGGGGAAGGAGTGTGGAGAAGGAGAGAGGAACCAACTCCTGCTACCTGTTACTGCTCCGGAGGCTGCCAAATCCCCAGCAGCCACTGCAAAAGCCAGAAATTCAGTTGTCTTACTAAAGGGTTTTTATTTTCTTTATTAGAAGCGGCAACTTCTCTATTGCCAATCGCTGACCATCATAATTACTCATTCTTTTAAAGAGAGGTTTGAGGCGAAGTTTGAAAAGCCCCAATAAAGAGCCGGCGGCGCTTTCAATGGGCTGTTTATTAGAGAGGAGCCTTCCGCACCTGATCCCAAGTGCGTGGAAGGGCGCTCTGCGCCGTGCCCCCAGCCATGGTCATGTAGCTAGCGCTTTTGTACAAGGTGGAAATTCAGCAGAGGGACAGTGGTGGGAGGCGAAAAAAGAAGGGCAGGGTGGGATGGAAGACCCCTGTCCACTTTTGTTGCCGAATGTTTCGTTAATGGTGAAATAATTTGGTGGAAACTACTCTTTCTCCGCCATGCATTTGCTCTTCAATCTCTGGTTAGTATAATCTTCTTAAAAATCACTGGCACCGTTAGTAAATTACATAAGGGCTCTTCAACTGTAATCGCTAAGTATAAGCCAGGGCAGAGAAGGGAACAAACAAAAGTGCGATTTCCAAAGTCATCATTTTTTGTGGAGTTGTGAGTGACTTTGAACTCATGCAGATAAACATGATGTAGTCGGAAAACAAACAAACATGAAGTAGTCGAAATGTATGCTCATTTTCATGCATATTATTCTGACACATAATCACCATAAACACACTTTCACCAATCACTAGGAAACATACACACAGGAGTGCACATATACACATATTTACTCTCCCCCACCTCCAGCCCTGCCGTGTCTCCTATGTGGCAGCAGGGCACACACACGCCATTATAAAACAGAGCATTTAACTTTTTTTAGGGGCATCCATTTTGTAATGAGCTGGCACTTCTCTTCACGTGCATTTCTACAAGGTTAGGGAGTGGGAGCTGAAGCCTTAGGTAGTTTTTGAATGTAGTGTGTTCCTCCTCTTCTTTTTGTTCCTCTCTCCCCTCCCTGTTGAATGTAGGAAACCGAAACATGACCAAATCATACAGCGAGAGCGGTCTGATGGGCGAGCCTCAGCCCCAGGGTCCTCCCAGCTGGACAGACGAATGTCTCAGTTCTCAGGACGAGGAGCACGAGGCAGACAAGAAGGAGGACGACCTCGAAGCCATGAACGCGGAAGAGGACTCCCTGAGGAACGGGGGAGAGGAGGAGGACGAAGACGAGGATCTGGAAGAGGAGGAAGAAGAGGAAGAGGAAGACGACGATCAAAAGCCCAAGAGACGGGGCCCCAAAAAGAAGAAGATGACCAAGGCGCGGCTGGAGCGTTTTAAGCTAAGGCGCATGAAGGCCAACGCCCGGGAACGGAACCGCATGCACGGGCTAAACGCGGCTCTGGACAACCTGCGCAAGGTGGTGCCCTGCTATTCCAAGACTCAGAAGCTGTCCAAAATCGAGACGCTGCGCCTGGCCAAGAACTACATCTGGGCTCTGTCGGAGATCCTGCGGTCCGGCAAAAGCCCTGATCTGGTCTCCTTCGTACAGACTCTCTGCAAGGGCTTATCCCAGCCCACCACCAACCTGGTTGCCGGCTGCCTGCAGCTTAATCCTCGGACTTTTCTGCCTGAGCAGAACCAGGACATGCCTCCGCACCTGCCTACCGCCAGCGCTTCCTTCCCTGTGCACCCCTACTCTTACCAGTCGCCGGGGCTGCCCAGTCCGCCCTACGGTACCATGGACAGCTCCCACGTCTTCCACGTTAAGCCGCCGCCGCACGCCTACAGCGCTGCGCTAGAGCCCTTCTTTGAAAGCCCCCTGACTGATTGCACCAGCCCTTCTTTTGACGGACCCCTCAGCCCGCCGCTCAGTATCAATGGCAACTTCTCTTTCAAACACGAACCGTCCGCCGAGTTTGAGAAAAATTATGCCTTTACCATGCACTATCCTGCAGCGACCTTGGCAGGGGCCCAAAGCCACGGATCAATCTTCTCGGGCGCTGCTGCCCCTCGCTGCGAGATCCCTATAGACAATATCATGTCCTTCGATAGCCATTCACATCATGAGCGAGTCATGAGTGCCCAGCTCAATGCCATCTTTCACGATTAGAGGCATGTCAGTTTCACCATCCCCAGGAAACGTACCCACTGTGCTTACAGTGACTGTGGTGTTTACAAAAGGCAGCCCTTTGGGTACGATTGCTGCAAAGTGCAAATACTCCAAGCTTCGAGTGATATATGTATTTATTGTCGTTACTGCCTTTGGAAGAAACAGGGGATCAAAGTTCCTGTTCACCTTATGTATTATTTTCTATAGCTCTTCTATTTTAAAAAAGTAATACGGTAAAAAAAAAATGCACCACAAATTTGGTGTGGCTGTATTCAGATCATATTAATTATCTGATCGGGATAACAAAATCACAAGCAATAATTAGGATCTATGCAATTTTTAAACTAGTAATGGGCCAATTAAAATATATATAAATATATATTTTTCAACCAGCATTTTACTACTTGTTACCTTTCCCATGCTGAATTATTTTGTTGTGATTTTGTACAGAATTTTTAATGACTTTTTATAATGTGGATTTCCTATTTTAAAACCATGCAGCTTCATCAATTTTTATACATATCAGAAAAGTAGAATTATATCTAATTTATACAAAATAATTTAACTAATTTAAACCAGCAGAAAAGTGCTTAGAAAGTTATTGTGTTGCCTTAGCACTTCTTTCCTCTCTAATTGTAAAAAAAAAAATTGCACAATTTGAGCAATTCATTTCACTTTAAAGTCTTTCCTTCTCCTTAAAAAGAAAACCAGATCCATAACTCTTAAGAGGATAAAAAAAAGAGATGTAGTCCCTATCAAAACATATCAATTCAACACATTACTTGCACAAGCTTGTACATACATATTATAAACAAATGCCAACATACCCTTCTTTAAATCAAAAGCTGCTTGACTATCACATACAATTTGCACTGTTTCTTTTTAGTCTTTTACTCCTTTGCATTTCATGATTTTACAGAGAATCTGAAGCTATTGATGTTTCCAGAAAATATAAATGCATGATTTTTTACATAGTCACACATATGGTGGTTTGTCATATATTCATGTAATAAATCTGAGCCTAAATCTAATCAGGTTGTTAATGTTGGGATTTATACCTATTGTAGTCAATTAGTACAGTAGCTTAAATAAATTCAAACCATTTAATTCATAATTAGAACAATAGCTATTGCATGTAAAATGCAGTCCAGAATAAGTGCTGTTTGAGATGTGATACTGGTACCACTGGAATCGATCTGTACTGTAATCTTGTTTGTAATCCTGTATATTATGGTGTAATGCACAATTTAGAAAACACTCATCCAGTTGCAATAAAATAGTATTGAAAATCCGACCAATTGTTGCATTTCTTCATAAAGGGATTTTTAAGTATAAATAATTCTTAAGCAGAATAGTTGCTTTATTTGCTGAATTAAAAATACTAAACGCTATATGTAGAATAAGATAAAAGACAAAAGTTTACTTTAACATACTCTCTAGTCTGTTTATCTTGATTAGGGAGTTGCCAGCTCTTTGTAGATAATGAAAGAACCTAACTCATATTTCATTCCACGGAATATGAGGCTGGGTGTGGGGTGGGGTAGGGAGACAAACGGTTGTGTTTGTTTTTCTTTGTTTTAAGTGTCTTCTGTTTTAGCTTTTTGATTTCTATTCTTTTAAATGATTATATTTTTTCCCATTTTTAAAAAAGGCCTATTTAGTTAATTATTAACAAGCAGACACAAACAAGTGCCCTAGCTTAGTTTGTCTATACGTTTAAAAATAGATAAGAAAACATTGCCATTTTCTTGGTGCTTTGTTATCTGTACATTTTCCTAAACGGAATTGCAGATCAGTACTATCACGAAGTACCATTGCACTTTGCAAACTAATATTATACAATAGTACTATACAATATAGTACTGGTTTGCAAACCAGTACTATCCCAAAAGAAAGTTACGTACCTTTAGAAAATGCCGGGGGGAAATGATTTAATTAATTTAAAGAATCCAAGAAGTGGCATTTTTTAATTATCTTCTGAACCTCTTGTGATGATTTCAATAATTTCTTCCAGGAGAAAATGTAGTGAGTTATTTGTACTCAAGAACATACTATTTGTGATGTAACATATTTTAAGATGGTACAATTGTGTCCCTTCCCTTTTGGGAACATTAAATAGAATTCTGTGGAAAAACTTACAGATGACTCTGTCCATTGTTAAGTCCACCAAAAACAAAGTTTGGCATTTCTCTTCCTCTGGATGTACTGACTGACAGGAATGCTTCCTAGGGAATAACACTTTGGCACTTGGGCCCTGGCTCTACCATGGTGCTCTGATTACTGTCATTAGTAACTCCATTGTTCCTCCTCTGATTCGGATGCCACATTGGATGGCTACCTCTCTTCCCAAGCTTGTTCCTTTAATCTCCTTCTCATTGGTGATTTAGGGGTTCCAGAAAGCTGACCTCATTTAGCAAACTGCTCCAGAAAAATGTGAGTAATCTAATGGACGGGAACAATTAGCCTTACTAATAACATTGCCAATGGGGCTATGTCAAGCTGTGACAGTAGCAGTAAGGAATATTTCAACATTAAAAAATGTTTGAGTTCAATTTAAAATATATCATTTTAACATGTTTTCTATCAGCCTTCATCAGATGACAGAAATGCTCTTAAGTTAGTCTCAACTTTATCCAAAATGCAGTAATCTCATTCCAAGTGAATCAGAGTTGTTATTTTGAAATCAAGCTGTTGCTTCTAGGATTGCTCTCACTGTTCTTACTTTAAGAGATGTAATACTGATAGGATATCTGAACATTGCCAGCCTTCCAGCCTAGAGGACATGAAGTGAACATTCAGATCTGATGTGATCTATTCAGAAGCTTAATTTTACCTATAATTAATATTATACATCTCCATGCAAACTAAAAACTGTAGTAAACAGAAGAAATAATAAGAGAATGAATTTTAAGGATTCCAGCTTTTAAAACATCAAGCAAGGAAATTTATATCGTGGATTTTCTTTTTCTTTCTTTTTTCTTTCTTTCTTTCTTCCTTCCTTCCTTCCTTTCTTTTTTTTGGGGGGGGGAGATCAGGTAGAAATGCAGACTCTTAAGTTAGATTGTTCCCCCCCCTTCATTTTGCCTATATAACTTCATTCTAAAACATAAGGATTCTTTCAGTCAGTCAAGGAGTAACTCACATGCCACCATCTTTTATTCAAAGGCAGGCACAGATGTTCCTTCTGCAGGGGAGGTTTTAATTTATGAAAATGATATTGTTTATGCATGAATGAACTGAATGCACTCTGCATAACACACAGCACTTCCATCTGATCAGAGAAATACCACAGAACCAGTGCCAATGTCAGAAACATATTCTACAAATTTACTCACTTAAATGTTTAATGAATATTTGGAAGGCATTTTCAAACCACAAGAAACCTTTTCAATTATCTTTTTCTTTTCTTTTTGAATTGCTACCAATATTTAAAAGAGACTCAGATTTTACAATTGGCTAATGTCTATATCTAGCTAATAAGAAAAGAAAATGTTTCACTGAGTCAAAACCAACCAAAAAGAAGAAACCCTGGCAACTTTGGCTTCATTGGAAAAAAAATTTTTTTTAGTGTTGCTGTACATTGTTTGTTATGAGTAACATTCAGGGTTCTATGTGTTCTTTCGTCTTGGACAATTACTATTCCTATCAAATACAAAGCTTAGATCTACTTGTCTAATGTGAAAATGCACTTAAGAGTTATTTCCAGAAAAAAAAACTGGTATTTAAAAATCAGCAGTCAGTTTCATAGTGGGAGATGAAATTTGGCTAAATATTTTAACCAGTGCATAATTCCTTTTGAATAGAACACTGCATAACTTAGATTTCATTTACATTACCAACTGCATTCATACAGTATGATTTACCTACTTTTAATCCTAAAAAATACAATTAAATGCAAATTAAAATGAAGAATTATAATATCTTAAGAATGTGCTGATAATTTTAGACTTATAACATGATAGAGTAAAATAACATTTGCAACAAATTATAAGTGTTCTGATGTATTAATCTTTTTTTTTTAAAGATTTTTTATTTATTCATTTGACACAGAGAGAGAGAGATTACAAGTAGGCAGAGAGGCAGGCAGAGAGAGAGGAGGAAGCAGGCTCCCTGCCGAGCAGAGAGCCCGATGTGGGCCTCGATCCCAGGACCCTGGGATCATGACCTGAGCCGAAGGCAGCGGCTTTAACCCGCTGAGCCACCCAGGCGCCCTGATGTATTAATCTTAAAAACTCCCTATGTTTTTACATTTGAAAGTCTATAATTCTTACAAAATTAATGCATTTCGGAAAGAAGCTAGCAATTACTAAAATGATATCTGGATCATTAGCTAGCAGTTTGAAGCAAGCTGTTTTAGTTCTATAATTAAACAGGAGATTTAAAGTGAAAATATCTATTCAACAATTAATAAAACTAGGCATCAAATGTAGACTGATTTTGTCCTAATGGGAATTATAAAACAGCAAAGCTGTTCTTAAATTACACTAAAGCCTCCTTTCTTCCCTTTTCCTCTCCCTCCACCACCACTTATTTTCTAAAAACTATCTAAATAAAATCTTTAATTCCAGGGTCTGATAAAGAATAAAAGAGCCAATGCAACATCTTGTGGAACACCAGGACTGAGAACTCTTGTTGCTACCATTGCACAGAGGCATTCTGGCGTCAGATACACAGTGATTTGTATGGTGGCATAATCATTGGCTCTTGGCCAGGCATTATGTTTCAGAGGACACTATTGTCAAGAACCATTCAACTAGAAATCTGCACTGTATGCACTCAAAAGTTGAGATCATCTGCCTGCCCATGTCAGGAAGAATTTTGTGCTGGCAATTGACTCATAGACTTTTCACACACACTAACACTTGGTTCAATGACTCTGATGGAATTAGCTGGGTAACCAGACTAGTGGCATTGACAAGGCCCCAGTCTCTGGGGATGTCTGTTAAATTGCGAATTTTAAAATATCTTAAAATGCAGAGTATTATGCAAATGCTGGACTGAACCTTCGGATACAATAAATGTGGATTTGGCCATCTAAACATTACTGTGCTATTTGCCCAACTGATAGAGAGGTAAGTGGTTAGTGACAATAATCATTTTTGTAGATCCCCAGGTATAGAGCAATCCAACGGGATAGATCCACTTGTTAAATAACATTTAGAGATCAGAGAGTAAGTTCAATCTCACGTCTAGGAGGAAACCTGGTAACTTACTTTGCTGTTAACAAGATTAAGAGCTAACCCTGTTTTAGGCCTCAATGCCTTAAAGACACACCTCCAGGAAGATGGCCTCACAGACTTACTAGTCAGTGCTGAATGCTCTCTGTTCATTTACAGATTTCATAACCAAAGCAGCCCTGTGCCTTATTTTACAGATGAAGGAGTTGCGGGAAGCTGGGTTACCTAGACACTTGGATGACTGGTTTCCTTTCTTCATTCAGGTTCGGGTTCAAATGCCATTTCCTCAGATCCCCATCTAAAGCAGCAACCACTTTCACCTTCACCAAAATCAAAATTATATTGTCCCCTTCCTTTTCCAGAGCATTTAGCTGATGTTATCTTGCTTACTTATTTATATCATTTGTTTTTAAATTATCTAACTCCCCCTGTAGAATGTGGGCTTCATAAGAACAGAAACCTTGTTTTTTATTTGCTGTTGCTCTGGTGCTTAGAAGATCTAGAAGATCCTCAATAAATATTAACATTCCAAGAAGATCAAACCACACTAATCTAATGCTAAAGCTATGTTATAAATCGAGTCAGCTGAGAATGGGAAAGGACCACAAATGCTTCTCAGCTCAGTGAAAGTTATAAGCATTAATTCTAGGAAAAGAGAAAAATTGACACTCATTTCATTTTTTTAAAAAGATTTTATTTATTTATTTATTTATTTATTTGTCAGTGAGAGAGAAAGAGTGTGTCAGGCAGAGGAAGAAGCAGGCTCCCCACTAGCAAGGAGCCCGATGCAAGACTCCATCCCAGGACCTGGGATCATGACCTGAGCCAAAGTCAGACACTTAAATGACTGAGCCACGAAGGCCTCCCTTGATACTAATTTCTTATAATATGGTACCAAACACCTCTCCCCCACTCTTTTTGAGGATAAAAATCATGATTAATCAGTTCTTTCTTTTTAATTAATATCAATTTTTAAGTAGCATTTGGAACAGTAATAAAAGAGGAACCCAAATATCATAGGCTCTTTCCAGACCCTGCCTTCTTTTTTTTTTACATCCCTTAGAACTTGAATGCATGCTACTGTTTTCCTTTCTGTTCATCATTCTTTCAGCAACTGTTCTTGTTCTGTTGTTAGTGTTATATAAAATTGTCCCAAACTTCCTTATCATCACTGAAGAATTTAGATTACAGCACACCAGAATCTAACTCATAAGGACTATGTATGTAGGCCATTAATGAGTTTAAGAATTTGAGCAGCATTCAACAAATTAAAAAGTAAAACAGGTCATCCCTAGGTAGATGATAACTCAGATATAGAAATCCACAATTTAAAAGAGCACTATATCATCACAATAGTACAATATCGTCACATTGATCTAATTGACCAAAATATCAATTAGAATAGAAAAGTGGTAAGTTTGTGGGTAATATGATCTTCTTTGTCAATACAACACGAGGAAAGAAGAACATAGAGTGATTGTCAGCAACACTAGGTATGTATTTTATTTTATTTTTTTAAAAGATTTTATTTATTTATTTGACAGATAGAGATCACGCATAGGCAGAAAGGCAGGCAGAGAGAGAGAGAGGAGGAAGCAGGCTCCCTACTGAGCAGAGAGCTTGATGTGGGGCTCGATCCCAGGACCCTGAGATCATGACCTGAGCCAAAGGCAGAGGCTTTAACCCACTGAACCACCCAGGCACCCCCAGGTATGCATTTTAGAACTACACGTAAGTTATTAGGAGAGGTGCTTACGGACCAGAAACATCAAAGGCTCAGTATTCTTGGAAGGTGATTTAACTTAAAATCACTGAAAACCAAAGATAACGAATGTTCTTTATAGTCATGATATTTATGCACAATATGTGCTATTGGTTGAGATAAATGCTGATGAATTACCTAACCTGTAATTTCTACTTCAAAATGTTCACTGTGTAAATTTAACACATCAATAATATTTCTTTAGTGTTCTATATGAATGATGTCATTAGAAGATCATCCCCACGTTCGGTGACGTCAATGAAGGGGTATTACAATGCTTAAGAGACTGTTAATTCCTTACCACTGGTGTCACTCACAGCCATAGTGCTTGTCTACTTACAGTGAGATATTATAAATTTATAATCTGTGGTAGGTTGCAGGTATGTGACCAAGGAACATTCACATCCAAGACTATAGAGGATAACATAAGCATTCTAAAAAAGAGAGTTGGGCTAACTTCCCTTGTCCTTATTAGATACAGAATAATCTTTATTCCAGCTGGTGATTAAATACACAGTAAACAATAGTAACAAATGCATGCAAATTATAACTGGAATCTAAGTAGGGTTCTTTATCAAAATATTTCTTTACTGAAAGAATTTCCTAGTTAAAAGAGGCAAGGCTGCTTATTTGGATAACTTTAAATTCCAACATGAGATTTTTGGTTATAGAAACTGTATTATCATGCTTCCTTGACTCTGACTAGCATATTAAAATATTAAAGAGTGGGATCTGGGGCATCTGGGTGGCTCAGTGGGTTAAAGCCTCTGCCTTGGGCTCAGGTCATGATCTCAGGGTCCTGGGACGGAGTCCTGCTTTGGGCTCCCTGCTCAGCAGGGAGCCTGCTTCCTCCTCTCTCTCTGCCTGCCTCTCTGCCTACTTGTGATCTTTCTCTCTCTGTCAAATAAATAAATGAATCCTTATGAAAAAAATAAAGAGTGGGATCTTTTGCTTCGTAAGGTTTCATTTTTGCCTAATTAAATGTATTTATCTTATTTAAAATACATTATATATATGTATTCTCCATATATATTGTACTGAATTAAATAATGCCCTCCCCCAGATCCCGAAAATTCATGTTCAGCCAGAACCTCAGAGTGTGATCTTATTTGGATACAGTGTCTAAATAACACATCCTAATATGTAGGATGTAAATTAAGATGAGGTCATACTGGATTAGAACGGTGGTTAGAGAAGGGGACTGATGTCTTTATTAGGAGAGGACGGAACACACAGACAGAGCACACAGGGAGAATGAAGATACAGGCAGAGACTGGACTGACATGTCTATACACCAAGATCTGCAAGAATTGCAAGCAATCCCCAGAAGCTAGAAAAGCAGCATGAAACAGAGCTTCCCTCTGAGTCCCCAAGAAGGAACCAACTCTGCAGATGCTTTAATTTTGGACTTCTGGTCTCTACCACCGTGAGCAATACATTTCTGTTATTTAAAGCCAAGCAGTTTGTGCTAACTTGGTATAGCAGTCCTAGGAAGCTAATATATATGCTAAAGTCTATAATAAATTGGTATGTTAAATATGCATAAATATAGGAGAGTTCATTTGAATCCTTATGAAAATAATACCATGAAGTTTTAGTGACACAGTATATAACTACCAGCTTATTTCAGTTAATTCCAGATTTGATATTTGAACAAGCTGACAAATCATAGTTATTTCATAAGCATCTGAATTATGTTAAAGTGTTATTGGTTTTTATTCATGTGAATTATTAAACTGACATCTAGATTTAGTGTGAGTGGGCCTACCTAATAATCTAATGTTGTTTGAAATTCTCATCCTAGAATTTATAAAAGCATGAAATATAAACTGCTATTTATTATTCATGTGAAAAATGCCATGCTTATTTGCAATTTGGGGGCAGCAGGTATACTAATAGACCTCTGAAAAAAGAAATATAACATTTTCCTTGTTTCACAAATACCCATTTAACACATAATTCTATTACATGTAACATTACATAATTTTTTAAAATTATATAGTCCAAATGAATTTAAGTGCCATGACCTCTAAAAGTTCTACCTACCTATCTGAGGTTATTTAGAGCCTTGAGCCAGTGCTCCCCTTGTGAGCCTAAAACCCAAGGCTAAAGCTCCAACCTTACTTGTATAGAGCCTTACATTTCATTATTTGATTCTTTTGATTGCTTAAAATACCAGTTACTGATTATATCTTCGGAAGGTATTCATTTAGTCAGAAGTTTGAGTTTTTATAGATCTGGGATGCTACCTCGTTTTTAATCTTTTCTTTTTGTATTTGTTTGGCAGAATATCAAAAGTGTTATTTGGCTTCTTTTAGGGTCTCATAAGAGAGTGATGAGCAAGCATGATTTAGTGGAACTATAGAAGGCCCAGGACAGATCCAGATCCCCTGGCTTAAAAAAGAAGTCCTAAGTCCTAAAGGAAGAAGTGGCCTCAAATTAAAGATGAAATGTAGGCTGCTTCCAGTTAAAGAAGCCTTCAGGTCAAACCCCAATCAAAGGTGTGGTTGGAAGACACAGTATACCTGACAAAAGTACTTCTAAAAACAACTGAAGCATTATACCCCAATATGCTGACTTGGAGTCCCAAGTATAGAGAGGACAGTCTCAAAGAGATTTGTCAGAATGGGTTTTGTATAATATGATGTAATACGATTGATTATATACACATACAGATATAGATATGTATACATATAGACATGTACATAACTATATATAGGGATGCACAAATATCACGTATCATATATGATATATAGAAGTGAACTACATAAAGAAAGCTTACACAGTTTCTAAAGGAGTTATATATGTTTGAACTAAAAGTTCAAAATTAAAAGAAGCCTCTTGGAGAGAAAAAAGGCGGAAGAACTCCTCAGCTGTCATCCTGGGCAATTTCCTGTTGAAAAGAAGAGTGGTGGGAAGGACAGAACCAAAAGCCCAGAGGCTGGAGCTAAGAGCTGCTGAGAACAGTGAATTAAGGCTCTGCTCCTAGGGAGCGGAACTGGATATGAGATAAGGAACATCCTCTTTCCCAGAGTCTTGGGAGCTAGCAACACATGTCTGCTTGCATCTCAGAATTGCTCTGAACAAGCCACTGCGATGTGCTTTCTGTCTTGTACCCGCGCCCCACCTGGCCCCCTGCCGCCGCCTCCTTTTTCCAACGGGAGCATTTTCTGTGGTTATTTTCTGCTTGTCTCCCCATCGCATGTCGATGTGTGGGGGCAGATAACTCGTATTTTTAGTTCACAGTTTCCCAGAATAAGAGGAACACATCCAAAAAACCTCATCTATGAGGTCCTGGACTTTGAATCTGATTCTATTATTTTTGCAGGGGTACATTGCTCTCTAACTTTTAGGCAGCAAGAGCCAGAGTGGCAAAAACATTCTGACAAAATCTCCACTCAGAATGAAAGGGAGGCAGGCCTCAGGATAAGCTGCCCATTTTGCATTAGAAATGACTGCGAGGTGGACATAACTCACTTCACCTAAAATATATTTTGATATGAAGAAATTAAATATGTCACAAATTTTTCTTTTTTCCTCACCCATGGGATGTAATATATTCAATGATATCAAAAATTAATACAGGAACTCAATTTAAAAAGTTAATTTATTCCTTCATGGATTCAGTGAACATCTTCTGAACATCTATTCTTCTAAAGGCCCTGTTGTAGGCATAAGAGGTAGAGCCATAAGCAAGCAGACCAGGTCACTGCTATCATTGAGGTACCCAACTGATGGGACAGGGGAGACAGACAAAAACAAAGTAGGGAAATAAACCAATGGCATACATTTTTTTTAAAGATTTTATTTATTCATTTGACACACAGAGAGAGATCAGATCACAAGTAGGCAGAGAGGCAGGCAGAGAGAGGAGGAAGCAGGCTCCCTGCCAACCAGGGAGCCCGATGAAGGACTCGATCTCAGGACCCTGAGATCATGACCTGAGCTGAAGGCAGAGGCTTTAACCCACTGAGCCACCCAGGCGCCCCCAATGGCATACATTTGGATAGTGGGAATGCAATGAGGAAAATAATGTTGAATAGATGTGAACTTCTGATTGGCCAGGGAAGACCCTCCAAGAAGGTGACATGAAGTTGATCTATGATAGCATGAAAGCCACGTTATCATAAAGATGGTTCCATACTCAGTAAATAACAAGAGCAGAGGCCCTGAATGAAGAATAAACTTGGTTTATTTGAAGAATGGAAAGAAGGCCAGTGTGGTTAGACATAAATGCAGAAAGCATGGAAGAATAATGGTAGAAGATGGGATTTGAGGGGAAGGGCAGGAGTCGGATCACAAGGCGTCTCATGGGTCTTGGTGGGAGTTTGGATTTGAGTCTACTTGCAATAAGTAGTCCTTAGTAAAAAATATTCTCTAAAGTAAGCTGGAATTTGAAAAAGGCTACGTTGATGGTAATTTGATAACACAGGCACTCATGCTCACAAACATCAAACTTTGAAGCCAGCAGAGCCTGTGGGCAATCAAAGGGTGTGATCTAGGATTATCCACTGGCCAAAGCTCAGGCCTTAGAATTCTTTGTCCCCTGCCCTCAATGCGGTAGATCTGGATGTCTCAGTTGGCTATAATTTCACCTGCCTCCATCTCTGGAACTGAGAAGGGGTCCCTGACTTGAGGAGGCTGTCCCGTTAGGCCTAAATCTCTCAGATACTTAATGGCCTCCTGAAAACAATGTTAATAGCAGAGAGTTTTTCAAGGTCTTCTGCTCAGATGTGAATTTCTAAATACAAAACAAAACAAACAAACCAAAGCAGCCAACAAATAAAATAAAACCCAGGGGTGCAGACTATGTTTCCAGGCCTAGCCAAACACCTTCCAAACATAAAGCAACTACGTGCCTGTTAAGTTAGGACTCTTACTGTTTAGTGCTCTGAAAACAAATGCCCAAGCTTCAGCCAAAGCAGGGAAAGCAAAGTTCAGGAAGCAGCCTAAAAATTTTCAGAGAGCAATCTTCATGCATTAGTGTATCAAATATATGCATCACTTCTGGAACAACTGAGCCTCAGGAACTAGGAGGAACAACTACTGAGGTGCTTCAGCATTACTGTCACAGATATTACTGGAGCACATACTAGGTGCTAGGCACTGTGTCAGTTACTGAGACTTGGATGGAGAACAAGATAAATTCTCCGACATCAAAGAGTTTTTATTCTAATAATAATAACACTTAACATTTTTTAAAGGTTTATTTATTTGTTTGTCAGACAGAGAGAGTAAGCTCATGCACAAGCAGGCAGAGGGACAGGTGGAGGGACAGGCAGAGGAGGAAGCAGGCTCCCCACTGAGCAAGGAGCCCAGATGTGGGACTCCATCCCAGAACCCTGGGATCATGACCTGAGCCAAAGGCAGATGCTTAACCAACTGAGCCACCCAGGCGTCCCAACACTTAACATGTATTGGGTGTTTCTTACATTCTGGCACTGTTACTAAGTGCGATAACTCATTCAATAGGCTATCTAGACAATAAACATACAAGTAAACAGAGTAAGAGGTAATGATAAGGGAAGTAAAGAAAAATAAAGCAAGGGATGGTAAAGAGATCAATAGTGCCCTGAAGATGTCTATGTCCTAATTCCCAGAACCCGTGAATATGTTACCTTACTTAGCAAAAGGGATTTTGCAGAACACAGTTAGTGATTATCCAGATGGGTCCCATGTAATCACAAGGGTCCTTATAACAGGGAGAGAAGAAGGGCAAAGTCAGAGACATAAGATGGAAGGATGGAAACAGAGAGAAGATATGACGGTGCTGGCTTTGAAGAGGGAAGGGGCCTGAACAAAGAAATACAGGCAACCTCTAGGAGCTGGAAAAGGAAAGGAAAGGAATTCTTCCCTGGAGCCTCCAAGAGGGATGCAGGCCTATTGATGACTTCCTATCAGTCCAGTGAAACAGAGTTAGGTTTCTGACCTTCACGAATGTCAGATAATGCACCGTGTTGTTTTAAGCCACTAAGTTTAGGGCAATTGGTTACAGCAGCAATAAAAAAAAAAAACAAAAACAAAAACAAAAAATTAATACCCACGGTTACAGGAAGGTGAATAATGGAGGGTGGCAGCAATGTTCTCTCAGAGATGGAGATCCTTAAGCAGCAAAGTGATTGAGATGAAGGAGGGAGCCATCTGGCTGGCTGGCTGGGAAGGCATTCCGAAGAGGGAACAGCTAGGGAAATGCTCTGAGAAGGAGCTAGTCTCAGTCTGTTTGAGGACTAGTAAGGAGGCTTGTGTCGGGGAGCAAGGGGAAAGGTGTTAGGAGGTGACCTTGGAGAGGCAGGCAGAGCCCAGATTATGTAGGGCCTTGTACACTGGACAAGCATGTCGAGTTTGTTCCAAGAGTGATGGGAGGTCATGGGAAGTTTGTGAGCGGGGAGTGATATGATCTTGGTACTTTTAAAAGGAGCAATGTGATTGCCCGGTGGAAAATAGACTATGGGCTGGAGAGAGAATACAGGCAAAGGGGAAAGCATAGACATGGGTAGGGGGCTACTGAAGTGGTCCAGTGAGAGGTGTAGAGGCACAGACTGGGAAGAGAAGAAGCTGAAAGAAGTCTTTTTTGCAGAGGCAATTGACAGGATTGGCCAGTGGATTGGACGTGAGTCTGAGACGATGAGAAGAAGTAAGAATGATATCAAGGATTCTGATGACAGTATTTGCCGAGATTTGGAACATTCTGAGAGGAACGGTTTATGATGGAAAATCATGAGTTTGGTTTTAGTTCTGTTATGTTTCAGATGGTTATTGGACGGCCGAGGGGTGATGTAAGGGTAGGCAGCTGGACATAGGGCCCAAGGTTCAGGGGGGTGGTTGGGCCTGGTGACATCACTCCAGGATCCCTGAATAGTGTGAAAAGCCATGGCCCTGAGGCTTATGTAGCTACATGCTGAGGACAGAGCCCCTGGGCACTGCAGCCGTTAGAGCCCTGGGAGACGACAGCTCATCAGGAGGAAAGAATAGAGTACAGTCATTACTTTCCTCCTCAAGAGACGCAAAGCCAACGGTTTTGACTGTCTGGCCTGATGAAGCTTGAAAAATGGCAACTTGGCTCTTGCAAAGGTCCTAAGAAGTAGCCATAGCCTTGGCCTATTTACCCTGGCGCTCAGTGAGCTTTTAAAATGCCAGGGAGCTCTGTGCTGATGGTCTGACAGCTGTGAAATACAAGATGCTGACTCCAGAACAGGCAAGTCGGCAACTCGTTCTGCAAGGACCGCCGGCCTCCCCACTGATGAGGGCTAGGCTGAGCCACCTGAAGCCTGCATGGGGTTTCACAGCAGCTGCACTTCTGCTCCAAGAAACAGCTCTCCTCGATCAGATCAGAGACTCTTCCCTGCTTTGCTTGGAAGCTTGGGTATTTGTTTTCAGAGCATTAAACAGAGTCCCAGCTTAACTGACACACAGGTGCTTTATGTCTGAAAGGGATTTGGCCAGGCCTCCAGTCTCCCTCCCGGGTTGTCTGAAATCCAAGTTTGAGCAGAGAACCTTGAGACACTCCTGCTGCCATGAGGTCTTCCGTCTGGCTTTGCAGCGTGACCAGGACAAGTGCAGGAATGAGAAGGGCCTGAACTTAGTGGTGAGGCGCAAGCACCCTGGAACGAGAATTCACAACTCTATGAACTTAATTTGCTCTTTCAGTCCCTCGCCCCTAACTTTTTCTCAGTACAATTACTCTGACCTTATAAAAAGGCTCCTGATATACCTCCCACTATGCTCCTCTTCCAGAGAACTCCGTTCCTCCCTGTTTCCTTGTCACAGTTTGTCAGCTCCCTGTTCGTCCACCGCTCAGAGCACTGGAATCATCAGGGGAGCTGGGTCCCATCCCTCAAGATTCCAATTTAATTGTCTTCAAGTGTAGCCTGGGCATCTGGATTTTTAAAAACTCCCCAGGTGACTCTAATGTGCAGCCATGATTGAGAACCACTAGCCTCCAGACTCTCGGTGCTTTCCAAATTAACCATGGGCTAATTTCATGACTCTGCACTCTCAGAAAGTGACGGATGCCCCCCTCGGGGCCCTCTCCATTTCCAGGTAACACTACATTACAGCGGTAGCCTTCAAGAGAACAAGGCTCGCCGCTTGTAATCTCCCTCCAGGGAGTGCCAGATGCAGGCCAAGACAAGATTGCCATCCGGGGATCCTGGGGCGGGTAGGAGCCTCCATACTGATAGCACAAAGGCACCTTCTCATTAAGTCTTCTTTTTCATTCCAGGGTAGTTAAGGGACACTGTTGTATTCGTTTCAGGTGTACAACATAGCGATTCGACAATTCTATACATTAGTGCTCATCGTGATAAGGCGCCTTCTTTTAACACTACGCCTGTCAGGTGAGAATTGGTCGATGCAAACCTGAGGCTTCCCCTCGGGGCTTTAGGGAAATGCGCTCCTGGCACCAGGTGCATACCATCAGCCAACAATCGCGGGCGTGCCGGCAGGGTGGTAGAGCGTGCCCTCGGCCTTCCAGAGGGGCCCCTGGGAAGGAGGTGGAAGAGAGAGCGCGGTCCTCGCAACCCGAAGTGTGTTCTGCAGACCAGACGCGGGCGTCGCCATCACCCCGGAGCTTCTTAGAAATACAGTATCCTGGGCCTCGTCCCACAAAGCTTCAGTAAGAATCTGCATTTTAACGAGATGCCCAGGGGCCAAGTAAAAGTTTGAGAAGCGCGGGCTTATCGAACTGTGGAGAGCGCAACCCACTAAATCCCCCCGAAGAGTGGGGTTTGGCGGGGGGAGCCGCTTTTCCTCTCTCCGGCCCGGGGTCTTTTCGCAGTGAGCGGCAGAGGCCCGCGGCCGGCAGGCCAAGGTGCACCCGGACTGGTCCCGGCGGCCCCGCCTGCCCGCCCCGCCTCCCTCCCGGGTCTCTGCCCCGCGCGCGGTTGCTGTGGCAGCGCCGGACGCAGCTCGAGCAGTGGCTGCCGCGGCCTCCACCTCCTCCTCAAAGGCGTCCCCAGACCCCGGCTCCGGCTCCGCGAGCGTCTCCGCCATGCCCCGGGGGAGGCGCGGAGGCCGGGTGAGCGCCCTGGAGGGCGGCCGGGAGGAAGAAGCGCCCCCGGCGGCGGCCGCTGGGCCCTCGGCGCCGTGGGCGTCGCAGCCACAGCCGGAGGCGGCGGCCGGGCAGATTCTGCTGCGGGGCATCTTCGAGATCGGGAGGAGCAGCTGCGACGTGGTGCTGAGCGAGCGGGCCCTGAGGTGGTGGCCCATCCACCCCGAGCGTCCCGCGGGTGAGTGGCCCCGTCCCCGTCCCCTCCAGCCGCGCCTCTTGCTCTCTTCCGCCCGGGCGCTTCCACTCGGCTCCCCCCAGGCTCCTCCTCTCGCGGCGTCCCGGCGCCCCCGCCCCCTCCTTCCCAGCTGGGGAGAACCTCACCTACCCCCCGGGGCCTCGCGCTCCCCGCTGCTTCTCGCCTGGCCGCCCGCCTTCGGCTGCGCTCCCTGGAGCAAAGTCACACTCGGCTTCTGTTTCGCGACGCCGAGAGGAACTGAGCCCCCGAGGGCCGATGTTTGCCGAGCTGCAGGAAGGTCCTCTGCTTCCCTCCAAATTGAAGTGTTAATCCATCCACTTCTGCCCCTACGCTGAAAGTATAAGCGTTTTACAGAGAACACCAACATGTGGGTTCTGAATCCGCCTTTCATTTTGCTGACTTTTGAAACTTTAAGCCCCCCCCCGCCCCCAACTTCGGGCTCTCTCTAGACTTCTCCATCCCTCACATTCCTTGCCACTGTCTAGAATCAAGGCTTCTACAGGCTTCGTCTAGAAACTGTTGATCTTTAATGTTAACTCTAACATTCTCATCGTGCTGCTTACTTGCATTCACCTTTTATTGACTTATTTAGAAATATTACAGTGCCATATTTACAATAGAACTATTTCAAGTCAGTCTAGAGACGATTTCTTGAGAAATTGGGATGTGACACTGTGTCTCCTAGCTGAATAGCAACTTAAAAATGTCTTCTGGGTTGGAAAACCAGCCACCCTGTACTAGTACTAAAGTGAACAAAATGAGGCCGACTAGTCAGGGACCCCGCCCTGGTTGAGTGTGAATTCTGCCTCCGCTGCATAGGCCATTCTTGGTCACTTATCCTTTAATTAAAAGGTTTTCAGGTGTTTTGCAAACCAAGGTAGACTATTTTATTGAAGCTCTGAGTTGACAGAATTCTACGTCTATATCCCTAACTTCTAAGTTTTTAAGTCAGTTTGAATTTAGGAGGATATAGAAGTTATATAGAGTTTAGCCTACAAGAGCCAATTTTATCTGCAATGAAGGTGAAACACTACAGAATTAAACCCCCACCTTGCTCAAAGAGAGATCATACAGATTGGTGTTGCAGTGCCTATACACAAAGGTGAATAATGACACAGAAAAGAAAAGTCTTAAATTGAGTGGTGATGGAGGAAAAGTATGCTTAGTGTTCCTGGAAGAATTTAAAAACTATAAAGGTTGAATTTTTTTTCCTTTTTTAAAATTTTGCTCCAAACCCCTTTTTCATCTAGGTGTATTACTTTTTTCTTAACACCTAGTGTGCAAACCACTTTAGGCCCTTAAAATTGGAAGTTAGGAATCCTAACAGCTTCATAAGAACTTCTATTTTAGAAGAAATGGATGTTTTACTTAGGAGAGTGGGAAAAGAAAAGGTACTAAGATAAGTTTAAATGTGAGAAATAATCTCTGATGTGGAATTTGTTGAGATGTGAGTGCTGAAAGACCATGAAATTGGTCCAGATAATAGCGAAAGGGCTATATCAAGGTTACTGTACTTGGGAGGCTGTGTCCAGTGCTCCTTGGCAGTGACAGGCTGTTCTAGGAAAGGGTGGGGTGGGGTCATTGGGCATTATTAGATCATCTATAGGAAAGAGTTGCAAGACCACTGTTTTTTTTTAATTTTTGAAAAAGATTTTATTTATTTATTTGACAGAGATCACAAGTAGGCAGAGAGGCAGGCAGAGAGGCAGGCAGAGGGAGAGGGGGAAGCAGGCTCCCTACTGAGAAGAGAGCCTGATGTGGGGCTTGATCCCAGGACCCTGAGATCATGACCTGAGCTGAAGGCAGAGGCTTAACCCACTGAGCAACCCAGGTGTCCCAAGACTACTCAGTTTTTAAACCTCACAGTGCCTTCATAGTTTTTAAAAGTAGACTATTTTTTAGAGCACTTTTAGGCTCACTGGAAAATTAAGCAAAAGGTACAGAGATTTCCTTTTATGCCCTCTGCCCTTCATACAGGCACAGCTTCCCCCATTATCCACATTGCTCACCAGTGGTACATTTGTGACAATTCATGAACCTACATGAACCCATCATTACCCAGAGGCCATAGTGTACATTAGGATTCACACTTGATCGTGTATGTTCTATGGGTTTTGACAAATTTAGAACGTGTCTTTAGGTTCTCCGGAGAAATGGAACTATGGCTATAGATTTGAGGAGACCTACTATGGGATTATGGAGGCTGAGCTGTGCCACTTGCATGCCATCTGCCAGCTGGAGAAGGAGGAAAGCCAGTGGTAGAATTCAGACCAAATCTGAAGTCCTGAGAAATGAGGGGGCTGATGGTGTAACTCTCACACTAGATCTAGATGGGGGAAAGGATGTTGAAAACATCGCTTTGTTTACTGTCAGTACTTTGAAGACTGCCTGACACATGAACAATTGTTGAATGAATTTGCTAACTGGTCCCATGAATGTTTAGTTTTGCTTATTGCATTGTACCATTTATTATACTGCTACTTAACAGTGGGTTTTCATCACTTGCAGGAGTATACTGTCCATTTTTGCTAAAAGTATTGGAACTTTTATTAAAAAAAAAATTCTTAAGCTAACGTTGGCCTGCGTCTCCACTGTGGGTGTCTTGGCTAGAAGGTGTCTTGCTGAAGGCTCGGCTGCAGGATGGTCAGCACACCTCGGCATAGATTGCCCAGGATGCCTCTACTACAGTGTAACGTATGTGCACAAAAGGGCATCATCAGTTCCGACAATGCTGATTATCTGCAATGTTACTTAATGATCTTTCTATTGGAAGTTTAAAATCTGGCCATTTTACTTACGTAAATAAAATAAACATGAGTTTATTCCTGTGAATGTAAAGTCATTACCCAGTTAGCTGTGACCTAGAAAGGAACAAAATCCTGAAGGAAGTGGAGAGGGATCACGTGAGTTCTCTGAGGCCAGGAGAGTCTGAATTATGGGACCCTGTCTAGGCAAAGCAGATTAAGTGTAGTGCTGTCAGTATGGCAGCTCCCAACCCAGCACCTGGAACTGGGGGGTAAGGTGTCAAAAATGAAGGGTGCACAGGAAAGGGGACATGGGCAGATGTATTAGACAGATGTGTGTATTTTAGAACTTGGTCCTCATGCTGTTGCTGGATCAGATACATTCAGAGTTCAAGGTTTTCAAATGCATCACCAATTGCCTTTTGGCATTTTTCTAAATTTCAGCCAAGGACAAGTTTCTAGGCATGTGTGCTTAGCAGGTAGTAAGCTTCTATTTGAAAGGTTCAATTAAAGCAGAAGATACAAGCATTTCTGTGCCTCCCCAAAGCCAGATCTGCTTATTCTACTGTGTGACTGGATGGATCATGTTTTACCATAAAGGAAAAGCTCCTGGTGGGGAGAGTTAGGAATGGGTAGGATTAGGCTGTATTAAGTTCAAATTTTAATACAGTAAGAATGATCAATTTAGGAATTTCTGTGACAAATGCCCACAAATCTCTTAGCCTTTTCACACTGGAAGCCTCAGCATTTACCAATGGATAGCACCCTGGTGTATGAAAAACATGATGGGATCTTTTATAGGTTGCCCACTCCAGCTGTCTGTAATCTCCCGCCTGGTGCAGGAACATTCTCAGACCTGCCGTCTTATCTCTGTGGCTATCGGGACTGTAACTGACTTGGGGCAAGTGATTTAACGCCACTTATTTTCTTCACCTGCAGAATGAGACATTTACATTACAGTTGACCCTTAAACAACTTGACTTGGAAGTGCACAGCTCTATTGACACATGAGTAGTTTTTTTTTATTTTTTCGAGGCAGTACAGAAGTATAAATGTTAATCTTAAAAGATACATTTTTCTATAGCTTACTTTATTGTACGAATACAGTATATTATACATTTAACATACAAAAGATTTGTTAACTGACTATTCCTGTTACTGGGAAGGCTGCTGTTCAACAGTTAGCTATTAAGTTTTGGATGCGTCAGGAGTTAAACATGTGGATTTCTTTTTTTTTTTTTTTTTTACTGTACGTGGGTCAGCACCCCCAACCCTTGCATTATTCAAGGTTAACTGTATATAATTGTCGAAAACCATCAACTCTGAAGTTGCTTTTTAAAGAACATGCCAATTTTCATAGACTTCAGGTGTTAGGACATCATAAATAAGTCTCAGGTTGGAATGACCAGTGGGGTCAACCATCCGGTGCCTGCGGACAAGTTGTGTTTGACAGCAGGAGCCACTCAACCCTAATGAATTTCTAATTAGAAGAAACACATGGGGAAAACAAGCCCCTTCCTGCCTTTCCACAGCTTCAGGGCATAGTGGGGAGAGGTGGACAGTCCTCTCAGACCCAGGCCTATCTTTGGAAAGGAAGAACCCATTTTCTGATGGAAAAATGTTGGGGAAAAATGTTGGACAAGGCTAGTCATCAGCACATTTTATGATGGATAAAAGGACTAGCTTATCCTCGACTTCACTTACGATACCTTTTAAGCAAATTTCAGGGCAAGGATTTTATAATCTGATTAGCATCTGAGTATTATGTTTTAAATAGGAAAAAAAATGAGAGTCTCAAATCTTATGGCTTAAAAGTCTGTTTTTCATGGACTTCCTCCTTCAGGTTGCACAATTTCATGATCTGTTTTACCAAAGGGTTATTTCTGCCCCAGCTCTGAGCTGAGTTGGATTAGAGCAGTATCCAGAAAATGTGAGAAAACTGGGCTTCTGAATAAGGTCTTGAAAGTGTTTCTTTTATGAGCATTAAAATGATTAGCTTTACATGTATAAACATTTGCTGGAAACTTACCAGTGTGAAAGGTGATGTGGAAAAATGTGGAAATGAGAAAAAATAATTTAAAAACAACAAGAGTTAATGGTTGTCTGGGACTTAGCAGAGCTGGGTGCATTCTAAGTATTAATCTGCCTAAGCTGTTTGGGAACAGATGTATGTGAAACAGATCCCAGTCTTCTGTTGTGTACATCCAAAGTCAGACATCTGTCAGTGGACCCTGTGGTCAGAAATAATGGAAGCAGGGGTTAAACCCCTAAATGACCTGTTGTGTGAATTATTGAAGGATTCATTACTCGGTAAAACATGCTTTGATTCAGTAGTCTACATATTAAGAAAATACTTCTTTTAAAAAAAGGTTGGTCTGTTCCTAAAATGTCAAATTTGAAGGACTTTTAAAAAAGATGGAAATGAAAAATCAAGTTCACCAAAGAACTGCCTGTACTATTTATGAAGTTTTTTAAATGCTCTGAAAGGTCTGGTAACCTGTTATAGAAATATTAAATAGTCCTAGTGTATAAAAGCTTCTTAAAGTAAGTTGGTCACACAGAAAAGCAAATGTAGAGTGAATCTCTAAAGCATGACTGTTGAATTGAACCTTCTGTGGTGATGGGATATTCTGTGTCTGAACTAGCTAATATTGTCACCAGGCACACATGGCTAGTATACCTGAAATGTGGCTACTGTGACTGAGTAACTGAATTTTTCATTTGAATTAAAATTAATAGCCACAAATGATTAGTGGCGATCACATTGGGTAATGGGGCTCGAATGCATCCAGAGTTGAACTTGTTGATTTCCTTTATTCCTAAGGCGTCAGTTTTAGTATTTACCTCTAGAAGAAGGTAGTTTTCAAATCTTCATGTAGAACTGATACGGTCATACAACCTGAGCTGCCAGTTTAGACAAAGCCATGGAGTCTAGAGACAGCAAGATCCTTTAACATATTTTGTGAATACAAAAACAAAACAACAACAACAAAAAACTTTTGTTATTGCAAAGTAATGGGTTGTTAGTAAAGTTGAAATCTTGTCTCTAAAAATGATTGTATTATTCCTCATGGCGGCTGTGATTTACTTGAACTGAGATTTGGCAAAAAATCTGTTTCTTACTAAGAAATAGTATATACGAAATAACTGTCCTAGCCTGTATATGCAAGCTCCCTGAGAGTGTCATATTGATGGTATCCCTCAACCATGTGGCATCATCTGAAGGCAAGTACTTTTAGAACCTTGATCTACTTTTATGTCTCCCTTCCTTTTGCCCTTCCCCCACATGGGGATCTTTGGGGCTAGACCTGGCACGTAAATATCTTCCTAGAAGTGGGGAACAGTACTTGTGCTGAAGCCAAGGGACTTAAAAACTGAGCGGCCAATGTCTGGATCACGGTCAGTAAACCAGAGGTGGATCCAGCTGGGACTGTGTGGAGCAGGAGGACCTGAAGTGAATTGCAAAAGTCTAACTGTGGAGCTAAAGAATCAAAGAGCCATGGTAGTAGGTAATGGGATTGATGGGTAGCTTGGATACACAGGAGGATGCTATTGCCTGGATTGGCCATTTTTGTGCTCTCTCTAATTTGGGAAAAATGGACAATCCTTGTTTAAAGGGCTAGGGATGTAGTAGACCTAATTCACTGTGATCTCAGTACTGCACTACGCATTCTGAACCTTATTGCCTATCCTGCGGAGCCTGTTACTTGACTGGGACATTAGATTACGTNATTAAGGGCTAAGGATGTAGTAGACCTAATTCACTGTGATCTCAGTACTGCACTACTCATTCTGAACCTTATTGCCTATCCTGCGGAGCCTGTTACTTGACTGGGACATTAGATTACGTTTCAAATATTGACAAATCTACAAACATCAGACCTCAGCATGGGCTTCTAGCAGTCTTCCACATGAGTGTATCCTGCCCAAGTTTTAGAAGAACTGAGCCAAAGATGGGGGTGTAGTACACGCTGGGTAAGTGATATCTGGTTGTGTTTGTAGAATGAGCAAAAGGAGGGGATTCTTAGTAGCCATGGCTCTTCATATGCTGTTAAGTTTTCCAAAATCAGTATGTGATGAGAGAGGTAAAAGGAAAGAGATAAATGGAGTTTGAAGGGAATTAAATTTTATGCTAACTTCGGGCATGTGAACCAGAAGTTGAGGATTTCAGTGTGATAAATGACTAAATCAGGAAGCAGGGAGGCAGACAGGTATGCATACCAAAAACAAAAATAAAAAACAAATTGGCATAGTGCTATGGATTTATGGTAAGCCTAAAGATAAATCTAAAATAATATACCAGCTGGCATCAGGGAATTCCTATGTACATTCCAGGATTTTAATCAGAAACAGTGTTCTGGAAAACTGCTACACAAGTGTCCAGTGTTTGACTGAAAACAGTGAACATTTATTGATGTTTACTCTGCCAAGTCCTGTGCCAAGTATCTTATCTTGTTTAATCTTCCCAGCAAGATTATGTAGTCTAGGTAGGATTTTCATCCCCAGGGCCCAGAGATGTTAAATAAGTTGTCCAAGGTCATACTAGCAATGGAGTTCAAAGCCAGGCATTCTGACTGGTGAGCCCATACTGTGCCATTAGGTTCTGCTGCTTCCTGGATCAAGCAAAAGGAATTCCCCCTCATGCTGTCAGGAGTCTGTGAGTGAGCATCATGGCCTGAACAAAAACAAAAAACCTTTAATACAGTAATATCACTGGACTTCTTTCAGGCCTTTAAGATCATTCTACCATGGAAATCACGTTCTTCTCGGGGTACTTCCATTTTGGAGTACATGATGAAAAAGAAATGAGAATTTTTATAGTAAAAAAACCAAAACACCCAGTATTTTTATTATGGAAAACCTTAAACATAGCCAAATGTAGAAAGAATAATAGAAGTCTTCATATAAAACCCAGAGAAGGGTGAGGCTCTATATAACACATTGACCTTGAAATTGTTTAAACTCAGTCTTGTTTCATCTATGCCTGGCTCTTTCCCTTATTTCTCTGGAATAGTTGGAAGCAATTCCTAGACCTCATAAATTGCTTCTATAAATATAAACATCTCTGCGTGTATCTCTAGGAGATAAGGATTTACAAAATAGGCACAATATAATCACAAAATTTCTATTCCAATTTAAAATAATCCCCTATATCCAGTCTGTGTTCATAGTCTCCTGATTATTTCTAAAGAGAAATCAACATGGAGAGATAAGGGCCATTTCGAAGTTGGTTGCTGGGTTTTTAATATTTTTTAAGCCACAGATTCCTCTTTTCTCCTTGTAATTTTTTTTTCCCCAAACAAATGGAGTTGTCTGGCCTGTAGTTTCCCATAGCAATATGAGAAGTTTATTGGGGGCAAGTATCCCTGAAAGATAAAAGTAAGGGGAGACTGATCAGGAGGGATATCCTTGTGACTTTGGGGACAATCTGACACCTGTAAAGCAGGCGACAGGGAGAGCCTCAGCCCATGATGCATGTCTAGTCAAGTCTTTGTTTACATGCGGTGAGATCTGGGGGAAAAAACCGCCCGTTAAGAATCCTACCTTGGGCAGAAATGGCTGAACCTCAGCTGTGTTTAATCATGGGCAACAAAGTTGAGGTGGAGCCTGAAGGGACCAGCTACTGGAGGTCATCAGCTAACTGCCCTCATTGCAGCAGAAAAGAAAGTTCTTTCTCAAAGGAAGATGACATAGTGACCAATGAGGTTTCTTATGATTGTTATGAATTTAGGTATTGAAATCTAGGAAATAGGTTTCAACTTACAGCAATGCCAATTCTTTTTAATTCTTGGATTCTCCCAATTCTGGCATTTGGGATGAATGGTAACCCCTCCAAGGTGACTTCTAAGTCCTTTTGACATTCCCTCAGCTGTCTCTGATAATCTCCTGGCTTTCTGGGATGGCAGGTCATGCCTCAGATGTGGCATCAACCTGATCATCAGGGAAGCTTAGTTCCTTTTATTGGGTAGTAGGTATTTAGAGACCACAATTTGAGCACCGGTTGTGCTCATTGCCAATATTTCCCTTACATGGGCCTGTTTTCCAGTTTTTTTTTTCCTTCTTTTTTTTCCCAGAAAACAGCTAGGAAGTATGTATTTTTCTCCTAAAAAGAAAATGCATCATGGAATTATACTTCAGTTTCAGTTCAGGACTAAAATATTTTTATCTCTTTTCTGTTATCCTTAAAATTCTGATTTTTAACTGCAACAATACCCTTGCACTTGCTTTATTTTATAACACCTGTAAATCACAGAATAATAACACCAATGCTGCCATTAACAGTATAACTTCTGAAAGCTATTTAAGATAATTCTGTAACTTTTGTTAATTGCTTTTAGAGTATATACCACTCAGGGTGTATGCTGTGTGTAGTCAAATTACTGTGTTTTAAAGACACTTAAAATCATTCCTGTGATATTCTGTTTTTAATTTGGAGTATTTTTTAAAATCCAATTTTAGTTTGTAATTATGTAAAAATATTTATAGGGTTCCAGAGTCAGACCTATTAAACTATATTCTGGAAAGTGTAACTTTTTATCTGTGTCCATTCTACACTTTCTTCCTTCCTATTATAGATAAGCCTATTTGTCTTTTCAAATGTTTGTCTTATTTGCTTGTAAATATAAGCTTACGTGTGTGTGTGCGTACGCAGGTTTGCTTATATGTATATACTCCTTACCCAAACCCTTCCTACTTTCTTAAATGCATGGTAGCCTACTATATTTTTTCTCCACTTCAGTTTCTTTTTAAATTAACAATATAGGGCGCCTGGGTGGCTCAGTGGGTTAAAGCCTCTGCTTTCGGCTCAGGTCATGATCTCAGGGTCCTGGGATTGAGGCCCGCATCNTCAGGCTCCCTGCTCAGCAGGGAGCCTGCTTCCCCCTCTCTCTGTCTGCCTGCCTCTCTGCCTCCTTGTGATCTCTCTTCCTCTGTGAAATAAATAAAATCTTTAAAAAATTAACAATATACCTGGCATATCACTTTGTAGTGAGAATCCACATTTGCTTTTATATCTATCTGCACTATAATCTGTGTCCTGTAGTTTATTGAACCAGCTCTCCATTGAAGGGTTTGGGTTGTTTCTAGTCCTCTTTGCTGCTGAAAACAGTGTTGTAATGAAAAACCTTCTGTGTCCTTTTGTGCTTTTTTTCAGTGTACTTTTAGAATAGATTCCTTGAAATGGGACTGTTGACTCAAAGGATAAATATGTAGTTTTTAATAGGTTTTATTTTTTAGAGCAGTTTTAGATTCATAGCAAAATTAAGGGAAGGTTGCAAAGATTTCCCATGCACTCCCTGACTGCTTACTTAGTTTAGCTAAAAATTTCCAAATTACCTCCTAAAAATTGTCCTATTTTACCTTATCATTGTAGGAGGGTACCTGTTTCTGTGAAGTTTCTTCAAAAGAGTATATTGTCAAAGTTTTAAAAAAACCTATCTGATAGATGAGAAATTGTATTTCCCTATGGTTTTAATTTCTGTCTTATTAAATCGTTCATACTTGTGGCTTATTTCTCCCAACATTAGGGGGCACCTATGATGCGCTGGGAGGCTGTAATCAATTTGACACAATTTCTGCTTCCAGGTATTCACAATCTTCAGGGAGACTTATCAGCAAAATTATTAGTGGTCTATCTTACATGCATTTGAGATTTTACAGGGCATTATAAACATACGTGGAAGTTATAAGTTTTAGTTATAAAAGAGCATATTGTTGGACTGGGCAGAGGAGGAGCTCAGGGAAAGCTACAGAGGGATGTGAGGGTAAACTTGAAAGTATGACTGGGAATTGGCAACACAAAGGAGTAAAAAAAAATACGAAAAAAAATTTGGGGGGAAAAGAAGTCTCAGGAGAGAATGCTTTGACTTATTTGGAAAATCAGCATAGGGTGTAAAGAGCATGTATGTAAATGAGGGAGATGACCACACTTTGTGATAAGTCAGTAGTTTGTACTTACTTGAATATCCTGCTAGGAAGTTGGTGTTTCACCCGAAGAGTTGAGTAAGGGGTGGCAAAATCTGAATGTCAGAGGACATCAAGTTTTTGTTTTCTTAAAGCAAGTGATTTTGGATTTTGAGAAGGCAGTCATGGAACCAGGATGGGTTATAAATGGGCTCCACAGTGGCTAGTATACCAGAAGACCCAGGAGACAGTGTGTATGTGGCGGGGAGAATGGAGAGGGGAAGCTAGATGAAGGGATGTTGTCAGAGATAGAATTGGAGGATGTGGGGCTTGAGGGAAGGGGAAGAAATAATGGTGATGCTGAGATTTTTAATGCGTGTGACAGACTGGATAGTGTGGACACTGCTAAAATTCTCAGAAGAGCAAAATAAAGTATCTTACTTGAAATACATTGTACCATGCATCAAATATGCCAGTGACTAGTGAAATGTCCAAACAGAAGGGAGTTTGAAAGCTTGAAAAATGCATAAGCTAGAGAAATGGCTCCTGAAGGACTGTAAGCTGAACCCTATCAGGCTTCAGATCTGTGTTTTTCACGAGCCTTGGGCTGTCTCTTGTGTCATGTTTCTTACTAGGTTGAGGCTACTTTAAGAAAAGAAATCTATTTTCAGAAAACATTAAATATTGGAAATTTATGATCTTTGTACAGCCGTAATATTTAGGTATTACTGAAATTTTAAAAATCAGTGACATTATTTTAAACACAAATTTTTGCATGTAGAAAAGAACTTTTTTTTTAAAGACTTTATTTATTTGACAGAGAGATCACAAGTAGGCAGAGAGGCAGGCAGAGGCAGAGGGAGAGGGGGGAAGCAGGCTCCCCGCTGAGCAGAGAGCCTGATGTGGGGCTCTATCCCAGGACCCTGAGATCATGATCTGAGCCGAAGGCAGAGGCTTAACCCACTGAGCCACCCAGGTGCCCCTAGAAAAGAACTTTTTACATATCATTTTAAACTCATAAATAATTCATTTCCTAAAATTGCAGGTTTTTTGTCTAATACAAATGATATTCCAAACCTTTTAAGCGTACTGAATGTTATACATAATTCAAAGTACCTTCTATGTCCACCTGTGCAGAAAGAATAAGATCAATAAAATTGAGCAACTGTTGGCATGTATTGGTTTCCTTATATTAGGCATGTTTTCATGTACTGAAAGTGTAAAGGGAAGGTAGAATATGTTTTGTTTTCATTATAGATAGAAGCTTATTACACTTAAAATCTTGGACATAATGCATTTTTAAAGTCCCATTCATAACCCACTTACTTTAGATAATTTATTTAAATACTTAGGGTAAACTAAAAGATATAAATATATTTTTGTCATGGGATTTGATTTATAATAAGCTCTTATTTCAAAAGTAGAAGTTTTTCTCTAAAAATCATACTTCCATTTCATAAAATTAGCATTTTTCATATTTGGGGGAAATGTCTCGGAATCCTAGCTTCTGAATTAAAGACAAATCTTTTTCCAGGTTGTTTGAATGTTTTATACTGGGATCAAACCTACTCTGTCACTGGGCTTCATGCCGTGGAAATATCTTGTGGGTAAACATAGTTTTACCCAAATCTTCTTGATACTTGAACACTTTGCTAGGTGCATGCGGATTCATTTTTCCATTAAGAAGCACTGGATGCAAAATATGTACATTGAAATTCTGAACAGCTTTTTCAAATTTAACTTTCCTACAGTATAATGTGAATCCCAACAATTAATATAAAAAGTGACGGCATGGGGCGCCTGGGTGGCTCAGTCGGTTAAGCGGCTGCCTGCGGCTCAGGTTATGATCCCAGGGTCCTGGGATGGAATCCCGCATGGGGGGCTCCCTGCTCAGCAGAGAGCCTGCTTCTCCTTCTCTCTCTGCCTGCTGCTCTGCCTACTTGTACTCTCTGTCAAGTAAAGAAATAAAATCTTAAAAAAAAAAAAAACAAAAAAAAAACGTGACGGCATGCCAGGCCGCCTGGGTGACTCAGTTGGCTAAGTGTCTGCCTTCAGCTCAGGTCATGATCCCAGGGTCCTGGAATTGAGTCCCGCATTGAACTTCCTGCTCAGTGGGGAGTCTGCTTCTCCCTCTCCCTCTCTGCTGCCCCGCTGCTTGTGCACTCACTCTCTCTCTCTCTCTCAAATAAGTAAAACCTTAAAGTTATGGAATGCCTTTTGGCTTTGACTTTTCAAAGATCTTTAGTCAATAGCAATTAGCACCCATTGTGTACACCATATACTTTGTGGTGATATGACTGGTTCCAAAGAACTATCTTAGAAGATCTCAGACTCCTGCAGTTGAAGCTAATAATACACTTATTAAATTATTTGCAGCTTTCCACCACAATAATGACCTAGTAGTTACCAGTTGCTTAAATACTGAGTATAGGACACCAGGCTGGACCATGGATTTGAACTGAAGAATTCCTGTTCATATCCTAGACTAATCAAGTATTACCATTAGCTTTGAAAACAATAGCTATCTTCACCATTATTCTTACAAAGCCTGAAGAAATCAGAAAACCCATGTCGGAGGTGACTATAAAAACTTGAGTATTCCTATTTGGTTAATGTTCTGCCTTTTTAAGAGTGTCCATAAAATCAGTTAAATGCAAACTGAAAAATTCAGCAAACTGTCTATCATCCTCAGTTTACTGTTAAACAATACTATGCCCTGGATATAACCTTCTAATTTTATTTTTTCACCGTAACGAAAGCACTGGTCATTATTGCTGCCACTGATGCTCTTTTGTCTGCACATACTGTTGCAACATAATGTGTTGTGCATTTGATATGGATATTACTATATTGCCATAAGGAGCTGCTATTATTTTAGACACCAACTGACTCCATGATAGTGTCAGATTTCTTTAACATATGCTTATGTTTTTGTACAAATGACCTCAAGAAACATCTGCTAGTTTTGTGGTGGTATCTACTGTTTCTTTTTCAGAATTTGACCTGTCAGTCACTTTTTAATGTGAATCTACAGTATTTCATTGGAGTAGGCTCACTGGCGGGGCTTTTTATACTGTCGATATTAATTAATAACCTCCATGGCATAATTCAGAAAGAAACTGAAGCTGCCTGTGTGCATTATTTTTTAAAATATCTCTTTTAACTTTTTTTTTGTCATTGATACTTTAAATTAGAAAAGAGGCCTCTCATGGATCCTTTAGGATCCAAAATTTGGGGTCCAAAATTGCTTTCTGATGGTTCTGAAATTACTCTTTGAATCTTAGGAAAGTGTGTAGTTGTTGTGGTGTATCATTGGTCATTTCGTATCCTGTGCTGATTGCTAATCTTTATTAGTATCTTTGATGGGTTTGGAAGGACAGGCAAAGGAAGAGGAAGTGAAGTTGCTATGAAGTCATATTTTTGCTTTAGGATACTGGAAAACCTTTAGAGAATGTAAGCCATTGATTGTATTCTAGGTGGGATCTGTTCTTTTACTTTGGTATGACCCGCACAAAAAGCAATGACTGCACGTTACCATTGTCTGGAATTTTCTTTTTTGCATTCCTCTTTGTTTCTTCTGTTTTTTTAAGACCTAGCTATTGTTTCAAAAAAAAAGGAATATGGCTGTGTATTTATGATATTTAAAACCTCAGAATGAAAGAACAGGCTCTGAATAGGAATATTGGTCCATATTTTTCAGAGGAAGATGTAAAAAAGATTTTTTTCCAACCCCATTTATTAGAGGACATTGTCAATAAAATTCTTACCTACATATTTTATACTAAATCTAAACCCAACAAAGTAAATATATATAAGAGATATAGTCCTGATCACAGTGTATGTCTGTGTTATTCAGATAATAGCTAGAACAGCTTTTATTTTCTATTTCTCTCTTTTCCATGCATCAGCTGTTGGTCTCCTTCAGACTCTGAACATGTCCTCATTTACATCTCTCTGCTCATTCAGTCACCCTTGCTGCTCTTAGGCTCTGTCTGTCCCTTGGGTGACTTATGTCATTAGGACAGCCTTCTGTCCCCTGCTTGCCATCCCTTGGCTGAAACTGAGTGGAGGCCCTTGCCAGTTACCTGAGGTGCTGGACCTGCTGCAGCTCAGTTTTGGCCTCTGTGAGGTCTGTGTGCCTTCCATGCCAAAACTGGGTTCAGTGAGGGGGATGGGATTACTGAAGCTTTAGTTGCAGTGGTAAAACTGAGTGAGGCTGTGTTGAGTGCCCAGGCAGCTTTCTTTTAAGCCTGAAATAGGAGAAGCAGGGGCCTCAACGTCCCTCGAGAAAGAGGGATTTCCCTCCACCTTCTGGACTCAACACTCAACCATTTAAGTGGGCTAGTGGCCTGGACCCAACGGGTAGTATAATTCTCCCAAATTGTGGTTGAGTTTCCCTCTGGGTGTGATGGGTGTAGGACCAACTAAGGGAAGTGACTTTTTTTTTTTTGCCTCTTGTAGAGCAGGTCTTTTATTTTCAGTCATCGCTTCTGGGACTGTGTTCCCCCCCCCCCGGCCCTTCCCTATGCAGGACACTGGAGGAACCATAGGGATAGGGGATGTTCATGAAGAGTTTTCAAATGCAAGGTTTATCTGGAGTCCTATTTGAAGTAGAGAGAGTACTTAGCGATTTTCTTTTAGATACTTATTACTGCCTACACTTCTTGTTTGTTTTTTAGTGCAGGGAATTTTGTCTGTGATCACGGTGGGATGGAGGAGGGGAAACAATTAAAAGAATTAAACATATTTCCATTAACATTGTATGGTGCCTGGTATGACATCATGAACAGGTGGGCACATAATTGTTTACTTGATGCTCTTTTTAAGATGTCAATTATATCATGGGAAATTGAAGAATAGTAAAATTAATTTGTTGATTGCATTCTTTAGGAAATCTTGCATGCATGTTTGCTAGAGAAACAGGGGGTTTCTCCCTTAAAGGACAAGGCTTTGTTTTGTTTTTAATAAGACACACTCTTTATAATTAAAAAAAAAATCCTAGAGTTAAGGGATTACTGTCTTAAATAATTGGATTTCTTTCATTTGTTTCCCTGATCCACATATATGAGAATAAATCTAATGGTGTCTTAGGATAATACATATTTTCAGATTAAATACTTCTCTTAACCACCAAATTTTATTAGCACCTCTCAAAGTTTACAGATGATATAGAAAATAATGTAAGGTCAGGAACTTATTTTAGATTTGGGAAGGGCACAGATACAGAACTGGTTAAGGACAATGGAAGCTGTGGAAACACTTTTGAAAAATGATGTATGGATCTTTGCAATAAATTATTCAAATATAAACTCATTATTTGTATAACTCTCTTTAACCCTGCCCTTAAAATACTAAATTTAGTGTTATATATTATTTCAGGTAAATGCTTTTCTGGAATGATATTTTAATATCTGAAGGTGGTTAGCCTTAAGTGGTTAAGGTTAAGTGATCTGGGGGAAAAACAAAATGTAAATGTCCAGCAGTTATTACTTTAGAAAAATTCACTGAATAAGCTCTGTTTCCCTCTCTCTTTTTTTGTCTCCACACTCCAGAGCCCTTTTCTAAGACTCTTAAATCATGCGTGAGCCTGGGAGAGGACAAACATTAGGGTGAGTGGTAAGAAGGGGGAGTATTTTGCTTGAGGCAAAGTATTTCTCCATATGGGACCTTCTTAAAGGCCTCCCTTCAGCCCCTTAAATCAGAATTTGAGCTCCCAGAGAGGAGGTTGTCTTGGGGCACCAGTTACAGGGGTCAGGGGGAGTGAGGTGTGGAGGGAGATGAAGGGCCATTTCTCTAGTTGGCTTTGACGAACCTTTTCAAACTGACAGGTTTCTTCACTTAATTCTGGGTCAGTCTTTTTTTTTTTAAGATTTTATTTATTTGACAGAGATCACAAGTAGACAGAGAGGCAGGCAGAGGGAGGGGGGAAGCAGGCTCCCCACTGAGCAGAGAGCCTGATGCGGGGCTCGGTCCCAGGACCCTGAGATCATGACCTGAGCTGAAGGCAGAGGCTTTAACCCACTGAGCCACCCAGGCGCCCCAATTCTGGGTCAGTCTTGACCCTAACTTTCCAGGCGTCGCTGTGCTCAGTCCTCCTGGGTTTGGAAGCTCAAGGAGGCCCTGGTCTAGTTCTAGTGGGAACAAAAATATCAAGGACTTTTGGAAGATTTTCTATTTGATGCTGCAGAAAGGAAATGTGAGAAATAATTGTAAATGGTATTTCAAATCTTATAAGAATTTTTCAGTTAACTTCACCGGTCCTCTCTGGGCCAGATTGTATCACTTGCTATTTTAATTAATTCTTACCTAAAATAATTTAGTGTCTTCTCAGGATAAGTCTAGCATGCTAACTAATGATAAACTAGGCAATTAAAGCTTTTTCTCCTTTTGGCATTAAATGTTCTTCAGTGTTCCTACCTGGAAATACTGGAATATAGAAGGGAAAAAAGATGTATGATTGGTTTCTCTGCCATATTTTGCTTGATATGATGATGAGATGAGACAAAAGGTCACCCAGCGTGTGATACTTTGTTATGGCAGCCCCAGCAGACCAATAAATCATCCTTAAGTTTTCGTTTCTTCTTTTTCCCTGTGCCCTCATGTGGCCTGCCTTCTGTGCATACAGGGAGAAAGAGAGAGCTCTGTTTCTTACTCTGCTCATAAGGATACCAGTTGTATCAGGTTAGGATACAACCCTTATGACCTAATTTAACCTTAATTATTCATTTAAGGCCCTGTCTTCAAATATAGTCTCTCTGGGGGTTTGGGACTTCATCATATGAATTTTGGGGTGAAGGGCATGATTCAATCCACAACAGGTGGATTTATTTCTTTAACTAAATCTTTTGCAGCCCTGAAATTAGATTTTATCCCCTCTTCCAAATTTCTGTTAACAGTGTGATGTATTTTGTTGTTTTTGATTTTTAATATAATGGTTAATGTACGGTTCCTTACTTTCACATTATTTATAATAAATAATAATCGCTAGGAGTGTTGACCATATGAAAATGGTTTGGAAAGATGTATTTTTTAATTTTTAAGTAGGTTTCCTCCACTCTAAATCTCTATGAACCTGGACAATCTCATCAGTGTAAATGCAGCCCAAACAGTAATCTTTTAGTTATATTATAACAGCTCTCAATAGATAGTGAAATACATTTGAGTACCACTAATACTGTCACAAGTTTGCTTGACCTCCTGAACTTTTCTGAAAGTGTGATGAACTCCTAACTTCAGTTTTTTGTCAGCAGTTGCAGATGTTTGGTGAGAGGTGACTGTGTCTGATCTGTTTTGCTCATGTTCAGGGTTCATTTCAGGTTTGGTCCTGAAATCACTGTTCTCCATCTTTGTGTCTTTCTAGAAAATCTTGCCAATGATGAACAATCATCTTGCTCATGGAAAAGTTCTCAGGATTATCAGATTGTTGGGCAACCCTACAAGGTCACGCACAGAAGTGATTTGGGTCAATATTGCTCTGCTTTCTTCAAGTCTGAACGATTCACTTCTGTGGTGCAAGCAAAATACTGACCTACATTTGAAAGTGCAACATGGTCCTATCTGTTATCTAAATCCACTGTGCTATTCAAGGGTGAAATACAGAAAAGAGGTCACCAGCTATATTTTCTTCTTCTGTCCTTGATTACAGGTTGCTTTGTTTGATATTGTTAGCTGGCCTGCTTCTGAAAGAGAACTGAAGTAGAAAATTCACTAAGGTTTCTATATGAAATCATAGTAAAGGTAACTCAGGATTACTGAGTAATATTAAAAATTCTACAGCCATATTTAATTTTATCTAAGGACTGAAATTAGGTAATTCTATTTGGAGATATTTAAATTAGAATTAGTTTTTACTTGTGATGAATACTGTCTAAAAAAAACTCTTCTGCATATTTAAGCTTTTAATACTTGAATCATTCTCCCTAAGGTTGGCATATAAGCGTGTCCCTTACTTCGGTTTGGTAAAGCTCTGAACATGCAAAGCGACAGATGTTATACCCAGCATAATTATTTGTATCCTGGAAACACATCTTTATAGAGTGGAATTGGTTCTTGGGAAAACAAAAATTTGGCAAACAAAGGGCATTAAATTGCTGATCTCAGCAGTAATTACCTGGGATAGATTATAATAATCTTGTGTAGGTGGTAACAGCACCTATGCATTGGAAAAATAATATAATTCTAAAATACATTAAAAGGAAAATGAACTTGTGTAAACTTTGGCTCATCTATCCCTTCAAAGAGCAGAAAAAGGCCTCAATTTTTCTTTTTTTAAAAAATCTTACATCTCTTTTCCGGTATTCCAAATCCTGATAATACTGGTTTTTGACCATGTCTCTGTAAGGTTACTGCCTCCTCCTTTTTTTTTTTAAATGCCCACTGAAAATAGACCATTTTAAATAAATATATCCCTAATCTTCAAGCATTCAAGTAACTCTCTGAAACAAATTGGGCATTGTAAGATCCATAGTTATTTGAACCAACAACCGCACTGAAGCGGTGGTTTCTATAATTTTGGTCTCCTCCCCCAATAGATAAAGCAAAGCAGAGCTATTTAAGTCCATGTTTTGGAAGGTCTAGAATTATCTGAAGGTTAGTTGGAGAACAACTGGATCAAATGTTTCTTACGTAGGCAGGGACAAAGTTGTCGAGGTCCTTAAAAAACTTTAGAGGGGGGTGCCTGGGTGGCTCAGTTGGTTGGGCCGCTGCCTTCAGCTAGGGTCATGATCCCGGAGTCCTGGGATCGAGTCTCGAGTCCCACATCGGGCTCCCTGCTCGGAGGGGAGCCTGCTTCTTCCTCTCCCTCTGCCTGCTGCTCTGCCTACTTATGATCTGTCTCTCTCTCTCTGTCAAATAAAGAAAATAAAATCTTAAAAAAAACCCCAAACTTTAGAGGTTGATTGCATTGGGTTTTGGTCTGAAGCTTTATACAATAAGGGTTTGTCAATAGTAGTGGTCTAAACAGCCAGTTAGCACCAAGATCATCTAAATGCAGTGTTGTTTCCTTTACCCCCCACCAAAAGATTTCGAACACAAAAGAAATCTTTAGGAAAGGACATACTTTGAGAATGTTCTGAAATAATTATGCTATGGATCTTGTGTATCTCAGAGGATGGGCATGTATTTTGTTGTTATTGATCATTTAGATATGCCATCACCTCGTCTCCAATTTTTAGCAACTCCTTCACCTGTAAACTTGTTACGGCGTTGTTTTCATATCTGTTGAGAAGCTGAAATGGTGATTAAGGAAAATAGCCCATTTCAGGGCTGGTGTTCTCTCACGTTTAGTGTTTCTTTCCAGTCCTAGAGTGCATGAAGGTTTTCTTCCTCAGCACAGTCTCTGTGTTTCCATAACAAAATCCAGGATCCAAAGAAGAACCAAGAGATAATGAAACCAGGTGACTGTGATCAAATTTCGGTTCCATACTCTGGCCACATACTCATTAGTGTTTCTCAAAAACTCTTGTCATCCCATTCTAGGGTGGCATTAAGGGGGAACTTAGTGAGTAGGGCACATAAGCCCTTTTAGGATGGATACATACCGAACCTGATACATTTCCCAAAGTATTTGGGGAAAATATTTGTGCCTAACTAGGATCAGTGGAAGTAATGGTGGCACACAAGTCAACTTCCAGTGATTTTCTTTCTTACTATTATTTCTAATATATCTGCCATTATTTTCTATATTCTCAGTTTCTACTTTTCTCCTTCTGACCTATACCATAAATGCTTTAGTAGACCCTTTGACCAAGGGAGGTTTCCTTGTCTGCTTTAGGGAAGGCACTCAGGATGCCCCTGGCTAATAGGAGCTAGCTTTGTAAACTCGAAATAAGGCCACAGCATTTTTGTATCCTAAGTGTAAGGTAGAGTCCTACTCAAATCATTCCTGCCTATTATCATCTGTCACACATGCTGCTTTTTCTGGTTTATCTAATTCAGGTATTGGTGTGGTGACTGCAAATGGTTTATTAAATTATTTCAGGTAATAATAGCCAATATGTGTATCGGACATTGTATGTGCCAGGAACAGTCACCAGCATCTTAGTAACTTACTGAATCTTCAAAACAGTCCTGGGAGAGAAGAGGCTATTACCACTTGAATTTTCTAGATGAGAAAACAGAAGAGGGAAGACTTTAATTTCTCTTAGGTTACACATGTAGGAATAGGTAGATCCTGGATTCCAACCCCTTTCAGAAGAGTTTATCTCTGCCGCTTCTCTTTGGTACCATTTTTTTTTTTTTTAAGTAGGCTCCACACCCAGAGTGGAGCTCAATGTGGGGCTAAAATTCCTGACCCTGAGATCGGACCTGAGCCAAAATCAAGGTGTGGATGCCCAACCAACTGAGCCATCCAGGCACCCCTCATCCCTTTTTCTTCATAGAACACGAAGTGTTGCTTTTAACACTTGAGGTTTCAGAGAGACAGCAAGAGATACACTGAAATGTGAACCCATTCTATGGAATGAACCAAATCTTCTTGAAGTTTAATTATAAAGCATGCAGTAAGTAATAATGTTGTAATTACAGTGTGGTTTTTTACAAGTCCTTCTAGCTTATAGAACAGAAGGAAAGAATATGAGCTTTAAAGTCCGGTCTTAGGTTACAGTTAAGGTTTTGCTATTTATATCTGTAATTGATAAGCCTCTTTTGCCTCTCTGAGGATCTGTTTGGTGTTCTCTAAAATTGAGAAATAGGGCTGCCTTTCTTTTTAAATTCTCAGTGTAACATGAAAATAATTTATAGTCAAATGAGATGGAGTGTCTGACTGAGGGCCTAGCTCGGCAGGCCCTTCATCGCAATTTCCAGTCCTGTGTTTCTGTGCCATGCAATTTACGGTAAGAACTGGCTACTTCCGGGGCGCCTGGGTGGCTCAGTTGGTTAAGCAGCTGCCTTCGGCTCAGGTCATGATTCCAGGGTCCTGGGATCCAGCCCTGCATCGGGCTCCCTCTCAGCAGAGAGCCTGCTTCTCTCTCCCTCTGCCTGCCGCTCTGCTTACCTGTGCTCACTCTCTGTCAAATAAATAAATAAAATCTTAAAACAAAACAAAAAACTGGCTGCTTCCTTCCATGGCGATGGCACCTTAATGGGATGTATATATAATAAGGAAATTTGGCAAAGAAAGAGAAGTTTTATTACTTGGTATTAACATTATACCTACTGAGAATTTGGGAAACAGTTGAGCCTCTGAATACAATATTTTCTTCTTTAGTCCATCATTCTTAGCTGCCTATAGAAATTAATGAAGAACAGAAACGTGGACTGGAGAACTAATTTTAGGCAGGGTAAAAGGTTCAAAATGGCTTTTTTCCCCTGATTATATGTATAAATGGCACTCAGTGTAGAAATTCAGCAAATGAAGTATATATAGAAGAAAATATAAATAAAAGTATGTTTCTCAGAGGGAAATTTGGTTCTAATTTTTACCTTTTAATGCAGACTATTTTTGAAGAGGCCTATAGAGCACATGAATGAATTGGAATCTCTCTTGAAAAGGTACTCTAGGTGGGAAACTAGAATGATGAGTAGAGAAATGGATTGGGTGGTTGTCGCTTAAAACCTCCAGTGGGTCTCAGTGTCCTTTTGTGAAACAGTACTTTGGGAATAATCTGGAGAAGTTCCACACAATGGTTAGCTACCCAGTGTGTTTTCATTCCCCATTATACAGGGAAAAAACCGTATCTAATCATCCTTCAATCAATGTTTCATTCAGAAAACACCTGGCATATGGCAGCTACTCAAAATTTGAAACTAAATAGATTATTGATGGATAATACATTTGTCTCTATCATTTATAAATCAATGTGATCTTCAGAATACTAGGAAAAGTGCTAGCTCTAAGAACAGTTCTGCAAAGTGAGAAATCCAGTTACTCTAATATCACAATTCTCTGTTGGAATCTAGGGAAAAGAAAATGGTTCCTAGCTATTGAGTCTTCCTATGCACCTGGTCCTGCTGGAAGTCTCTAATGTAAAGGGGGGTGGCTTCAATACTGATCCTTTGCTGAAAATCCAAGGGAGGGCTCAGTGGCAGTAAGACCAGGCTGCTACTTTCTGCCTCCTTTCTCCTGGTTCCTGTAAGGATTTTTAGCTCTTAACCCTCAAGAACTTAACTTTTTAATGTGGTTGGAACAGGAAGTATGAGAAAGTGTCTAGGGCTCCTTTCTGAAATATTTTAGGGGATGTATTTACTTGGTTAGGTTTATTAGAAGTGTTGATTCTTAGTAGGGTTGATAGGTGGACAGTGATGTGGAAAGAATGGGAGAAGCCAGACCCTTCCGTTAGAGCAACCCCCGGAGCCATGGTTGACGAGGCCTAGCTGTTGTCCTGTATGGTTAGGCATATGGTGCCTGGTGGGCTACCCTCTGAAGGGCTATTGCTCTCTTTCTTTGTGTGCCCTCCAGACCTCTTTTTTGTTCATGTTACTGTACTACTTTTGTTTTCTTGAGTTTTGTTTTGTTTTTAAGCTTTATATCACTATTCACTTATACTTCTCCAGTTTCATTGTTTTTCTCTCTTACTCCTCACTGTTTTCCATTTTGAACATTTAGAGACCATCAAGAAAAGTAAAATAACAGGAGAAGAAAGTTAAGCATCAGTATTAATGAAATATTAGAATAGTAACCAACCATGCTATTGAGAGTGACTGAAGGATGGGTTTCTGGAGTTGGACTGTTAGAATTTAAGCTTTGTCACTTCGTGTGTGTGTGTGTGCACACGTGCCCGCACGCGTGACTGTGGTGCAAGCTCTTTAAGCTCTCAGCTTATCTCCCTCCCTCTCCCTTCTATAAAATGGGATATAATAATAGTACCTAGCTTACAGTGCTCTAAGGTTTCAGTGATATAGTAAATGTAAATCTCTTGGCACTGCCTTAGAATGAAATTTGTCTATTAATATTTACTAAATAACTATTAAAGCTTTTAAAGCTAAAAAAAACCACACTAGATTATTTGTCATCTTCCCTACTATAGGGTAAGTTTCTGACTTTTTAATTTTTTTTTTACCACTGTTTAGCACCTAGAATAGCATTATCCAACAAATAAGGACTGAATAAATATTCGTTGAATGAATAAATAAATCTGTTCCCATCTGCATATTTTAGGAATGAGCTATCAAGCTCAAAAGTTAAGGGATTAGCCTCAAGATAGGTGACCAAGCTAGAGCTAAAGTCAAGGTCTCCTAACTACCACACCAGTGTCCTTTCTGGGAAGAGTATGCCATTCTCTCAATATTTATTCTGTATGGTAAATTCATAGGAAGCTGTACCACAGTCTAAGGATGAGCTTTGATAATTGGGTGTGCTTAGAATCGATCTAGCATTTTCATTAACTCATTGGCGCACTGCTTGCACATCTTCATCTCTAAAGAGATAATTTCCATCTTTCAGAACTATTAGGATTAATTAAGATAATCCACATAGAGTACTTGGTCCCATTTTTTTTGGCCTTTCCCACACCCCCTCATTTATTAGTCTAGACTAATTAAACATTTACAGTCTTCACTTTGTTTCTCATTCTTTCTTGAATCAGGCTTTTGACTCCCATCACTCTACAGCTTACTTGACAGTCAGTGCTCATCTGTCTTGACCGATGGACCGAGTTTTAAAATATCACAATATGCTCTTCAACTTTCTCCACCTACCTTCGAGGATGTCACTCTTCTGGTTCTCTCCTGTCCCGCTGGCCTGCTCCTTCTCAGTTTCCTTTCTTAGTTGTCCTCAGCTACCCTTGTCTGTCCTCTGACTTTTTGTCTTTTATTCTCTTTCTGGTTCAACCTCCTCTAGTTGGTGGCTTCTAATACTGTCTAAATGCTGATGACCTTTAAATTTATATCTTTAGTCCAGGCATCTCAGAATTCCAGATTTATATGGGGCGCCTGGGTGGCTCAGTCATGGGGCATCTGGCTTCAGCTCAGGTCACTGGTCTCATTGTCCTGGGATCAAGCCCCACATCCGTCTTTCTGCTCTGTGGGAGAGCCTGCTTCTCCCTCTCCCACTCCCCCTGCTGGTGTTCCCTCTCTTGCTGTGTCTCTCTCTGTCAAATAAATACATAAAATCTTAAAGAAAAAAAAAAAGAATTCTAGATTTATAAACCTACTTAGATGTCAACTTAGTGTTTTAATAGATTTCTCAAACTTAGCATGTTCTAAAACTCCAGTTTCATCCTATAACCTACAACTATGCCCTTCCTATGGGTCTTCCCATCTTACTATATGAAGACATCATCCTTATAGTTGCCCATGCCCCAAACACTTGGAAATGTGCTAGATTCTACTCTCTCTCTCTGCGTCTATCAACAAATCCGGTGGCCTTTCCTGAAATATATCCAAAATTGAGCAGCATTAATGCAACCATGTGAGTATGACACATCGTTTCTGACATGGAGTGTTGGATTATTTACTGTTCCCTTTGCCCAGAAACCTATGGAACCAGCTATGTCTTAAAATTCAGAGGTTTACTAATTTTAGAAAGCTAGTGTGGGGCATATATTTGTATGTAACATCCACAATGAGCCTCAGGTATCATCCCATAATGAAATATTAATATTTCTGAATGAAATATGAAGACTATCCTGGCTAAGTGGGATAAATAAAGACTCAAAATCTCATTGTCAGTTTGGGTTTAGTTTTGCTACAAAATGAGGTCAGCTCAGGTTTGGTCCCAAATGGTTTAAGAAAAAATGTACAATTTTCAGAGCTTTGGGGATTTTGCAATTGCAAATGAGAGATTCTGAACCTATATCTACATGGCTTGTTCATATATATATATATATATACACACACATATACATGTATATACATATATATACACACATATATGTATATATATTATATATATATGAAATCTTCATTCAGTGATTATTGAGTAGTCAGGGAAGATCTCTAAGAGGCTTCTCTTTGTAGAACTAGTCTGGCATGTGGAAAGTGTCCAGTTAACAATTATTGAAGGAAGGAATAAAGCTGAAATCCTTTTTTTACTCAGATATGTGCTATTTAGAAGAGTGTGTGACCAGTTTAGGAATAACCATTGTTGAAAACAAAATACTATTTGATTAGTGATCGTTCAAACACATTAATATTCAGAGTATCAGAAATTCTTAATGTGTCATCTGCGGACACAAAACCCATTACCTACCTTAGTGCTGGATAGCCTAATCGGTTGGAACCTGTTTCATTAATCTTATTGATTTGGCATGTAACTTGAAATCCCTTTTTAGTATAACTCGATCCTTTACTGATCACCCTGTGTCTTCGAGCATTTCAAGTAACTGATCGAGGATATTGCCACTATTTTAATCTAATTAAAATGAAAAAATTTAATATTTCTATCCATTTTAAGTATCACTTGTAAAACTGAAAATAAAAGTGAATAATTCTTATTAAAACCACCTGAAATTTTAATATCCATTATATGCCTTACATAAAGGAACTTATTTCTAAGAAAATGTGATAAAGTGCCGTAGTGTTATTTGTCTTAGTTTTGGTTGGATATCCACAGGAGACAGTCAGGTATGAGCAGAATTATTGGAGTACCACTTTTCCCAGTGGTAATCCAGCAGGAAAGATTTTATATACTTCTAGAAATGAATCATTTTTCTCTTCCTTTGTGCTTTGAGACCATAATTTTATTTAAATTGCTAATCTGTTTTTGAAGGATACATAATAAATTGTTTAACATTTATATTCAATCAAATTTGTAATTTGTATGACTTTCAGAACATTGGAAAAACTGAATTTAAGAAAATGAGAAAATGGAAATGTGATTGGAGTTGTACTGTATTTTAAAAAGTTGGCCCCTGATCTACAGACTGAAATCATTCTTCAATTATGAATTTTTATTGCTTTTCTCTCCCAGACTAGATAGAGCAGATGTGATTTTATTTTTTATTTTGCATTATGGAGAGATCTTTCTTTGGGTTTTATGGGGAGGATTTTATTTATTATGGTAGTGACACTCAAGTAGCATAAGAAAATGCTATTTTAAATACAAGCGGCAATTTACTTGCAGCCTTAAACTTAGCAAACATGCCTTTAGGTAGTCTGTATTTTTGAAGTTCTTTATCTGATCACAATGGCTTATTCAACAGTGCTATTAAATGAAATGAACATGGATGCCGTTTCTGCCACAGAGGCACAGGTGGACATCTTGGTAGCAAGCCTCATGCGGTGTGACACATGGCACAACCCAACATGGGGGCAGAGAGCATGCAGCTTGAGCTAGGAGTCATTTTATGGATACTTTGTTGTAGATTTGTGTTTTTCTCTGGGACAGCCGTTATTCAAGACATTTACATAGGATGGTGTTTTATTACTAAATGTTTGTTATTTCTTAAAACAGTCAGGCCCTGACTAGCACAACCTCTTTGGGAGCCAACGTTCCTGCACCCCGCCCCTTGCTATCTATATAAATGATATTTTTGACTCTGTCCTTTATAATGTTGGCACCCTGTGCATATTAGATGTAATCAAGGCTGAAAGGAAACTTGAATCCATCTGGAAGCAATAAACTTTTCTAAAAGACTGCACAGTGTTATTTAATCCTGTGACTTCTTACTGTGAGTGAAATTAAGGTTTGATGCAGTTGTGTCACATCGTATTGGTATCAAATTTATCTTTCTAAAAAAAAACCTGACAGTAGTAGAACAGTGCAGAGGAGATGGCTTGCTACAATCCCATAAGCTATTTTGCTTTGATTACATGTTCTATCGTGTAGCTAAGTATATAATATGCTTGATCTAGAATGTTGAGGTTTTCTCTAAAATTTTTACACTCTCAGGTAACCATTTTACCTTTAATTTTGCCTTGTTATGGTGGTACTAGCTATCTGGTAGAGAACCTAGCATGATGAAATGCGTGGAGGAGAAACTATTTGAAAATGGTTTAGTTGGGAAGACATTTGCATTAAATACCATAGATTTAGAACACCGAGGTGAAACATTGAGCTTATTTGCATATAGGACTCTTTGAATCACTATAAAATCTTTCAGAAAAAAAAATTAACTTCTAACTTCTACTCCAAAATAGTTTAAAAAATTTTTTTACTTCAAGTATCAGGTAGAGGATTATATTTTGTGCGAGTAGGATCCTAGATGGTTATCAACTGACTAGCATAATTTATAGTGTTTGTGTGTGTGGCATGTGTGTTTACTAAGACTTAAATTTTTTCTTTACGTTTTGCTTACATCCAACTGAAAATAAATGAGGAAATTGGACTACATTTTATAGGTAATTTCATTGTAATTTTTTTTTTCTTCGTGAATCCATTCTTGCTGGATTGACTTAGCCAAAGTTTTTGAATGCCAAAAGCAAAACAGAAACCAAACATGTTTGTCAACTATTTGCTTTTAAGGGTGGAAATGAAATAAAGACCATATCCCCCATGTGCCTAGCATATTAAAAATAAACATGAACTTTGTCTTGAAAGTTAATTGGATTTTTTAATAAAACCATAATAAGCTATATTAAAATTGTGTATCACTTTTCCTTTGTCTCCACTAAATCTAGGGCTTACAAATCCTCATCAAATGAATAAAGGCTTATGAATATTTTTAGAAAATCTCAAATTACATGTATTTGTTTTTTTATTGACATGTAATTGACATAGAACATAAAATTTCAGGTGTAGAACATATTTGTATATATTCTGACATCACTACAGTAAGTTTAGTTAACATCCATCACCATGCATAGTTAAACATTTTTTTATGAGAATTTTTAAGGTCTACTCTCAGCAACTTTCAAATACACAGAATAGTATTCCTAGTCACCATGCTATACCTTATATCTCTGTGCCTTATTTTATAATTGGAAGTTTGTACCCTTGGACCCCCCCTTCCCCCATTTTGCCCACCCCTCACCTCTGGTAATCGTTAATCTGTTCCTTGTATCTATGAGCTCAATTTTTTTTTGTTTCTTTTTTTAAAATTCCACATATAAGTGGGATCCCGTGGTATTTGCCTGTTTTTGATATTTTCCTTAGCACAGTGCCCTCAAGGTCCATCCATATTGTTACAAAAGCCAAGATTTTTTATTTTTATGGTTGAACAGTATTCCACTGTGTGTGTGTATCACATTTGCTTTATATTCATCCATCTATGGACATTTAGGTTGTGTCCATATCTTGGCTATTGTGAATATGTGTATTTGTTTTAAGTTTGCTTTTGTACGGTTAGTATATGTAGCTTCTGGCAATCTCTCTTTATTCTCCTTTCCTCCCATGCACACAGTGATTCCTTGACTGCAGGAGGGCCATTTCTGGCTCAGGAAGGTAGACTGGTTGTAAGTTCAGGTGTCCTGGAGGCCGATCAGGTGAAACTTCCAGTCCATTTCTGGATGGTCAGGATTGTGGCATTCTGTTCCTGAGGTGTCTTGGCTCCTCAGATGAACTTCTTCCTTTCTGGTACCAGGACCGGTCTCTTCATTAAGTAAAAATTACTATTTGGTCTCTCATGTAATGGCTCTATTCCCTTTAAACAACACAGAGCTGCACGTGCTAAATTCAGTTACCCTGGACGTTGAGTAATTCTTCTGAGTTTTTTGTTGTTGTTGTTATCTCGGGAGCAAATAATGACCATCTTGAGGGTAAACCTGAATGGGAGTGGTAATAAAAGTGAGCCTCTTGGGGCACCTGGGTGGCTCAGTCATTAACTGTCTGCCTTCAGCTCTGGTCATGATCCTGGGGTCCTGGGATTGAGCCCCCCCCCCCCCCCCCGGCCTGCGCTGCCCCCACTGGGCTAAGTTCAGGGCACAAGCCTGCTTAAGTAAGATTCTCTCTCCTTCCACCTCCCCCCTTTATCAACCCCTCTCTAAAAAATAAATAAATAAATAAGATAATCTACATATACAGTTCATCAGTAACTGGATAAAGCATNGTGAGCCTCTTATTTTTCTGTCAGTAGCAAACCCATCAGATTATCTGGAGGACTGAGATAACTTCATTGTGACTACCATGAGGTAATGGGCGATCTAAACTGTACAATGGGGTGTGGATTGATAGTAGTGGCAGAGGTGAAAGCGAAGCTGGTGTGGCAAGCTTTGAAGTCCTCAGAAGAAAAGTGTCTGGGAGTTGAAATATAAGGGCCTTTACCAAGCAGAAGGCCCAGATCCAGATTTTTTTAGATACTGGCAACAGAGGCCATCACTCTGGCTCAGATATATATAGCTCTCCTCCCAAAGCCCAGCATGTTCCAGGAGATGAAAGATGAAAAACTTCTTTACCTTTGTACTCCTAGAACATGGAGATTGTCAAATTCATATTAGCATTTTAAAAAATTTTTTGAGGTCAATTTAATTAACATACTGTATTATTAGTTTCAGAGGTAGAATTTAGTGATTCATCAGTTGCGTACAACACCCAGTGCTCATTACCTCAAGTGCCCTCCTTAATGCCCATCACCCAGTTACCCCATCCCCCCACCCACTTCACCTCCAGCAACCCTCAATTTATTTCCTATAGTAAAGAGTCTCTTGTGGTTTGCCTCTGTTTTCATCTTTTATTTTTCTTTCCCTTCTCCTATGTACATCTGTTTTGTTTCTTAAATTCCACATACCAGTGAAATCATATACTTGTCTTTCTCTGACAGACTTATTTCACTTAGCATAATAGCCTCTAGTTCCATCCACGTCATTGAAAATGGCAAGATTTCATTTTTGATGGCTGCATAATATTCCATTATGTATATAGACCACATCTTCTTTATCCATTCATCTGCTGATAGATATCTGGGCTCTTTCCACAGTTTGGCTATTGTGAACATTGCTGCTATAAACATTGGGGTGCGTATGCCCCTCGAATCACTATGTATCCTTTGGATTAATACCTAGTAGTACAATTGCTCGATCAAAGGGTAGCTCTATTTTCAACTTTTTGAGGAACCTCCATACTGTTTTCCAGAGGGGCTTTAATGTATACACAAAAGTGCCTGGAATATAGCAGTTGTTCAAATATGTTGAAATACTAAATTTTGGGGCTTAGCCTAAACTATTACAGTTTCCTCTTTATATAGCCCCTCCCCTGTTAGTATTTTTGAACCACCATTTAGTTAGTATGGAAAAAAAATACAACTTTTTAAAAGGCTTTGAAAGACCTTTGTGCCTTCATACTCTGGTAGGTTAGGAACTTCTGATATGTGACTGAATCTCAACTGTGTACTGGGCCATAGGATCTCAGAGGGACTGGGAAATGAAGGATGTTTGTTAATGTGCTTTGATCGATGGTTAATGTTTGAAAAGACTAGAGTCAAGAAGACCTTCCATTTGCTGGAAATTGAAGGAGCAAAGGTTCAGAGGTTGAAGTGCATGCAGTATGATTGGGATATTATCTGACTGTGGGTAAAGACAGTCAATGACAAACTTTTATTGGAAGCCAAGCCTGTGTCTGAAGCACAGAGCTAGGTGCTAGGATACAGGTATTAGAGACAGGAGGACAATTAAGATACTGTTGAAGTGATTTTCTGAAAATAGAAAAAGGAAGACCAATTACAATACTTCTGAGGTTCAGGGAGTATCTGCACAAAGGCCAGCTAGTGTGATGTATATGAACTGTGTATCACATGAGCTGAACTGATAATGCCCCCCAAACAACTAGAGTAAGAGGTTAAGATGAATCAAGACCCTATTTTATATTGGTGCTGTTTATAACTGTTTTTCTTAGGGAATTGTGATGGAAGTGGATATATAAAATACAGACAGAGGCAAATATCTAAGTAGATCATAAAGTTGAGGAATAATTGTGCCAATGAAAAGAGCACACTGTTGCTCCTGCGGAAGTGAAAATGACAAAACCCAATCACATTGCGTGATAAGGCCTTCTATAGAATGTGATCGGTGAATATGAAATGTAGAATATGAAATTTTGAAATGTACTTTTATTTTGCTAGATTTCAGGTGTGCTAGGGACTCAGCAGAGTCTAAAAATAGTCTAGTATTTTATATTTTTGATTTAAGTGATTAAAGATGAAGTGCATGAATCATGCCATCTTTAGGCTACATTTTCTCAAGGTTAGACCTATGCTCACCACACTACAGAGCAGGCATTCTTGAGCTTTTCAGTCTCAGGATCACTTTGCAGTCTGAGTTATTGAAAACCACAAAGAGCTTTTATTTATATAAGTCATACTCACTGATACTTATTTAGAATTATACATTTAAAGTATTAAGCATAGCAGTAATAAATCCATTGCATTTTAACATAAGATATTTTATTAAGAATATTTTCTTAAATGAAAAAAAAATTAAAACAATGCCACTTCATTATCTTAGATTTTTTTCAAATGTCTTTAATAGACATTTAGAAATAGAAAACTTAGCTGCCTTTAATAGAATGCTAAATTTAAGACAGCTGAATTTTCAGGATTGTCCTTGCATTCAATCTGTTTTGAATATGTTGTTTTTGGTTAAAGTTTATAAGGAAAATCCATTTTCACATAAATGTGTATTTGGAGGAAGGAAAGTATTTTAATATTTTCAAATGTGGATATCCGTCTTTGAAACTACAGCAAAACTTAAGTGCCAGTTTATTAAGATTACTGACAATGTTGAATCTGAAAGCATTCTAATGAACCTTTGTAGTCTATTTGAAAATTTATTGGTCTGTCTTGCACTTTGAATGAATCTTTTACTCATGCATGCTTTTATAACATCCTGCACTGGTTATATGGAAAATTTGGTGTATGTACTAAGTTAAATAGAGCTTCCAGATGTTGACACATTATATTACCCAATACTTACGTTAATAGATATATTGGGCGCCTGGGTGGCTCAGTGGGTTAAAGCCGCTGCCTTCGGCTCAGGTCATGATCCCAGGGTCCTGGGATCGAGGCCCGCATCAGGCTCTCTGCTCGGCAGGGAGCCTGCTTCCTCCTCTCTCCTCTCTCTCTGCCTGCCTCTCTGCCGACTTGTAATCTCTCTCTCTGTGTCAAATAAATAAATAAAATCTTTAAAAAAAAAAAAAAAAAAAAAAATAGATATATTAATATGACCACCAGTCTCATGTGAAAATTCTTAAAGTATTGGGAAGCTGTCAAGCTCATTGTCATAGATACAAGTTTTGTAAAATTTTAATTTTTGCTCTAAAGCTTGAATTTTGTCATTGACCACAAACATTTTTAGTTGTTTTTCTTGAGTGACTGGCTCACTTTGCTCTTTTCCCAGAAATATTTGCCAAATACTCTGTCTGTCTGTCTGTCGATCTTTGAAGTAAAAATAGTGTTCCACAAAACCAGCTAGTTCAACTGCAACTCAAATGGTGTTAAGTTTTTTCCCTGGAGAGAATCCTCACTTTCATTTGTAGCAGAAATGCTTTATGCATATTTCCTATTTCATCTCACATAATATTAAAAAGAAATGTAGCCCAGGGTAGAGATTTTTATTTAATTTTATTTTTTTTAAAGATAGCAAGTGCTTGTGCACGCGCGCGCGCGTGTGTGTGTGTGTGTGTGTGCGCGCGCGCATGCCCGCGAGCTCGAGCAGGGGGTGGAAGGGCAGAGGGAAAGGGAAAGACTCTCAAGCAGATTCCCTGCTGAGCGAGTTTCCCCACTCTGGGCTCGAACTTGTGACTAAGATCATGACCTTAGCTGAAATCAAGAGTCGGAGCTTAACCCACTGAGCCATCCAGGTGTCCCCCCAGGGTAGAGATTTTTTTTTTTTAAATTAGCATTCCTACTTCATCAAGGACAGTTAAGTGAAATGGACCTTTTTATTTTTAAACTGGAAGTTCGAGGTTTGGTGAAGAATGCAAAAATTACTGGTAAAAGTTAGTGTCACTGCCTTGATTCATGCTGACACCAGAGGTTTTAAACCCTTTTACACCTGCACCTTCAGTGCAAATCCCACTGTGTTGAAAAGACAACTAGCAGGTTGCCTGGGTGGCTCAGTTGGTAAAGAGTCTGCCTTCAGCTCAGGTCATGATCCAGGGTCCTGGGATGGAGCCCCATGTTGGGCTTTCTGCTCTGTGGGGAGGCTGCTTCTCCCCTCCCTGCTACTCTCCCTGCTTGGGCTCTCTCTGTCAAATAAGTAAATAAATAAGTCCAAAAAGAAAGAAGGAAAAAGGCAACTAGCATGTTTAGTAGTATTACAAAAATCATTTTGACCCTGTAGAACCCCTGAGACTCGACACTGAGAAGTAAGTGTTTTGGTTTAAGTATTGAAATGATTGACTTCATTTGCCAGTTTCTCCTGATGAATTATTTGTCTATATAAAATAACAGTAAAAGTATAGACATACCTTTTTAGTAATGGTATAGTAGTAAAGAGATTTAAGGGAAAACTGATTTCTGTGAGCTCGCAAAGATATTTAGAACGTGAATAAGTTACAGATGAAGGAAAAGCTTTAGAACAGAAATTGTGATTCGAAATTAACCTAAATTTTCAATTTTATGCTTTTTTAAGGTATCAGTTTTATGTGGTGTTTATGACTGATTAAACAGACCAAGTAATTTGAAATTGCTGTATCCTAACATTAAATGTTGTTTTGAATAAGGAATTACATGTTGTGTGTATTTCAAGTCTGTAAATCAAAGACTAATATTTTTTTGACTGACTAGTTCATTTTGGACTTCTTGAAAAAATACCTAAATATCTCCAGGTGCTTAAATTCTTAAAAGTATCTAAGCTGTTTACAGGTGATAAAAATAACTAAATAGAAAAAAAACTGCAGATAGAAATTGAGCATTAATTTTTTATTTGGTGTGATAAAAATGTGACTTTTGGATATTGGATTGGCAGTTTATTTCTCCCTGTAAATAAGTTTAAAATTTCCTGTATAATTTTTTTTTGCTAAATAAGAATGCTATTTCTTGTCACTCTTGATATGTGTATGTATTTAGACACTTTCTCTGCTAACAAATGTTATGTCATAATTCTTGAAGATAGTAATGCATTTGTGAAGCTTTTTCAGTAAACTACAGGAACAGCCCTATTTGTTTAAACCCTGGTTTAACCTGATTATTAACAATTAAATTGTGTTTTCTTCTTACAATTAAAGTGTATTCAAATTTATTGGTCCCCTGCTTCACAGATTTATCTCAGTATGTGGTGTATTCAAACAGAATTTTGTATTTTTAATTAGGGGATTAGATAAGTAATTCTGAAGAGCCAAAAAAAATTGTTAGACATCACATTGCTTAACCATCTAATATAGCATAAGCGTGTGTATACACTAGGCTGGGGGAGCCATCTAACAGGCTGGCCTGTTTTTCAGGCAGTATTTTAAAGAGTGGACATGTGCAGAAACTGTGAGCACAATTAGCGCCAAGCAGATAAATCCAGCTCTAATCCTGTTTACGGTCTGCATCAGACAGATGTGCCAAGATTGATTTAGACAAGCCCTAGGCTTACAGTAATATTTTTAAAAGTGCCATTCACTGTTCTATTTTTGTTAAACCTTTGTTAAATATTCTTAAGTGTTGCTGGTTTTACTCTTCTTGTTAACCACCGTAACCTACTCTGAGCAGGTCCTGCTTTGCTCTCATGGTGACGGGGTAACCTGCTAGGAGAGGTTATCTTTATTCCCTGTAATTAAATTGACTTTTCCCCCCAAGAAAATACAACAATAGGAAGTGGGTGCTGAATTAAATAAATAGCATGATATCCAATAGACATATACTTAAATCCCTTGCAAGAACAGATGGTCCCCAGTATCTCTGTAAGTAATGTGAGAGGACAGTTAATGTTCTGAAACAACTAGCTATAACCAATATGATACTAATGAACCAATAGATTTCAAATAATAAACCACATGCCACAAAGAAAAATTATATGTCATCTGTAAGGTTTACGTTTTCATAACCTGAAAAAAAGTCTACAGAGGATTTCCATATTTTTATCTACTCTTATCAGATATTTTATGGATGAAGTTTTATTCCACATTTTTCACCAATAAAGTGACCTCTTAACTTTAAGGTAAAATTAAGTTGCATTTAAAATACATGCCTCAAAGTATTTTTTTTTAAACTCCTCTTGTAACTTGCTGTCTGCTTGTGTTCGGTTGTACATGGAAATGTGGCTTTTGCATACAGTTATGAAAACATTTGCTTTTATTTGTGGTGGAAATTGGTTGTATTATAATAGAGGTAGCTAGCATGCGGATCCAAGAAGCTCTCTTGTGGATGAAAATTTAAGCAGAGATATAGGACCAAATTTTTTTTTATTAGCATTTATAAATTTATAAATAGTTTGTATATAAAAAGCAGTATTTTTCTGGTTGACAGGGAGAATAAAGTGAGTCTGAATCATTGTTAAGGTATTACTACAAAAGGGTATAAAGAAGTGGTCAGTTTTATAGACCCGTAGCAATAGTCTTCTCTCTCAGAATGGTTTATTTTTTTTCCCCTTTAATCTTGTTTCTCATAAATATTTGTGTATTCTAAGTGTGTCTCAAAGAGTAAGTGTCTTTGAGTGGGGATTGAGGAGACACTATGACCTTGGATTTTTCAGTTTATCCTATCAGATGATCTCCAGAACCTTCAGCCTTCACTGGGGGGTTAGCCTCAGGGCTTTCCACCTAGAAACCTGAGGAACCTTTGGCCTTCGCTCTCTTTCAAGTCTGGGAAACCAGTGTTCTGCGGCCTCACAGAGACAGCTGGTCCACTGCTCGTGTCTTAAGAACTTCAGAAACAAAGACCGAGAAAAGCACCACCTAATCTGTTATCTGATTAGTCTGATTAAACAATAGTTAGGCAGTTCCAAGCCTTTAAATAAAAACAGTTTAAATTCAAGTTCACAGAATCTTAACAAGTTTTATTCCTGAAGACCATATTCAGAATGAAAAAAAAAAACCAGTTTTCTGTAAAAGCTGTAATACTAGACACATCTTCAAGTGCTAGGAAACAGTTATATTCAAAAGTAAATGAATTCCATTCCAGATTTACTTACATAAATGATTAGCATTGCAGAAATAATAGATCAGAAATTCTACGTAGGAAGCTGGTACCTGAGAGATCGGTATAGCTGCTGAGGAAAATAAGGGTGAAGAACATTCATCTGTTGTTAGAAATTTGTTAAATGTTTTCTTCACAGATCAATTGTCCTTCTTTTCCTTTCCAACTAAAGGGAAGTGTTTGCCCTGAACCTGTAGGTCTTTCTTTTCATCTCTTCTCTTCACTTCAGCAGAGACCATTTACGTAAAAAACCCGAGTTTGAATCTGTGGGCAAATGCAGGAAAAGAGATGAGAAGCCTGAGCAAGGAGAGCAGGAACTAAGGATCAGTTACAGAGGTTCTCAGAATGTTCACTCTGAGCTCCTGGTGGCTACTGTCACACTTCCCATTTCTCCAAAGTTCTCCTCAGTCTCAAGTACTTCTCTGTTAAGGGACACATTCATTGTCTTGCTGGGAGAGACACAATGATGGTTTGCCTAGTGTTTTAGGTTTGACTGGATTTAAAAAACCGATCCAGAGGGTCAGATGAGAACGTGTTTACTTAAAGAAGGTGTTTACGTTGGCCCGGTGTTCTTAAGGAGTTGTGGTTAAGGCCAGCCAAAGTGCTTGGACTGAAATCTTCGGTCTCTCCTACCAGATGTATGACCATGGACAAGTCACTTAAACTGTCCTGAATTTCTTTTCATTTCTTTTCAGCTAGGATTGCTGTGAGGATTAAACGAGATAATAGATGTAAAGGGCTTAGGACAATATGAGGCATATAGCACGTGCTCAATAAATATTAGCTACCCTTTTTAGGGAATGGAATTTTAAAAAAACAAGTAACATTAAGGAACTATTTAAGGATGAGCAAAGGAAATCATCTTCAATTGATAACAGAAGTATTCTCATTGTAGAAAAATTACAAATTCATATACGCAAACAATCACAATCTATTTCAAGTTTTCATATATTTTCATATATTACACGTACATGATGTATTCATTAAATATATACAAAACAGTAATGGCAACGTGCTGTGCTATTTTAGACATTTTTCTAGTCCAATTTCTACATTTTAATGGCTAAATAGCATTTTATTATATGAATAGATTTTACAGAACCAAAGCTCTGTTACTCATTTAGTTTGTTTCTAAGTTTCACTCAGTGCTTGTGGAAGCATTCTTTTTAGCTAAATTGTACATATTATTTATTCCCTTAGGGTACTTATCTGAAAATAAGTTGCTTGCTGGACCAAAAATAGGTTCATTTTAAAGCATTTTCCCTTTTCTACATTTTTAAAATTATAAATGTAATGCTGATTATGGAGAGGGAAGTTATGGAGGTTTACAGGAAAAAATTAATCTACTCCCTCATATTTCTCTTTAATAGGACCAGTATTAGGTTTGTTGTGTGTTCTCTACTTGACTTTGTTTTTCCTTTTTAATGAAAGTGAGATTAAGGGCGCCTGGGTGGCTCAGTGGGTTAAAGCCTCTGCTTTCGGCTCAGGTCATGATCTCAGCGTCCTGGGATCGAGGCCCGCATCGGGGCTCCCTGCTCAGCCAGGGAGCCTGCTTCCTCCTCTCTCTCTTCCTGCCTCTCTGCCTACTTGTAATCTCTCTCTCTGTCAAATAAATAAAATCTTGAAAAAAAAAAAAGAAAGATTAAATCCCTCTGATTACTTTGTACTTTGCTTTTATTCTACTTCTTCACACCTATTGCCATGAATGTCTCTAGAGTTCTAACTTACTTATTTATGAGCTGCAGAAAACTATGATTCAACCATTCTCCTGTTGAAGAACAGGAACATTGCTTTAAATATTTCTGCTATTATAAACACTGCTGCAATTAACATTTTGAAATCTTTTGATACATATTCCCAACTTGTTCTCCAGCAGTTATCATTTTTGCATTCCCACCAGCTCTGGGATTGGTTCCTTTTACCAGCACCATTGCGGAGCATGATTTTTGATCTTGTGCCAATCTAAAAGGCAAAAACTGGTATCTTGTTGTTTTAATTTGCATTTCTTTGATTACTAATTAGATTGAACTTTCTCATATGTCTATTGGTCAATTTGCATTTCTTCTTTTGTGAATTGCCTGCTTGGGTCTTTTATGTACTTTGCCACTAAAGTGTTTTGTTTCTTGATTAAATAGATTATTTAACTCTCATGTGTTACAGATATTTCTGCCTGGTTGGCTTATGCTTGAGACATCTATTTATAGTTCTTTAGGCCTTTATAGGCAATGGAATACTTTTTTTCTTTATTGAAGTATAACATAGTGTTATATTAGTTTCAGGTCAGCATTGAATAATTTTTATGTGAAGTATCTCAGTCTGTGTCTGCCTTTACTGTCACTCTTAGGGCTTTACTAACATCATTATATAAAGTTCTTTCTAATCTAGAAAAACTGGTCTATATTATGAAATAGGATTCTCTTTTTTCTTTTTCAAAAGATTAACCCGTTCTAAATCATCTTTTACTGAATACTTCCTACTGAGCTTAGATGCCACCATGATCACATTAGTGACTTTTAAATGTATACAAGTTTCTTTGAACCATTCTTTTATCTATTCCTAGATGTTTTAATTATTACAGCTTTACAAAATATTAATATTTGACGAGGCCTATATTCCCATTAGTGTACTTTTAAAACATTTTCTTCATTGATATAATATATTTATTCCAAGAAGATTTGCAAATCATTTGATTAGTTTCCTTGCCCCTTACATCAAAGAAAATACCATTGAGATTTTGATTGGAATAGCATTATAAGTGGTTATTTAATAATGAAAATACTGGCATGGAAAAAAAATGTAGTCTCAAAACTTAATAAGTCTCCGTTTATTCTGTTCTTTGTTTCTCAGTATGTTTGGAATAGCATTCCCACCCCCCCTCCCCCACACAGAAGTCCAGAATCATTTTCCTGAATTTATTCCTAGGTATTATATGTTAATTGGCAAAGGATCTCTTTATCCATATTCTGCCTTCTTCCTGGTATTGAAATATTTGTAACTGAGTTCCTTACTGGGTATTCTTATTAGACCTAGTGATTTTAAATGGATTCTTGTGGGTTTTGCAAACATATTGTGATATCATCTGTAAAAAGTTATGATTTTAGCCCCCCTTCTGCCCCTTTCACCACCATCTTTTATTTTATTTTTCTTTCATATACTATTGACCAGGATGTCCAGGATAATTGGGAATAGTAAGAGTGATAATAGGTGTTTCTGTACTGTTTCCAGAAGTTCTTCTGGTTTTTACTACTAAGTTTGATCTTGGTTGTTGGTGTAGTATCTTTAAATTTTCAATTTGCAAGAAGCTTTAAATTAGAATAGTCATTGAATTGTTTATTGCCAAAGTAGAACACATACAGGGTAAACAATTTAAATTATAATATAGGTCTTCCAGTGAAAAGAGGACTTTATTTCATCCCTTCCATTTTTTTCTTTTTCTCAATGGTTCTTGGTTTCCTTTCATTCTTCCTTGGAGCACTAACTTATTGTTTGTTATTCTACATAAAAAAATTAAATTTGTGTGAGAGACAAGGTCATAATCCATATTATAAGATGAGCCTGGAAGGAGCACCTTTGATAAGCCTGCTTCCTTTCATCCTTAAAGGTACTAGAAGTAAGATCTCCTTGTTCTTCCCAGGTGTTGTAGAGACCCTAGTCATTTGTCCCTGGCTGACATAGAAGCACTGTACACAGACTTGAAGCCTGAGCTTTCTAAGGAAGTGACAGGCCCAACAAATTGACTTGGGGTTCATCTTATCCCACTACCATAAACATTGAGAAAAGGGCTTGTTTCTTTTTCTATGCTTTGTGTGTTTTATGAACAATTGGATGTAGTTTGCAGAATGGTTGGGAGAGGCCTACTCTGAGAATGCAGGGAAGTAACTTCCCAATGCACCTGAAAGTCCTTGCTCCAGTGGACAATGATGCCGACTCTGTGACAGGACTGAGGAAACTGAGAGAGGGCCTTGTGTTATAACTGCTGTTATCTCTGCACTGGCTTCTATTGACTTTTTTCCTCTGGGTCTTTTTTTTTCCCTGCTTTCTTACATGCATTGTGATTTTTTTTTTTTCCCTAAGATGTATTTGAGGGAGGGCATGAATGCATTGGGGGGAGGGGCAAAGGGCGAGAATCAGCAAACAGACTCCCTACTGAGTGTAGACTCTGGCGTGGGGCTCAGTCTCATGACCCATGAGATCATGACTTGAGCTGAAACATCCGGATTTTCAACTGACTGAGTCACGCAGGCACCCCATGGATGCAGTGTGATTTTTTTTTTTTTTTTAAGAATTTATTAGAGCATGAGCTGAGGGTTGGGGAATGGAGGGACAGGGGAGAGGGAGGAGAAGATTCCCACTGATCAGGGAGCCCCATGTGGGGCTCAATCCTAGGACCTCGAGATCATGACCTGAGCCAAAAGCAGATGCTTAATCGGCTGAGCCACCCCGGAGCCCCGCTTTTTTGATTGAGTGATCTTTGATCGAATGAAAGAGATTGTGAATTTTGCTATATAAAGTTAGTGGTTATTTTTATATCCCTATAAATAGTCTTGAGCTTTATTTTAGGATATAGTTAAGTTACTCAGAAACAGTTTAATCCTCTTGAGGTTTGCTTTTAAGCTTTGTTAGGTGGAATCAGAGGGGCCTTTAGTTAGCTCACTAAAGGAGATAATACTCTCCCAAGTACTCTCCTCAGTGTCTCACAATTTTCCATATTCTTCCACTTAGGCTGATGGGACCACCTGTGTGATCGATCTCTGAGCATTGTTTTCTCTAATCCTTAGGGTAGTTCTCTCTCCCTGGCTTCTCACATATGTCTTATATACTCAGCTGAAGATTCGGGGGGCACCTCTGCAGAATTCACTTCCCCGTGGCTTTCTCCTCTCCAGTAATTGTCCTAGTGAACTTAGTCATTGCGGCTTTCCTGTACTCCTCATTCCTGCTTCATCCACGGAGACAACCAGGCTCCACCAGGGCTCCCTACTTACATGGAGGCCTGGAAACCATCTCCAGGCAGTAGCCTGGGACACTCCTGTGGCTCCTGCATTTGCCCTGTCTCAGGGACCACTGGCCTGGACTCCCTCCATGTTTCATGTGTCCTGCACACCCTTTTAGTTATTTCAGGCACAAAGTTAACCAGTCCCTGTGATTCTGTGTTGGCCAGGGTAGAAATTTTAGAAGTACTCTTTAAAAGTATAAAACGTTTCTACTTTGAGAGTCCGTTAAAATGGTTTTTTACCACAAAACATGTTTTCTGACCTGTGGTTAAACATAGCCAGTAAAATTTCATGGCACTCTAAAATACAGTCTGACTGTGGTAAGATTCAGGTGGTTTGATCTTTCTAGACTGGCAGGGAATCACAGTGTTTTATACAGGAATCTTACTCTGCTTCCTTCTTACATGTTTTACTTTACCTGGAATATGTGTATCCTTTTCTTTACACTTTGCCTTTCATAATTGTTATAAAATCACTTCTGCTAGTGAATTCTCTTCTTCCCATTATTTTTTCCTGTCCTTATGAGAGCCAAGGAGTCTCTTGCATAATGCTAATTTACTACTACTGAAATGTTGCTTTGTTTAAGTTCTCGAAATTGTTCTGTTGAATATCCTCAGGTTTTGAATGTCCTAGGCCTTGGGTGACAGGGACTCAATGCCGTTTTTCTCTTTTTTCATTCTTGGGAAAATAGACCCAATTTTTCTTTTCTTCCCTCCCCAACTGACACAAGGGTTGACATAAAACACAATCAGTAAACTTAAACATGAAAAAGATTTTGTGGGTTTTCACTTTTTGTTATTCATACATAGAACATATGGGCACAATAGTTTTGATTGGAAAACAATTTTTTTTTCAGGTGACTCCAAGTATGATGTTCAATGTAAAGAAGAATTTATTGAAGTCAAGGACATATTCTCCGTCAAACTGAAACGACGTTATTCTGCTAAGCAGCAGGGAAATGGTACTTTATTAGGTATCACACTGTTCATTTGTTTGAAAAAGGAACAAAATAAATTAAAAGATTCCACGCTCGATCTTATTAATTTAAGTGAAGACCACTGTGACGTATGGTTTAAACAATTCAAGAAAATTTTGGCAGGTAAGTACTCCTCATGGGAATTTTTAATGAGTCTAGTTCACTTGCTGTAGGTTATTAATCTGAACATGATACTGGCTTTGTGAGTACAGCTGTCCTTGATTATGTAAAGATAGTTTGTTTTTTTCCCTAGTTTGCTGAATGTTTTTATCGTGAAAATTGAATTTTGTTACCTGCTTTTTCTATATCAGTCGTTATGACTGTATTTTCTTTCCCCCTTCATTCTATTGATGTGGTATATTACATTGATTTTGGTATGTTGAGCCATCCTTGCATACCAGAAATAAATCCTGCTTGATCATGGTATATAATCTTTTTAATATGTTACTGAACTTGGTTTGCTGGTATTTTGTTGAGGGTTTTTATATCCATATTCCTAAGAGAGATTGGTGTGTAGTTTTGTTTCTGTTGTTTTTTTTTTTTTCTTTTATCTTTTATCTGAGTTTTGGTATCCGGTTAATGCTAGTCTTATAGAATGAGTTGGGGAGTAACACTTTTGAATGAGCACTTCCATGAAGAAGCTTTGATAATCTGAAATAACACAGTTCTTAAGTAATTTAGTTCAGTTGAATTTTTTTAAAGATTTTATTTATTTGTTAGAGACAATGAGAAAGGGAACAGAAGCAGGGGGAGTGGGAGAGGGTGAAGCAGGTTCACCACTGAGCAGAGAGCCCGATGTGGGGCTTGATCCCAGGACCCTGGGATCATGACCTGAGCTAAAGGCAGACGCTTAACGACTGAGCCACCCAGGAGCCCCCAGTTGAATTGTTTTTGAAACTGTATTTATTTTTCTATTCCTGTCTCTTGAACTTCTATTAGAATTCTTTTCCTTCCACGTATGTACTGATGGCAAGTGCATGTATGTACTGTGTGGCTTGAGGATAACAGTTTATCTCTCTAAGGGTTGATTTTTCTAAAGGTTAATCTCCAGAAGACAGAGAACATATATACTAAAATATTATCTCATAGTGAATTTAGGGTATCTGAAATTTCTAAACAGCATTTATATTTTATATGCTAAATAAAATGCACTAGTAGAAATATGCAATTTAGATTTCTAGAACATATCTAGTTAAAATATAATCAAACTGAGTTTCAGGATTGATTTTTTTTTTCTCCTACACTTGTAAATCTTTTTTCCTTTTCGGCCCTTTTCTTCCTCTTTGCCAGTTTGATCAGAGTAGAGGCAGCTGGTGTAGTTGATGGTGCAGTTTGGTGTAAGGTGGCACAGGGCAGAGAGGGGTGCCAGATGAAGAGCAGCCACATGGCAATGTTAGAAAGTTGCAGGCCAGGCATCATTGATCAAGAAGACCAGGGACCCAAGTTGGCCAAAGGCAACTGACTGACAAGGTTATGTGCATATACAAGGAACTGAGGTGACATATTAAAACTAGGAGACCCTGTTATTAAGTAACCCATGCATCCTTGTTAGCTCCCCTGGGACCTTCAAGGAGACCTGATTCTTTCGAGAAGGAAGGAAATGACAGAGGGCATAGTAGAGTTCATGTCTCTGGAAACATAGTGAATATATATATTTAACTAAAAGCATTCCACTTTAACAGTGGGTCTTTTATAATCTTTTATTTTAAATTCAGAAGTGAGAAGAGATTCTAAAAAGTTGAAGTAAAAATGAAAAAAAATAGTTCAGTTGAATTAAATTGCTTTGGGCAGGTACTTATGAGACTCATGTTTTATAAAATAGGAAAGCCATTTGATTAGGAGAGGCAAAGCTCTTCCTTTCACTGAGGGTCAGAGAAAATTTTCTTCCATGGGGCTTATGAAGGGCTGGCAGAGTGACCGAAGAGGAAACTTGCTCCATCTCTCTCACCCATAAAACTAATAATAAGTAAGCAGAGGACATCACAACAAAGCTCAATTTGGTAAAAGCAATTTTATAGGAGAATTGGGGCTTATTTGAACAAGACAGATCGCATGTACACACACAAAACACAAAACAAAAAACACTGCCCAAGTATTTTTCCAGCTTAATGAATGATGTTTTGGTTTGGTCTAGGATTAAAATCTGGAAAAATTAGAGATGAATAAACTTGTGTATCTTTTAGGATGTAATCTTCAGGGAATGTTACTTTTTGTAACTTTGATAAAAGTTGGAAGAAAAAACTGAAAGTAAAAAATAGAAAAAAGAAAACAACGATTTTGATACAAGTTGGAGATTGTAAAATATACGAGGTCATATTCTCTGGCAAGATTCCTGCAGGACAGGGATTTTACTGATTCAAACAAATAGACTGACAGTTGAAATCAACCAAGGTAAACAAACAAAACAGGGTTGAAATCCTCTAATAGAATAAAGGAACTTAACCAGGATGGTCTGTGTGAATGACTTTGCCCCCAAGTGGCCTTAGCAGGTCTTGTAGGAGGAGCCAGTTCCTCCTCATCTCCATGCCCCACAGAGACAGTCCTATGTTAATTTCATTATATACAAATGCATGGTTACAGCTCCAAATCTCTCTACCAAACTTTATACCAACATACCAACAGGTATACCAATTGGTATACCAATTATACCAACATTTCCTTTTTAAGGTTACAGTTTTAGAACATTTTTTCTTGTTATTATATTTTACTTGCAAATCTATGTAATGCATGTGTTCATTAAAGTGCCTATCAACTGAGAGACCAGCACGATTGGTTCAAGCCTCAGTCCAGAAATGCCTGTGTCTTTCTTGAGGGTATGAGGGTGATTGTTCTTTCAGCTCTGATTTGCAGAGTCGGGTCTATCTGTGGATTATCCTCCTGTCTCACATTCACTGTCCCTATTCCATGCTACACTGCATCAGGATTGGCAGTTGGTGATTGCTGATCTCTAAATTTTTTTAAATCCCTTCCCGAGGAATTTGTGTTTGCACCAGACTTGAATGAATTTTGGGGCAGGGTAGATAAGGGCAATACATAGAAATGTACATCATAAAAATATAAATGACTTATGTTTGAATGTTATACATCACTATTTTAAGTCCCCAAACCTTGCTTTTAACTGGTTCTGTGGCAAAACCAGATTTAAGAAGAAAATAGATTTTTATATGGATTCGTGTTGGATGATGTCTTTAATCAGGAAGTGGAATTTTTTCCTTGCCAGTCTTCTACATCTCCCCCAGCCCTTTTTTTTTTCCCATGAAGATAAATGTAAAAAAAAAAACATTAAAAGCCTCAGCTGGCTTTTCCTTTAGTCTAATTCATCTTAAAATTAGAATTATAGTATATTTGGATATTAAGAATTATTATCAAATATGCATACTTAACATTTTGAACTGGAGCAATGAATAAGATGTGATGAATTTTTTTTTTTTTTAAGATTTTATTTATTCATTTGACACAGACAGAGAGATCACAAGGAGGCAGAGAGGCAGGCAGAGAGAGAGAGGAGGAAGCAGGCTCTCTGCTGAGCAGAGAGCCCGATGTGGGCCTCGATCCCAGGACCCTGGGATCATGACGTGAGCTGAAGGCAGCGGCTTTAACCCACTGAGCCACCCAGGCGCCCAAGATGTGATGAATTTTTGAGGAAAGAACAAATAGGCAACACTAGAAGGAGAAGGGCAACTCCCAAATACTTGAAGTTTTGAGACACAGACAAAAAGTGACCAGATTAAAGTTTATATTTATATTTGTATTTATAAAAAGGGAGTCTTAAAACTCTTTCCATTTTTATTTGAAAATAAGTCCTTTTACATTTGTTTTTTTTTAAACACAGTTGAACACAGTATCTTTTGTAATTCTTAATAATAGAAAAGTCACCATAACTTTGTTGACTAATAGGCGATATTAGGTTAATTCATCCAACACACATTTTGTATCAGGCCCTGTGTTAATTGATGAGACTACAGAGATGAATGAGATGTATGCCTGTGTGGAGCACTCTTGCTCTGGGAGACAGAGAAGAAAATATGTATTATAAATGTGTTAAGGGCCACAAAGAAAATATGAACAGACCAATAAGGAGCATAAACATTGATCCTTGATTCAGAAATTAAAATCTTTAAAAAATGCAATTGAATACGGCTAGTATATAGTCACTGATAAGCCTGATAAATAGTTACTGTGTTGAAAGTAATTTAGTAGTTTTTTTCTGCTCTTTTTTATACCTGTGATACAAAGATAAACATGCACAACCTTTAAATATAGCATGTGTGTACACTGGATGTGTTAATTTTTATTCAATTAGGGTGTGACCCAGTCTCTGCATATTTGGGTTTCCTAGAAATGGTGAATTGCAAGCTTCTCTGGACCCAGAGCCAACCTTTTCTTTAGAAACCATAACCTATATTTTAAAGCATATTCATAGGCTTTTTTTCCCCTTTTTTTTGTGGGGGTGGGGGAGAGAAGGGACAGAGGGAGAGAGAATCTTAAGTAGGCTCCATGCCCAGCACAGAGTCTGATGCAGGGCTGGATCCCATGACCCTGAATTCATGACCTGAGCCAATATCGAGAGACGGCCACTTAACTGGCTGAGCCACCCAGACGCCCCCATATTCATAGGCTTTCTGACAGGTACCCTACAGAAAAGAATAAATCCGGTACATCAGGTGATGTTCAGGGCCACTCAGACCTGAACGAGTTTGCAGGAGTGAACTGGTTGATCTCCAGTGGAGGACTTAGCAGAAGGTTGAAGAAGTGAGGAAAAAGACTAAAAAAAAAAAAAAAAAAAAATTCCAAAGTTTCATGCCCAAGTAACTTGGAGAATGTAATGTCCTAAAGAGACAACAATGAAATCAGAATACTGGTTGATTTGAAAGAAAGATGTTCTGTTCAAAACACATTTGGGATATATTACAATATCCTCTTCAAGATGTTTAGTAGGCTGGTGTTTTGCGAGGAATACGTAAGGAGGTAAAGAGTTGACGTGATGTGCATGATGAAAGCTTATAAGGAAATAATAAGGAGTTATAAAAAAACAAAAGCAGAGGGCTAAATACAGAATCTTGGGTGATACTCATATATTAAAATAGAGAAGGGTTCCCTGGGTGGCTCAGTTAGTTAAGCATCTTACTCTTGATTTTGGCTCAGGTCATGATCTCAGGATCTTGAGTCAAGCCCCCAGTTGGGTTCTGAGCTAGGCGAGGAGGCTGCTTAAGATTCTCTTGCTCCCTCTGCCACCCCTCCTTCCACCCCCCACTGCTGCTGGCTCATGCATTCTCTCTCTCTCTCTCTCAGAAAAAAAAAAGGGGGGGGGAGGGCTGAGGGACAGAGAAGGCAAAAGCCAGAACAACAACAAAACAGAAGTCATGGTCTAAAAAACAAAAACAAACCTGTTCTAAAATAGGACCATTGAATTTTGTTGTTATAGTTGGGTTTTGCTAATTTATTTGTGATATTTAATAGTTACCCAGAGACGATTAACAGAGGCACTTTTAGGACTTATCTGGTTGGGGGTTACTTCTGATATTACATTTTTCCATTTCATTTCTAAGTGCTAATTTCATGAAGTAGGCAAATATAAATAAGCCATATTTAATTACGTACATCTTGCCCTTGTAATGTAACAGCCTGCTCTCTATTTCAACAGCCTCCCTCAGTTTTTGGTTATGAAAAATAGAAAAAAATGGAAAAATTATTTAAATGCTTATTTTTTTATTCCTAAGAAGAGTGATTTTCCCTAGTTTCCTCCAAATGTCAAATCTGTTTCCTATGGGATAATAATGTTGGTCTTCAAAGGATGCTCTCTTTGATACCAAAAGCCAGAGCTTCCTAAAACATTAATTTTGTTTAATATTTATGTTCTCTTGTGTAAGAAAATTATGGTGAAATAAGCTTTCTTTAAAAATCCAAGCTATATCCATTGCATTATGATGAATCAGGTAAAATTTTTCTTAACAGGAGAACAGAATGATAGGACGATTTTCTTGGATATGCTTCTAAATGATGTACTTAGAAGGAAAAATAAACTGCAAATCAACTTTATAATGATTATTTAAAAATAAGCAGTTATATATCAAATGTATGATAGCTTCAGACATTTCATGGTGTGCTATTTGAATTGGCAGCACTTGTCTCGTTAGGGACAAGTTATTTTCTGCAAAGATATTATGTCTGAAATATGGATAGTTTCTCTTTTGAAGTACTAAAACAGTAAGACTGTCTTATGACCAGTTCAGCAGGAGATAAAAAATTATGCCTGTCACTCTTGAGTATGTTTTTACTCTCTATGTGTATTAAAATTATGTAGACACTGATTAAATATGTGTCAGTTTATTTGCATGTAAATATCAAAGTCCAGTCCCACTAGAAGTACTCTGTCCAACAAAAGTCATGTGATGTTGGCTTCCTATAGTAGTTTCAAACTGAGCTCTGGAGCTCACCCCATTCCACAGGACTGCCTCCCGGGTGGGAGTCCCCCTGCAGCTGTCATTCCCCCTTGGGCAAGTGTAGCTCCTAATTTAGATGTTTTATATTTACTGGGACTGAATAAGTCTTTGGTTCAAGAAAGCTTCCAAAACTAAAGCCTCAGGGAATCTCTGATTCAGTCATCCCTAGGGATGATAACCTTGTAGTACTTTTAACCCGTCATGCATGATTTTTTTTTTTTCTGACTGCTGGGGACACCAAGACCTGATGTCTTTGAACTACCAGAATGTACACTCACTGTGGCCAACCATAGATTTGGAACTCTCAGAAACTGCCCATGTAATTTTATTATTTTTAGTAAAAGTTGCTTATTAAATATGTACTTTGATGTATTTTTCCTTTCTATAACTTTATTGCTTACAACTCATTTGGCATATAGGGAAAATATGTTTTATCAAATCAAAGACTGAAATTGAGTTAAAAAAATTTACTTCAAGGTTTTGGAATTTTTTTCTCTTTCTTGAACTTTTTGTTGCTTTCTAGCTGGAACTTCAGAGAAAAACAGTGAAATTAACCTACTTTCTATTAAATTAGTAATGATTAGTGATACTACTTAGCTCTTCAAAGGATATTAACATATGAAAAAGAACATCTTTTTGAACCAACCTCCAATTTCATCAAATTTCTAACTGAAAATATAAATGTATGGAAACATTGGACTCATGCAAAATTTGCTTAATAATGTTCAGGAAAAGATCCTCTTTATCTTGAACCAGTTTGACATTTTGAGCTATTGTTTCATTCCAGCAATTAGTAGTATAAAAAAAAAATCACTGAACAAGAGTCCCCAGACATTACAAACTTGAGCAGTAGACCGCCCCCCACCTGCCACCAAGGACTTCACATGCTAGAACAAGCAAAGAATATGAAATAAGTACATTAAAAATGATTTAAAAATATTAGGGATGCCTGTGTGGCTCAGTCTGTCAAACATCTGACTATTTTTTAAAGATTTTATTTATTTGACAGAGAAAGAGAGCAAGCACAGGCAGGGGAAGCAGCAGAGGGAGAGGGAGAATCAGGCTCCCCACTGAGCAGGGAGCCCAACCTGGGGCTTGATCGCAGACCCACGGCTTGATCACAGGACTGTAGGGTGATGACCTGAGCTGAAGGCAGACGCTTAACTGACTGAGCCACCCAGATGCCCCAGGTGTCTGACTCTGATTTTTGACTCAGGTCATGATCTCTCAGGGTTTGCCTGCTTAAGACTCTCTCCCTCTCCCTCTGCCCCTCCCGACCTCTAAAAAAAAGAAAAAATTAAAAACATAATAGGGTGCAACTGAAGAGAATAGCATATATGTATAAATTTCATTTTTAAAAAAATTCATTCTCCATAGGACTTTGCTATATTCCTGGTTCTGAGAATTCAGAGGTTCTGATTAAATTGGTCTCAGTGGATCAAGCTTCAGTGTTCTTAAGGCCCTTGAGGTTAATGTGTTGTCAGGGCCAAAGACCACAGATGTCAAAGATTTGAACACAAATTTGGTTTAATGAACATATGTAAAACTCTGTACTCCACCCTTACAAAGGTATCTTTGGAGAGATTAATTATAGGTATATTCTTATTCTTGCTATATTAAATATTCTTAAAGGTTCGCCAATACCTATTCCTGAGTCGTAGAAGATTATCTCTTCTTTTCCAAGACTGTTACATTGGGATTGGTTCCCAAGAGCCTGGTAAAGACTGACAGAGATGTGCCCCCTGAAATTTCTTTCTTACTAGCATCAGCTCTAATTCATAACCATTACTCCTTCAGCTGAAGGCAAGTTAGAATTAGTTCTACAGAAGCTCATAATGTTGTTTGTACTTGGCATGAATGACACAGGACCATCTTCCCAAGAGCTTCTTATTGGCCTCTGTAGCATTTTCATCCTAAGGGAGGAATATGTTTTTGCATGTAATTGACTATAATTATATTTTAAAACAACTAATTGGTATTTTATAGAAGAAAATTATATCCCTGCTGCAATCATTGACAGAGTATCTTGAGAATAGGAGTTAAGAGGTATATTCTCAAGTTGTTTCTGATATATTTCAAATTCTTGTGCTAGATAAAAGTCCTTTTGTCTATGGCTTTTGTATATAATTAAATTCCTTCTCTGGAGAAAACATTTAAGTATGCTTTGCCACATTTTACCACGTGATTAGATTCAAAGGCTAAATAAGGATTTCTTTAAATATTTCCAGTAATATATTACAGAAAGTTTTCATGCTGTTAAATAGATTAGTTAACATTTCTTCCTTTAATAGATTATAGAGAAGTCATTATTTTAAAATTTTAAATCTGAATGATAATAACTGACATTTATTAAACATTTATTATGTTCCACTTTTGTAAGTAATTTTTATTAATTATTTCATTAAATCCTTATAGCGTCAAGAACTACAAATATGTTCTCATGTAAAAGGGAATATTATGAGTTTTGTTTTGAGGTTTGAGGAATTAAAAAATGCATGACAGCAAATAGTATAATTAATTTTTAATGTACTCATTATCTCTTAGTTTATACATGAGAAAACTAAGGCTTTAATAGTTTAAAATTTTGCTAATCTGAGGTTAAACAGCTAATACGTGGTGAAGAAGCTGGGAACAAATCCAGATCTGTCTGAATCTTTAACATGAACCTTTAACTGATGTGCTGTCACCTTTCAGGTCAGTGGTAGAGTCTACAGTTTTTAAGTATATTTTATTTACTGTATAATTTAGACTCTGTCCTGGGGGGGGAGACTTTAAATTCTTTTCTTTCTTCTTTTTCTTTTTTTAAGATTTTATTTGAGAGAGAGAGAGAGAGAGCATGAAAAGGGGGAAAGATCAGAGGGAGAAGCAGACTCCCTGTGGAGCAGGTAGCCCAATGCAGGACTTGATCCTGGGACCTCAGGATCATGACCTGGGCCAAAGGTAGTCGCCCCACCCAACTGAGCCAGCCAGGTGCCCTAAATCCTTTTCTTAGGAAAGAACTATATTATCTTGTCTGAAGATTCTCACTGAATAGTGTTCCTGGCCCCCTGCCCCCCGCCCCAGAAATTATGAGTCAAGACTTTAGATTGGCGTTCTAACACTTGCCCCCAACAGTTAGGGTGAGCAGTGACATTATAATGCATTTCTTAATCCTAAAAAGGAATTCTTCCTCATGACTGTCACCGTTATTGAGGTTTCTCAGATGCCTTGAAATGGATTTGGCATGCACCTATGAAAAAGATAGCAGTTCTTTTTTTATTAAAGGAATTTTAAAACACATATAAAAATAATGGTTTGTGACTGATTTCTAGGCTTTATGTTTAGAGTTTCCTAAGTGAATCACAAATGCTATAAGCCTAACATGAAAGATTAAAAGTTGCATCAGTCCTTAGATGAGAGTATAATGGATTGTCATTTAATAACTTTTTCACTGGAAAGAAATGAGGTAAAGAAGTAATAAAGCAGCATCCTCACAGTATGCATAAGTAGGAAGTACATAATATTTCATATTAAGTGACAAATTATTATTAAGCCCCCTGGCACTCATTAGACTACCATTAATGCTAATGGAATTGTGTGTTATTTATATAGATAGTATGTGTAACTCCAGGAATTGTAATCTTGTATGAATATATTTGTTGCTGTTTGAGGTAGGTAGGTAGATATTTGCTATGGCTACACGCTGAAATGTGGTGATAGGATTTTCAAATCAACCATTTTTTGGCCCTTATTAAAGAGAAAACACCTATTTTTTATCTTTTTTTTCTTTTGAAAAATTTCCTTATATGGAAACGTGTGAAATTTGAAAAAGTGTGTCTTCTGTTTCCACTAGTTAGACAGCTATAGTTGGTTTTCTAATGAAAAGAGAAGAGGTGGGCACAAGTGAAGCCCATTGGTGTGCTTAGCCTGGGCTCCTCTGCGACACGCAATGTCAGGCCAAGCTCTCTTGTACCGCAGTGGCTTCCCACTTGCTACGTAAGTGGCAAAGAGTACTTATCTGTTTCTCTCATCTGCTGTTTGCCCAGCGAAGTCCTCCTATTTGCGTTCAAGTGGTGTACCCAGCAAAGCCTCTGCAAAGCTGAGCCACACAGCAAAATCAGTCACTTGTCTCTTTCCGGTTTGGTAATACTTCTCATACCCCAGATAGAACAAGTTGCTGCTTCCATTCTAATTGTTGGCATATGTAGGTGATACCTTATTAGACTATAAGCTCTTCTGAGCACAGATTTTTTAAGCATGTGGAATTGGGATTCCCATATTGTAAGTACTCCATAAATGTTTGTTATGTTACAAATGTTTGCCTAACTCAGTAAATGTTGGTGAAGTGAACTGAATATATTGCTTCTCTGGTGTGTGTTAGGCATTGTCCCAGATGCTTTTAACATAAGGCAACTCATTTAATCTTGATCCGCAACACATTGATCATGGTCAGAATTTTTTAAATCCCTCCAGATAGCTAAGGAAAGAACTCTGAGGGATTAATTGACTTGCATTGGGTCACACAGTTATAAAGGGGTGGAATAAGTTTCAAACCCATGCTTTTCTTTTTTTTTTTTTTTTTTTTTTTTTTTAAGTTTTTTTTTTTTTTTTTTGACACAGGGGGGG
>LNAC01000004.1:2157961-2237283 GCA_002007465.1 Ailurus styani | reverse complement strand
AGAGAGAGAGATTACAAGTAGGCAGAGAGGCAGGCAGAGAGAGAGGAGAGAGGAGGAAGCAGGCTCCCTGCTGAGCAGAGAGCCCGATGCGGGCCTCGATCCCAGGACCCTGGGATCATGACCTGAGCCGAAGGCAGCGGCTTTAACCCACTGAGCCACCCAGGCGCCCAAACCCATGCTTTTCTAACTCAGAAATCCACCAGTTTTTCACTCTACTCCCACTACCTCCCCAAAGAAAGATTTTAAATCTTAATATATTGATTTAAAAGAGTAGTCTTGGTTTCTTAAAAGGCAAAATGTAATAGACTGTGCCATGTATTTGGAACTAAACATATTATTGTCAAATATGTGTATTTTAAAAGCCTGTGGTAGTACTGGGACAGATGACATCATGGGCCATGTAGGTTGAATAACTTCTGGAAGATGAGGATCTGATGAAATTGGTCAGCTGGGAAAGCCAGGTAGTACTGAAATGTTGATCTTGGCAAAGGGGAGAACCCTGTGCAATCTAAGGGGATGGGGTTTCCCATTCCCCAAGTTCGGAGCACCAAGACTGTAAGGTTGAAAACAGTCTGACAAGATACATGCCCAGCTTTTACTAGTGATTTTCTTCCAGAAAGTGTTGTTCTTCATTCAAAAGTGTCCAATGTATCAAAAATATTTCCATTTTGCTATGCATAAAGACTTTCGAGTTCAGACTCCACAAGTTGTTTTGAAACTTAAACTGCTTACCGTGGATACTAATCAATCTGTCAGAAATAGGGTCATGACTTAGTCCTGATAGAACAGATGGGTGGTCCCTTAGATCACTTAGAGTGATCATCCTCTGATGATGACAGCATGGCTGGCTCATCTTTTTGTCCCCTTTTTTTCTTCAATGAACGGAGAGTCTGTCATTATTGGGTTTATGAATGGGTCATTTGGATTTTTATTGACCAATGGAATTTTTATTTGGATAGTCAAGGTTTGGTTCCTAGCCACTTACTTAGCTGCGTATTTTACTTCATAACTTCACTGAGCCTTTGGTTTCCTAGCTTTAAAATGAAGTTGACAATGCCAACCTAGCTAGGTTATTGCAATACTTAAATATACAGTGTATGTCACACTGTGGGCACTCAATAAAGGATAACTGTTCTTATCACATAGCTTGCCAAGTTTTTGTTGAGCTTCTCTAGAATTTATATTCCCAAACCTTTTAGCCCTTCAAAAGTAAGTTTAAGCATCATCTTCTCAGAAGGGAGGATAAGAGGGACTATCAGTTCCCTATAGAATATATACTAAAATACTAATAGAATTCATCATTATTACCATCATCATATTTCACATATACCAACTGATGTTAATTTCCACAATGTTCTTGAGACGGGTACTATTATCATTACCATTTTTGAGATGGGGAAAAGAAGACAGAGAGGTGGAGAGCTTACACAAGGTCACATAATTGCAAAATTGTTGAATTTGGATTCAAACATGGGCAGTTTGGCTCCCCGGCCCATGTTCTTAGGCCACAAGACTGTCATGATGCTGTAAAAGTTAGAAGGCATATTCCATAGTCCGTAATGTTGGACCAGGGTTTGTGTGGCAAAATTTGCTTTGGGTAGCTGCCGTAATCTCCCAGAATGAAAGTCCTAAATCAGTATCATTTTGATGGAGAGTGTCCCTTAGATTCCACCCCCCCCCATTTTCTTATCCTGAATTTTTAGGCTTTTGGAAACACACATTATTATCATGTATAATACAGGGCTAATTTTATGTATCAGGCTCCTGAAATTTCCCTAGGCGTATCTGTATACTTCCTTGTAAAAATACATTTTTAGCAAGAACCCTGCTAAGTCTGTTTAATTGGACCCCCCTCAGCCCATACCTGATGACCCTTAATATCTGATCAGATTCCTAGGTCTCCATCCCCCACTCTGATATCCGATCCCCCGGAGGGTGTGTCTTCAGCAAGAAAGCTGTTAAGTGGGTTGAGTCAGAATCTCCTTTGCTTCTGATGTTTCCTCTTAGTAACTTTGTATCCACTGACCCCACCCTGTTCCTTGGCTGTAACTTCCCAGTTTTCCAGGCTGAATATATGGAGGTCTCTCTCCTCCTGTTGGAACAGTTGTGAATAAAATCTGTTTTTACCACTCAACTCAGGTTTTTCTTGGACAACACATATTTTAGTACATAAACTTTTTCAAGAATCTTTTTATAGAAACATATGTTCTTGGAATACTAAAAATGGTATGATTTTTTTGAAGTCCCGCAGATACCTAAAAACTCTCTCAAAGGCACATCTACTAACTTATATGTAATCCAGAGAGGATACACTGAAAAAGCCTTCTAACTGATAAAATCACTGAATTAAAAAATGGGTTCATGAATTTTCTCCCTAACATTTTCATAACTTGATAGTTTATGAAGAGTGAATATACAGTTATTTTATCAAATTGGATTTTCGTAAAGTTAATAATATTTAAATGCTATTTATTTTAACTAATTCTATGGTTGACTTCTAAACAGCAGAAAAAAAGAAAAAAAAACTTTTAAAGCCAGTAACATGTATATTTGTTTGGATTTTTTTAAATTGAAATGTATTTGACACACAATGGTACATTTGTTTCAGGTGTGCAACATAGTGATTCCACAAGTTGGTATGAGACACTTTGCCCACTACAAGTGTAGCTAGCATCTGTCATGCATTGCTATTAAAATACTATTGGCTGTATTCCCAATATAGTATTCGCTGATAGTATTCCCTAAATACTGTTGACTTTTATTCCCATCAATTACTCATTCCACGACTAGAAGCTGGTATCTCCCACTCTCCTTCTCCCATTTTGCCCACCTGCTCCAGAAAACCATCAGTTTGTTCTCTGTATTTATGAGTCTGTTTTCTGTTTGTTTTTTATTACTTATTCATTTCTTTAGATTCTACATGTAAGTGAAATCATATGGTATTTGTCTTTCTCTGTTTTATTTCACTTAGCATAATCCCCTCTGGGTCCATCCACGTTTTTACAGGTGACAAGATCTCATCCTTTTGTGTGGATGAGTAATATTCACGTGCGGGGGCCTGCTCATCGACTTCTTTATTCGTACTGAGGGATGCTTGGATTGCTTTCATGTCTTGGCTATTGTAAATGGTGGTGCGGTAAACATATGGGTGCATCTATGTTTTTGAATTACTGTTTTTGTTTTCTTTGGGGAAATACCCAGTAGTGGAATTACTGGATATTGTATTTCTATTTTTAATTTCTTTTTTTTAACTTTTATTTTTATGTTTTTATTAACATATAATGTATTATTCGCTTCAGGGGTACAGGTCTGTGATCCATCAGTCTTACACAATTCACAGCACTCACCATAGCGCATACCCTCCTCAGTGTCCATCACCCACCCACCACTTCCTCCCCCGCCCCCCCGCTTCCTTTCACCCCCTCCTTCCTCTCACCTTCCCTCCTTCCTCCCACCCCGCTCCCTTCCAGCAACTCTCAGTTTGTTTCCTGAGATTAAGAGTCTCTTATGGTTTGTCTTTCTCTCTGGTTTTGTCTTGTTTCGTTTTTTCCTCCCTTCCCCTATGATCCTTTGTCTTGTTTCTCAGATTCCTCATATCAGTGAGATCATATGGTAATTGTCTTTCTCTGATTGATTTTTATCGCTTAGCATAATAGTCTCCAGTTCCATCCCCCTTGTTGCAAATCGCAGGAGTTCGTTTCTTTTGATGGCTGTGTAGTATTCTGTGTGTGTGTGTGTGTGTGTACATCTTCTTTATCCATTCATCTGTTGATGAACATCTAGGCTCTTTCCATAGTTTGGCTATTGTGGACATTGCTGCTGTAAACATTGGGGTGCACGTGCCCCTGAGGATCACTACATTTGTATCTTTAGAGTAAATAGCCAGTAGTGCGATTGCTGGGTCGTAGGGTAGCTCTATTTTCAACTTTATGAGGAACCTCCATACTGTTTTCCAGAGTGGCTGCAAGACCTTGCATTCCCACCAACAGTGTAGTAGGGTTTTCCTTTCTCCGCATCCTTGCCAACACCTGTCATTTCCTTACTTGTTAATTTTAGCCGTTCTGATGCTGGTTTTGAATTGTATTTCTCTGATGCCGAGTGATGTTGAGCACTTTTTCATGTGTCTGCTGTCCATTTAGATATCTTCTTTGCAGAAACGTCTGTTCATGTCTTCTGCCCATTTTTGATTGGATTATTTGTTCTTTGGGTGTTGAGTTTGGTAAATTCTTTATCGATTTTGATACTAGCCCTTTATCTGATATGTCATTTGCAAATATCTTCTCCCATTGTATCAGTTGTCTTTTGGTTTTGCTGACTGTTCCCTTTGCTGTGCAAAAGCTTTTGATCTTGATGAAGTCCCAGTAGTTCATTTTTGCCCTTGCTTCCCTTGCCTTTGGTGATGTTTCTAATTTCTTAAGTAATCTTCATACATTTTTCCACAGTTGCTGCACCAATTTACATTTCTATCACCAGTGCATGAGGGCTCCTTTTTCTCTACATCTTCATTCTTGTCTTTTTGATTCTGGCCATTCTGATATGTATTATTAAGTGGTATCTATCTCTTGTGGTTTTGATTTGCATATACCTATTGATTAGTGATGTTGAACGTCTTTTCACATGTCTGTTGGTCATCTGTACGTCGTCTTTGGAAAAATATCTATTCAGGTCCTCTGCCCATTTTTAACCAGATTTTTTTTTTATTGAGCTGTATAAGTTCTTTATATATTTGGATCTTAACCCCTTATCAAATATAGCATTCATAAGTATCCTCTTCCCTTCAATAGGCTGCCTTTTCATTTTGTTCATGGTTTCCTTCAATGTGAAAAAGCTTTATATTTTGGTATAGTCTCAATAGTTTATTTTTGCTTTTTTTTCTTGCCTGAGGAGACCTATCTAGAAAAATGTTAGTGTAGCCTATTTCTAAGAAATAACTGCCTATGTTTTCATCTAAGAGTTTCCTGGTTTCTGATCTTCAATCCATTGTGAGTTTATTTTTATGTATGGTGTGAAAAAGTAGCTTAGTTTTATTCTTTGGTGTGTAGCTGTTCAATTTCCTGGAACTGTTTATTGAAGATATGGTCTTTTCTCCATTGTATGTTCTTGCCATTTTTGTCATAAACTAATTGATCATAAAATCATGGGTTTATTTTTGGACTCTCTATCTCTATACTGTTTTGATTACTACAGCTTTGTAGTGTATCTTGAAATTTGGTGTTGTAATATGTCCAGCTTTATTCTTTTTCCAGACTGCTTTGGCAATTTTGGGGCTATTGTGGTTTCATATAAATTGTAGTATTTTAGTTCTGTGAAAAATGCTCTTGGTGTTTTGATAGGAATTGCATTGAATCTGTAGATGGGTTTGGGTAGTATGGACATTTTAATGATATTCTTCAAATTTATAAGCATGGAATATTGTTCCATTTGTGTTGTCTTTAATTTGTTTCATCACTCTTCTGTTGTTTTCAGAATACAGGTCTTTTGCCTCTGGTTAAGTTTATTTCTAGGTATCTTATTCTTTTTAGTGCAATTATAAATGGAATTGTTTTCTGAATTTTTCTTTCTGCTACTTTGGTATTAGTGTATAGAAATAGAGTTGATTGCTGGGTATTAATTTTGTATCTTGCAACTTTCTGAATTCATTTATTCTATTACTTTTTTGAAGTCTTTGGAATTACCTATGTATAGTATCTTATCATATAAAAATAATGACAGTTTAATTTCTTATCAATATGGATGTCTTTTATTTCTTGTCTGATTGCTGTGGCTAGGATTTGAGTATTATGTTGAAAGAAAGTGGCAAGAGCAGACATCCTTGTCTTATATCTGACTTTACAGGGAAAGCTCTGTTTTCACTACTAGGCATGATGTTAGCTGTGGGTTTTTCATTCATAGCCTTTATTATGTTGAGGTACGTTCTCTCTAAACTCACTGAGTTGGCAGGTTTTTATCATAAAAAGATGTTGGATTTTGTCAAATGCTTTTTCTGCACCTATGGAAATAACTGTTTGATTTTTTTATCCTTCATTTTGTTAATATGTCATATCATGTTGATTGATTTACAGATAGTAAACTGTCCTTGCCTCCCTGGAATAAATTTGACTTGCTCATGGTGAATGATCCTTTTTTAATGTATTGCTAAATGCAGTTTTCTAATATTTTGTTGAAGGTTTTTCATCTGTGTTCATACGGGATGTTGGCCTGTAGTTTTCCCTTTTGTTGTGATGTCCCCTTGGTTTTGGTATCAGCTACCTGGTTTTGGTAGCTATAGCTGGTGTCAGCTAAGGGTTATAAGACCTTCTGTGCTGGGACTACCCTGGAGGGATGGCCAGAGCAGAAGTGGATGTAGGCCGGGGTGGTCCTGAGGCTGTCTGTTAATATTTGCTTCATGTATTTAGGTGCTCTCAATGTTGGGTGTATAAATAGTTAAGATTGTTATATCCTTTTATTGGATTGATCCCCTCATCATTTTGTATCCCTTCTTTGTCTCTTGTCACAGTCTTTGTTTTAAAGGAACAGTTTGAACACATTCTAAAAAAACTTCATTTTACTCCCCCTCCACATTTTATATATGTTGTCATATTTTACATTTTTTGTTCATAATTTTCTCAGTCTAATTATGGCTTTTTATTTTCCACTCAAAGAAGTCCCTTTAATCTTACTTGTAAGACCAGTTTAGAGGTGATAAACTCCCTTAACTTTTTTTGTCTGGGAAACTCTCGGAGTAATAATCTTGTTGGGTAAAGTATTCTTGGTTGTAGGTTTTTTCCTTTTAATACTTTGAATAAATTGTGCCACTTCAAAATTTTTCTGTAAAATCAGCTGAAAACCTTAGGAGATTTCCCTGGTATATAGCTTTTTACTTTTCTTATGCTACCTTAAAAATTCTGTCTTTTGGATGTCTGGGTGGCTCAGGCAATAAGCGTCTACCTATGGCTCAGGTCATGGTCCCAGGGTCCTGAATCGACTCCCACATCAGGAGAAGCAGGGAGGCTGCTTCTCCCTCTGCCTGCCGCTCCCCTTGCTAGTGCTCTTTTTCTCTCTCTCTGACAAATAAATAAATGAAGTCTTTAAAAAAAGAAATTCTTTCTTTATTTTCCATAGTGGCTGCACCAGTTTGCATTCCTACCAATAGTGCACGAGGGTTCCTTTTTCTCCACGCTCTTGCCAACACTTGCTGTTTCTTGAACTTCTGATTTTATTTTTACCTTTGACATTTTAATTATTATGTGGTATGGACCTCCTTGGGTTCATCTTATTTACAACTCTCTGTGGTGCCTGAACCTGGAGGTCTATATCCTTCCCCAGGTTAGGGAAGTTTTCAGCTATATTTCTTCAAATAAGTTTGTGGTTCCTTTCTCTATCTCCTACTTTTGGGGTTTCTATAATGCAAGTGTTTGTTTGCTTGATGTTGTCCAACAGATCCTCTAATTTATCCTCATTTTTTAAAATTCTTTTTCCTTTTTGCTGTTCAGCTTGACTGGTTTTCATTACCTCATCTTCCAGATTGCTGATCTATTCTTCTGCATCTACTAACCTACTGTTGACTCCCTCTAGTGTATTTTTATTTCAGCTATTCTTCTGCTCTGATTAGTTTTCATTTGCTGAAATTCTCATTGAGTTCTTCCACTCTTCTCTGTCGTCTAGTGAGCATCTTTATGATCATGACTTTAAATTCCTTATCAGGCGTATTGCTTAACTCTGTTTCATTTAGTTCTTTCTGTGAGGTTTTGTTTTGTTCTTTTGTTTGAGGATATTCTTGTCTCCCGTTTCTGCTTGACTTCCTGTTTCTCTGAATTAGAACAAGTACTTCTAAACTTGAAGGAATGGCTTTATGTACAGTCATCCCGCATGTAAGCTGTGTGTGCCTGGTGACTTTTGCTGGTTGGCTGTAGCTGTAGCTGGGGGTGGCTAAGGGTTATGGGACCTTCTGTGCTGGGACTACCCTGGAGGGATGGCCAGAGTGGAAGTGGATGTAGGCTGGTCCTGAGGCTCTCTGCATAGTGGTTACCCTGGCAGGACAGCTAAAGCTAAGAGGTGTGGAAGCTGTGGAGGTGGAGGGTGGTGTGTGTGTCCTGGTGCTCTCTTGCAGTTGGTGATCTGGCTAGACAGCTAAAGCTGAAGTGTATGCATACTGTGGGAGAGGGTTCTGGGGCTCTACACAGAGGGCACCCTAGCAGGACAGCTGGCATGAACTGCTGTGGGGCCTGGTCTCTCCACATAGGCGGTTCCCTGCAAAGACAGTGGAAGTAGGTGCAGGCTGGGGGTCCCAGGGCTCTATGTGCAGAAGGTACCTTGCCCAGGTAGCTGAGCTGAAGTGGGTGTAAGGGTGTTCTAGGAGTCTCTATGCACAGGGTACCCTGGTGAGGTGGCTGGAGCCAAGGTGTGGAGCTTGGGACAGGGTGGGGGGCATCCCAGGTATTCTGCTCAAGGGGCACCCTGGCAGGACAGTGGTAGCTAAGATGGACATGGACTGAGGTGGTTCTGGGGCTCTCCCCAGTAAGGGTACCCGCACAGGACAACTGAAGCTGAAGTGGGTGCAAGCTAGGGTGACCTGGGGTGCTCTGCACAGGGGGTGCCCTGGCATGGCAGCTGGAACTGAGGTGGGCACAAGCTAGAGGTTCCTAGGGTGCTCTATGCAGGGGGCATCCTGGCTGGGCACCTAGAGTTGAAGCAGGTGTCAGCTAGGATGTCCTGGAGCACTCTGTGCCAGGGGGTACCCTAGCAAGCTGCCTTAAGCCAAAGTGGTGTGGGCCTGGACTGCTCTCGTTGCTTTGTGTTCCCTTTGTGCCATGGCTGGGGCTATAGTGAGGACCAGGGGTGTTCCAGTGTATAGCACTGTGGGGCTGCCTTGGTGGGATATCTTGGGCTGCAGGGACTATAGGGGCCAGGTCTCATTTAGGTGGTAAGCCCACCAGCTAGGTTGCTCAGAACCCCGCACCTGTCTGTGCTATCAAGGCAAAGAGGAGTGGAAACCATGGTGCTCACCAGCCCCTCCAACCCAGAGTGAGTTTCTGCAGCTTTTTTGACAGTTGGCAGGGTTCTAGGGCTGGATTTTTTTTTTTCCCCCAGTGATCCAAGATTCATTGTTTATGCACCACACCCAGTGCTCCATGCAATACATGCTAAGGCTGGATCTTATATATCCTAGTTGCTTTTTAAAGCCAGGGCTTTTTTTCTGTGTCCCAGAGCAGAGGGATCTGCTCTGAGTACTATCCCTTCCCCCTGAAGTTCGGTGTCAGGGGTGCGAGTTCTTTTCGTAAGTATTTCATCATCTCCTGTCATTTTTGTATTGTGCAGAAGCTCTTCAGATAGCACTTAGTTCTTCTTCAGGGGAAGAATTGGTCTGTAACTTGCTGTAGATTTGCTGTGTCCAAGGAGGGCACGAGTTCAGGATGTTCCTACATCTCCATCTTGCCCTAGACCTCTCTGGATTTTTAACTGCGGAAAATGAGGATAATAATAATTGGATAAAAATAAGTGGGTGATATAACTGGTTGAAATTTCTTTTCCCCTGTCTTAGCTCTTTTTTTCTGTTCATTCCTGCTCTGTCTCTAGTCTTGACCACTTCCCCATTAAAATACTGAAGTACTGAGGTGACTGTTTCTGGCAATAGGTGATTCTTTCTAGTTGTTGTGGAGCCTGTCTTAGCCGTTTGAGATGTTCATGTTGGTGAGTTTAGAAGTTACTGGATTCATTTAAATATACTGTAAGACTAAAATTATTTTCATGTGTGTATAAAGATGCGTGCATCATTTAACTTTTGCTGATAGTGAAGTGAAATGAATGAATTTTAATATAAATCTCCTAATGTAAAATATCTATGTTTCTTTGCTTTGCTGGGAAGTTGTCCTATCTTGTGTGCGAAAGGCTTTGCCATCACCGTTACCTATTAACTGGGCATAGTTTAATATTAATAGCTCCTGAGAACTGTGGTTAATTCAGGTCTTTATTTCCTGTGTTTGGGTTTTATTTTTGCAACAATTTGGTTGCTTTTGCGCATGTGTGTAAAACGGTTGTGAGTATACCCAGTACTGTAACAGGGTTCTGGGCTCTTTGATGAACACCATGCGGTTTCCATCACGCTGCACTCAAAACAGCACAGATGTGAGTCTGGGAGTGGCGTCCCCGCTGCTCTCAGGAGCCTTTGTTTGGAGAACACCCTGATTAACCCCCACCCTTCATGGTTCATTGACTCACTGATAGATCAAGTTTAAACTAGTACATATTAGCACATTTGTTACTAACAGAGGAACAGTTGGCCATTCTGTTTTACATTGCTGGTTCATTGCATACTGGCGTGCTAAAAAGGTCTATACTCTAGAGTATGAATTGAGAGGTTACCGGAGGACTGAGAACCAAGTCAGTTGCATATTAATATTGAATCAGCCTGTATTTTAATCTTGGATTATCTATTTGGAGGATGCTTATACTATTGTGAAATTATGAATAAATATTATCACATTGCGATTCTTTTTTTTTTTCAAGGAGTTCAGGGGATTTATGTGTCTCAAGATAGCTTTCATATTAAACAGTTTGTCATAATCGAGAGAAGAGCAAGGTTATAACTGCCTGATGCTTCCAGAGTTCTTTGTAGCTAGTGATTTTACGTAAATCTTCACAGTGTACTACATTTCTGCATTACATAGTCTTGTTTTATCAAGAGGACTAGATTGTACATGTCTGTTTTCTCATGGAAAAAATTAAACTCTCCTTTTTATTGAACTGTTTTTCAATAATTTAATTAAATTTGTTACACATTGAACTTTGTCCTCTTTCTTACCTTCCTAACATGGTTTTCAAAGACTTTAAATGCTGTTATTATTGTTATGGTTATTTTTATGGAAGAGAGTTTTGCCAAGCCATTTGGCAGTCTTAACTGGTGAATTTGGGCTTGGCTTCACCATCACTCACTGGTGCTATTCCTTTGGTCAGCTACTTCTTTGCATTTTTCTTTCTCTTGTGAGATGACGAAGCACAAGTGCCCTGATGGCGAGAAGGGCACTCTGAGTCCAAGCCTCAGGTAAGTTGAGGCTGCTTTTCAAAACCAACTAGTGCCATGTCTAGTTTTAGAAGACAGTTGAAAGTCATGGGAAAGGGAGCTATATGGATATGTGAGGGGGGAATGGTCCAAACAGAACAGTATGTGTAAAAGGTTGAGCAGGGAAGTCATGTGCAGAGTTAGCAGGGAGTAAAAAGGTGGGAAGTGAGGTCACAGTGGCAGCAGGAAGTAGAGCGTGAAGGCTCTTGCAAGCTTTGCGCGGTTTTTTACTTTTATTTTGAGAAAGATGGGAGCGATTTGGGAGTTTTAAGCAAAGGAATGACATGATAAAACTTTCAAAGTGAATATCCTGGCTGTTAAGTAGAGAGTACACTCTGAGTAGGGGAAAGGATTGAGGCAGGAAGCCAGTTAAGCGAAAATTGGTATAGTCCAGACAAAAGGTAGTGATTTAAATTAAAGAGGGAGCAAGAGGGCACCTGGGTGGCTCAGTGGGTTAAAGCCTCTGCCTTTGGCTCAGGTCATGATCTCAGGGTCCTGGGATCGAGGCCCACATCGGGCTCCCTGCTCAGCGGGGAGCCTGCTTCCTCCTCTCTTTCTGCCTGCCTCTCTGCCTACTTGTGATCTCTCTCTCTCTCTGTCAAATAAATAAATAAAATCTTAAATAAAAAAAAAGGGAGCAAGATAAGTAGTGGGAAGTAATTAGACTTTGGATTTGTTTTTGAAGATGGAGGCTTCTGGATTTACTGACTTGGTGGATATTGGGGATATTAAGAGAGAGAAAGTCAATGATGACAGTAAGATAATTTTTATCCTATTAGGGAAAATGACAAATAATAATAGAACATATAAACACATTATAATGGACACCTATATTGCCATCACCCATATTAAATAGTTCTTAACATTTTTCTATATGTTTTAACATTTTATTCCATCAGTCTGATTTAAACTATATACATCATGACATTTCTCCCCGAAATACTCCAGTGTGGATCTCTACAAAAAGACATTTTACAAATAACCAAATATCAGTATCCTACCAAATGAATGAATGATAGATGCTTATCATCATTGAATACCTGGTCCATACTGAAATTTCCCCCCATGTTTTCCAAAACATCTTTTATAACTGACTTGTACCAACTAGTGTCCAATCAAGAATCATTCATCAAACTAAGCATATTTAAACTACAACACTAAAACAGTCCCCTCATTTTTAAAATTCTGACATTTATGGAAGAGATGAAGTTGTCCTGTAGGTATTTTAGTGTGCATAAGGAACACTTAGAAAGCCCATTTAAATATAGATATTGTCCCCCGTTCCCAAACATTCTGATTCAGTGGGTCTGGAGTGGGCCTTTCTCCTGAACTTCTTGGTGATGCTAGATTGTCATTCTGAACACTAATCTTTGAGTAGTACTGTTGTACACTGTCTTATTGCTTCTTGGTGGTGTCATTTAACTTGTTCTTCTATTCTCTTTATTACCTATAAACTGGATTTCTAATCTAAAGGCTTAATTAGGTTCATATTGTGCAAGAATAATTCATAAGTGGTACTGGGTACTTCATATTTCATTATCTCAGGTGATATGTAATGTCTGACAATCCCATAATTAGTGTGGATGAGATAGACTCCCCAAGGCTAAGATCGATCCCAAAGTCAAAGAGGTGACAGCTTGATTTCTCCATTGTAACTTTTTTTATTTTGAGAGAGCGGGAGTGTGGAAGGAGAGAGAGAGAACCTTAAGCAGGTTCCATGCTCAGTGCAGAGCTCAATGTAGGGCTCAAGGTCACGACCTGAGCTCATGACCTGAGTTGAAACCGAAAGTTGAACACTTCACCAACTGAACCACCCAGGCGTCCCTCCATTGTAATATTTCTATTAGAGACTAGTAGATAATTGTTCAGTGGTACTAGGGGACCAGGGAGAGCATTTAGTTCTCAATAAATATTTAATGGTTTTAACACTTATTATCTTTGCTTGAAATGATTAGCAAACACTTAAGTAAGTGTAGATCATGGAAAATTTTGTGTTTAATCTTTCTAAATTAGTGCTATTCTTTCATAAAAAGGATATTTATTCTTCCACTGATACTATTTGGTTATCCATAAATATAGTACTTACTAAAGAGGCAGGATAAATGCATAATTAGTTATTTTTAGTTACCAGTTTTCAGAATAAAGTCTCTAACTGGAGCAGGTAGAAAGAAGTTCTTATTTAGTAAAATAGCAACGACTGTGGGTAGATAGACCCCATTTGGTAGGGAAAATCAAAATTTCAGTTTTTAATATGTCAACTTTGAGATGTCTATTAGACATCTGTATTAGAGTCCAGTTGTAGAAAACATAAAATACCTTTAAGCTATTTTAAATAGCTGTATCGTACAGATAATATGATGAAAGGACTAGAGGAGAAGCGTCTAGTAAATCAAATATATTGGTGGCCTACAATTGTTGCTGCATTGCTTTCTCTTTTTTTGCCCCCCTTCATATGTGGCATCATGAGATATTTTCTATGATCGTAAACTATGGGAAATAAATGGGTTCATCATGATACAATAGAAATGAGCTACTGAAGCATTACAGACCTACTCATAAGTTACTAAAAGATAGGGAAGGAAAATCCTTGTGGTGGGCAGAACTTCAGACAATTGATACTAGTTATTAAGGAGTGATAGCCAGAGGGATGGATGCATATTAATGCATGGACAGTGGTTAAGAGCTGGTCAAACAGAAATTTGGAAGAAAGTTGGTTTTCACAGAATAAGAACAAAACAAGATTCATTTTATATAAATGGTCACCAAAGAGAATTTATTTCAAAAGAGGACCTAATTAGGCAAGCAAGGTACCCCATTCTACATATGTCAGTCAGCATCTTTTAAAAGCAACCCTAGGGGGGTTGCCTGTGTGGCTCAGTCAGTTAAGCTTCTGCCTTCAGCTCAGGTCATGATCCCAGGGTCCTGGGATGGGGCCCAGCATCAGCCTCCTTGCTCACCAGGGAGTCTGCATCTACCTCTCCCTCTGCTCCCCACTCATGCTCGTGCTCTCTATCAAATAAATGTAACCTTAAAAAAAAAAAACAACCCTAGGGCTTGCACAATGAACATATAAACAGTCTCATGCAGAGATGGGGGAAGTATATGCGTTTAACAAGTACTTCTGCTCACCAAGACTGATTTGATTCCTATTATTGCTGAGTACCTCCAAACAGATCAGCCCTGAGCCTGGATATGGCTCTCTTTCTTAGAGCAACTGGTCAACCATTTGGTGGCAGGTTGATTACATTAGAGTTCCTCCATTGTGGAAAGGTAGTAGTTAAGCCTCATTGCTATGAATGTTTACTTTAGATATGGATATGAATTTCCTATCCATCATGTTTCTGACAACACTACCATCTGTAACCCCACTAAATACCTGCTCAGTGAATTTACATTCTGTACTACTTTTGATCAAGAGACTCGATTATATCAAAGAAGTGAGGCAATTGGCTGCTGAATCATGTGATTTGCTGGTTTTACCATGTTTTCTGTTGTATTACATTGTATTCTACCCAGAAAACAAAATTTTGTGAAAGTGGTTTTTAGGTCCATAAACAGAATACATGGGTCTATAAATCAAGTAGTGAAGATAAAAGTGTTACCTCTTAACTTCACTGCCAGTGACCCACTCATAAAATTTTTATTTCCTGCCCCTATAACTGAACTCTGCTGATTTAGAGGAATTAGTATGAGAGAAGAATATTTTCACATGGGAATGTGATAATGGTTCAATTGAATTGGACTTTGAGAATTACCTGGCTACATTATTGACCCATATGACTGAACCAACAAATGGAAAAAAAAATAATAAAGTTGCTATGCTGGGAAAGGTGATCAGTTCTAATTATCAGGGAGAAATAGTATTGCTACTACTACTCATAAGAAGACAGTATCTAAGCTCAGCAGGCAATCTGGGCTGCATCCTTGGAGAAGGATGAAATGAATGAGTCCATTGTCTTGAAAAGTAATAATGGCCAAACTGACTCTAGAAGACATAGAATATCTAAATAGACCAATTACCACCAAAGCGATAATTTTTTTGGTACTCCTTAAAAAAACAAACAGAAAAACATTGACTCTGATATTTTCAAGATATCTCTACCATACCTTTAAGGAATGGGAAACTTCAATTCTATTTAAACTATCTAAAGCATCAGGAAAAAAAAAGAGGGGGGAACACCCAAATTGTATTTATAGAGCTCACATGAAATTGATATCAACGTCTGATGATGCAAATCCAAAAAAGGAAAATTATAGATTGATCTACTTGTGTATGAATGCCAAGCAATTCTTAATTAAAAAAAGAATAGATGGATATGTTCTCAACATTATAAAAATATCTCATTTTAAAGCCTACATGGAGAAACTTGAGGTAGTCTCATTAAATTCAAAATATGGCACTGACATATGAATTGATCAGTAGACCTCAACCTCAATAGTTCAGAAGAAATCCACACACATATATAGTTACACGTATATATTTAATATATGTTAAGGTGGTATTTGAAATCTGTAAGAGGAAGATCACCAAATGAATTATATTGGGACAGGTGGATAGTCATTTGGCAAAAGAGTGAAGTCAAATCCCAATTTTATATCTCTATTAAAAGAAATTTTAGGGGCGCCCTGGTGTCTCAGTCCAAGTGTCTGCCTTTTAATCATCATAATTGCCTTTTATAGGAAGTATTCTTATTGTTCTCATATTGCAGATGAGGAAATTGTAAAACCAAATTGGACAAATAACCCAAAGTCACGGTTGGTAAGTGGAAGAGCCAAGACTTAAGATGAATTATTTTGACTCTAGCACCCACTTTTTGGGGGGTGACAAACCTGAATTGTTTCAACAGCAAGTAATTGGGGAATAGGATAAACTCTCAAGGGTGTATACCCCTTGATCCAGTAATTCTAATTCTAGAAGTTCGTCCTGAAGTTACATGCAAATAGATGCAAAATGACATTCACTGCAGTAAAGGAAGATTGGAAACAACCTAAATGTACATCTCCAGGGGACTAATTACATTTTAAAAAATTTTTATTTATTTACTTGACACAGAGAGTGAGTGCACACAAGCAAGGGGAGTGGCAGGCAGAGGGAGAGGAAGAAGTAGTCTCCCTGCTGAGCAAGGAGCCCAAAGAGGGGCTCCATCCCAGGGTTCTGGGATCGCGACCTAAGCTGAAGGCAAACCCTTAACTGACTGAGCCTCCCAGGTGCCCCTCCAGGGAACTAATTACTTAAATTGAGGCTCATCTATATAAAAATGCTCCTCAGCTTTAAATAAAGTGAGAGTCACACTCTAATGATATGAAGTCCTCTCCAAAATACAGTAAAAGGAAAAAAAGCAAGATACAGAATAATGGGTAGGAATGCTGCCATCTACGTAAAAAGCCAAAGAACATATACATTCATTTATATACATGCATAGAATATTTCTGGAAAAATTCTTAAAGTGGTACCAGTGGTTGTCCCCTAGGAAAGAAAGTGGATATCAAGGAATGAGCTGAAAACAGGGATTTTGAATTTTGTACCATGAAAATGTGTCCGTCTGTACAGAAGACAACAGAGAATGTGATTCTCAAATATAGAACATTTGCACTGAGATCACTTTGTGAAGACTATAACTTAGTGCCTCACACAGACTTGGGTGTAAATTCGAACACTGGCTGGTCTACTGAGAGGGACAGGGGCTTTGGAGCTCTTCTGGTTCCAGGCAACATTGCTTCTCCCCCAGCTTTGGCATTGGCTGGAGGGAAGATAAGTTCTTAGAGCTCTGTGTGCCTGGGGCGAGATCCCACTTCTCATACCCTACTTTCCAACCTCAACTGCTGCAGACCATTCTTTCATACCATGTTACTCCCTAAGGCCCTTCATCAGTTGTATTGCCATTCCTCTAAGGCTCTTCCTGTGTATCCTCTAACCCTACACCATCCCCACTGTCCATAACTTGAGACAGTATTTTATTCTGCCCTGTGGAATGAAGAGTCCATCATTAGCAAAAATCCCCTATATTTTCAGCTACTTTCCCCCAAATTTCCCTTGCCTCCTTGCTTTAGTAGAGAGACCCAGTTCTCCCGGGATTTATAGCTTCCCCTACAGCCCTCAGGTGGTAAATGTTTTCTCTGTCATACATTTCATACTGGTCCTGGAGGTGTTGTCAATGTCTTGATATCTTTCTTTCTTCTCACTGCTGTTTTGAGACCATTTTCTTTCCTCTCTTAAAAATCCTCATTTTTGAAGCTCAGTCCATTAAATACCACTAGCTTAGTGCTACTTGTTGTGATCCTGTGCAGACTACTGGTTCATGCTTCTTACTCCATGAAGACATTAGCTTCTGTCTCACTGTCATTCTCTACAGCATTACTGCTGCCATAATTCTATGTGTTTTTATAGATGTTCTTTCAGTTTTTAGCTTCTTCAAAGATCTTGATCCTACACTTCATTCATTTGCCAGAATCATATTTTTAGAGTAGTGATTCTCAAGGTGTGATCTCTGGCCCACCATCATCAGCATCACCTGGACACTTGTTATAAATAAAATCTCAGACCCCAGGTTACTGAGTCCAAAATTCCTGGGTCTGGGACCCAAAAATTTCTGTTTTAAGAAGGCCTTCAGGGCGCCTGGGTGGCTCAGTGGGTTAAAGCCTCTGCTTTCGGCTCAGGTCATGATCTCAGCGTCCTGGGATCGAGGCCCGCATCGGGCTCTCTGCTCAGCAGGGAGCCTGCTTCCCCCTCTCTCTCTGCCTGCCTCTCTGCCTCCTTGTGATCTCTCTCCCGCTGTGAAATAAATAAATAAAATCTTTAAAAAAAAAAAAAAAGAAGGCCTTCAGATGATTCTGATGAATATGAAGTTCATCAGGTTCTATTATTATTACCAGTCTCCCTTTCAAGCATCCTACCCTTCATGTGGCTATTGGCCTCTGTCTTTCTAACTTTATTGACGTAATCTCTCAACTCCTAAAATTTTTCATTCCCCACCCTGAGACCACAATTAATTGATTCTACCACTTTTTCATTAGTTCTTAACTCTTCTTGTGTTGTTGCTTTCCCCTTATCCAGCCATAATTTGATTAGTCTTTGACTATTCTTTTTCACATAACACAAGAGTAGACAAATTTTATCAGCTCCACCTTCAAAATTTATCTGGAATCTAACTTTTCTTATAACCTCCACTTTACTCAATCCAAGCACAATCATTTATCACCTGGAATATTGCAACTGTTCTTACTTTGTTCTTGTACCTACAGCGTCTGCTTTCCACACACAGGCTTGAGTGATCCATTTAACATCCAGAGTTATGTTGCTGTGCTGCTCAAAAATCACCATGCTTCTCCTCTCACTCAGAACAAAAGCCAAAGTCCTTGTCAATGCCTGTGAGTGATCTGATTTTCCCTGTCCAGGAAGTCATTTCTTCCACTTTGTCCTTCCTCTCTCCCACTATGAAGTTTCATTCTATCCTTAGAACTTATTATCACGTAACATACTCTGAATTCTCTTAGTATTTCTATCTCCTGCCATTAAAATGGAAGCTTCATGAAGGCAGAAGCTTGCTTGTTCACTGATAGAGCTTCAGTTTCTAGAACCCTGTCTGGCAAATAGTATGCCTGTAGTTATTTGTGAATAAATGAATGGATGCTACTACTATCTATATGGCTGAAGGCTATAACTACCCTTTTATTCATTCATCAAATATTTGATCATCTATTATATGCCTTGAAGTAAGAAAATAGAATATGGAGAAAAGCCCCAGAGTTTCAAGTCTAATATAGGAGTACAAATAATAAATAGATATAAAATGATAATAGTGTAAGAATCAAGCTTGGAAAGTGTATGGACCTGTAAGAACAAATGATGAGGGGTAATGACCTAGCTAATGTCACAAAGCCAAGGAGGCCATCGAAGTCTTTCCTAAGGAAGTGATGACTGAGTAAAGGTTAATCGGACAAAGTAGCTTTGGTGGCAGTAAGTGTGGGTGGGTGGACAGGGCAGAGTCGGAGCAATGCCGACTCTGTGGGAGAGGGAGCCTGGTATGTACGAGGGGCTGAGTAAAGCAGAGAGCGGCTTGGGGAGGCAGCCTGAGAGAAGAGAGGTTGGAGACTTACTAATTATGTCTCTTTATTCTACTCAATGATGAACATCCTTAAAAAAAATCTTGCTTTATTCAATAGAAATCCTCCTTCTGATCTCTAAATAGGTATCAAATTGCTACCTAATTTTTATATACTTAGACTCTAGCTTCATAATCATCAAATTAAGAGCACCCAAAAGGAAAAGATAAATGAGAAAATGAATACATGCTCTGGTGAAAAATTGGCTTTGTTGATTTATGTTTTAAAAGTGCTCAATTTATCAGGATGTCTAAGGAATGGAACATTCTGATTAATTTATTTAGTTTCTGTTGCCATTGTTGTAACTGAGGCTTAATTAATTTGCTTAAGTCATTTTAGGAAATCTTGGATAATTCTGCCTCTTTCCCGATGAAGGGGATTGTGTCACAGAGGTTGAATGGGACATATGTATGGCATATACTTTGTACATATATATATTTAAAGGCTATAAGCCTGCAACTACAACATGCTTATACTCATAAGCCCCAAGTGACTGTTTCTTATTTCCAAAAACTTGTTTCCTGACAGTCATGATATAGGAAGAGGGGCAAATAAAAGTTGGTTTTCATGGTAACGTTTGAAGACTACCATTTGCTACCTAGGCACTTTCCATCCTGGGACTGCCTCTGACTAAGAAATGAAGCAGGTCTTTCAATAAATATGCCAGGGAAGGAAAACTTAATTTGGATATTTAATCTGAGTCTTGGCCTCTGAAGTTTAGAACAAGTGTCTTGTCTTTGTTGTGTTTTAATGAAAGTGAGCTTAGTCCTTCCTGGTTAAAGGATAACAGTCCTGTCCTTTATGGCAGTTTTTTTGTTTTGTTTTGTTTTTACCTGATCCAGAATCATACATTGCATCACCTGTCCTCTCTCTAGCCTCCTTTAATTGGGACCAGGTCCTCAACTTTCTTATACAGTATTGACAGTTTTTAAGAGTTTAAGGCAGTTATTTTGAGAATGCCCCCACAACTAGGGTCCCTCTGAGGGTTTCTTCATTGACCCACGTTACACACTTTGGGCAGGTTACCATAGAAGTGCTGTGTGCTCGGTGCTGTGTATCTCGCATCACTGGGTATCATGGGGCTTATGTGTCCATTTGTACATTAAGGTTATGGCCAACTCTGATCACTGGACTAAGGCAGAGTCTGCAAGATTTCCCCCATTGTCAATGTCCCCTTCTACCCTTTGTAATGAGAACAGTAAGGAGGGCCAGAGTTTAAGAATAAGGAAACATTTTGTTCCCCAACTGACTGTCACTGATGGTTTTACCATCCTTTGCTGATTCTGGCCTGAATTCATTATTAATGGGTGAAAATAGTGATTTTCTGTCATTTCTTCCATATTCATTGCCATTCTACTACAAGACAGAGTTTTCTCTTCTCCCTCCTTAGTATGGTATAGTCTTTACTCCATTTTGTATTGTCCCCGGTTTGGCAATGAGAGTTCCAAGATATTGGGTCTTTCATCAGGTTTTTAAAAATATAAATGATATAAAAAATAGTTAATAGAGGCACACAGAATAAAGTGGGAATGAGAAGCCAGAGAGGTGACTTCTGTTGGGGATTAGGAACATCTTTAGTGAGGATGTGGTATTGAAGTGAGCTTTTAAAAAGTGGCAGAATTGGGGGTGCCTGACTGGCTGAGTGCCTAGAGCGTGCCGACTCTTCATCTCAGGGTTGTGAGTTCCAGCCCCATGTTGAGCATAGGGTCTACTTGATTTAAACAAACAAACAAACAAACAAACAAACAAAAAGTAGCAGAACTTTCACAGAAATGGTGGTTAGGTAGAGTGGGAAGAAAAACGGAGGGATGCCTGGGTGGCTCAATTGATTAAGTGTCTGCCTTCGGCTCAGGTCATGATCTCAGGGTCCTGGGATCAAGACCTGCATCGGGTTCCCTGCTCTGCGGGAAGTCTGCTTCTCCCTCTCCTCCCTGCTCGTGCTCTCTCTCTCTCTCCCTCTCTCGTTATCTCTGTTGCTGTCTCATTCGGTCTCTCTCTCTCAAATCTTAAAAAAACAAAAACAAAAAACAAAACAACCTGTCTGAGAAGGAGCGCCTGGAGTGTCTGGTATTTGGCAGGTAATTCAGTAGTTCAGAGCATGATGGGGAATCAGAAATGGAACAGAAAAACCTCTGCACTTACTGAGCTTCGTGCTAGTCTCTGCTTAGAATTTCCTCTCCTGCCCTGCTCCTGCTGTCTGGCTAAGGGGGTAAGATGAGGTGTGAGGAAGGAGGGAATTCTAAGCAGTGAAAACCACAGGAGCCGAAAGCCCCACTCAGATGATATTCCCCTTTCCTGATCCCCGGTGAGATCTCATACACTCCTAGGGTGATTGGTGCCTCCCCACTAACAAGTCTATTTTGTGCTGTTTCTATGTGTTAGATACGTTTTCCTCCTTTAAAGCACAAACCATGCATCAGTCACTTTGCTCTGGTACTCAGTGCAAATGCTCAATCAACATTTCTGGAATATGTGTGAGAGAGGAAGGGGTGGGCTAGGTTGCAGTTGGTTGGGGAAGGGCTCTGAGTGTCACTTGAGGGGGTTCAGGGTTGGCCACAGGCAGTGAGGAGCCCTGGTAGCTCTTCGGCTGGTGCAGACCCGATGGAGGTGTAATGTGGAGGTCACAGAAGGGAGAACAGCGAGATGCCCCGCAGGAGCCAGAACGTGCTGGCCAGGAAGGACAGAAGGCACCGAAACAGAGAATTACCATCTCATGAACTGGGCACTCGTTTGAATGCCCAGGAAGGATTGGAAGGAAAAAAGGAACTGAGCAACGTTTTGAGATTTTTAAGACTGGGTGATAAGGAGACTGCCACAGGTCACTTAGCAAAATAACAAGCACAGGGACAATGACAGAGACTATAGGCAGTTCAGCATGGTCCTGTCTTTTTCTCATCCAGTACGAGGATCCCCCTGAATTCAAAACTGTGTGTCCTGTTGAAAGATGGTATTATATCAAATATGATGAGAAAGGAAATACTGTCTCGGCTTGAGGCACAAAAACCGATGTTGGTGTAACGGACTTTTTCCATTTGGCTTTAGGGATGGTTTTATTAAAAGCAGATGCTATAACTTTTTTTTTTTTTAACCTTGAAACATGGCCCTGTGACAGCAGCTTACCTTGAAAGGAATGGTCATTAGCATTCTTTTGGCTCCTCCTGCACCTTCCTAACAGAAAATTTGCTTTGCACCTGCTCCAACTGGGTTCTAAGTGATAAGCATCTTGCAAGCCCAGAAAATTGTAGTATCAAATCTCAGCCCCAACTGTGAGGCAGCACTCTCATCGAATCCCTGCTGAGAGGCTTTCTTTCCCAGTTCCCCAGGGAAGAGTCCTTTCTCCTCTGGCTCCTTTTCAGGCTTGAACTTCGACCTAACCCTCTTTTTAGCTCCCAGCATGCATTGCTCTGGGCGCTGGCCCTGACCCAGCCCTGCCCTCAGATTCTGCCCCACCCTGGCCTCATCCACAGGTCAGACTGGGTAGCCCTGGGGTCACTGGGGAGCCCAATTCTAATAATGAGCATATTTATTTCAGGAGAGGAAGTAAACCTTTCTGTTCTTTGCAGCTTATTGGTTTTTTCCCCCCAGAAATAAATGCTGATGGGACATTTGATATATTATCTATGATTTGGTAAATAAACATGAGCATCCCCTAATAATACTCACAAAGTTGCTTTCATCCACATTTTCCTTCATAATTGAAATGCTTTGTTATAGCTCATGATTTAAGAGGAATATACCTATTGAACTGCTGGAAAAACGTAGCTATGTTTGGGAAAACTCAAAAGAATTTCAAGTAGGAACAGCAAATACTATTTAAATAGATGTATAACATTCTGACTGAACTGAATGTATGGTTTTAAAGGGAAAGGAAAAAGATGCTGATGAAGATTGTACAACTTTGTCTTTGTTTGCCTCGTAGGTTTTTCAAACAGACCAAAGTCATTAAAAGTAATTCTCAACCCCCAAAGCCACAAAAAAGAAGCTACCCAGGTCTATTATGAGAAGGTTGAACCACTGTTGAGGATTGCAGGAATAAAGACTGATGTTACAAGTAAGTCATTTTTCAGAATATAATTTTGCCATTAAAAAAAGTCATACTTAAGGAAGCAAAACAATCTGTATTTGTTCTTAAGCCAAATTGAGGAAACTACCTATAATAGCTAAAGTTTTTTATGTGTTCCTATAACGTACTACAGCCAACCCTAAGGATTCTCACTTATTTTGTTTTGTTCATTATGTTATTAGAATGTCAGTATTTTCTTCAGACCTTTTTTCAGACTTTAAAAATGATTAGGAATCATTTCAAAGGGAGCTGTACACTTTTTGATATCTTCATTGAGATGTTGGCTATTTACACATTATTTCTGCAGTTTGGCAAGCAATTGATTTTTGCTCACTTAAATGTTTGATGTCTTTCCATGGAATCCTTCATTAGGTGGTTTTTGTTCTGACTCTGACCCCTGCTGGTTAGGTCAAAACTAAACACGTAACTGCTGGTTTAGATGAATTCAGAGAAGCCAGTTGCTTAAATTCATTGTCTAAAATAAGAAAGGTGTTTAAGTTTGTGCTGAGGAAAATAGAAATTTGGCAATGTTAAAGTTAATAGAAAGAAGATTAGCAAAATCCTTTTCAATTTTTTGAAATTGGTGACCAAATTCCTTTTTTCCTTTGAGACTGATTTTTCCCGTGGGGTGAGGGGGAGGGACTGAGAAGGAGGGTCGATGCTATCAAAAACCACAACCCCAGTTTATCTGATTTTATTTCTATGTAGCTTCACTAACACACAGTGCAAATTTCTAGTAAATTTAAACTGATGAAGAGTATTGCATAATAAACCTGTTCAGAAGACAAAGCCAGAGTGTACTTGGATTCTCCTAGTCTCATGTATAAATTCCTGGAGAAGGGATTCAGAGTGACATGGTTTTTTTCACCTGAAACTGGGGGAGATGGGTCTCTCAATGTAAGATTTGATGCCCTCACCTCATGACTTGATGGGTTGGGGTAGAAGAAGTTTCTTAAAAATTTTTTTTTAAGATTTTTATTCATTTGACACAGCACAAGCAAGGGGAGCAGCAGGCAGGAAGAGAGGGAGAAACAGGCTCTCCGCTGAGCAAGGAGCACGATGCGGGCCTCGATCCCAGGACCCTGGGATCATGACCTGAGCTGAAGGCAGAGGCTTAATGGACTGAGCTACCCAGGTGCCCCTAAATTTTCTTTCTTAACAAAAAGCTCAGCCACTCCAAAGACCTCTATTACAATGGAGGTTCAAGAGAAATTACCATGAAAAATTCAGGAGGAAATTCTGACTAGAAATTGTAGTGAGAATTTAATCTTTTACCTTTGTGGGTTTGGGCTTACTTAGAGGTAATTTAAAAAGAAAAGAAACAATTCTTATCTACCATTCCTTCCCACTGAAGATTTTCAAAGATTGGTGGGGAAAAATTTGAAATTCTTATTAGGTGGAGACCATTAAAAGTTGAATAAACTTATCAGCAAACTTAATAGCGTTGTTTTGTTTCATTGATTTAATATCCAGGACAGTTTTATGTATATACTACTGTATATCTTTCAGTTCAGGAAACTCTGGTAGAATGCCTTGTGTTAAACACTGTGTAGAATGCAAGGTGAGTAAATTATACTATCTGCTCTTGTGTGGCTTTTAGTTTATTGGGGATTCAAATAAATATAATTGGGATATATATACAAGAACCCTGGTATCTCAGAGGGTGATATTTTGATCAGAAGACTCAAAAGTATTTGAACTAGACTGTTTTGGAGAGTCAGAGTGTGTGTGTGTGTGTGTGTGTGTGTGTGTGTGTGTGTGTGTGTGTGTGTGTGTGTGGTTTTCTATGCATAAGCAGAAGAAGCAGAAGAAGAAAAGTAAGGGAAGGAAGGCAAGCTTGCAAGCACATATAAGTGGTGTGTGTGTGTGTGTGTGTGTGTGTGTGTGTGTATGTGTGTGTAACCCATAATATCTTTGGAATTCTCTAGTTTGCTTTGGCTTCTTCATCTTAAATTTGATCCTTTATCATCATGAAATTGCTGACAGTGGATTAGATCCTTCTTCATTCAAATCAAGTGGGATAGGGAGAGGTGTGTGTATGTGAGAGATCCAACATGCTTTAATACTGAGCAAGGATTAAAATTTTCTCCTGTCAGTTTAACTGTCTTATAATGTGTGTCCAACCTAGAGCATTCACTCTCTTAGCTCTTAAGACCCATCCCATGGGCTGGAAGTAGGACTCCCTTTTCCTAAAGGCTGAAAATACCTGAACTGAATTTGGGTTCTGCTAGGAAGAATATAAAAAAAGCCAAAGTGGCTTCTGGGAAGGCTCCCAACCATGTACGCTGGAGGAAGTTTAAATCCAGATTCTGGACTGATGTTTATGCTACACTCAGTAGTTTACTCATCATGTACTGATCCAACGTTGGTGTCAGTTTTTTTTTTTTTTTTAATCATAGCATTGTCATCTGGTTTAGCAGAGGTGATCCTGCCAACAGAATAGATATTAGAAAGGAAGAGATAGAGCCTAGAAAAAAGACTGGTGCGTGAAGAAACCTGATGGAAGGTAGAGGAAATGATCAGAATGTCCTCGCTTTCTTTTGTATTGAAGAGTTTTATGTCCTAGGGCTCTTTTCCCCCTAAATTTGTAAATATTATTTAATATTACATTTAGTTTAACATAAAATTAGAACATTTCATAAAGCAAAGGAAGAATTTTCTTATATATTTGTGCAGAATGGCTAATTATTAGCTGCCTAACACTCCTCCTACAGGCAAAATTATAAAACTGCATCTTTTGCGTATAAAACCATTTTAGTATGTATATTAGCTACATATTTATATTTTAAAAGTTTGCTGTTTTGTGCAAAGGACCGAATAAATGTATGGATACTTGAAAAGCTTTAAAATCTTCCTGCCTGTCTCACAGTGTAAGTTTTGTGGTTTGAGTCAGATAATATATTTGAAACTACCTTGTATATTATGAAGTACCATAGAAAGATGGTCATAATGCTGTGCATGTCTGTTTCATAAATTATGAAATAGATTCAATTCACACCTTGAAAGAAAAAATATATGAAAGCATAAAACAGAAAGGTACGTATTTTCTGCACGTCCAGCGTGACCATTATTTTAACGAATCTTGTGTGCATTGCTGAGTCTAAATGGAATATAAACTCCATAATAAATTCTCCATGATGATAAATTCACTAGGAGATAGTGCTTAGATAAATGAGGCAGGATTTGAATCGTTGTAGTTAGATATGTACATTTTAAAGGATTTTTTCTATGTTTCTTTTAAAAATGAATAGCAAAATTAATAGTTGGACTAAAAAGTAGGTAGAGGATCTGAAAAGCCATTTTCCCAAAGAAGATCTACAGATGGGCAACAGGTACATGAAAAAGGTGCTCAACATCACTAATCATCAGGGAAATGCCAGTCAAAACCTCAGTGAACTATATTACCTCATGCTGTTGGAATGGCTATTAGACAAGTGTTGGTGAGGATGTGGAGTGAAGGGAACCCTTGTGCACTGTGGGTGGGAATGTCACTTGGTGCAGCCACTGCAGAAAACAGTATGGAGGTTCCTCAAAAATTTAAAAATAGAAATACCATATGGCCTACCAATTCCACTTCTGGGTATTTATTCAAAGGAGAAGAAAACACTAACTCAAAAAGATAGCAGCACGCCCATGTTCATTGCTGCACAATAGCCAAAGCATGGAAGCAACCTCAGGGTCCATCAGTAGATGAATGGAAAATAAAATGTGGTGTCTATGTGTGTATGTGTACATGTGTGTGCATGTCTACACACACATACACACGATGGAATATTATCTGGTCATAAAAAAGAAGGAACTCCTGACATTTGTGACAACATGAATGGACCTTGAGGGCATTATGCTAAGTGATCTAAGTCAGAGAAAGATAAATTATCATCTGATCTCCCTTATTTGTGTAATCTTTTTTTTTTTTTTTTAAAGATTTTATTTATTTATTTGACACACAGAGAGAGATTACAAGTAGGCAGAGAGGCAGGCAGAGAGAGAGAGGAGGAAGCAGGCTCCCTGCTGAGCAGAGAGCCCGACGCGGGCCTCGATCCCAGGACGCTGAGATCATGACCTGAGCCGAAAGCAGAGGCTTTAACCCACTGAGCCACCCAGGCGCCCGTTATTTGTGTAATCTTAAAAAAAAAAAAAAAACAAAAAATAATCCCCCAACTGAACACAGTGATATAGAGAACAGATTGTTGGTTGCCAGAGGTGGGTGGTGGGAAATGGGAGAAATGAGTGAAGGGTGTCAGAAGGTATAAACTTCCACTTAAAAAAAAAAAGAATCACCACATTAATAAAAATATACTTTTCCTTTTGGTTACTGCTGAAACCCTAACTACTTCTTTTTTTTTTTAAGATTTTATTTATTTGACAGAGAGAGAGAGATCACAAGTAGGCAGAGAGGCAGGCAGAGAGAGAGGAAGAAGCAGGCTCCCCGCTGAGCAGAGAGCCTGATGCGGGGCTCGATCCCACGACCCTGAGATCGTGACCTGAGCCAAAGGCAGAAGCTTTAACCTACTGAGCCACCCAGGTGCCCCAACCCTAACTACTTCTGAATATAGATCAGCGTCTTTCGAAATACTTGAGCTGAAGTTGTATCCCTCCTCTGCTACCACCACCAGCGCAGTATCTTACCTAATAATGGTATCAGAAAAATTTCTGGAAGAACTTAGAATGGAGTTGCTTTTTTTCTAATAACTTGTTGGCATTTGAATCGAGGAAGAACATGAGTGGTAAGCCCAAGATGGTCTATGATAACCTTTCTTTATCTTTCTCCCAAAACAGAGCAGATTTCAGGAATTGTATTATTTAAGGTGTAAGAAAGTTTTTGAGAGATCATAGATTCATAGGATAATTCATAGAACAATAAAGTGAAAAAAGGCAACCGAGAAATCAAACTGGAAATAACTTTAGAGTGATCTAGTTGAATTTTCCCCGTGTGGAGGAGTGTAGGTGTGGCTGTACTCATGGATGAATTCTCAACCTTTGTTTGGGCACCCTATGTCAGTGTCTGTCATTACGGGATAATACTGCTAGTCATTCCTGAGATCAGGGCCACTGTGCCTGTGGATATTAGAAAAGGCACTGTTTTTGTGCTAACTTATATAAGGGTGCCCCTCTTTCTTGTCAGATTCAGCCCAAGGCCACCAGCATGTTGACTTAGGTATACTGGCTAGATGGCAAAGTTATCTGCCCTTTTGACCAAAGGCCTCTGTGCAAGGCAGGAACTGCAGGGAGAACTTGTGAGCTGACTTTTGCCTCCTTGTAATTTTAAGAGTCGATGTTCTCTTTTGCACTAATACAGAATAAATGTGTCCCATCTTGCATATAAGAGTCTTTAAAGTATTTGAAACAGGGAATATGTCTTCCCTCATTCTCTCTTGTTCATGATAGGCAGTTCCATCTCTTTCGGTCAATTTTTTGTGTTGACAAACTGCTAGACCTTATCATACTCACCATCATTATCATGGTCAAAGACACTTCTCTGAATTTAGCCTTGTCTCTGCCAACTCAGGGCTCATGGGAATGCCTAGTCCCCAGATAATTTTTATATCCTATCTGGCCCTGGTGTAATTGTGGAGTTCGTTCTCACTTGTTTGTTTTTGTTTTTTGTTTTTTTCCTGCTTCTAGGGTCATGAGTTTAACTTATGACACTTTTACCAGATCTCCTCTTGGATTTTTTTTCCTCCTTGGCTCTTGGTCTCTATTAACACCTCCCCTCCCTGGAAATGCCTCCTGTTACTCCTGCTCTCACCCAGCAGAAAGCTAGGCAATTTGATAAAATTGAGTCACAAAAGATGCTAGTAGGCCGGGGGATTATTTCTTTCCAATTTTACCTGCATTATAATAAAAATCTGGAGAGGACTTGTTCATGCATCATATCCAGCTAAAGAGAGCTTTCTGAGTGAAAGATTCTTTTTGTTACTCCTTAAATAATTGTGGATGTATATGGCGAATCCTGTTTCTAATACTCAGATGTCCAGGGCTTAGAGCTTTGTCTCTGGTGACAGTGAAGGCTCATCCGTGGAGGTTATGTAGAAAAAGGATAGGATCAAATATGCAAGAAAGTCATTCTGGGGAGAGTAGGATAAAGGTTGGAGGCAGACTGGGGAAGAGACTATTGTTCTATCCACACTGAAAAATATTAGTGCTAGACCATGGGCATTGGCTTGAGATGGCTTACTATAACAACAAAGACCAAAACAACTGGTCTTGACCTTGGCGTGGCTGCGGACAGTGAGGAGGGAGAGAAGCTTGGAAGTAATTTTCCTGTCTTGGGTAGCAGGGAGGAGATGATGGAACACAAAGAACAATATATTTGAGAGGCAATCTGAAGGTGGAAATAATAGATTCCATTTGGAGCTAAGTTGATAGTACCTATAGGCCATCTCAGTATCTTATCCCATTATAGAATTTTATCACCAGACCAAGTAAAGTTTCTTGAAATCTAAGTCTCATCTGATTTTACTTCAGTCTGTTTCCTCATCAACATTCAGCATTAACATCAAGACATTACTTTCCTCCAATCTCATCTTCTTGAGGAAGTAATATATAAATTAAAGTTTAGGGTGGGTGGGGGAATCCCAGCCCTGAGAATTGAATTCAAAGCCTTGCCTCCATCCGAAGAATGGAATCTCCAAATTTCCCAAATAGAAGGGGCATCGGGTGTCATTCTTATCAGAAAAGGAAAGAAAGTGAAAGAAAAGGCCAGTAACTTTTTGAAACTGCTTTTGTCTAGCGGTCTATTCCTTATGTTTGTTTGGAATGGGATGATTTGAATTTGGCTCTTTCTGACTCCAGGGCCCCTAATATTATGTCTAAATACACACTTCAATTTCTTCTACTTATATGAATAGTAGCCCAGAGTATTCTCTATCCCTTTTCCCTGTTGTTTTTCTTTATAATCACTTATTACTATTTTATATCGTAAATTTATGTTTTAAAATTAGTGTCTTGTTTCTGTCTCCAGAGTATGAGCTCCCTGTTGCCAAGGACTTCATTCTTTTTGTTCATTTTCCTAATATATTGTAATCAAGTTTCTTTCATCTTTTCTCTTTGTTCCAGGTCACTATTTTTTTTTAACTTTTCCAATGTCATTTTAAAAATTACTCTTCTTGGATAATTTGCATCAATATATCATCAAATTCTACCTGCAAGATCAAAGAAATAGAATATTATTTAAAGTATAAATTTTTCGTAAATAGTTTTAAAGCTAATTTTGTTTTGTATTTGAAAAGCTTTACTGGAGTAAGCTTCAGCCTAAAAGCAAGATTTGGTAAACTGATTCTCAGCATAAATATTTCTTCATAATATCATTAAGTATTTTCAGCGTGCGTATGTATATAACCTTTTATTTTGTATTTTTAAGGCTGCAACTACTTGCTGAGGTTATAAATGATCAACACAACATTTATGATAACTTAACCTCCCAAGTTTATTAATATTAATATTTTATACATAGTTTTCTCATAGCTTTCTTCTGATTAGAATTTAATATAGAGAAGTTTTATTCATGTGAATGTTAACAGCATTTAAATAAGCTGTGGGAGAATTACAATGTAATGCTGCTGGATACAGAATGATTCTTTTCGACACCAAGACTAATAATTCTTAACAATATCCAAAAACATTGTAGGAAAAGCTTGAACCATGCTGGCACCAGGGACAGACAGGCATGAAAGATTAATGTAATCTTGCATATAATGATGCACATTCTTACACAAAAAATCCATCTGCAATGTCATGTCAGTCAGCAGAAATCTTTGATGGGTGGATACAGCTGGGCTGTCTCTTCTGACAGCACTGCCCTAGAAAATGCTAAATGTGGTTGGGATGCTTGGTGCCATCTGCAGTGTGCCAGTTTGTCCTGTCTCCACTGGCACTTACAGTACTGGGTAGGACATCACGACTGTAGAGACCGCGATAGGGAGTGACAGATTCATTTCCTCAGAGGCTCAGGCGCTGGTTGGGTCCGTGCCACCTTCCTCCTCGGCTTTGGGTCTGTTATCATTGGTGTTGGCTTGGCTTCCTTATTTTCACGTCCGGCTGCTCCCCTTTTTAGTCTAGCAGGTCCAGATCCACATTCTTCTAGTATGTAAATCTTACAGTAACCTTTCCGCTAATTCATTCGTGTGAGGTTGCCAAAGCGATTTAACATTGACTGTTTGATGCCAGCTAATGTGCCTTATTTTCAAAATACTGTTGCTCTTGGGCTTCTGATTTAAAGGAAATGTATCTTCTTTATAATATCAGGAAGGGAACACTGAACAGACAGGCACCAAGATAAATGATCTGACTGCTGTGTGTGGTGGGATAGCCCCAAATGACTTATGTAGTTGGAACAAATATATGACCCTCTTTTACATAAAGCTATAAAACACATCAGGCAAGTAACACTTAATCCTCTTTCCCATGATTAAGATATAAATATTCAGGATAAATGTTGTTTTATGACCTGACCATATGTTTATGATATTATTTTGCCAAACTAAGTGAAAGAGTACAGATCGGTTGTTTAAAACGTTAACGTGTGTTTTTGGGTTTTGTTTTTAAATAGTAACAGAATATGAAGGGCACGCTCTGGCGCTGCTGAAGGGTTGTGAACTCCAGGAATTTGACGGGTAGGTTATGTCATCGATCCGTATGTGTCCCATGGCTTATGTTCTGAAATGTTTTCATTAGTTTCTAGCCACATATTTGGGGTTTATAAATATTTCAGTATTTGTGGTGTATGTAACTAGACTATTTCTTTTGTATCTATGTACTAACAATTAATGATAACAGTATGGCATGGTCCTCGGTCTCTCAGGATCAGGCATAGGAAAACAAAAGGAGAAATATGTAAGTACTGGGAAATCAAAGAGGACCATATCATACTGACCTAATGTGCGTACATCCGAATCTGTAGTCCTTAGTTCTTGGCTTTAACCATGTGACTATTTAGAAAAGCATTGATGGAAGGTCATGTGATATAACCGTATTGGGATCTTCTTTTGAAATTTATTGATAGTGTTAATAGCTACCCACTGGTTCATTTGGCTGTGATTGCGGGTAAATATTTTATACACACAAATATATTGGAGTGCCTGGGTGGCTCAGTCCGTTAAGTGTCTGCCTTCGGCTCAGATCGTGATCTCAGTGTCCTGAGATCCAGCCCCATGTCAGGCTCCCTGCTCAGTGGGGAGTCTGCTTCTCTCTCTCTCTCTCTGCCCTTTACCCCACCGCTTTTGTCCTCACTCTCTCTCTCAAATGAATAAATAAAATCTTTAAAAATATATATATATATTATTTTTAGTATAAATAAAATATACTAATTTTAATTCTTTTATAATTTAGTGGCTACCAATTAAGTGTGTTATCCAGAGTGGGCATTGGAAAATGTCATTTGCAATGCATTGCTGGAGTGTGTAGAAATTGTTTACTCTCATGCAAACATTAGAAATGAGGCAAGTGACATTTTAATAACCATTTTTAAAAAGTGGGCAAATCAGTTTGCTAAAGTGATGGGTTGATGTGTAAGACAAAAACATTATTTTAGGGAAGAATTTTTTTACAAGAGTTGCTATTTCAGGATTTTAAAGGTGGCAAGTATGTATGTGAGTTATCTGTCACATGGTGATGGGCAGGAAACAAAATATAATATCAGGAAGGACTGTCGTGTCTTTGAACTGTAGAGTGAAAAGCTTTGCTCTTCTCAAAGAACTATTAGAATATTTTAGGAAGGAAAGTGATGCAATCAAAATAGAGCATTAGCAGGCTTGTTTTTCCAGAAGTGCTTAATATTTTTTGATAAGGAACAATATTAGTGGATGAAGAAAAAAGCTTGATAAGTAAAACAAGACTTTTCAAAAAGGAATTTGAGAGGAGCAGACCTAGATGGCAACATTACATGAATATTGAGGATGAAGAGTATGAGGTAGGAGATTACTTAAGAACTTTATACTTAGGGCGCCTAGGTTGCTCAGTGGGTTAAAGCCTCTGCCTTCGGCTCAGGTCATGATCCCAGGGTCCTGGGATCGAGGCCCACATCGGGCTCTCTGCTAGGCAGGGAGCCTGCTTCCTCCTCTCTCTCTGCCTGCCTCTCTGCCCACTTGTAATCTCTCTCTCTGTGTCAAATAAAGAAATAAAATCCTTAAAAAAAAACTTTATACTTAAAACTAGACAGATTAGCAGGCTACATTTGGCAAATGATCTTGCAAGTATTCAATTTAAGAAAAATAATTGGGTACTATACAGGGGCTAACCGAACATAATAAAAAAATTAAGATACTGAACTTTTATTAAAAATGTAGAGTATTCAAGTGTTGTAATAAAATCCTACTTTTACACTAAAAAAACTTTAAATGCCAACTACATTAAAACATAATAATTTGGGGACTCATGCCCACCAGCTACCACTATTGGTATAGTCCTGAAACACAGTCTGTGAGTATGTCAGTGTGGCTGTATTGCAAATAAGTCCTTTCTTCAAAACATGCTTATATAAATAATGAGGGTAAGTAACNATTATATAAATAATGAGGGTAACAGATATCACAGATATTAGACCCGGTCTTGCCCATCACCGTTTTGAAGTGTTCCACTANCTTATATAAATAATGAGGGTAAGTAACAGATATCACAGATATTAGACCCGGTCTTGCCCATCACCGTTTTGAAGTGTTCCACTAAATGTGCTATGTATAAATAAGGTCCATTAGTAATTATACTGTGTAAGGATGAAGAAGAATTTTGGAGAGGGGCACCTGGGTGGCTCAGTGGGTTAAGCGTCTGCCTTCTGCTCCGGTCATGATCTCAAGGTCCTAGGATGGACTCTTGCTTCCAGGTCCTTTGGACTGCAAGCCCCTTTTAATTGGAAGGGGTTGATTAATGCTTTACCCATTGCATTTCTCCTCGCCTTGCAGGAGAGCAGTGCCCCATACCGTGTAGTGGTGGTTCACCTTCTTGTGCCATGCAGACAGGTCACATCACTTGCATTGGGCTCCCTGCTCAGCAGAGAGTCTGCTTCTCACATTCCCTCTGCCCCTCCCCACTGCTTGTGATTTCTCTCTTTCAAATAAATAAAATCTTTTTAAAAATTTTGCAGAATGACAAAAGACTCAAGTGCAGTATAGTAATTTTTTCTCTAACTGAATATACTTAATTCTTGTTTATTTCACATGGCAGGTGTTGTTATTTAACAGTGTGGCCCTAAAAGGTATGCAAATCTTTTAGTTATTATCCACATATTTTTAACCACATAGTTTGACTTAACTATTCTATGATTTAAGTTCAGTGATTTAATGGTTTCTGAATTCCATTGCATGCTGATTTATTTAGGTCTTATAATAATTTAAAATTTCTATTGAGGGACGCCTCGGTGGCTCAATCGTTAAGCATCTGCCTTCGGTTCAGGTCATGATCCCAGGATCCTGGGATCGAGTCCCACATTGGGCTCCTTGCTCAGCGGGGAGACTGCTTCTCTCTCTGCCTCTGCCTGCCTCTCTGCCAGCTTGTACCCTTTCCCTCTCTCTCTGACAAATAAATAAATAAAATCTTAAAAAAAATTTTCTATTGAAAACCATCTATTTTCTAAGATTCCTTCAATATCTCATTTATTTTCATGGGCTAGTTTTTCCACTGGGATCTGGGAAAACTTAGTAAAATGGTCACTTTAAGTCACTCCACTTAGAATTACGTAGATTAGGTACATGGGGAGAACAATGGAAACATAGTTTCTTTAGACCCTTTAAGAGAACAAGTCTTTGTATATATTTTGTTTTGTTTTTTAGATTCCACATATGTATGAAATCATACTGTATTTATCTTTCTCTAACTTATTTCACTTGGTATAATACTCTCTAGGTCCTTCCATGTTGTTGCAAATGGCAAAATAAAAGAACAGATTGGTGGTTGCTGGAGGGGAGGAGGACTAGGGATGGGGGAAATGGGAGGAGAGCAGGGGGTACAGACTTCCAGTTATAAATAAGCCAGGGGGCTGTAATGTACAGCATAATGACTCTAGTCAGTAACAGCGTATTGCATACTTGAAAGTTGCTGAAAGAGATCCAGAAAGTTCTCACGACCAGAAGATAGTTTTTTGTAACTCAGTATAATGATGACTGGGAATTAGACTTATTGTGAAGATCACTTTGCATGCACACAAATAGCGAATCGTTATGTTATATACCTGACACTCATAGTATGTTCTATGTCAAATATACTTCAATTAAAAAGAAAGAACAGTTCTCTAACAAGTTGAAGCATTTGACAATGGAATGCACTCCACTTGAGAGTTCCTGCTTCTGAACGTGTTCAAAGAGTGGCTATTGGAGCACTTCTTGAGAAATAGGTACAAGTGATTCAAGGTGTGGATAAGCTACCCCCAAGATTCTGTGGTTTTGATGGGAGAGGGGATTCCTTCGAGAACTTGAGTCTGGAGCATTTCTGGCTGACTCAAGTGAAGCTACTGATAGGGTGTGATTAGAAAATTATCTAAAGGTTTTTAGACACCGACCAGAGAGTTTAAGGTCCAAGAAATAATCTGTGTATACTATTCAATAAAGTGAAACGGTTTGGTAAATAATATTTAAGAAATGTTACTTGCTAAGATTTTGGAATTTTTAATGAGTTACATATGTCTCTACAAAGATGTATCATGGCAAAAAAGCTAACAGGAACACATCTGTCAGTACTCAGGACCACTATTGTGTACCTCCAGTGTGTCCTAGCAAACACTCTGAGATCCATGGCTCAAACTTGTAGGAGTGTGACTTTTTATTTGCCCCCTATTTTCACTGTGCATGGAGAGAAAGTTTTGTAAAGGCAAAGAAAAGAGTACTGTCGGGTGCAGAGACTTGCAGCAGTCACAGTGGAATTTACAAGTGTGAGCATGGTTAAGCTAATCTATAGCTCTTACGCAGCAGTTATAAACGTACTAATATTTTCCTATTTTGTTTCACAGTGTTTTATTTGAACTTGAATTAGTTTTTCTCTCCTTTTTTTAAATTTCACCATGAACTAGACTCATACTGATTTAGACATTATTTGACTAACATTGAGATTTGATCACATTAACCGTGATATCTCTATTACTAAGTGAGGTATTTTTTTTAAAAGTACCCCTTTTCAAAAAATAAAAAATTTAAGTCAAAACCCTAGTAACCTGTTGAACATTTCAAAGATGATATTGATTTGTAGATGAAGAAACACTGATTTAAAAATTATATAAGGCGAAATTTTATGAAGAGAAATAAGGTATCAACCTCTGCTTGTACGTTTCCAGACAGAATCATTGTATTTGGGGCCATGGCAAGAAGGAGTTCACTTTTTCTGAAAATATAAGAGGTACCACGTGCAAAAGATTAGTTACTCTAAGGTTTATGTTTAGGGTAACTCTTAAGTGTGGTTAAATTAACGTATTATAAAAGGTTGTGGGTGGGTGTTTGCTTTGCTTTTTCTTGTAATGTTCAGAGTCTTGTGATAGGTTTGCATGAATTATATTCCTGAGGTTGAGTAACTATTCCTGGAGGTGATCTTAATGATATAGTAGTTATCAACATAAATATATTCTTTTAACACATTTTTTTGTTTCTCAAGATCATGAATTTTTTTTAAATTTTTTATTTTATTTTTTCAGTGATCTAAGATTCATTGTTTATGCACCACACCCAGTGCTCCATGCAATCCGTGCCCTCCTTAATACCCACCACCAGGTGCACCCCTTTCCCTCCCCCTCTCCTCCATAACCCTCAGCTTGTTTCAGAGTCCACAGTTTCTCATGGTTCGTCTCCCCTTCTGATGTACCCCAGTTCGCGTTGGGGTAAATATTTTAACACATTTAATTCCACAATGATTCTACTGGTAAACTGATTTTCAAAAGAGTAAACTTCCCATAAGGTGATTTTCATTAGATTTCACATAATGGAAAGGATTACAATACATGGACTAGTAGTAGTGCTGTCTTTTAAGGCTGAAGTGTGATGTACCAAATCCTCCTTCTGTCACTTATTATGCAATGACCTTGGAAAAGTTACTTAATCTTTCTATGCCTTCATTTCCTAATTGAAATTTGAAGGTAGAAGTATCTATTGCATATGGTTATTGTCCAAATTAAATGAGTTAATACATGGAGGGTGCTGAGAACAGTGCCTAGTACATAGTAATTATTCACTAAATGTTACTTTATCATTGTAATTATCATTTGTTAAAGTTTCAAAATATGTAACCTAGAACGTATTATGACAAAAACTCAAAGGCTTTTGTGGCAGAGTATGGTGACAGCGGAGTCATCGCTCTCAATTCTAGCAGTGAGTTAACACATACCAGATGCTCTAACTGGGTGCAGAATCCCAGGGGTCAGATGCTGCCACAGTGAATGGAAAAGTAAGGTTCTGTGCTAAGTTAGATGTTTTGTTGGATGACCTTATGTGCCCCTTTTAGATTACACACACCTCAGCGGGTAGAAAGGGCATGAATCTCATAGGTATAATTAAGTTCATAGAATGTTGGCAAATCTCTGAGATCTTTGAAATCTTATCAGACAGGTTCACATCAAACCTTGGCTTCCCCCTTTATAAAGATGAGGCTAACGCCTACTCCATAGAATTCTGAGGATTTAATAGAAAAGGACCAATGTATTTTCTGACATAAAGTTGACCCTCAGTAGACACAATCACTTTTTTTTCTGAATCAGTGGCCACATGATGAACCCTAGAATCCTTTCAGATCTAAAATAGAACCCCTAGTCAAAAATGACCTGGGTCATATCCCACGTCCTGGAGTCTCTGATAACGAGGTTGGACCTGGACCCTGCCAGGCTGTGCGCAGTCATAGGGCTGAACCTCAGCTCTGTGCAGGGCCTGGAGGCTGAGAGCAAGGCGGGGGAGTTGAGGAACCCTCAGTCTCTGGATTCACCAACGTCCAGAGTTTCCTAAACTTAAAGGAACCATTTAAAATCTGGTGATGAGGGCACCTGGGTGGCACAGTCAGTTGAACATCCAACTCTTGGTTTTGGTTCAGGTCTGATCGCAGGGTCCTGAGATCGACCTTCAGTTCAGGCTCCATGCTGAGTGTGGAGTTGGCTGGGGTTTCTTTCTCCTTCTTTCTCCTTCCTCTACCCCTTCCTCCCACACTTGCTTTCTCTCTCTCTCTCAAATAAATGAATCAATCTTAAATAAAACCTTCTCATGATCTGTAGGCTGTTTTGTTTGGCACAGGGAGGTTTTAAATAAATTGAATGCTAGTTGATAATATTGACAAATTAGGAGACTCACCCAAAAATCAGAATCTGTGGCTTCTCTAGAAAAATCAGAGGATGAAAAATCTCTGAAAAATCTATGCCTGCCTCCCAGATGATACGAGTGGGCCGAAATGACAATCTGTCCCTCCTTTAGACTCATTGTGCTCTTCCGTTTTAGCTAGGCCCTTATGGGCCTTGAGTTATGACACCTGCTTTCAATAACACAAACTCTTCCTCCTTTTGGGTAAATTAATGTGATTTGCTGCTTAAGATTATTTTACATCTTTTAAATAATTATGAAACAAATTTCTGAAATCCTATATATTACTTTCATGAGTTTCTACTACCACCTCTGCTATAGTCTACTTACCTGAGGTCTTAAAAAAATTATTTGCAGTACTGACTAGGGTCAGAAGGGCAGTAACAATAATTTTAAAAGTGCCATTTAGCAGTGATGTCCAGAAGATAAAAACCAGTTCAGGTTTGCAGTTACTGTATTTACATACTAATGATAAATATCTTCTTAAAGGTTCACATGACTTTTACAGCTGTCTTTTCAGACCTATATTAAAAATTAGCAGTTGGTTAAATGAATTGTACATGACTATTAACATAAAATGAGAACAATACACTTTTGGATATTAACAGAGCAAAACACGGATTCGATGTGAATTAACATGTTCAAATGTTTTAATGCCTCTTAACCCACTTAAAAATATTTTGCTTGTGGAGTATCTTGTAGGTATTATATCTGGGAAGTAAACTTTACCAGTGCAGTGCTAGAGCCTTCTTATTCACCGACCCTAAAATGCTGGAAGGTGCAAGGGAGTAATCTTGCACTTGAATATATAAAGTTACTCATTTGAAGTTGAGATTTCATGAATAATTACTAATTATTGTTAAGTGTTGCACTCTTAATTTCTTGTTTTCTAGCGTCGTCTGTGTCGGTGGAGATGGATCTGCCAGTGAAGTTGCCCATGCTTTGCTTCTCAGAGCCCAAAAGAATGCTGGGAAGGAAACAGACAGCCTCCTCACCCCTGTCCGAGCACAGCTGCCCCTTGGGTTAATACCAGCAGGCAAGCGAGTGGCATGGATTTGCTAAATGGAACCTGTCCTCCTGTCTTTCTCTGTTTCACTTCCTATCCGAGACAGTGTAACACAGAGTTAAATGCATAGACTTTGAATCTGCAAGGCCCAGGTTTGGCATCTCCACTAGCAAATGTGAGACTTTGGACAAGATATTTAATTTCTTTGAGCCTCATTTTTCTAATCTGTAAAAAAGATACCCATATATTCACCTCAATATAAGGTTATTATAGTATTAGGTGGTATATGCAGAGGATTTAATACATAGTTAAACAACCGACAAATGGGATAATTATTATTCTGCCTTCCCCTGTAAAGGTCTAGTGATCACAGAGCACCAGGTATGAAATTTCACAAGGCCACTTTAGTCAAGCCGCTTACAATGTCATGTGAGGTAAAATGTGGTAACTCCCATTATCGGAGTATAAAGAGATAACCCTGAGCCGAGAATGCCAGATTCATTCTCACGGCTGTATCACCAACAGCTAGAACAAAACATGACACAGTGAACGTTCAATAACATTTATTAAGTGATTGAATGTAAAGAAGACATTCGTAGAGCAAGTGCACTTGAATTAGGCCTGAAATAGGTAGGATCTGGCCTGATGAGGATGAGTTACTTTCTTCATTTCAAAAATAATGCCAACGTGAAATCCAGGAGCATAAAGAAATAGAAAACAGGCCATTTGTTGGCCGATGATGGGATCAAAATGGTCCCAAACCATGGTAGCTCCAGGACTCCACAGGGAGGGGTCTGGATCATATTTGATAAATGGTAGGGAACCATAGGAGGCTGAGAGTAAGGGAGCACCCCTCTGGGAGGCTTCCTAGGAGAATTCCTGAGTGGGGGGAGGGAGGGGAAAGCCGGGGGAGTCTGGAGAACAGCTAGAGCAGCCCTGGCTTCCAGAAGAGAGGAAAATATGTGTATTACATGTATATTACGTTATGCCAGTCACTCCTCCCAAATTATTTAAACAAACAGTGGTGATGGAAAGTGATTACTTCTTTTCATTTGGAAAACCTCACAGTATTCTCTCTATAAGAAAAGCAGAAACAATGATTGTTTTCTATGAAAATAGGAAATAATGTAACTGGTTAAAAAAATTCATTCGATCCATTTGATAACATTTATTTAGTATGGGTTTCAGTATATTTAGTATTGTTCATGGACAGAGAACAAAACATACACAAATGCTCTTTTAGACTGTAAAGTCTTTAACCCACTGAGCCACCCAGGCGCCCTAGACTGTAGTCTTTAAAAAAATCCCACAAGAATTTAAAAGGAAACACATATTTGGATATATTCTGATAATTATAAAGCATATAGAGAAAAACCTTTAATGATCTTAAGCAGAAGAGAAGAAAATAACCTCAACTGGAAAAAAAAAAAAAAGATCCTGGCAAAGAGGAGCCAGTCATTTTCACCTTTTCGTGTCATTTTAGTGACTCTGTCTGTAATGGTGGAGCTTTTCAGCATTTCCTTCCATGCCAAGTGGATGTGCTTAGGTCATTTCCTCTTCACTAATATATACACTCCTGAGGTCACTTATTAACTGCTGTGAATCAAAAGTGAAAAGATGGTTATCCTCACAGGTACGCATTTGACCTAAAGTGAATAGTTAGCTAGAAAAACTAGTGGTTATGCCTATCTTTTTAATATGCCATTTGAATGCACTTTGCTTAGAAAATATAGCCTGTTGCCAAAATTGTGGTCATTGTATAGGAGTTTCAGCTTATGGATGCCAGAAAAAGGGGGGAGTCATGTGTGGGATGTACTAATAGGAGGACTCAGTACCCCATCAGGGCTTTAGTAGAATAGGAACAAGAACGAGGCAGGAAGTTTCCTAGCTGCACACACAAGACAGTCTGCCTTTGAAGCCATTTGCCTCCTGGAGAGAGAAACCCAGAGGGAGAGTGTTTAGTAAATTACTCCACTGAGCCAACAGACTAAGCCGCTGAATTATGGTCAGATTCAAATGGATCAGATGTGGGGAAGCCTGTATTTGAACTGCTGGCCATTAGCAATGGTGTTTGTTGCCATGGGAACTGGTGCTAAGGAACTATACAGAGAGATTCCGATTAAAGGGGTGGGGGAGGATAGAGGAAAAAGCCAGAGAGGACATAAAAATAAAAAAGCAATCCAGTTGTTGTAAAACAAGGCTCAATCCATATACTGATGGCTGCAAACCATATATTCCTATAGCGTTCACATAAATAAATTCATGCTTTCCAATTAATTTGAGGAGAATAAAATATTGCCAAGGGACTGTTAATTTCTATGATATTTCAGGCAAAGAACCAAAGTGTAGGTGCAGTTTTCATGAGAATTTTAGATATGCTTGACTAGGAAGTCATTACATCACATTTATCTGTTTGGATGTGGGAGACATTAACGGCCTTATGAATATTCATGATGTCTGGTTAATTAAGTTAATTGTTCTGCAGAAGTGCTTGCACTTCCAAGGACAATTTTTTTCCTTGTTTCTTTTTGCCTCCATAGTTTCTGTCTGGTACTTCCATCACTCATGCTTTACATGAACTGCTACTTCTGTCCTTACCCTCTTTGTATTTGGCACATTTTAGCAGGTCTGGGGAGGTGGTGGTGAGCAAAGTTGCTGGTAGCTGTTAAGAAAAATAACTTTTCAGGCTAATTAAAATGTTTACCTTGAGGTAGAACATTTATAGCTTTTGCGAGAATGCTAAAATTGCATAGTCGTTATTTATGTGAGCAGCATGTTCTTTTGGCATGTAAACGTCTTTTCAGACGGATCACGTTTTGGTTTTGGAAATAGTACTTTGTCTTTTAGATTATCCAAACAAAAATACTGAGCAGTCTATAGTATTGCCATTTTATAAGCGCTTTCCTCACAACCTTTCCTTTTTAATTCAGCGTCTAAAAAACTGTTCTTCAGGTCTAAGGAGCAGGTTAATCAGAGTAGAAGATGACTAAAATAATTTCTGGTCTTGCCTCTTTGCAAACTCTATGGAATTAAGAACAAGTTGTCAAGGTGCAAAGTCTGAGACATAAAAATAAAAAAAGTGATCTTTAGCAGTCTAAAAAGATTTGTATTTGGGCATGCTTAGCATACTTCAAATTCACAGGGAATAAATGGTCTTTATTTTTCTTGAGTCATGATATGTGTCATTATCTATTGCACATGACAACATTACATTATGTTCTTTAATAGCCTTTCTAGAGGAATGCTTTTATGGTCTATTCCTAATTAACCATGGTAATGGAGGAAATGTGTTTCATGGAGTACTGTAATCCATTGATAATCCTAAATATCTCATTCTAATTATGAGGCCTCCTCCAAAACCTTTACCATAAATCTGATTGGGAAGCAAAATAGGTTGATTTGTTTCCTCTCTTCCCTCCCACCCATTCCAGATTAATTAGTAATTAGATGACCAAAAGGCAGGCTGTTAGATGGTCAAAGGATAATTGGAAAGCCTTAGTTAGGTAATTGACTCCTGGGTAAAGATCTACTGAGTAACAGGTTTCTGGACCCCTCATTCTTAAACCTTAGGGTGCATATGAGTCACCTTGAGAACTTGCTATAGCATGGACGCCTGGGCCTCACTTCCAGACCTTCTGTTTCCAGTGGTTGAAGGTAGGACCCAGAAGCTTGCCTTTTTAACAAGCTCCCAGATAATGTTGACGCTCCTGATCCCTAGACCATACATTCTAGATGAGTGCCTCCTCAAGTTACTGTTCATACACAAAATCTTATAAAATGCAGACTCTGATTCAGTAAGTCTGGAGTGGGATCCCAGAGTCAACATTTTAATAAACACCCAGGTATTGTAAGCAGCAGGGTATTATAGCTAGAGAGTGGGCCATATTCTGAGTAACAAAGGCCAGAGCGTCATTTGCCCTTTGATGAATCAGTTGGAACAGGTTTACTAATTAGTCAACTAATTAGGGTTGAGATGGACTTTTCTTTGAATTGGTATTACTAGAGGTCTGGAAGTCATTAATACTAGGTAAGTCCCTTACAACGATTAATTTAATGACAGTCTTGGTTGAAAATGCCTGAGTTGCCTCAGCTTCTTCAACTCAACAACTCTAGAACACATCAGTTCAACTGATACAAATTGAAGAGGTTGTGTATGGCCACACAAGAATGTTCCCAGTGAAAAAATCCAGGGTCTAACCTTCATGCTTTCACAGATCCCGGCTGTTACTGCATTTCTTTCTTATAATCTAACTCAAGAAAACTTGTAGCCTCTTAATTTTAAATCCTCCTAACCTCCTGGGAATGACACGGACTAGTTGATATTTTCCTCTTCAAATAAAGGCTTTTACCCCAAGATCTCAGAGATACATAAATGTTATAGAAGCCTGACTTAGAGAACTCTTTTCTTCTGTAGGGTGGTGGCAAAAATCCTTGTGGGTCATAAATTATCCTAATGATTATGAAAATAAGAAATCTTATATTCTGATAATCTAATATTGTTTCAAACCAAACTTTTATAGCATGGTAAATACCATGAAATTAAATATTCCTTCAATGAGGATGCCATTTGTCATATAAGAGGGAAATCCCCTCTTGGATGAAAGCTTATCTCTAAGATTCATTAAAGGTATTTAAAAACTGTCTTTAGTACTTTACAGTGGTTTTAGATTTTTTTCTTCATCACTATTTGGATTTTTATTTATATATTTATGCATTTGTCTCTGCTCTCCAGAGACAGCCTTAATGCTGTTGGTGCTCATTTTGTGGTAGAAGTTAGAAGCCCACTCATTGAAGTTGGAGTAGACTTTGATATAGCTAGTATATTTTGGTAGAAAATAGGCATTAATGATGGAAAAGGCTATGAGCAAGTAGATACTATAAACAATTTTTAAAAAGATTTTATTTATTTATTTGACAGAGATCACAAGTAGGCAGAGAGGCAGGCAGAGAGAGAGAGGAGGAAGCAGGCTCCCCGCTGAGCAGGGAGCCCGATGCAGGCCTGGATCCCAGGACCACGGGATCATGACCTGAGCCGAAGGCAGAGGTTTTAACCCACTGAGCCACCCAGGTGCCCTAAATTATTAATTTTAAGTTGTTTAAAGACTAAAAAATTTGGCAGCCATTTGATGTGAGTCTAAACTGTGAATAAAGACTTATAAACTTCCATTAATTTTTCATTTAAACATAGTGATATCTGTGTAAAGTAAGAGCAGTGCATAACTTAAAACATACACTACATTGATTTTACATGTTTTGAAATTGATTTGGCAGGTTCTACTAATGTACTGGCACATTCTCTTCATGGAATCCCTCATGTGGTAACTGCAACTTTGCACATTATAATGGGTAAGAATTCTTTCAAAGAAGTCCCTGTTTTATAAGGAAGTTTGCTTTTCTACAAGGAAGTTTATATGTATATATGGCTATTTTATTTCTGTCTGATGCATCTAAGGAAGGACAAGTTCTTTGTCCCTCAAAGCAGACGTGTTTTACTGAAAACCAAAAGTCAGGTGAAATTTCACCATTTGGACTGCCTCCCTTTTCAGAGTACAGGCCCTATAAAGAGTAGAAAATGAAATTTCACTATAGTCTTGTGAGAAAAAAATCATCATGATGGTCAAGATCATAATTTTCCAATCAGATTGAGAAAATCCATGCATCCTATTGAAGTATATCAGATACTCTTGTTGGACTACAGCAAGACGGTAGGGCGCAGATGATGTTATTAAAAGAAAAACACAAAAAGAAGAAAAAAATTCACTGCACAGCCGCTCTAGAACTGTTATTATTCCAGTTGATGGAAGGTCTATAAACTCAAATAAGTGCAATGCAAACCTACTGTTAAATCTAAGTTTGCTTTGCATATGTACTTCAACTTGACTTCCTTAACCATGTTTTATATGAAATAACAGTAAGTTGTAGTATTTACTACTTTGTGTTTCTTCCTTAGTACCTGATAAAGTTACAAATGGCAGTTGCAGTAGTTGTAGGTCAAGGGAGACGAAGAGAAAGCAAGGATGTTTATCCCAGTAGGAAGTTGCTTGGGCTCTTCTATAAGTAAATAAATAGGCTCTTTTATGTTTGCCATTTTGACAACTTGCCCTACTCCTCTCACTGCTTGACTAATATCCAACATGATATTCAAGGGCACATACAACCAGTTGATGTCTGCACTTTTAGCACCACTGGCAAGCTTCTTCGCTTTGGGTTCTCAGCCATGTTTGGCTTTGGTGGAAGAACTTTGGCCCTTGCAGAAAGAAATCGATGGATGTCACCCAACCAACGAAGGGATTTTGCGGTCATAAAGGCACTAGCAAAACTTAAGTAAGTGTTTTGTTTTGTTTTGTTTTCCTTAAACCCAAAATTTTGTATCTTAGAGTACATGCGTGTTAATAGCAAATTTTACTGTATTTTAGGCCTGAAGACTGTGAAATATCTTTTTTACCATGTATCAGCTCTCACGATTTACAAGAAAGGTAGGGAAAGAGCTCAAAGTACTATAAACATTTGTATCTTTCTTTAAAGCATGAAATAGTTTGATATACACAATTTATTAGTCTTGTGATCTTTGGTTATTTTTCAAAAATACTAACAAAGAATATAGAGTAGTGAAGTTCTAGTAAGCCATGTAGTTTGACTTCTGTCTTCTGAAACAATGATTCATTCCATCCATCCGTCCATCCATCCATCCATCCATCCAATCATTCATTCATTTACTCAATAGCCTGTTTATTGAATATTACATACCTGGCACTTCGGATACAACAGTAAGCTAAAAAACAAAAAACAAAAAACAAAACCCATGGTTTTTGCCCTCAGGAGAATTTCAGTTTAGTGTGGAACACAAACGTTATTCAAAGCCACACAAAGCAAATGTTCTAGTCTGTAAAAGAAATGGAAAATCATCATTATGGATGAATGATACCACCTTTAAATGAATCAGCACAGTATAATGCAGTAATGGAATATACCCACATATTTTTATTTACTGGATCTAATCTAAGAAGATATTTAACATATTAGGTTCTTGAAGTTTCTCAATTGAATAGATGTTATTTTTTTGTGTGTGATGTGGTTTTCTTTGTTTTCTTACTTTTAGGAAGGCAGAAGGATCTCCCAAATCTGGTAAGCTTAAAAGTACCTCCCTGAGAACTGAGCCAGGCCCTGTTGACATTTTGCTCTGGTGAGGGAAAGTAACCTGTCACTTCCATTGCTTTTAGCCAGCGGTGATCAGTGGCAGACCATCCAGGGGCAGTTCTTGAATGTCAGCATTATGGCGATCCCTTGCCTGTGTTCAGTGGCACCCAGAGGCTTGGCACCTACTACCAGGTTAGTAAGCATTTTTATTGAATCACTGATACTTTTCTATAAACCATTTTTTTTTCTTTTAGAATACCTTGCTAACTTTTGGATGGCTAGAATATTATCAACAGGTAGTCTCTTTTGGACTATGATAATACTAGAAATTCTAAGCTACTTTGCATCAGAGTAGGCTGAGACCAACTGTTAAACTGGAAATACCAGATGATCACTGATTTATTTATATTACTGAGGCTAAAATATTTCTTGGGTTTTATTAACATGATTTTATTGTGTCATTTTATGCCTACTTTGCTTGCTTTATTTGTGTTTATTTACTGGTCATTGAAAACATTATATTTCTGGTATTTCTTATGAACATCTCTACTTTCAAACTGTAGAACAGACATAAATATCCTCAGCATGAATAGCTTGTATGTGGGTATATTTGATACCTTTGTCAAAGGAAGCCGAATTTTACTTATTTATATTTAGTATGAATAATGGTACATATGAATCTGCTGCCCACATTTTCTTGAGACATTTTATATATCATTTTATCCACAAAAATATAAACCATCTCTTACACATTCTTTTCAAGCAGCTGTCCATTATTCATCTGAAAATCTTTCTCTCCCACTCCCATAGAGAATGTAGAAGAAAGGATCATGAATGTTGCATAATATACTCAAATCTAGATTTTCCCTGGAAGTGGAATAAAAGAATGACTTCTGTGCTGTGGCAATTTATAACACAATTTCAATGATTAGTTTTGTCTTCACTGCAAAATTTTTAACCAGAATGATTAACAGCTAGCAAGGGGGATTGATTTAAAATTCTTTCCTTGGCAGTTGATAGGAAGGTAATAGAGAAATTTCCAAAGTTAGAGAAGAAGGAAAACAATACATTTTGATATTAAAAATCTAAACACCAGGGTCCTTTTTATGTCTGGTAACTGGAAGGGAGTTATTTTGAAGCTTGTGTGATACNTATACATTTTGATATTAAAAATCTAAACACCAGGGTCCTTTTTTTATTTTATTTTTTTTTTTAATTTTATTTTTATTATTTGCCCAAGGGGTACAGGTCTGTGNCAGAAATTGAGCTTAATTGTTTCCTGCCTGTACCGTCAGAAATCCTAGACAGCTGTGTACCTCCCTAATGTAGTTTCCCTCGCTAAAAGTGAAAACCAGCTAGCGGACTAAGGAAGCAGTGTTCTACAGGACTCGAGACAATACTTATCTAACCCTATTTCATCTCCGACTCTGACGTTTGCTCAAGGACCTTCATGAGAGGTGGTCTGCTCTTCTGGGAGTAGATTCATGCCTCTGTCAATGTTGCTCCATACAGTTTTTAGCTTGCCTGCAATTCCATTGCTTATTCTTGCTAGGCTTAATCAGTATTGATGGAATTTTCAGAGGATAACTAGTTAGAGATTTCCTTTGTGGACTGTAATTAAACACTCACCCCCCCTTTTTTTTTTTTGGTAAAAACCTTTACACCATGTCTTGGCTGACCAGAAGTATTCAGAAATTTATCTTTGGAAAGATTCAGGATCATTGCACAGGAGATTCAACTTTCAACTTTATTTTCCCCCCCATAATAAAGTATAACTTAATTAAAAAGACCTCAGTGAAAATTCCTATTAGAAATTAGTGTTCTTTTCAGTATCCTAAGATTAAATGCATAATATATGAAAAACATTTTAGAAGATTGAAGTCCCATAGGGTGGGTTTCAAGGACTAATAAGTATTGAAAAGGAGACATATGAAGTGCTTTTCATGTTTATGAAAAATTAGGCAATTTTTTAAGAATAAAAATACAAGACAGTACTCTGAATGTATTGGCATGTTGAGTAAAATGAACATTGGACCCTGGGAATTAAGAGATCTGGTACCACCAATCATTTTGTTTTTCTCAGTGTGCCTTGAACAAATTGCTTAACTTGGGTTCTTTTCCTTCTATATAAGTGAATGACTGGATAATCTCCAAGATCCCTTGCAAGCTCTAACCCGAGTTTCCATAAGATTTAAAGAGTTCTTTTTCATGTTGTTGTTATTCTTGGAATAACTTTATATTTGCCTTGAAATCAAGCTAGAAATCATTTGCACATATTTCTGCAAACTGCCTTCTAAAGCTAGATGCATTTGTGAGTGGCTTTTTTGGCACTAAATCACATCTCTAAATTTGCAGTCTCTTATATTAAACTGAACTGTTATGCAAGATTAAAATGCTCAGTCATTTAACTGCACATGTGTGGTAACATTTGTCCCTTTTATCCATCCATGGGTCCCTTTGATTTATTTTCCTATGTCGCTTCGACCTGCCCATAAGTAAATATTTAAATATCACACGGTAGGTTTTAGAAACTGTTGAACAATTTGTTATACCATTTGTATTTATTTGCTCTTTTACATCTTTTAAAAACACACATGATTTCACATTTTGTACTTGGTCTTAGCCAAAAGGCCGAGAAGTGATTGATTTCACATTTTGAATCCCTAAGTAAATATACTGGATTTTAAATGATGTCTTGCTAGGTGTATAGGATGCATGATCATTCATTTTCTAAAAAAAAGCCCCTAAAATAAGAACTTACAGTGAAGGAAGTCAGTCACTTAATAAAACTAATCCGAAGGGCTGTGCCGTTTAAAAAATAACAATGGCAAGATAAGATTTAAGAAATTTAGGTAAATATAGTGTGACGATGATTAATCTATCCTTCCTAAAACTTCTGGTAAACGTGATATTTGTTAGAAGGAATGATACAGAGTAATTTCTATTGCAATCACTTAATAAGCTTCTCAATGTCAAATACAAATATTTAATTCCAGATTAAATAATGGAAGCATGGCCCTTATCGTTGCACGAAACACTTCTCGACCAGAATTTATAAAACACCTGAAAAGATATGCCAGTGTTAAAAATCAGGTATAGTAAATTATTTTTATTACTTATATTTAAAACTATTAATCATGGAAGGAGAAATGCTGCAAGAGTTGACATCAAATCCTGCCTCATAAGAAGGCATTATTTTCTTAATAGCTTTTTTTCTTTGTGGTTCCTCCAAATTTTGAAGAGTATCTATCGTATTAATATAAGGTGGCCCTTTTTGAGCTATCTGCTGGTGGATACATACATTTGTGTGCATGTGTGCACGTGTGCCTGCAAAGAGAAAGTAGAAAATGGAGTGTTATATTGAAATGTGAAGTAAATTAAAGATAAAATTATATCCTTGGCTGTTCTTCAGAATGAAAAGTAGTGAAATCTGAGATGTTTTGCCTTCTCAATGTTGTGGCAGCAGACTTTCTCTAAAGTTATGACCTTTAGATTCTCCTGTCATTTATTTACAGATCAGCCTACCTTCACTTAATTGAAATAGATTTGCAGACCTATATTTAAAAACACACCACTTTTGTATACTCATTATTCTATTCAGAGCAAGAACGTGTGGTTGCATTTTGGGAGACAGATAAAATTGTATTTCCCCTTAAGGGATTTGTTTTAAAGAGAAGCAATAACTATTATAAGCCACATTCTTTTGGCAGAGATTTTGACCTAGTTTTTAGGAAACTGATCCAGAAATATGTGAATTTCTGGAATTATGAGTCTTGAACTACATCAGTATGCTTGTAAAACCCTATAGTGTCACTCCCTGCAGGTAGAGAACTGTACCTGAAGAGAGTTAACAGGAGGAGGAGAGTAGATACAGCCAACCACTAGCAGCGGAATCTTGCTTACACAGGTGGCCATTGTACGGCTCACACTTGTATAAACTGTCATAGGCAGTCCTCATGAAATTTCAGTTCTTTTCTGCCTACTACACTATTTGATCAGTGTTTATTGAGCAAGCAACTGAATGAAGTGTTTAGGAAATTGTATTATAAAAATTACAGTACCTCTTTCCTTAAATATGAATCTCAAAGTACACAAAAGCAGACATAATGTGGGTTATGAGCCGAAGTAGTAACTTCACGTGTGTGTGTTTGGGGAAAGATGGTGACTGACTGTCCAAGTAATGTATGCCTTTTCAGATGTTACTCATTTTGTTTGCAGTGCTATTATTTTTCTTAATCCACAAGCAGTATATGTTCATTATTATTTTTTCCTAACTCAGCAAGTAGAAACAGCAAAGCAATATAAAAAGCACTCAAAATTCTATATTCTAAGAGCTAATCACTATCATTACCTTGGTATAAACTTCTTAATCTTCCCATATTAAACATATGTGAGAAGCTCAATGGGTATGCACTTGAAGGTACTCATCCTGAGAAGCTCTATATTTATTTTAGGGATGTACAGATTACTTGGAAATTCTCTTTTGGAATTGCCTAAGGGGCAAATTTCTAGGGTAATTTTTTTATAGGCATCCTTTTTTCAACATGAAAATAACTTTCTTGTGAGTTTGAGAGTAATAAATGCTTACTATAAAAAGAAAGGCAAAGACAGGGAATAAAATTTTTTTAAAAAGTGAGATCATGTTATGCAAGATATAACATATAACCTGCTCTCCCCATTGACCAGCCATGTCTTATTTTTGATGCAAAATTATTGCGTCTGTGTCTGTGTGTGTGTGGTAAAGAGGGCAGTCGTCAGTCCTAGCTCTGATTGACTTAGCTCTTTCCAAAAATTGAAGTCCATGCTATTGCTTTATAATTTTTTTGACAAATTCTGAAAATGTTCAACATGATGGTGTATATGAATAAGTAGATGGATTCCCAAGGTCACTGCTTTCAAGCAATGTTCATTTGATACATTTGTTTAAAAAAAGGACACATATTTACACATAAGTGTATATTTGTAGTCTCTTTCCTTCATGGTGACATTTTCAAAAATGTAAATTTATTTTGATTATATAATATGATAAAGACCACATGAAGGTAAGATTATATAAGCCACTGTCTAGTTAGCAGTAGCTGTGGTATCCAGAAAAGAAAACACAGTACTTCGGCCTTGGTAAAGCCCCAGTCTAGTCTTGGAACCATCTTTGCCAGGTTGAACTGAATCTTCACATACAATTAAAGATTTTATTTATTTATTTATTTACTTGACACAGAGAGAGAGATTACAAGTAGGCAGAGAGGCAGGCAGAGAGACAGGGAGAGGAGGAAGCAGGCCCCTGCTGAGCAGAGAGCCCGATGCGGGCCTCGATCCCAGGAGGCTGAGATCATGACCTGAGCTGAAAGCAGAGGCTTTAACCCACTGAGCCACCCAGGCGCCCTTAACAGAAATTTTTTTACAGTTCTGAAGATAAGTTTAAAATGGTGTCGGCAGGTTTGGTTTCTCCCAGGGCCTCTTTTGGCTTAGAGATGTCTGTCTGCCTTCTGGCTGTGTCTTCACCTGGTCTTTCCTCTGTGTGCACACATCCCTGGCGTCTGTGTGTCCCCATTTCTTCTTTTAGGGACACCAGTCACAGTGGATGAGGGCCTACCCCAAAACCTCATGTTAGCCACGCCTTTAAAGACCTCTCTAACAATGGTTACATTCTAAAATATGGGGATGATGATGTCAACTTATGACTTTGGGGGAGAGCCACAATCAATTTTAGAGTATGCTGAACTTTTTGTAGTTGCTTGATGATGCTCTATATCCATACTTAGGCAAATGTTTCCTCTCTCCAAAACTTCTTCCCTTCTCCTCCAGGCTAACTCTTGTGTGTTAAGACTCCTTTCAGATAGGAAGTGCACCCAACTTCCTGAACCTGTCGGCCTTTTGTTTCTCTTATTTAACTCTCTGCTTACACCATCTTGGCACTTGTATGTATCACAGTTTGAACTTTTTACGAGTCTTCCTCACATCTTAGACACACCCTCACACAAGATATTAAGCTCTTGGCTCCCTAAAGTCCCATCTAATGATGTGGCTTCCTAGGTAATGAATTTGCTGGCATGCATGGAGCTTCATTTGGTGAAAGATGCACAGGAAAACTGAGGATTTAAGATAACAGGCTTACTGGCCATGTCCCTCACTCCTTGGCCTCTCTGTTTCCAGCTGCATGCTGATTGTTTATCACATGGCATTCTCCTCTCTTCTAAGGACATCAGTCAGGTTGGATAAAGGCTCAACCTGATGACCTCATTTTAGCTCAGTCACATCTGTAAAGACCTTCTTTCCAAATATGGTGACATTTACAGGTACTAAGAGTTAAGACTTCCAAGCATCGTTAGCAGGGATGCAGTTTAACCCATAGTAGCCATTTAGCAGTGACTCATTTAAAACATTATTTTTAAAAGTTCACACAGAATGAAGGATGTCCCCAAGGCTTTGGAGCAGAGATGGTAAGTCTAAGTCAGTGCCTGCACAGCAGTTTCACAGAGAGCCCCCCTGGTTCCACCGAGATCTACTTGGGGCCCTCTAATTCTGTACTTCAATTAGAATGGCTGATACCACCAGTACCAGCCATTATAGTATATAATCCAGTATAAGCCATTATAGTAACCCAGTGCATCACACAGTATAAAATGTAAAATCTGCTGGACCTTGGTTTCTGCATAGGTAAAATAAGGGTGTGGGGGAAAATATTAGTGTTCTGTCAACTTTTAAAACTAGGTATCTCACCAAGGTTCATATGTGGAAGGGAAGAAAACCCTTGTAGCTCATAGGAATAAACCTCATGCCATTTACCTAAAAAGTGAAATAAGTGGTTATTGTGCATTGCTACTGAAAAGGTATTTGGCTATCTTTTTTATGAGAATACATATTGTTTCCACTAAAGTTTCCTTAGACAAACAAAAATGGAAACTTGAAGATACCCTGCACCTTTTAGAGTGGTCAGCAAACAAACGATTGTCTTGTGACTTGTATCCATCTTGACCACGGGGCGGAGGCGGGGGAGAACCTGCCAAAATCACATTAGACTGACTTGCTCTTTCAAAAGCTTAGAGCTAGGTTCTTGCTCATTAAATTCTAAGTGTGAAACTTAGTTTGCTTTACATCACCTAAACTAGTTGATGAGTTAATAAGTTAGTGGATTATATAAATCTTTTGTGTCAACAGCTGGGAAATAAAATCTTTAATTGAAAATGGTATGATATTGTGTATAACCTCAGACTATTAGTCATAAAACAAGTGTGCTAGATCTCCCAAAGAAGCTGGGGATACCTGGCGGAGAGTTTCAATGCTATAAAAACATCCTCTTGCATTTTGATATTTACGTGCAAGAAAGCCATGGTGAACTTAATTTGCATGAGCAGGTAGGGATAAAGCGAGTACCATGACTATTTGTGTTTTGTTTAGTTCAACTTTCCATTTGTTGAGACTTACACTGTTGGAGAAGTAAGAGTTCGTCTGAGGAGTAAAAGCAGATACGATCCAGAGGACGACGCCGGCCGGCCGGCAGCTGCCTCAGAAAACAGTTTTCCTTGGAACATAGATGGTGATTTGGTGGAAGCTGAATCAGAGGTTCAGGTCAAGTAAGTGTCATTATTTCACCCACTTCAATGTCCACCAGTAGACCCAAAACTAAGTGTAATGGAAGCCTTCTTGTCATGACTAGATACATATTTTTTTTAATGAGTAAGTCAGGAAAGCATAAAAAGATAGATGTACAATTTTAATAAATAAAGCGCAACTTTACATTTATTCACCAGTTGTTACATACAGCCTAAGCATTTTCATACAGACTCATCACCAAATTGTCGGAGTCTGTTTTGGCATTTCAAATTACCATTCTCCCTAAACTGTACAGACAATGTCTACAATTTATGTTTTGTAAACTTAAAAGTGGATGGAGACCTTGACCTTGATCACTTTGTATTCAGCAGTGTGCTGCTCTCAACTCTTTCCAAAGCATTCAACTTCGTCTACACAGGAACAATTTTACATACTATGAAACAGGAACAACCGGCATGAACAAGTTTAGGTCCGTGCAAACTCACTCCGTTGGAGAGCATTAGGATTCAAGGGTTAGAAGAAGGGTGTAAGAGCCCGTGCACTACAGGCACAATGCCTGGAGGTTACAGTGATTACTGGTGTCGATTTATCAGGCCCTCCAGTTTACAAGACTGCAGCTCTGCCACCAATGGAGGTTTGTTAGCGATCGTTAGATCTGTATTTGATATTATGTACCAGACTCAATAGGTATATGTGTGAAAAATAAGAGGTTGATGAAATAATTATACATCTATTTTTTTTCTACAGATTACACCCAAGACTTATCAGTCTTTATGGAGGAAGCATGGAAGAAATGAATGATTCCAAAGTGACATGTAATTGTTTATAAAAGAAATGTATAAACTAGAATTTTAATATGAAGGAATATGATCATACTTTAAAGAAATTAAAATTGCTATTTTTGTTGCTAAAAATTAGCTTCTAGAGCTTAATTTAAGACACAAAGTATAAGAATTCTGGGTTTCAGAAAGTATTGGAACTGAAAGTAAACATTCATATACTCAAAACCTCATAATGATCTGTCAGTAATTCCTAAGTGAAATAATTTGGATGCTTTCACCTTTCAGGATTTGAGTCCATCCTCTACGGATATACAATCTCTTACAGCCTGGTACAGATGGATGCCAGAGGTTACCTAAGGATGCCCTGGTGAGACCCTAATCCAGATTTCAAAATCGTTCCAATACCTACATTGTTTGCCAAAAAGATAAGCATTTTAAGTTGTTAAGCTACCAATTTTGTGACTATTCCCTGAAAGTTGAAAACTCTTGATTTTCTTTAAAGTCTTTTCAAATCCATAGCATGTTTTAAAGTATGCAAAGTAGCTAACTAGTGAGGAGCTCTTTTCTCTTTGTTTCTGAAAGTTATGTTATCCAGCAATCCTAGCACATTGTTTAACACACTAAATGCTTTCTGGATAGAAAAGAGCCAAATTTAAATTTCCTCAGGGATCATCCCCCACCAATGATTCCAGAAAATCTCCTGAATTACTTTTTATGTAATGAAAAAAAAATAATTTGCTTATAAAGAATACCTTTTTAAGTTTAATTAAGGACTACTGGGATATACCGTGTTCAGGAGATTTCATGCTCCCAGATTGGGTTTCACTCCTCGAATGCCTTCAGAAAGCTCTGCCCTCCTTGTTCTCTGGCCACCACTTATTACTGTGGGCTCATGAACAGAGAACCTGCGGGAATTTAGGCAGCCTGAGAAAGACAGCTGTTGGCAGGGGCTTCAGATAGAAGTCTTTTACTATTTAATTGCTTCAAATAATAAAGACAGATATAGGACAACTCACAGCTAACACAATCCAGTTCATATGGATGAATAAATATTATAAAAAAGGATTGTATTTGCAAGTGTAAAGATTTAAAATCCAGAAACTTACTGTTTCACTTATCACTAAAACCTAGATCATGGAAATTTTGATGTCACAGTTATATTCACTGAATACAAGCTAAAAGTTAAATTTCTAAGTTTTGTTTCTCTAATTCCATGCAGACGAGAATGCTCTTATATACCTGATAAAAACACATTTAATACATACATCTGAGGAGAAAGTAATATCTACACAAGTAGGGACATTTGCTTAATTTGACAGTCACTATTTTGCACAGTATCTAATTTATATGAAATACTGGCCTCTATGCATGGTCTGCATAGAGTTTGGTTTTTTCAGAGTTATTAGTGAGGTACAGTTTTCATATTTTACATATATCAGTGTATTTATATTTGAAATACCAGATAAAGTGCAACATTCACAATCATCTGTTTCAGAGTATAAGTTAGAATTCTTAAGTACTATTGTTTTGATAAGCAAAGAAATTTCACTAAAAATGGATTTTTAGAAATTTACTCCTTGGTACCCTTGATAAAAGTTTATATTCTTTTTATTCTTTTAAGAACTTAATCCATAGCTGTATAAATAGTAATTATCCAGACATCATTAAGCTCAAACCAGTGTATAAGTTCAGTCTGAAATTTGTTCCTCAGGCCCAAAATATTCTTACATAGACTGTTAACTAAATGGTTGTTGATCAAAGCCCATCATAAAGGTATTAGAAATAAAGGTCTTTAAAGATAAAACCTGCTTTAAAACATTAGTGGTCTTCTTATATTCATTAGAAAATTGAGGAATAGCTCTTCATTCTTTAAAAATATTTAGCAGGATTTTTCCATCGAGTCCCAAAGACCTATTAGAAATGAATCAGTGCCTATTCAGTGGAGTTTATTTTACCGAAGCAAGCACACCTGGCAAATTATTTTTCAAGGAATGATATTTCAAGTCCAAGACTTCTCCAAATTAGTTGTTTACTTCCTCAATATGATTTAATTCAGATGCACTTTCATTTCAAGGTATCTTCGAGGGATTACTTACCTTGAATAAACTGAATGCTTTAGTGTTTTTTTCTATGAGAGATTATTTTCCTCTTGAAGAGTAATCATTGCTTGGGATTTTTCACTTGCATTGAGACCTAAGATGTCACAAGGTCATTGAGTAAATGAAGTACACTGGAGAAATCTGAGCAGAATTCTGGGTTTCTTGTAAACACTGTCTTAAATGTCTTTGGCTAACCTGAGTCTATTCTCTCAATTTGAAAGAAGTCTTTAATCATCATCCTTGCTTTTGCTATTAACGTAGCTCCAGCTGTCTCTTCTGTTTTCTTCTTGTAGGACAGATTTGTACTGTCTTTTAAAGAAGCCAGCCTGAAAATAGTATCGCATAATCACTGTATAGTTACGAACATATTACACTCATTGAACACCTGAATAGTCACCGTCCCATGTAGTCAGTAAAATTTACATGGGAAACATTGTGTTAAAGAGCATTATTTTTATTGGACTGCTCAGTGACACACACTCTCCAAAATGGACATTAAAAATACTATGCAGTGTTTTCTAAGAGCTTTCCAAACTAGTGTCACAGTTGGAATACTGGTACCAAAGTTAGGAGAAATAGGAGATTACTTCTTTATATTCACTTGAGAATTTAAAAAGTTAACATTAAAAGTGCTGCAATATTTAATAAATTGGGAGTCACAAAGGGGGCTTGGTTAAAAATCAAAGATGGCATTACTGAGTAGTTTAACATGGATAATCATTAAAGGCTTACCTTCCACATAACATACGAAATCAATAAAAGTAAAATAAGTCCAAGGAGCAAGCTACTTGAAATAATCGCTATTGTGAAATGACGTTTGGGTCTTTGATGATGTAGTCCTTCAAGTAGAACCTACATAAAAAGCCACCAGTTTAAAACCTTGCTTCTGTTCCCATTGAATCACCTCCCCCCCGACCGCCGCCCCGCCATGATTCCCATAGTATCTTGAACAACTTCCATCTCCTCTTGCTGATTCTAACAACCCTAGAAAACATGGTATAAGCCGATTCTGCTAAATGGCTACCAATGTTTCTTCATCCAGATAATCCTACCAAGTTTACCTCCTGAAAAAGCCGTCTGCATCATTCCTTCCCACCAGTTGTGGAAAAATGCCAAATCTAAGTATTTCAAGCCTTCCATGATCTAGTCCATCTATTTTCGTGACTGAAAGCTCCACCAATAGTTTTCCCCTATAATCCTAAGGTTTCAGGTAAGATGGCAATCTTACATGTGCAACATTCTCATCCTTGTTTAGTTCAATAACTTTTGGATTAGCCTCTGGAAAAGCTGTTGCTCTTATTTCAAACTTGAGGGCCGAAGTCTCATCCTGTTTAATAAAAGAAAGATCACTGTACGCTGACTTGTGAAGACATATTAGTAATTTCTCATGATCCTTACTATCTGAAGATTTTACAATTGATCTTCCCCAATTTATTTCACCATTTGTATTTAATTGCAATGCAACACTTCCTTCATTTCTAAAGGCATGGCCATGGTCTTATTTTTCCAGGCATCATTTGGTTGAAATCCTTTTATTAAACTTAACTAGTTTTGCACGCTTGGGTAGTTCAGTGGGTTAAGTGTCTGCCTTTGGCTCAGGTCATGAACCCGGGGTCCTGGGATAGAGCCCCATGTCAGGGAGTCTGCTTCTCCCTCTGCCCCTCCTGCACTCTCTCTCAAAATCTTAAAAAAAAAAAAAGTGACTAGTTCGCAGACAACTTGATGCAGATATTTGTAATATTTAAATAGTTAAATATTTGGTAGTTAGCACTATTTTTTCCTAGAAATTGACACTCTTACCCAAATAAGACTTTCTTCACCTGATAAATGTTTTTTTTCAAACTTATTTTACCTAGACTTCCCCCCCCCAGAGTTGTCATCTTGCTGCTCTGATAAAATACATAGTTTATCTAATACCATAATGGAAAAATCTGGTAAAAGTAGTTATAACATTCAAATATAAAATCGGTAGATGAACTCCAAGATATATACTACATAACCAAGAATCCAGGGAGCTCAGGAATCTGGGGATGGGCTCCACAGCCTCTAAGAACCTTTTGAAATTGCATGTAAAATTAAGTTTTTCACATATGCATTCACTGCAGTCGATGAGAATATATTCTTTAGGAAAATTCCTAAAGAGATCTATGACCTTCAAAAGTGAAAACTACTATATAAATGCTGTAGAATTTTAGGGCTGAAAATAAATTATATACTTTCTTAAAGCAATGGTTTCCAACAGGGATTCTTATCCTTTAGAGGACAGCAGTTTCTGGAGACATTTTTGACTGTCAGGACTTGGGAGGTGGGATGCCAGCATCTAGTGCATAGAGACCAGTAATGCTGTGAAACATCCTACAATGCACAGGACCAGACCTGGCACCAAGGAATTATCTGGTCCAAAATGCCAATAGTGACCAGTGTTGAGAGACCTGGACCTCAAGGGTATGAGGTGGCAAACTGCAAGAGTATACATAACTTGTTGCTGGTCTCATGATTTAGTTTTTAGCACAACTGGAACTACAGTAGACGTCTCTTCCTTCTGTACCTGGTGGATCTTTTTTTCTCCCCCTCCTTGATGACTGTGTAGCAATTTTAAACATATTTCTTTAAATAGAACTACCATTTTCTGTGGCTTCCTATATAGCACACACTAGGTGCTTTACAAAATGTATTTGACAATCTGCAACACCTCTGCAAAAGACTTTATCCATATTTATCAAGTAAACTGAGGAAAAGAACTCCAGATAAAGTTGGTTTTATCACCAATTCTTTTAGAGAGAGAATATGAGCAGGGGGAGGGGCAGAGGGAGAGAGAGAATGTGCAAGGAGACTCCCCCTGAGCACAGAGCCCAATGCAGGGATTCATCTCACGACCCTGAGATCATGACCTGAGCCTACATGAAGAGCCTGACACTTAAATGACTGAGCCATCTGGGCATCCCCAAATCTGCATACTCACTTCTAGGAAGAAGTTCAAGATGTATTATTTATTCAACCTTTCAGAGTTTTTCTTAAGTGTTATCATATGCTTGTGCATTAGTTGATAAATTTTGATGTTTTGATTTTATGAAAGCCTTAGTTTTACTTCTTAAATATTTAAGCATAATCTAAAGTAGTTTAGAAAAAAACAAGATCAGGCGCCTGGGTGGCTCAGTGGGTTAAAGCCGCTGCCTTCGGCTCAGGTCATGATCCCAGGGTCCTGGGATCGAGGCCCACGTCGGGCTCTCTGCTCAGCGGGGAGCCTGCTTCCTCCTCTCTCCTCTCTCTCTGCCTGCCTCTCTGCCTACTTGTAATCTCTCTCTCTGTGTCAAATGAATAAATAAAAATCTTTAAAAAAAAAAAGAAAAAAGTAAAAAACAAGATCAAATAAGTAGCCAATTTCTGTAATTTAATCAAAATTTATAAGCAGTTCAGCATGCTTTCTAAAATAAACCTCTTAATTTTTCCATAGTCTATNAAGTAAAAAACAAAATCAAATAAGTAGCCAATTTCTGTAATTTAATAAAAATTTATAAGCAGTTCAGCATGCTTTCTAAAATAAACCTCTTAATTTTTCCATAGTCTATTTTATAGTCTCAATTATCTCTTTAATTACTTAAGCCATATCACTTAGTGTATGCAGCTGAAACTATATGTGGAATTACTTAAGCCATATCACTTAGTGTATGCAGCTGAAACTATATGTGGAAACAGTTGTAGAGTTCCACTTCAAATTTTACTCTTCGTACCTTAATTACTTAAATGCCTCCTCACATACCATCCTACATAAATAAGATGATTGTTAGAATCTACAAAGTTGTCATTTTATTTTACTTACCATTTCTGAAAGGTAGGGCCGGCCTTCCAACTGAATGTGAACACTGGCTTCTTTTCCACTTTCCATTTTCCCAAAATGGCAGAAAATACTTAAACAATATGGATCAGCTTTTATGCAGAACTTGAAAAAAAATACAAAAGAGCTACATTGAAACATCTTTTTATGGGTGGCCAAAATATTTTACGTGGAATTAAACATCTCCCATGAGTGGCATTTAAAATATTATGTTGCTTTAAACAAAACATGAATGTTGTTTCATAAATTACAATAAAAAGTATTTGAGTCAAAGCATGTGTTCTGAGAATTAAAGACTCCTAATCAGGACTGTGTTAAGGTACATGTTCAATGTTGCTTGTAAAAATTGGATAATTTGAAGGGAAGATCGCTTCTTCAGGGTTTTTGTTTTTTTCATAAATTCACTAAAATGAAAGGAGTGAAAATTAATCTTATGTTATGAAGTCTGCTTAGCTGAATACTCTGTCTTGGCCTCCTAAAGGGTCTGGAACAAGGTTTGGCTGGCACAAAATAGGAATTGGTTAGATTAATAATGAAATTATATAATATATATCTGTGTATCTATAGCTCAATATAGTTATCAATATCTGTAACTCTATATAAATATCTATAACCCTGAGTCTCTCTAATCATGTGTGTTCCTCGTGCAAAAGTGTTACCCGGGTTGTTTCTTTCCTGCACTGAATTGACAGCTCAAACCCACCAGTTCTTGGTTTTAAGTGCTTTGGTTCTGTATGTTGCAAAGCAAGATCTACAACCTGAAAAATGGAAACTTACCAGTAGCTTCTTATCATTCTTGGACAAGAATTTGAAAATGTCTTTCAGGATCTCCATTGGACCTTTCTCCTGCTCTAATGCACACTTTCTTTGATAATTTTTAAAATGGCATTCTCCAGCAGTAGTCTAGATAGAAAGTGAGAAAAAACTTATTCTGTACTGGAGAGAATTGCAAAAACTACATGCTCTTGAAAGTTCCAGTTGCTTACCTTTTCTAAAATATATCAAGTATTTCTGAAATTGTGAAAATATCTTTGAAATAGATTTATTTGGGAAAGATTAAATCTCCATGGCAAAAACTCAGAACCCGGAACCCAGCAACAGAAACCCAGCAACATTTTAACAAGGTTGGATAGAGGGGCTCGAGTGAGCACAGAGCCCTAACCTAATAGAAAATAAGGCAACGTGAAAAATGGACATTTGACCATTAGCATGGAATTAACATTTCTTTGGCTTTAGACATAAAACAAAATGATAACACGTTATAACATGTCCTGCCATCTAACTCTGGAGCTCAGGCGAGATACTTCAAAATTAGATCTCAAACCAATGAGGGATTTATTTGCTGACTGCTTGTCTTGAAAATGGGAAGGTAAGAAACAATTCTGATATAATTATCAACATAAAAGTATCAATCTGTTTAAAAAGGCTGAAAAGCAGATTTTTCAACGGTGGACTCAAGATTTATAGAGAATTTCACCGATTACTTCCACAGGGTCATTTCACAAAGAACATGCACTGAAGACAGAAGAGCCGAGTTCTGTTAGACACTGTGTATGTCCAGTGGAGGGTCCCTGTAACCCTACGGTTCTAATGGATAATATTCAAAGTGGACTCAGGAAGTGTATGGTGAATTCACAGCTGAGAGCGTGACTCAAACAAGTTAGGAGATATATCCATTTAGCAACATAACTTCGAATAAAGGAAGGAACACATTTTTACCTGGACATCCAAAATGTTGAACAGCTTATCGGTTTGGGGGGCAAAAGAATTTGGTACCATTATTTCCACACTAACATTTGGAGCCATGCTGTGGCCTGTGTTGATAACCTGGGAAGGAGGGAAAAAATTCTTTTACAACTTATTTTTCATAAATGTAATACCTATATCAGCAAACTTTTGGGTGAACCTGGATGTTTCAGGCAACATTTGTAGGGCTGGGGGTTTGTAGCTGGCAGCTGCATGGCAAAGGGAGACCAACTATCCATAACCAGAACAGAAAAGTGTGCTAATAATTTGTTCCTTATTCCTAGCCCTCTCCTTTTGGTATGCCTAGGCCAAAATGTCCAGGCTGTTACTGCAGAAACAGTCTAAAAAAAAAAAAAGATAATTACATACATTTGTATGGCACATTATGTCTCTAAAAACCCATGATCAGGTGACCCTCACAACTACCCCAATTTGGTTCTCCAGCTCCAGGAAAGGCTCAGAGGTGTGAGTGTTGTGCCTCAGATGGCTACAAAGTGACAAGAAGCTCAGGCATTTTACCTCTAAATCTTCTGTCTCACAAAATCACTCTGCTGAGAGGATAATCCTCATCGCAGTAAGTGAATAAGAATATATTATATAGTTCAGGGTAATGATAATGCTGAGGCACCCAAAGTCACAAAGGGGTAGAGAAAAATACAACAGCCTTTTAATAATAAGGCATAGGTAGATGATATTTCATTACTGATAAATTTGGGGACTGCAGCTCTCTGAGGAAGAAAATTGGGCCAAAATAATTGCCTCCTGAGCTTAACTATGAAACCAAGAGAGTAGATCAGAAAAGAGATGTGCCACAACATCTGAACAAAATAGCATGACTTCGACATTTGCAATGATCTTTAGGAAGCACACGACAAGGAAGAACGTGTCCCTGGCTGGTGGAAAGGGTTAGGCTGGGAGCATGGGGCAGTTGCAGAAGGTTTCAGCAATGAAAACCCAGCACCGTCCAGACCTTTAGAGAGGGTCTTCCTCATGCCAGCCAGCGATCAGTCCAACCTCAAATATCCTTCATCCTCATTCGCCTAATAGCATTGAGACCTCTAAGAACCTACTCAATTTGCACAGACTCACCGAGCCTACAGACTGAAAGTACCTCCAGTGAAACTTAGTGAAAAACACTTCCCAGTTAAATTACTAAAAAATACCTAACCATGAATTGTAAGTTAATGAGTAGACCTTCTAGAATCTGTGCTCTGGTAAAAAACAGAAACTGAGCTGAACTCCCGCTGGGCTCTGATAGCAGCATTCCTTGGGACTTCAAAGCAGAGGGCTGTATTTTTTCAACACTAATGTCCACTAGTATAACAAAAACTTAATGTATACACAGACTCGGCAGGATTCCAAGGTCATCGTACAGATGACCTGGAGCGGGACCCAGGCATTTGCATTTTGAGTAAGTACCTCAAGTGATTCTGACCTACATTTTAATTCAATTAAAAAAAAATAAAACATTTATTTTAGAGAAGGACCACAAACTGGAGGGGGAGAGGGAGAGAAAATCTTCAGCAGACTCCACGTTGAGCATGGGGCCTGACATGGGGCTTGATCTCTCAGTCACGAGATCACAAGAGTCAGACGCTTAACTGCTTAACTGACAGCATCACCCTTGTGTCCCACAGACCTACATTTTCAAAAGCATTGCCTTACAAAAAAAAAGGAGGCCCCTAGGGGGCCCCTAAGCCTCGGGGCATCCCAGCCTATGATGTCCTCCAGAGCAATGCAGCAGTACCAGGCTTTCACTTTGCTAGAAAATGTCAAAACATTTCTTCTTACATGGAAAGTCAAGTTCATTTTCTCTGCCATGCACGTTTCAGGCTCATTTTCTTCCTTTGGTCCATACACAAATGAAGTTGGGTTGACAAACCTGAAAAAAGCAAATTCAAATTTAATTGGTCTTACTTGATGAGTTATTATAAACAGTCTTTTTCTATAGGCTGGATTATTGCATCTCTCTTAAAAATGCTAGTTAAGACTATATTCCAGACTATAGAAGCCTCTAAGCACCAAGGAATATTTTTGGTTTCTTGGTAAGATATGAATTTTGGTGAAATGTAATAAAATCAGAAAGCCATGTGCTCTGACTTGGGTGTTAACGTCTCTTCCCACGAATATCCTTTGTCTTCCCAGCGCTGCCTGGTTCAGCCCATGGGACATTCCTTCTCTCTCAGTCCTCAAATGGTTCATATAAATTTGCCAAATCTGAGACAAATTCTTAACTTTATCCCTGTAGCTCCAATATCTTCCTATAAGTCCATCTATTTTACCTATTTTTGTATTATGTCTTTCTGTGATCCACGTCCTGCTGGCTATTTGTAATGAACCCTAAGGTTGGGGAACGATTCGAACATCAGTAAGTATGGTAAACTTTTTGCTTAAGAATACAAGATTGTTCTTCTTTTGCCCGTGATTAGACATAAAGGTCCATAGTAATTTCTAAGAAGTATTTTTCTGGGGAATCCCCACTCCACCAGTTGCTCTTACTTGGCAGCTAGTGTGAAGTAACACAAATTAGAGACTGGCTACACAGAAATACTGAAATGCTGTAGATTTAGGCAGTTTTATACTCGTAGAACATTCCTTGTCCAAAATATGAGGTGGAGGACACTCATGATAAGAAAATCACAGAAAGGAGATGAGAGGAGGCTTCAAATTCAGGACACACGGCGTCAGCTACTCTCTGCTCCCCACTGATGCACTAGGTTTTCCCCTCCTGGGAATGGCTTTCTCTCTCTTCTGCTTGTTTCATCTCAGAAACGTGATACTCAGTTCTTTCAGTTGCAGACACCATTTTATTTTTATATAATTATATGCCATCTCCGTGAGTGGTTACAAATGATTGGGGATGGTTTATATTTAGAGCAACAAGAAAAGTGCATCAGTCTATTTGTTCGGAATCTCCTATTTCTGTTTCTTTAAAAATAGGGCTTTAGGGATGTCTAGGTGGCTCAGCCAGTTAAGCATCTGCCTTTGGCTCAGCTATGGTCCTGGGGTCCTGGGATCGAGTCCCATGTTGTCGGGATCCCTGCTCAGCGGGGAGCCTGTTCCCTCTCCCACTTTCTCTTTCTCTCAAATATATAAAATCCTTTAAAACAATATGGTTTTAAACAAAGACTAATAGCCTGAATCATTTCCAGTAAAATCACTAAAGGTTTTCTGAATACCCCTTAAATCTTTTCTACGTGTTTCCTTCTTGAATCTGAGGAGGGTCCACACAATCACTAACATTGTGGGGAACCAGTGAATGCTGGCTCTGGGGCCATGGGTGAGAAACTCCGTAATTCACAAATCATCGAATGGTCAGGGGACACCTTGCAGCTTGGCGCTCCCATATCTCCACTGATTTGCCACACAAGTAGATGTGGGTTCTGGAGAGTGGTGATTGGATCAAGCTTACACTTCTTAGGACTTCACACTTGCCGCAGCCACCAGGCATGATCATGCCAATTTCACATTACCCTTCCCACCCACCTACCCCACCCCACCCCCCGGTCCCCTGGCTTTGAAACTGACAGGCTGGCCATGACCTGCTAGAGGCTTCTGGGGCTTTTCCAGGAAGAAATCCCCAACTGGGTACTAGCTTAAAGAGGCCTCAGTAATGTTTATACAGTGCATGAAACTAATGAGGAGATAAGCAAGAGAATGCAACACCAGCTCTTTATTAAGGGACAGAAACGGCACAGGATCTTTCCTTTAAACATTTTTAAATATATTTTTGACCAGTAATGTAAGAAGCAATAGAATTTAAAATCAGCTCCAACTTTACAGGAGGTGTCCATATTGACTTACCCATGAACAGTTAGCATGACTTCATACTTGAGAGGGACTGCTAAAGTCACTTTGTTCTGCTTCAGATCCTCCCTTTCCCCTTCATTGGCACTACAGAAACAAATAAAAGACACCCTGTTAGAATTCCCCAAACATAAACATCATCTTCAGAGAGGACCAATCACATATCACGTATACCGAATATATCTGGAGGCTTGGGGGATGGAGGAAAAAAGATGTGGTAAGAAATGTTTATGCCAGGATTGGCGGAAGTATGCTCTCATTATTTACAGTGCTATTTGCTCCAAAGATGGTTAGAGATCTTTACGTTTCTTAGATCACAAAAGAGAATTTTCTTCTACAGACAATGGATCATAGCTCCATGGTTCCCCTAAGCCCCCCCCCACCCTAAAGTCAGGGGTCTACTTCCTTTAGCACCATTATTTTTTCACAATGAAATATACCAGGTGGCATGCACTGTGATGCTGAGATCCTCTTCTGCTCTGCTGAGTGAACTCACATCCAGGAGAAAGCTGACATCTACCTGTAAAACAGAGAGAGGGAAACACCCATTTAAAAAAAAAATCTAAAAACAGTATTTTTTTTATCATCTGACATTTTCTTAATATTGATGTTCTGTGGAATGCAGATTGGAGACTATGTTCTATAAACACAGGCTACCCCTCACCCAGGCAGTGAGCTACGGGGAAAAGCTGTTGGGGTTGGGGCGGTTTTCAAGCACCAGCGTTTCCACCAGTGACATTCAGAGACAAAGCCTCCTAAATGTAAAGACGGGCAGGTCCAGACTGACAAAATTAGAGATGCTTTAACAACTTATGTGAGGACTCTTGCCAGTAACACCTTTTTTGTATAGCAGAGGTAACATGCCTGGCAGATAGGACCACCTGGGGTGGAGAGGGGTAGGGGGAGTGTCGGAGAGGGTGAGACAGGGGAGGAAAATTCTGATCCACACGTTCACATGCCCATCTTGACACAAACATGTGCCCCTACCTTTTTTTTTTTTTTTTTACAGTGAACCTTGCCAGGAATATAAACACAATCTCAAAGATCTAAGCCCAGTTGGTTGGAGTTTTATTTCATCACTTAGCTGCTTACCCTAAGCAAATAAATGATTATATACTTGTATGCAGCATAAGCAGAAAAAATAGAAAGTATTTTATGTTCTTGTTAGTACACAAAAACCATACATGCTAAATGCTTACCCTTGACAGGTGATCAACGTATATATAACCAATACTGCAGTCGAGTTTGACTAAGCCCGAACTGTCCGTTACTTCACAGCTTATTTGTTTCTCTTCCTAAAACAAAAAATGAAACAACCACTTTAGGTAAGAAGAGGAGAAGTTTGTAACATATGTTTAAGAATAGTCTTTGAAAAGAAAATCATTCCTGAAGAATTAGCCTTCCTAGAAGACGGTCTTCTGTTTACTTTTGGGATAAATAGAAATATAAATAAAATTCATAAGTGTGTACACATACACAAACACACAGGTATATTTCAATACTCTTGTAAATTCTCCAATGAATACACAGAATAATTCTGGGCTTGTAGCTTTCATCCATGTTTTCCCTATTTAATTCCAGTTCCAGTTTCTTGAAAAACCACGAAGCACACAGTTCATGAGGTCCCTGTTTCATTGACCTTTTTTGTTAGAATGAGATAAAGGTATATAATCACAATAACTGTCATAACAATAAGACACATATATATTCGAATATTCAGGGAAATACACATTTTGATGTATCTATATACTATAGATGCATACATATAAATACTATGTATATACTATAGATTTATATGCTTTATGTGTATATATGTATACTACAGATGTATTATATATTTTTTATATACACAGATGTATATTTTTTTTGAGTTTTCCCTCGTACTATTGCAAATAGGCTCCCAGTGCTCTGGAGAAAAGCGTAACATATTCCGGAGAGGTCAAAGACCTCTCTAAATGCCCTTGGTTTGAAGAGATGGTCTCTGGATAAGAGAGGTGTAAATTTGCTAAGGGATAAGATAGGCACCAAAGGAGAAAGTGAGGCTTTTCTCTTTGAAATTGATCTTATTAATGCCTCGCCGATACATTTAACGGTTCATGACTGAGGCACAGTGGAAAGAAAGTGTCTTGAGGTGCTTCAAACTCTTGTAGGAAAAGAGAATTGCCTGTGCTCTAGTTAACACCAAGACTTCAGAATTTGTGGAGGATTGCTGGTTGTATGGTATTTGTTGGAAGTTCTTTGGGAACAAGACTGGGGATGTGAATGTAAAATGCAAAGCAGGGACCCTGGGCGCCCAGCTTACAGGACCAACACTGCTTCTTCAGGGAGCCCGGCCACGAAGAGCAGTACCTTGGCACCAGATGAGCATGTCATCAATGAGAAAAGCAGTGGCACCCACGCAGCTTGCTTGGACAATGAGGTCTCTCACATGGTAACATTTGGAAGAGGGAAGCGGACTTTTTCCATCTCAGATACCAAGGAACTTATCATTTTGATCAGGAACAATAAGGAAGTCTCAAAACCAATGGAAGCTCAAGTGATAAGTCTGCATATACTCCAAATATTTAGGCATCACCTCAATGACATGGATTATACCATTTACATTTTTTTAAAAAATTATTTATGTACTTAGAGAGAGAGCACAAGTTGGGGGTGGGGGGCCAGAGGGAGAAGCAGCCTCCCCACTGAGCAGGGAGACCCACATGGGGCTCGGACACGGGGCTTGGTACAAGGACCCTGGAATCATGACCTGAGCCGAAGGCAGAAGCTTAACTGACTGAGCCGCCCGGGTGCCCCTACACCATTTATATTTTTAAAAAATGAAATATAGTATCATGCTGCAGTTTCTGCTACTTACCAGATCTAAAATCTTAATGAAGTAAAGGCCGGCAGGGAGCGTTACGTGCAGAGCTGTGTCATACGCATCATCGCCAGCATTAAATAAGGACACATTCAGCATTACTGTCTTCATACTTCCAACAGCAAGGTAGGTCTTATTTTCATGTGGCCTAAAAATTAAGTAATATTTAATGTTGCTTAGTAACAAGTAAGTAATGTTTAGGAAATAAAAATCCCATCTCCTCATTTATCCTGATCATAAAATACTAATTTGGAAAAACAACAACAACAAAAAAAAACCATGCGGGAGATGAGCCCATACAAGTAGATACCAATTCATGTTAGAAATCAGTTTTTCATGTTTCAGATAAATTCAATCAGCTACTATCCAGGAAGTTTGTTATTTTTTAATTAGTCATAATTAAGCTAATCTCCTTTCTGTTTTACTTCTAGAGCTGTAACATATTTTCCTCAGTATTTCACAGTATTTTTCTAAAAGCAAAGCTTTGTTTCTTTTCTTTACTTTGGAAAAGACCTTGACCTAGCTGCTGTGCAAACTGAAGGGTGAAATGGGGAGAACTTGGGGGGAGAGGAGACAACAGAGATAACCACCACCTAAATAGAGGTGGTTTCGGTGGGATGAGCACAGCCCGGGGAAGGACAGCCCCACAGCACATGGGCGCCACTGCCGTCTGCTGAAACACAATACATTTCTTTTTCTGTTTTTAAGATTTTATTTATTTGACAGAGAGAGAGAGAGAGAGAGATCACAAGTAGGCAGAGAGGCAGGCAGAGAGAGAGGGGGAAGCTGGCTCCCCGCTGAGCAGAGAGCCCGATGTGGGACTCCATCCCAGGACCCTGAGCTCATGACCTGAGCCGAAGGCAGAGCTTAACCCACTAAGCCACCCAGGCGCCCAGCAATACAGTACATTTCTTAAGGCGGCTGGTCCCCTCTACCAATAACTAGACCAAATTAAAAACAGAACTGCAGCCATTCTTGACCATCCTGTGACCTGGAAAGAGAAGACTGCTGCAAATCCAGACCTATGAGTATGGAGTTCCAGTTCTGGCTCTGGCCCCAGGCCTTCAAGGTGGGAAGTGGTGGGTTAGCATTTTGAAGCCTCAGCCACCATCAGTAGGAGTAGTAATTACTACTCCGAAAATTTGGTGCATGCACATTCCATGAAATCCTCAGAACACGTTTATATATAAAGAACCTGAGGCTTAAGGACCTTGTTCAAAGTACCACAGCTGGAATGTTCTAAAGTCTCCAGGAAAATGCCTGCACAGCCCATTCTCTTTACCAGTGAGAATTAGAAGAGCCCAAAGAAAACTTTAATATGATGATTCTACCGAAGAGTTTAAAATTTAGAAAAATTGGTTCAACCAGTGAAGGATGGGACCCAACGAAAAGTGTCAGGTGAGGATAATCCTAGCAGTAAGAAAGGTAACCTCTCACCTGGCTCTTGAGAAGGTTTCCTCAAGTTTACATTGTATCATTCTAATCAACATCTGTATAGAAGATTAGTGCCTGAATAAACAATTTCTGGAAATGCTAAACACAGAGTCCGTATTTAATGGTTATTTGTGAATTGCTTTAAAACAAAGGGTGTTTGAGAACAGGATTAAAGAACAGGTTTCGAAATTCATGTAACTATTATCTGAAGACACATGAATGACTGACTATAACGGAACCCCCCATTAATAATTAGGTTCATCGTTCCCTCAGACAAAATTAGTTTAAGAGATCCCCACCTTTGTAGAGCTTGTGAAGGACAGATGTATAGACAAATGTAAGTAAGTATTATAAATTCACGAGAAAGAGTTGTGAATGAGGGGCTCTGGGAACCCAAGGCAGGGAACCACTTTTGCCTGAAGGTAGCAAAGGCATGTTGCTTCTTGCTTTTCTACCATTCTGATTATTTAGATATAATTTTAGGACTAGTTTCTTTTTTTAATAGAAGGGTAGGAAAACTTCATGACTGAGCATGACTTAACATGGATTATACCCTGAATTGATTTCTCAGGCCCTCCTTCTCCAATCCAATTTTCACACTGCCAGAGGATAATTTTCCAGAAAGCAAACTTGACAATGTCATGAGCCTGCTGAATGTGCTTCAGTGCCTTCAAGATAGAATGCTAACTTAATAGCACAGCACATGAGACCTCACTTTCCACTACACAACTCATTCTTTTGCTTTAGCCATACTCACCTGCAAGTAGGTATCCAAACACCTGTGTTCTGTATCTTAATTCAAGCTCTCTCTCTCTGCCTTTAACACCTTCCCTTCTTTGTGTCTCTCGTTGATTTGTTCTTCTTCCAGACTCAGCTAAGTGTTAATAGTTGTGAGAAGTTCTTCCAGTTGCTACTCATTGCTAAGCCCTATCACTCAGTACTGCATTCCCCCTAACAAAAGTGTCTTCTCCCTCTCCCAGCACACTGGGCACCCCTTTAAGGCAATATTTTTCACACGGTCTGGTTTTTCTTATCACTAGAGTAAGTTCTGAAAAGAAGATGCTAGATCATGATGATCGCTGTTTTCTCAGAGCCTACAGTGTTCAAAAAATATACATGGTACGTCACTGTATCAAACATTAAAGAGAGTGGGGTAACACTACAGAAAAACATCAGAAAACCTGAAGAAATTATTGGATAAATGATTGTAAAAAAAAGTTCATTAACTTGTCATTATAAATTCTCCCAAATGATATCCATGTTTATATATTCTGTGACAGTATACAAATGCTGAATGTTTCGTTAAACATCTACCAGTACATTTGTATGACCTGTACCCCATCACACAACCTAATATTTTAGTGGCAATACAGCTATTGAATTAATCAATAAATTAATGGTAATATTGATACTGGAAATAGGTTTTTGTTTTTTTTTTTTTAAGATTTGAGTGAGAGAGCATGCGCACGAGCAAGGGGAGAGGCAGGGGGAGAGGGGGAGAAAGAGAGAAGCAGACTCCCTGCAGAGCACAGAGCCCAACGTGGGGCTCTATTAGGGGCTCAATCCAAGGACCCCGAGATCATGACCTGAGCTGAAGTCAGATGCTTAACTGACTGAGCCACATAAGCATCCCTGGAAACAGTGTAGTTTCTGAGAAGTAATTATTTTCATGAACTTCAGAATATGCAAACAAATTAGAGACTCTTCTCCCCACTCTTCTAATGGTAGAGATCTAAGAAGCTGCACAGTTCACTTATACCTAAAAATTCTGTGCCTCTTATCCTGATTTTTTTTCCATTTTATACTTATGAAGATAGCACATATAGAAAAACGCACATATCTTAAAATTCATAGCTCAGGGAATTTTTACAAACTGAATACACTAATGAAGGCAGTACCCAGATCAAGAAAATATATTACCAGCATGAGAGAGCAATGCCCCTGTGCCCCCTCCCTTCCAGTTACTACCCCCACCCATCGTTCTCCTTTTTTGTTTTAGTAGAGACTGACTTTGCCCGGTTTTCTATTTCTTATAAGTGGAATCACAGAGTATTTAATTTTTACGTATTAGGTTTTCTGTACTTAAAATTTTGCTTAGAACATTGATCTCTCCAGATGCATGGAGTTGTAAATTTGTATCCTCACTTGTGTATATGTATCAGTTTGTAAACATACCACATTTTCTTTATCCATTCAGTGATCACTAGGAATTTTGACAATTCTAGTTTGGAGCTATTACAGTCTTTTGGTGAACACATAAATGTATTTCTGTTGGGTTAGTCTATCTGTCTGTCTAGAAGGAGACCCTTACAGTTTGTGAACCCAGGATGAGCTCCTGAACATCTTTAAATCTGGCTAATTTTGGCACCCAGCTTAAATTATACCAACAAATGATATCTAAATAACAAAATACACTCTAAGGCACTATAGCACACCAAAAAATAAAAACATACTACAGAATGGTCATGTAAAAAGCAAGTATACCTAGACTAGGGTCTCAAAATCTGCTGTCTAAAGGCCAAATTTGGGGCCCTGCCTGGTTTTGTCCTGGGGGGTTTACTGGAGCACAGCCATGCTCGTTCATCTGCGGCGACTTCTGCACTGTGACGGCAGCGGTGAGGGGCCGAGACCCACCTCTGTGCCACAGAGCCTAGAATATTCACTCTGTCCCTTTATGGAAAGAGTTTGCTGGCTCTGCCATAGAACTTCTAGGTATCGTTAGTTTCAAAATACGCACAAAACAGGACATCACTGTATTCTAAATCTGATCATTCTGACACTGATAGAGGCTTTGTTATTTCGGAAGGCATCAGACTCAACATCAGAGAAAGTGACACCCCCCACCCCAGACCTCAGAATTCCGGGGTTGGTACTGGAGACGTCAAGGAGGAAGGAACGAAGAACATGTGGGTGCGTTAGCATCTCTAGCTTCTGATCCCTGGGGGTGAGAGGTTGGATCTTTTCTGGAAGGATTTGTAGTAACTAACAAAACAGTAATCCTATACAATGGCTACCCTTTCCGGGTGGAGGAACCAGACTCAGTGACGGCACGCTCTTTCTCCCACCATTTCAGGGAATACCTGTGATTTCCTCAGGCTCCTGTCCTAAACCTTTGTGTTCCACAAGTACGCATCTGCTTGGCAGCGCCGCGGGCAGAGAGGAAATAAATGCGAGGACCGGCCGTCCTCTGTTCCCCCCATTATATGCTCCGCAATCATGTTACAAGTGAAGGAACCTAAGAGGTTCTGAAAGTAAACTTCAGCTTGACATTAAAGTTTAATTAAGACTTGTGTAAGAGCTGCCTAGAAATAGACATTTATAAAATATTCTGGCTTATAACCAAAGCATTAGTCACTGAGCACCTTTGGGAAAGAAGTTGGCACTTGGACAAGCAACAGAAGGTCAGAGCACTGCATAAACAGCTAGGTTCCAAGACAACAGCAAATTAAGGAGAAACACAGTGTTCACATTTCAGCAGCCAGACTCCCGGTTTATTTTCCATTTTTAAGCTATTTTGCCACATTACCATGACAATTCTACTTTTTTTTAATATACGTCTTACTGTATCTGGATTCATTAACAGGGTGCCCTCAGAAAGATACCCACCAGCTTTTTTGTGAGACAGAAGAAAGGACCAGGTGCACATCTGGAAGTGCGACAAGGCTGAACGGAGCTTTCCCTGGGAATCGTGGCTCATTCTTCATTAAAACATGCATAATGCACGCTTGAAATTTACAGAGCAGCCCAGAATCCACATAATTTAAACAAATCAAGGTACTGTGTACATGGAGAATCATAACTTAATAAGTGAAAAAGGAAGAACAAAAAAATGATGGATTTCGGCAGCAGGCTCTACGTTTTCCCTAAGTGAACACTATTGTTTTATTTTGTAAGACATTCTCCCTGTGTCTTAGGATAACGAATGCAGTTTGCCTAGATAAGACGAATTAGGGCTTCACAGCTAACATTTTTAATCAAGATGCTAGAACAAAATATAACGCAAACAGAGATGTTACCTGTGTTGAGGTTCGGGAGTCATTTATTTGACAAAAAAACTAGCCTGCAGAAAGTGGCCTACAGGCCTATGTGAAATCATGTCCTCTTTTCGCTACTGACTTCAGAGAAAAAGAAAATACCAGAAAATTCTCATCAACTAGAATATGTCAGTCAACTAACGTTTAAGGAGACTGCACATGAATAAAGGCAGACCCCTTGAGGGCCCGAGGAGTAGGGCAGGAGAACACAGGCCGGAAGATACAGTTAGTCATTAGCATGTTTTAATGTATAAAGGATAGAATTCATCTTTCAAGACCCTGAGGTCTGTGAGCAAATATTCCTACCATCTTCATTTTAAAAGTGGATAGTTTTGATAGACTTGTTCTCTGGGGGACAAAGAGCATAGTGACAGCTATCATGCTTTGCTCTCTACCCAACAGTCATTTCCCTTCTTAGCAGCTAGAAGAACCCCAGCTTATTCAGGCAGAAGGTAGTACTCCCTTGCTGTTGCAGAAGAGGCGCCCCTTGTTCAGCTTCGGGGAATGAATTATGACTGATCTACAATAATTCAGGGACGAGCACACGACAAAGTCCTGTAAATCAGAGTAAGAGGTCTGCTAAGATGCTTCCCTTCCTCGAAGGCAGCCTCAAGGGGACACAGAATTTTGCTTTTGCCCCTTTTCTTTTTTGGCAACCTTGATGCTGCTACAGCCTTTGGGAGACCATGAGGGAAAAGCCAAGAACACAGGGAGGACAACCACACATGTCCAGATTTTGGTAGCTGCCTATTAAGCCTGCAGCCACCTCCTGCTTATTATGTAAAAACAATTAAATGCCTTTATTATTAAAGTCCTGATTCATCAAGTATTGTCACCTGCAGGTAAAAGCAGCCCTAAGTGATACGGAAGGCACCTGCTCAGGAAAAACCTACATTGCTTACCCGGGATGCATGACTGCAGTAGAGAAGGGAAGTGGTGTCATCTGCATCAGTCATTTATATGAAAGACTTGATTTTAAGCTACCTATGATTAGCAATGGCTAATACCTGCTATTGTAATCTGGATAAAAATCCTATTTGCGGGGCACCTGGGTGGCTCAAATGTTAAGCATCTGCCTTCGGCTCAGGTCATGATCCCAGAGTCCTGGGATCGAGCCCTTCATCAGACTCCCTGCTCTGTGGGAAGCCTGCTTCTCCCTCTCCCACTCCCCCTGCTGCTGTTCCCTCTCTCTCTCTCTGTCAAATAAACAAATAAATCTCTGAAAAAAATCATATTTGCTCATCTTCATTTTGTCATGCAAACCCATATACTTGCGGCTGATTGTCCCAAGAATTCAGACCTTTGGTCAGAAGCCCCAAGTTAATGAGCAGGTGAGACAGTGCACGTGCGCACTGCCGGGCTTGCTCTGGCAGTCTGCTACGTACGGCAGTTCTCAGAAACTCCTGCTCTATGCTGAGGAAATGCATTTACCTCAAGCAGGTCAGTAGCCCAGAGGGACTGTAGCCGTCCGTGCCAGTGGGGTTACGGCCAGGAGAATGTGCCGCGCAAGGGTCGCTTGTGCTTCCTACCCCTGAGCAGGGACGGAGGGCCTCTGTGTGGGAGAGGCATAGTTTGGTCTGTCAGAGCACAATTTATCACAAGACACAGCACTTTGTCGGAACCCTTCACTGGGGCCTAAAGATTGATGAAAAGTTTGCCTGTGAAAATTCCTCAAAGAAGGTGTCATTTACCTAACAGAGATGGCCTATAACTTTCCTAGTTGATGCAAAAGATAGGGGACTTCCACCTTTCATGGGCATCCGTGCCACTTCAAACCTCATGAAATGGCCAACTACTGACCTAGTCCATCAGCAGCTTTCTTGGGACAGAAAGAAACCTTCAACTCTGGAGAAACCACCAGTCCACATGCAGAAAATGCTGAGGATTCAGTGGCAGTATTTCATTTTATGGCCAAACTTTTTTTTTTTTTAAACTCATGGTCTACCTATATCCCAATAACACTGTTATCAAAAATAACTTCTACAAACCTTCATGTATTTCAAGCTTTGTGCTATACACTTGGTTTGCAGTATTGCATTTTATCTTTGAAACAACCTTATACAGTAGGTATAATCTTATCTTCTGATCAATGAGGAAAGAGGTATACAGAGGTGGAAAGGCTTCTCTATAAAGGCTATTCAGCTACTAAATGGTAGATAAACTTGAACCAGGTTAGCATGACTCTAGATCTGAAGCTCTTAACCAACACCACATTTCTTCCCAGATTTTAGTTTGATAAAAACCACTCATAGCCCTATTAATACTGAATATTTCTGGCCTGGTGCCCATAGATTCTGATTCGGATGATCTGGGGCCTAGAAAACTGCATTTCTAGTAGGTATTCCAAGTGATTCTCATGAAGGTGACTCAAAGACCACACCTTCAGAGATGCTGCCTTTCCCACCACTGGCTGCCATTTAAAATCATAATGGATTTGACAGCCTTCAAGAAATATTATCACTGCAAAGTAAAAAAATATAAAGTAGGTAATATAACTTCTTATTGTGAGAAAATATGTACTGAGGACAAATAATTATTTCATATCTTACTAAGATGTATTTTCATTCTTCAGGAAAGAACTTAAAAAGTATTCTATTATTATTACTAAGTATTCTTAGTAATATTTTCATATAAACGTCACTGTCCCATTTTTTCACAGGCCAGTGTGGTTGCAGACAAAGATGACAAAGGGGACAGTGGGAGTGTCTGATTTAAGAAAATGAAAACACTACTTGTTTATAGTTTAGATAAGCTTTCACCTACACAGCTCTTCTTATCAGAGGCCTGTGACAGCAAAAACACCAAGAAAACTAAGCATTTGAGGAAGAAAATAAATACATGAATGGAAAGGTTGTAAATTATTCATCTAATAACTCAACAAAGGCACCACATTATATGCTAGGATACAAAGTAGTTCGTCTTCATTGTTTTTGGACTCTCGGAGCAGCCAATCTGGATAATTTAAGTATAAAGTCCAATTATAAATCAAATAGGTTAGGGCTTCTTGGCCCTCAACTGTGGATGCTCAAGGCTATATTGGCATTGCCTAAGTGAAAAGAATTAATTTATTCTCTGCCATATGTGAGCCCACCCCAGCAGGGTATCAACACTGTTTGTCAACCTTTTTACTCATTCCTATCCCATTTATCTTAACAGCTATTTTGAATCTCTTCCCATTCCCTTCAAGTTCCCAAATCCATCCTCAAAGCCCTCACTTTCCATATATTAACTTGCCTTTTAACCTGGCCATCCCTGATTTCTCTGTATTTCCCTTCCTGCCACTTTGAGAATTTTTTTTTTCTTTGAGGTGATGGATGTCAATTAAATTTATTCTGGTAGTCATTTCACGATATATACATATATCAAATTATTATGTTGTACGCATCTGTAGGTTAACTATACTGGAATTTAAAATTAAAAAAATATTTATTTTACTTTTTCAGTGATCCAAGATTCATTGTTTACTTCTTAATCTATGTCAAGCACCTTTTCATAATTTCTTAGCTCAAGGTAAAGACAATCTTAACTTCTTTCTAAAGCTAACTCCTCTACCTGAGTCTGATCCCATTTTATGCTGTTTCCTTAGGACCTTGTTCCATTCTCAGCAAATAACCATTAGTCACCTACAGCATTCCAGGTGCTCTATTAGGCACTGGGAACACTAAGATGAAAAGACAGAAACCTATCTTGATGCAGCTCACAGGACAGTGAGGAGACAGACAATAATGGTGGTGAGCGTGAATGCAGTGGGACCAGGGTTGCAGGACTTGGGTTCCTGTAGCTGGAGACAAAGAAAATCAGCTGAGATTTATAAGACAAATGAGAGTTAATCAGGTAGAGAAAGTAGGAGGAACAAAAAGATACAGAGGCTCAAGAGGACTGGTCAAACAAGTCTTCTGCCATTGATGAAAAAGAGTCCCATGGCATGGTTGAGATTTTAAGTCTTAATGAGGCCACGGAGCCCTGTTGTCAGAATGTATGTTAGAAAGCTCACACTCCGGAAATACCATAGTCGAGGAATTAGAATAATATAAAATCAGAAGTCAGAAGCCCAGAGAGTGGGAAAGCTTGGTGACCCAGGGAGGACATTGAGCACCTAGTTTGGAGCAGAGAGAGAGAGAGAGAAGCATGATGGATATATAAAAGACACCTGTAGGTGGTACTATCACAGAACTTAGGAATTTACTGTACATCAGGGATAAGAGAGAAAAATGCAGGTTGAGCTCCGCTTGTTGGCTTTGGTGACTAATGATTGTGTCACCAGTGGATAGTGACTGGGCACCCAAGAGGACACGTCTAATGGACAGTTGCATGTGTGGGTGTGAAAGATACTGATCTGAGCATCAGCAGTGTAGACAGGCCAGGTGAGGTCCCAGCTGTGGACATGATTACCCAGGGAAAACGGGGGGGGTGTGTGTGTGATAAAGGGGTGAGAGGACAGTTTAGGAAGGCAAGAGAGCCCAAATCAAAGATCCTCAAAAGAGGGCGCCTGGGTGGCTCAGTGGGTTAAAGCCTCTGCTTTCGGCCCAGGTCATGATCTCAGGGTCCTGGGATCGAGGCCCACGTCGGG
>LNAC01000004.1:2043322-2151689 GCA_002007465.1 Ailurus styani | reverse complement strand
CCTCTCTCTGCCTGCCTCTCTGCCTCCTGTGATCTCTCTCCCTCTGTGAAATAAATAAAATCTTTAAAACAAAAAAACAAAACAAACAAACAAACAAAAGAACATGGTATCTCTTAGAAAGCACTTAACCTGGCCCTCTCTAGACAGAAATGAAATTTTCAAAGTGTATTGAACAAAAGAGACACCTTTCTTTTTCTCATTATCTAAGTAGGTAGGCAAGTTAAGATTTTACTGATGAAGTAATCTATGAGGACTTATATCAATTCAGGAAACAATCAAATTTCATGAAATAAGACCTGTTGATGGCAAATCTATAAAACAAGTATCTTAAGTACCACAAAAATTATGAATCTTGGATCACTGAAAAAAAAAGTAAAAAATTAAAAATTAAAAAAAGTCATAAAAAATTAAATGGAGAAATGATAGGATTTGAGAAAGCAGTTAACAATCAGTAAAGACTATCTGCTTGTAACTATGCAGTTTTTTCTTTTTTTTTGACATTAGAACTATTACTATACTTTGATATGTGAGCTTTACATCAAAGTTTGACTTTGCTTTTCAAATACCCACTTCAGTCTACAGGTTATTCTCATTTTATTTGTGTTTGTTTTTAAGTAATCTCTATGCCCAATGGGGGGCTCAAACTCACAGCCCTGAAATCAAGAGTTGCATGCTCTACCAATTGAGCCAGCCAGGCACCCTGGTTCTTATTTCAAAAAGGAAATTCAACTAAGTTCCTTTTGACCATTTAAAGAGACTCAAGTGTTTGCACCAGGGCTAGACATACTACCTTACACTGTAATGGAGGTTTATGTTTATTCAATTCCTGAGTAGATTCATGATTTTATCATTAACACAACTCCAAGTAAGTAACATTAGTGGACTAGGTTTTTATTATCTACGGACATTTCAAGATTGGAATCTGGCTTAAACACTACTGCTTAAAAGCAAATAAAGAACAGATAATCTGTAAAGCTCATCAATTAATAATCCCTAATGGGTAGAGAAAAAAATGCTCATAATACAGATGATGGCTGTGCTGTAGTAACCTGATAAAAATCAATGAAGTAAATTAATCAAGATGACCTATCACATAAAAGACACCTACTTTGTCTTTATGTAAATAAAGACAATATAATTTTTTCTTTTTACATTATTTGTAACTAGCAATATATGTACACAGTGGTTAAGAGCAAGTGGTCTGGTACCGATCTCAGGTACGACACTTACAACTTGGGCAAATTACTTCATCTGTCTATGGCTCAGTTACCCCATCTGAAAATGGAAAGAATGACAATCCTTATGATACCTATAGCTACTGCTATGAGAATTCAGTGGCATGATGTTTGCAAAATGCTTAGCATAATGCCTAGCACTTAAAATCTCAATAGATGATAGATATTGACTTATTATATATGCTGCTTTGAAATGTAGGTACATCAACCAAACAAGAAATTAATGAATTTCAGTTTCTTATAAGAAAAGCAGGTGAACAATTGGAAGGAATAAAAAAAAAAATCAGACCATTGCCAGTCAATGAACATTAAGTAGGAAATGAGTTAAATACCAAGTATTAGACTTGTATTAATTAATTGGTACCTGGAAGATTTACAGCATGAAAAAGAGTATGTGAGATCTCTTGTTACTTTTCCATTCTTATACATGGAGATGATTTTATTAAAGTACTTGATAAGTGATCATCTCAACATGAAACTTTGACCGCATAGGAATGCTGCAAATCAAGGCCCAAATCCCAAGTTATCAACTTGTGAAAACGGAACAGCTTGAAGCCCTGAGAATTACAATAGCAAACTTGATTAAATTATTCCCTAGGTGTAGGAGCTAGACAGTCACTGATTGTCCCTCCACATGTCCACCGTTTTAATTCTTCTCAACAAGCTTGCTTTGACCAAATCACATGTTATCTAATTCATACTAATTTTCCACAAGGTCTTCTCTACATCTGGTGTATATTACTTTCATTATCCTAATTAGCTATTAATTATGCTTTTCTCACAATATATAAAATGTACGTGCACTCTTGCAAGAACTATATTTGACAGATATTCACACTTATTTAACTTTAACAGCTCCACCTAAGACAAAGGATAGAATATCAAAAACGCCTTGAAGTGACTAATTAAGTATTTGGGAGGGAAAAAGTAGATTTGCTTAAAATTTTTCATTTGGATGGGCATGTGCTATCTATATTAAAAATAATGAAGATTCCATGCCACATTTTTATGGACAATTACATAAAGTAGGGCAACCCACAAGCGTGCAAATTACACAAAGTCCGCCTTGTTTGACTTTTACAGAAATTTGTCTTTATGGCCACTTGAGGACTGAGTCATAGGCCCATGTCCTCCTACTGCATGTATGCAATTAAAAACCTCAAGGGTGGATCCAGAAATATTTATAAAGTTTATTGAATGAGAAATGATCCTGATGGTATAGACATTTCAACATATCTATTCATGGGTCTGCTGTGTAAAAGGAATACTCTGGGAATACAAAACCGAAAGTCAATACTTCTGTCACAATCCATAATAACCCATAAATTCACACACAGTGTGGGGGATGCACATTCTGATGGATGTACACACACAAGTACAGAAGAAGGAGGGCCAACCAATCTACAGTCAAGAGGATGAGAAAGTCTTACACAAAAGTATTTTAAGCAAGGAATATGATCAGCTTCATGATTTTGAAATACCCTCTGGTACAAATATGGGAAATGGGTTGGGGAGGGAGAAGGAAAGGCAGAGGCACAGACTGCAACTGAAGCCAGCACCACAACTTGTGATGATAACCACTCTAGCTAGTAAGCTTCATTCAGGAGTGGAGAATGGTCTACGTCTGGCACTACTGATACCCTGAGGAAAGAGAGCAACTGCTTTGGGGGTGCTATAACCATAACACCAATACAATATTCTCAGGTTTTTCCTTATAGAATTTCTTAAATAGCACTGAGAACACATAATCCATAAATTTTAAAAATATTTATTGATTTCTACCTCATGTAATGAGTCACATTACCTCGAAGAATACAAACATGCAAAAAGTAGTATTCTGTCTTCTAAGACCTTGCAAACTAGCGAAGAACTAACATATGCTGAAATCAATCCACTTCTTGACTACCATAACACCAGGATAGTTGTAGGTGGTTGTACTTAGATTTTCAGCAGAAATGTATCCACATATGGATCAGTTCATAGTCTGCTCTGTAGATTGAGCTATGTTCTTGTATAGCTTAACAATATAAACAAATATACAAAATATAAATAATTTACTAAACAAACATATATTCATTTGCTTGAAGTTATTTTTGAAAAAGATGGGTTTTAGAAGTCACCTAAAGACTTACGTAACAAAATAAAATTTGATTTCAGAAATCCCAAAATCTGGAAATTTCACTTTAAATATTATTATTAAGTAGATTAAAATATTAAAATGTTAAATTTTAGATTAAAATACTAAAATAAATAATTTTCAGTAGAAATAATCTGTATATGTAGGCAGGTTGATTTTATAATTACCCAACATGCTAAGGCCACTGAACTCACTGGATTTCTGAATATCAATGGGGACAGGCATTCCTGGTCTGATGACTAAGCTACATATTTCTAGCTTTTATTGGAAATGTTGCAAGCAGGGTGAGAATCTTGTTACTTTATTTGTTGTCCCACTTTACCATCCCTTCTTCTATTCTCAAACATCAGTGAATATTTTGATGTAGAGATTCCATCAAGATCAACCAAAAAATATCATCTATAAAAGCCTTAAGTCTCATTCCACCATAGCTGCTCCAACATTTCTAAAAACTGCTGCCAATTGTTAATTGAGTTTCCCTAAATCAAAGCAGCCTCAAAATTATCCCTTGTTCTAAGAGCTTGTACTAAGAAATCACTAAGATCTAATCAAGTTGTATATATGAATATAGCAAAGACAGAGATTCATTGTCATATATGTATATGGACGACAAAACATTTTCATAGTGGGAAAAGTGACATCTAATAGAAGAGAATTCAATAGATAAAACACTGTAAGGTGTAAAAAAAGAAACATTTCTGCTAGAAGAAAATTATGAAAGGGAACAATTTCAAAGGTAGATGCAATCACACAATAAAGGTAGTAGATCACTTAGGAAACCAATATGGAGGTTAAAACACAGAAGGCATAAAAATCAATTTTATCCACAAAAACCAGTCAAGGAACTCACAAAAAAAGGATGCAAAATATAACATTATATACACACAATGTAGAGGATGGAGTAAGAATGTAGTACTTTTAGAATGGGTTTAAACTTAAAGGATCATCAATTTAATACAGATTGCTATAAACTCAGGATATTATATATGATCCTCATGGTAACTGCAAATCAAAAACCTATAATAGATATACAAAAATCAAGAGACAGAAATCCAAATGTAACACTAAAGAAGGCCATCAAACCACAAGGGGAGAGAGCAAGAGAAGAAAGGAGCAGAGAACTACAGAAACAACCATAAAACAAGTAATAAGATGGCAATAAATACATACCCAGGAATAATTGCTTTAAATGTAAATGGACTAAATGCTTCAGTCAAAAGACATAGGGTGACTGAATGGATTAAAATAACAAGACCCATCTGTATGCTGTCTATAAGAGACTCACTTCAGACCTAAAGATACATGCAGACTGAAAGTGAAGGGGTAAAATACATATACATACATCAAGTGAAAAAGGATTTTTCTACAGGATTTCTAAAGGATTACTACAGTAGCAATCCTTCTATCAGACAAAATAGACTTTAAAACAAAGACTGTAGCAAGAGCCAAGGGCACTATATAAAGTGAAAATCCAACAGGAAGATATAACAATTGTGTCTATGCACCCAACAATGGAAGCACAAAAATACATAAAGCAATTATTAACATATAAAAAGGGAGAAACTAATGGGAATACAATAATAGCAGGGGACTTTAACACTCCATTTATATCACTGGACAGATCATCCGAACAGATTATCAACAAGGAAATAGTGGCTTTCAATGACACATTAGACCAGATGGACCTAACAGATACATACAGAACATTCCATCCAAAAACAGTAGAATGCACATACTTTCCAAGTGCACATGGAACATATTCCAGGTGACATAACACATTAGGCCACAAAACAGGTCTCAATAAATTTAATAAGACTGAAAGCATATGATGCATCTTTTATGACCACAAGAATATGAAACTAGAAATTAGTTACAAGAAAACTAGAAAAAGCACAAACACATGGAGGCTAAACCACATATACTAAACAATGAATGGATAAACCAGAAAATCAAAGAGGTAATAAAATACACAGAAACAAATGAAAATGAAATCACCACTGTCCAAAATATTTAGGATGCGGAAAAAGCACTTCTAAGAGGAAAATTTTATAGTAATACAGACATACATCAAGAAACAAGAAAAAACTCAAGCAAACAACTCAACCTTATGCCTAAAGGAGCTAGAAAACAAGAACATACAAAACCCAACACTAGTAGAAGGAAGGAAATAAGATCAGAACACAAGCAAATGAAATAGAGACTAAAAAAAACACAAAACAGTAGAAAAGATCAAGGAAACCAGGAGCTGGTTCTTTGAAAAAGTCAACAAAATTGATAAATCTTTAGGCCAGACTCACCAAGAAAAACATGAGAGAAGACCAAAATAAAATCAGAAATGAAAAAGGAGAAACTGACACCACAAAAATACAAAGGAATATAAGAGAATACTAGGAAAAAATTATATGCCAAGAAAGAGAGCATAGAAAAAATAGACAAATTCCTAGAAACATGTAACCTTCCAAGACTGAATCAGAAAGAAATAGAAAATTTGAACAGACTGATTACTAGCAGTGAAATTGAATCAGTAATCAAAGAACTCCCAATAAACAGAAGTCCAGGACCAGGTGACTCCACGGTGAATTCTACCCAGCATATAAAGAATTAATACCTATTCTTCTTAAACTATTCTCCAAAAAAAAAGAAGAGGAAGTAAAACTTCCAAATTCATTCTATGAGGACAGCATTAGCCTGATACCAAGACCAAATAAAGACACTACAAAAAAAGAAAATTAACGGCCAATTTCCCTGATTAACATAGACACAAAAATCTTCAACAAAATATTAGCAAACAAAATTCAGTAATACATTAAAAAAAGCATATACCACAATGAAGTGGGATTTATTTCAGAGATACAATGGTGGGTCAATATTCACAAGTCAATCAGTGTGATAATCAAATCAATAAGATAAAGGAAAAAGCTGTATGATCAACTCAATAGATGCAGAAAAATCATTTGGCAAAGTACAACATTCACTCATGATTAAAACTCCTAAGTAGATTTAAAAGGAATATACCTCAACATTATAAATGCCATAATTAAAAAACCCACAGCTAAAATTATACTCAATGGTGGAAAACTGAAAGCTTTTCCTCTAAGAACAGGAACAAAACAAGGATGCCTACTCTCACACCACGTTTATTCAACACAGCATGGGAAGTCCTACCCAGCAATCAGATAAGAAAAAGAAATAAAAGGCATCCACATTGGTAAGGAAAAAGTAAAACTTCCACTATTTGCAGAGGAAATAATTCTATAGATAGAACACTCCAAAGACTCTACCAAGAAACCACTAGAATTGGGATCAAGCCCCACATTGGACTCCCTTCTCAGTCAGGAGCCTGCTTCTTCTTCTCATTCTGCTGCCCCCACTCCTTGTGCTCTCTTGCCCTCACTCTGTCAAATAAATAAATCTTTTTTTTTAATCCACAAGAGATAGATATGGCTGGAATCAGAATCTTACACTTGTGAGAATGGCTAGAATAAGAAAGATAAGAAATAACAAGTATCGGCAAGGATGTAGAGAAAAAGGAACCTTTGTGGACTGTTGGTGGGACTGCAAACTTGTTCAGCCACTGTGGAAAAACAGCATGGAAGTTCCTCAAAAAATTAAAAATAGGATTACCGTATGATCCAGTAATTCCATTACTGGGTATTTACCCAAAGAAAATGAAAACACTAATATGTACCCCTATTACTGCAGCATTATTAACAACAGCCAAGACAGGAGAGCAGCCCAAGCATTCACTGATAAAGCTGTCGTACACACACACACACACACACAGGAGTATTACTCAGCCATAAAAAAAGAACGAGATCTTGCCATTTGCAACAACATGGATGGACCTAGAGGTATAATGTTAAACAAGGTAAGTCAGAGAAAGACAAATGCCATATAACTTCACTCATTTATGGATTTTAAGAAACAAAACAAACAGAGAAACAAAAACAGACTCAAATACAGAGAAGAGAGAGGGAGGGAATTTGGGGTATGGATGCAACAGATGAAGGAGATTAAGAGTGCACTTATCTTCTGAGCATTGAGTAATACACTGAACTGTTGAATCACTATATTGTACACCTGAAACTAATACAACACTAGCTAAAATTTAAAAAAGAATACATTTATCAGGATGGGCACTAATGTATAAAATTGTTATATTCAATATCTAAAACTAATATAACACTGTATGTTAGTTGTGCTTCAATAAATAAAACGCTCCCTTCCTTTCTTTCCCAGCACTCCAGAATTCCCTGTACTCTGCACTTTTTCCTTTTTCAATCACCCTTATCTCCTAAAATGGTGTAAAATTTACATGTGTATCACGTGGTTAGTTGCACTCCACTAGACTGTCAACTCAGTGAGGGTAGTGATCTTTTCATATTTCATTCACTGCTATACCCAAGTGTTTAAACAGAACTACACAAGGAAAATGTGCCCAGCTGGCAAGCAGAGGCCTCTGAGAAGTAGGGGACATGGGCCTGGCTACATGATCACCTCATTTCAAGGTAAGGGAAGTTGAAGTAGAGTATGCCCATTAACACTCCTGATACTGGGCAAGTTTTATGGAACAAAGGGACAATCCAGGCACCCTGACTTCCGCTCGTCTTTTCTGCTATCATTAAGAAGGCAGAAGAGGATCAGTTTCTGTCCCAATCTTTTGGACTGTAGAGGTGTAACAGTGTTCGTGTTTCTGACCAGCTTCGGCTACCCCGCTGGTGGGGGTGGAAAATGTACTCATAACATTCCCTTATCTTCCTACATCACAACTAGAGCTGTTTTAATTATAATAATGGCCTCACTCTCTTAAAAAAATTATCCCCACTCTGTACCAATCCCAGAGGTAAAGGCTTTCGTTTGGCATTGACAGTATGGTGGAAAGTCAATGGCTGTGACCTGCGGCCATGGATACCAGGGTAACACTACAGAGACCTCTGCTAACTTGTCCTTTCCACTAAAAATCATTCTGATGAAAATGTACAATTTTGAGGAATCCTTACTTGTTGGAACAATGCCAAGAAACATAGGACTAAAGAAGTCAGGTCAATTTCCAGTTAGCATACAAATTCAACACAATAGGTTTCTTTGTGAATGTCTAACGTTGGCCCTTTTACTGCCTTGAAAATGTCTCAAGGATAGCGTCTAAGACTGACTAACCTAAGTAAAATCACAGCTCTATAGGATTTTGAAAAAAACACAACACGCTCTTTAATCCCTACCATATAAATAATGGTTACATTAGTAATATTATATACTTCTGGCTCTCAACCATCTAATAGATTTATTCTAATACAATAATAAAAACTGTTAAGGGAAATGAAGAAACAGCACAGGGATTATTACTCTTAGCATTTAATAGCGTTAGAGTCTTGATGCTTGTTTGCATTTGCTTGGAGATAAGTATCTCAGGGAAAATTAAGTTCTAAGCTGAGGCTACCATTTGAAATCCCAGAAAGGGCTGCCAGGAATAGTTTGGCTTTTTTGTGACAATAGATTTTCTGATGCACCATTCCCTAATGGAAAAGACCTGGCACTGCTTCATATGAAAAAAAAAAATTGACCAAGGCAAGGAATGGGATGATCAATTTGGGAATGAGTGCTTTAGTAAAAGGAACATGAAATTGGCTGTGCTTTGGCAGGACGTACCCCCAGACATCCTGAGAGCCATTGTCTTGGCCCACAGATGATCCCCATCAGGCTGCAACTGCGCAAGTTCCCACTGACATCACTGACAATGCTGGCACGGGGACAAAGACCGGATCCAAAAGCAGTCATGGTGGATAATGTTTAACTAGAGTCACATGAGAAACAAACCAACTTCCCTGCTTCCTTCCCCCACCCCAAAACCCTACCAGGGGAACAGATCTGAGGCTCAGCAGTGCCACTCCGCATGTACATTTGTCGGAGAGTGTATAAACAGGGATACGGATGTAGCAATCATAGGAAGGAAAAGGCCGATCTTTAAAAAAGAGCAATGCAGTCAAGTGTGATAAATGTGAAATAAAGAAGATGCAAAAAGTCGACTCGGAATGATCTAGGTCCCAGGATTGTCAGATGTTTTAGCTCTGGAACAACAAACACATCAGCTAGTTCAGCCAGGGAGGGCGGGGATCACACTTGCTTGTTACCACATTTTATGAAAGGATATCAAGGCAATAAGATTTTTACTATAGGGATAATACTGAAGTTTACATATTCATTCATAAAAATGAGGTAACATTACCCGCAGAAATGCTTGATGTGTTCTGCAGTTAGCTACTCTGCTTGACACTTTTATACTGCCTGTGATCACATCAGACGTTCCATTAGAAGAAAAGTAGAATCTCGATGGAGAATCTATCTTCCGGTTCACATCCAGACTCATGTTATAAAACAAAACTACAAAATGCAGAGAAAATTGCAATTAATATAATCACTTAAAAGCATTATTATTTTTGAACTGAAAATTGTCAAAATTATATCTAATACTGGAAATATCTTAAGTTCTCTTCGTTCAATGTCTTTTAAAAACAAACCTAAAATATGGAGGAGGAAAGAATTTAAAAAATACAAATTGCTAAAACTGTTATAAAGATTTATAAACTTCCCTCTAGGTTTCTACTTTAACTATTAACATCTTTAGTTATTTACTTAATCTTCCAACATATAAATGTTTCAAAACTACAATACTAAAACTGTGACTATCAATAAAGTTCCGAGTCAAGTTTCAGATTTCTCTGGAGTCCTTTTTGTCCTTAGAATATCCAACTAAAGAAGCATAGACAGAACACAGCACTCAAATCCCACTTGCGATAATTCTACCTTGTGTGGCTACAGAACTAATTTTGTATATGGTTAGGTTCATTTCTTTCTGTTTGTTTCTAATTTGAGGGGTTGCTATTTATTATTATTTTTTAAAATGTAATGTGAACATGTGATTAAAAAGTAAAACCTATATAAAGTTTAAAGAGGTCTCCTTTTCCAGCCCCTAGACCCTGATTAGTCTCCTCTGTGTTTTTATTGGTTTCTAGTTTGTCCTTCCAGTGTTGATTTGTGCAAAATATAGACATTCTCTCAATATTCTGGCAGTCTGATAAGATTTACTTCAAATCTGACATAGTACATAATCATCTGCTAACAAATAGCTTCAATTAGCAAAGCTATAAGTAAAATTAACAAGCAACCAAAAGAATTCCAAGCCAGATATTACCAAGAAAGTCAGAGCCATTTTTTTTTTAAATCTAAAAGGGTTCTTTGCAAAACAAGCTACACCTAACAGTCTGCTGAGAGGTCACTCATTATATAGAAACAATAATTCATAAATGATATTTTAAAGGATTTATTTAATTCCTAAAGTGTTCATTCACATTTTAGGAGTAACTTATTCCTCTGGAAGGATTTTATCTACTTCTTTCATGGAAACATCAGTATAAAACCTATCTTACTCCTACAAATTTCAAATAAATCTTTTAACCTTACTTTTATTTAGAAAATAAATAACGAAGTCCAAATCAGTTGGCTTCAAAATTACAATATCTGAGATTCAGTGCCTTGGAGTGGAGCTATAATGGAAATAGCTATCCACAATTTTCAATTCATCACTGGGAGTTCAAAGAGTAAAAAAAAAAAGTGAATAAAAACTCACTCCAAGTGGCAAAACATAAACATGCTTACCACGTGAATTATTTCTCCCAAGGACTCATTTTATGCATCTGTAAAGCTTATAACAGTGCTGTGATTATTTATGTGTTTCATATATTTGTGTTCAACCATTTTTAAAAATGGTCACAGTGGAATTGGTGGTACAATAAGCACTGATTTTGCATAAAGGGAAACAATGGTATCTGTTGAAGTTGTATTGTTCATATCATCCATCAATGTGACTGTGTTACTGGGGCCATATTCTGACACTGCCACTTCTCCGATCCGTAACCTTAGAGCAAGGTTTTGCCCACTGTCCTACTGTGGCTCTAGCCAGGATTTCTGCAGTGCACTATTAAACAGGGTCTGATCTAAAGTATTCTGTACTTCTCATTACAGGCCAATTCAGACTGAGACCTCTGAAACTATGCATCCATGCATCCATCCTTAGCTCAGTGAATTTGCTGCCCTTCACGATGTTTAGATGAAAGCCTATAGGGTCACGAATACAATCAACTCTTGACAGGTCTTGCATGGCTCATGAACTTTGGATATTATTAATGTCCAAATAATAAACCCAGGTATGCTTCTCTCCTATCATTCGCTAGTTTCATTAGTTATTCTATTATTAGCTTATGTATAACATAAATAGGAGTGCAACTCGGTAGAAAAAATGCAATATTCACAAAGTCACATATCTGTGATTTGACATTAACCACGATTTTGCATGAGCTATCTCAATGCTACTTTCTCCAGAGCAGATCACTGAGAGCTATCTGTGTAAAGGGAAAAGGACAGGACTCTCAGGAGCTGACAGTCATAGAAAATCCTTAAGAGATGTGTGTTATTTACGGAAATTGGGATCAGGGTCTAGATTTAAGCTTCAATTACTCGAAGGATAAAATATAAAGACAAGAACTGTCCCCTCTCAAGACTTCCAACTTAAGCCAGATCCAGCTATAAAAGGAACCCAGTTAAACAGTGGAGAAGCTGTGGGAATGTTCTTCCTTTTCTAAAGATATATTACCTATGAAGCTGAATTTATCTCACCCTAATATAGCAAGTGATACTCCTGCGTTTCTTCTTGTCATAACTCCTAGACAATTACAGCCGCCTACGGTGCCCCACTCATTGGTAAGAACAACAGGAGAACCCAAAAGATGAGGCAGAAAGGTGTATTGGCCTCTCAGGTGAGACACAGTAAGGGCTCAGAAGAGGACCATGAGACAAACGAGCGGAGTGCACACTCAGGGTCAGTTCTGTAAGGGCACACTTACCAATATAACCTGGAACCTCTTTGCCCTTGTATGAGAAACAGAGTGTTAGATCCATGCACACAGAAGGCAATCCATTTTCAACACAGTCAAAATTTGTTCTATTTACTGACTCAGGATGGTTTAAGGAAGCTTCAACAATCACTACAGGTCTTGTCCTAAGAAGGAAATAAAATTAGCAATATTAAGTGCAGAATTATTTTTCCTTAAGACTGCATTTGTTTTGTCAGTTGTCATTGTCCAAGTAACTTCATGAAATTGCTTTATTAATACTATGTGCCTATATACTCCATTACATTTCTGTGCATGAATCAAGAGAAATTTTCATTTAAATGCCTAAAAATGTTGACTTTGCCTGATGATTTGTTTAATTATAATATCCACGTTAGGTGGAAAGAACATCCTAAAGTTCAGTAAAATTTCAGAATACAAAAAAAAAAAAAAAGCATTATGAGGTCACCACCATTGCTGATTTTAAAAACTGCCTCCCATCAATTACAATTAAGCCCGATTGTCATTAAGCAGCGAAATGCATCAACCTTACCTTAGCAACACAGCAGAATCAGACCGAAAAGCACCAACTGCCACATCTGGAGGATGAAAAACAACAGATTAATGAACATGATTAGTCAAAGAGAATTATTTTTCAGCCATAAATACTTAACTATGTATCACCTCTTGACTGTATTAAACACTATCTACAGAAAAATTAATGAGAAAAGATATACTTACATCTTAGGATTCATTCCACATTTGTCTGAGTCTATTCATCCCTTTACTATATAAACAAACTTTATGATAAAAATAGGATATAAAGATAAGCTTACTAAAAAAATTCACTTTTTAAACTACAAACATTCACATAGGAATCTCCTCTCAAAGTACAGAAAATGTCTTTCTTTTTAGCATCTTATGTTTGATTTATTTCCATGGATGCTTTTCATTTTCTCAAGAACAAAGAATAAAATGTCAAGTAACAGTGTGAAGCTGAGAAATTAGTTGATCGTTTCTGACCCTCACTGAATTCAAAAGAGCTTTAAAAATGAAGGAAATAAATTACCAGTAAATTAGAACTTTTCTACACCAGTTTAATGTACTTTGCAATAAAGCAACATGCATAATAGAACTCATTCCAACTTATGAAATAAGATTTTATACTCACCTACATATCCATTATTATCTGCATCAATTTGTCCCGATATTGACTGTCCAAACATACTTAATGATTTGCTGATTTGAAGTCCTTCAATTCTCTGAAAAATAGGTAAGTTGAGTAGGAAGCAGTTTTTGAATGCCTAGTATCTCAGAGAAGCAACGAATTAGTTAAATAATGAGCCTTACAACACCCAGGCATATTTTGTAACAAAATGCATTTAAGTCAAATACATGCATCTAAGAGAAAAAAAAGTTTTTAGCTTGAACTGGGCAGGTGACATCTACTTTGTGACTAGGAAAAAAAAATCACAAAGAGAAAATTATATAGTACAGATCTTCTTAAACAGTCTTGACTCCCTCTCCCCAGTCTTTCAGGCTCTGTATTTATCTCCCAGATGAGCATGAATAACCAAACAAGTAATTTGGGAAAGGAGACGTGCATAATCACGTAGTGGAGCCCACTACTCAGGCTTCTGATGGAAGCCACCCTGTTGAGCCAAACTGCTTCCTAGCATGTGACAACTGAAGTCAGACATGTGTTTCCTATCCCATAGGTCTAATTTCACATTCAGATATTGATTTCCATGTATCAGGCTGCTATCCATGCTAAGAAAATCAGTAATTTTTACTAGGCAAGTTTAGATTTTTTGTGTTAAATGATTTTGCTCCTCAAAAATAACAGTATTAGCTAATATTTCCATAAAAGTGTCTCTAGAAAATCTTTCCTGGATGTGTATGGAGTGTTTTCTATGCACTGAAATGGCTTGATTTGTCAAAAGACAAAAGTAAAGTCAGAGTTAGATCAGGGAACTTTGTTAAAAGCTCCCATCTTGTAGCTGTGCCCTGAAAAGAACAGAGTGTCATGTGTTTGCTCTCCCAGTGAGACCTCCCTGAAACATGGGGCTCTAGGCACAAAGCAAGACAGTTCATTAAAGCCACATGCACTTATTCAAAACAGGATGGATACCATCTCAGAACATAAATCTGCAGAATGCAAAGAAAATCTTCCATAGGTTAAAAACAAATGAGAAAGGATGTGAACCAAAACTCTTAGTTATGGAAAAAAGTGATTCCAAAGAGTCATTAATGACCTTCAAATGAGGCCACCTACTGTTATTATAAGAGTGAAACAGAATATATGAAGTACTCAAAAGAACAAATTAAGAAAAATAAATCCACATTAACACTGGAAGTTTCAGGAACCATTTATTATCAACACTTCTTTGGGAAACAGAAGTATTCTACCTGTGAGAACACTGATGAGATTCCATCTGCTCGGCCGTTGTAAATATAAATAGCTCCTCGCAAGTCATCTTCTTGTGGAGCTCCAATCGCGACATCTATTCCAGAATTTCAATGGCAAAAAAAAATAAATTCTTAGTATAAACAATGCAACTCTGAAAACTTTCATATTTAATTCATATCACATAAGAAAATTCCTTATCGGGTGCCTGGGTGGCTCAGTCATGAAGCATCTGCCTTAGGCTCAGGTCATGATCCTAGGGTCCTGGGATTAGGGCCCACATCGGGCTCCCTGCTCGGCAGGGAACCTGCTTCCTCTCTCTCTCTGCCTGCGTCTCTGTCTACTTGTGATCTGATCTCTGTGTGTCAAATGAATAAATAAAATCTTAAAAAAAAAACTTAAGGGGCACCTGGGTGGCTCAGTGGGTTAAAGCCTCTGCTTTCGGCTCAGGTCATGATCTCAGGGTCCTGGGATCAAGGCCCGCATCGGGCTCCCTGCTCGGCAGGGAGCCTGCTTCCTCCTCTCTCTCTCTGCCTGCCTCTCTGCCTCCTTGTGATCTCCCTCTGTGAAAATAAATAAATAAAAATCTTTAAAAAAAAAATACTTAAAAAAAAATCAAAAAAAAAAAAGAATACCTTATCAAAAAAACAAATACTTTCCTCACTAGACAGAAAAAAGTATCACAAGATACCATCAGAATAATGTATAGGACTGGGCAGAATCATCAGTGCTTCGAAGCAGCAGAGTGAAGGGGTCTGAGAGGCGTTCTATCACAGAGGTTAAGGGTGCAGGCTCTCCAGCCAAACCACCAAAGCCTGACCCTCCTCACGCCCACCCCAGGGCCATTTCCTAACCTCATCATGTCTCGCATCTCAGGTCCCTCACCTATAGCACAGGATCATAAGAGAAAAACTCACCCTCAGCATAGGATAACCCCGGCACATTGATAACTTATCATTGATAAGTCAATTTATCATTTATCATACTAATGATAAATGATAAATTATCATTTGTGAACATTATAACCCTAAGATTCTCTATTTTGAGTTCTGGGTTTTGCTTTACCTGCAAAATGACTTCTAAATCCCTGTTCCAATGAAAGTAGTTAAGGTATTTCTTAAGGGTATCTGTATTTACACACGTGCATATGTGCAAACTGGATTTTGGAAAGTGAATGAGTTCTGTGAAGTTATGACTGCATCACTTTTATGACATGGAATTCATGTCAGATTACAATGCCAGGAGAAAAAATAAAGAGTTAACTGACATAAGCAAGAGAAAACAAACTATGAATGATATGGTTGCTTAACGGTCATAAATATATAACACACAGGAGAAAAATAATATTCTACACTTGCAAGAGCATTTCATCAGTGTTTCAAGATATTATTTCTATTTATTTTGATATATTCATAAGTTTATTTACATGTAATATGTTCCTATTCAATAGAAACCTAAAATAGAGAAAGTCTGCTTTCATGATAGTCAATATTTACTAGTTTATTATACCTAAAACTTTTTTTTAACAACTACAGTGGTAATTTCTGACTGCTGTTTCAATGAGAATAAAAACCTTCTTGAAATATAGTTCTATGCCAAATGCTATACAATTAAAAAAAATTTTTTTTCTAAGTAGGCTCCATGCCCAATTTGGGGCTCGAACTCACCACCCTGAGATCAAGAGTCATGTGCTCTACCAACTGAGCCTCCAGGTACCTCTTCAAGATATTAAGTAATCTATATACCCAACATGGTGTTCAAACCTACAATCCCGAGATCGAGTCATATGTCCTATTAACTGAGCCAGCCAGATGCTCCAAATGCTATACAATTTCCAATATCAAAAAGTAAATGATAGATATACCTTATGTTTATTGTTTACACATAGTAAGGCTGCTCTTTTGACCTGTGCAAAATATTTTAAATTCTCATATACAACTATACCCATTCATTGAGTTATTCAGTGGATAACTACGGTATTCTGGGCATTTTCCAAGCACTTATCATACAGGGCGGTACCATGAAAAGGAACCATAGCTTTGCAGGGAAGAAGGGAGGTAAAACCAGAGTAAAAACACCACATACGAGATGGTGGTGGAAATGAGGGAAGGCTTCGCATAGAAGAGGAAGCCCAGACTCAGGTATTGACTGGTGCCAGCCAGGCGAAGAACAGGGTGAAGGCAGTTTAGACAGAGCCGGCTACGTAATGGTAGGTGACAAAGGGGCTACATGGCACACATGGACAGTGGTGGTTTGAAATATCTAGAGCCATATATGCACAGACTAACTACTCACAGGAACATCAGGGGAGGGAGTAGGAAGGGAGAGAGAGGGAAGGGGAGAGGAAGAGAGAGGGAAGGGAAGGAGTGTAGGGAGAAGTGTCCTGTGGCCACTGAAGACAAGACCAGTTACGGGTTATGGATGCCATTCCTCAGGGCCGGTTTATACTTCAGCCAGTATGGCTACGTCCCGAGTAACTAGGATGTAAAGATCTTAAGTCTGGGCTACAAAGGGGTTGATATGCAGAATTCTTGCAGTCACAGTTACTAGCCATAGTGATGTAAGGCACATACCTTGAAACAATACAAATGGGCCTTTTCAAATGAAATATAAAAAGGCCCAGGTCAAGGTCATTCCAAGCAGAAGGCAAGTGGGTTGCATTCAGTCTTTCCCTATCTTATATATAGATCTAAACTCTAAGATTACATTTGGATCAATTATAGAAAATACTAAGATCTTAGCAATAATTATAGTTTTAAGGAAAGTACCCATTAATTTTTTTCTTTTGTTTTGGTTTTTTATTTTAATACCTGTGCAAGTCCACTTGGGACACAACATGCAGAGCAAACAGATATATTTGGTAATTTTTCCTACTTTCAATCTGAACATTTTATTCATTGTTAGTGTAAACTACAACAATTATCACTGGTATAGTCATAATAATTTCAACATCAGCTAACACATACGTATGACAACATGGGCACCGCACTACGGGCTTCACACGTACTAACTCATGTAACTCGAATAACTATCAAATACTTTTTGATCCCAACTCTGATGAGGAAACTGAGGCACAGAGTGTAACGTGCTAGTGGTCCCAGAGCTCAGATGTGAAGAAGCTGGGATTCGGACCCTGCAGTCTGGCTCCAAATCCTGTGCTCACCCATCACCACGCTCCATTGAATCATTAACTCCACATGCTCTACCCAGTGTTTTCCTCTCCTGAAAACTTCTCCTGTTGTGTCAAAGAACTGCTCAATTCATGATTAGGTAGTAGATCAATATTTATTTCAGAGGCACATAAAGTAATAATGCAGCTTATAACTTACAATTATGGAGTTTTCTTATGGCTCAGCTCAAAAAATATTCAAACATACAGTTAAAAAGTCACATAAAAATGCTCAAGGTGAACAACCTAAACCAAAAACAAGTGGTTTTGCCAAAGCTCTTTTAGAGGTGAAATCCTGAATACTGTCTGCCAGGCACATCTGTCATGTAGTTCTGTTCACATACCTCTTCCCTAACTTCCTCATCCTCCTGATGCGATTTTTATGCTAGAATGTTGCCAAGTTGGTTATCTCCTTAGAAAATGGCTTGCTTTGCTTTTCTAAGTACACAGGAAATTCATATTTTTTAATACAAAAAAATGACAGGATATGAGGAATGCAAAAATAACTTAGGTCTGCTATGGAAAACGCCATAAAAGTGTGCATATTAGTAAGAGGACATTAACTCTGATTTGCATCTGTCTGGAGGTGGAAGGAAAAAGGTCAGATTTTTATCCCCTTTCTATACCATCCCACACATCTTGAGATGAAGAATAACTTCATCCATTTACCCCAGAAAAATTAAATAAGATAGAAGTTGGGGTAAAGAAATAGGGAAACACATAAAGAAAAATAAAACACAGGTGCCTTGCTTTCTCACCCAAGCAGACATAGCAGAAAGGGCCTCAAGGAAGAAGTACCGAGCCTGCTTTCAAATCAGCAGGGTCTTGTTAATATCTAAAATGTACAAAAGGCTTACTCATTGGCAAAATAAAAATGCTATTCAGCCACAAAAAATTATCCTGCCTTTTGTGACAACATGTATGTTCCAGATGACATTTTGCTTAGTGAAGAAAAAGAAACATTAGAAAAAGAGTAACATTATATGACCTCACTTAATGTGGAATCTAAAAAAAAAAAAAATGAAACTCAGAAATAGATCACATTGGTGGCTGCTAGAGGTGAGGGGTAGGAGAATTGGGTGCAAAGATCAAAGGGTACAAGTTTCCAGTTCTAAGACAAAGTTCTGGAGATTACATATACAGTAAAATATCTAGAGTCATAGACATTGTATTGTTTATTTCAAAGTTGCTAAGAGAGTAGATCTTAAGTTGTTGTAAGAAAGAAAAATGTGTGACTATGTGAAGGAACAGATGTTAACTCACAGTGGTAATCATTTTGCACTATATACATATAGTAAATCATTATGTTGTACTCATCAACTTATACAACATTGCAGTTCAATTATATCTGAGTAAAACTAAAAAAAAATTAGAACTGACAAGTAGAAAAAGCTATGCAAACATGCACTGAAGTGAATAAGTATTAATGTAGCCACTAAATGTAAATATGTAGTGAATCATAAGTGAAATTATAGATTGCACAAATTATATTATAAATAGCATAAATTATAAAAAGCATAAATTATAAATAGCACTGACTGTGTTAAATATGCTGAAATATTAGGAACAATCAGTTGAATAATAATTTTCCAGACATAAGGGCATTACTTTTAGGAATAGAGAGCTGAAGACTCCAGGACACAAGTGCTTTCCAAAGCCTCAGTTGTCACATGCATTCTGCAAAAATGCCTGGTGTCCCCAGGGTACCTCCCTCAGTTCCTCTGCCTATGCCTCACAGAACACTTTGTCCGTCCCTCCTGCACAAATGGAAAACTGCCTGGGATTCTTCCAGCTACTGGACTGATAAAAACTGCCTACTGGCCATGACATTTTTACCACTCTGATTTTAGAAATTCAGGTTTGTCATTGATATTTTGAACACACACACACACACACACAATCACTTCTCATGTGCACATACACACGTATTATTTTAGTACATTCAAAACCAGTGAATGAATTTCCTCAACTATGTCAATTAAAACAAGATATAAAGAAACATAACAAAGTATTTTACTAAATGATTATTTGAGAGAGAGAAAGAGACAGGGAGAGAGAAGGGGGAGGGGCAAGCAGACTCCCTGCTGAGTGTGAGCCCAACACACAGCTCGATCGCATGACTCTGAGATCATGACCTGAGCCAAAAATCAAGAGCCGGATGCTCAACCAACTGAACCACCCAGGAGCCACTAAATGATTCTTTTCAAAACAAAGAATTTCATTATCTCATAATACATATGAAATGTCAAGGTGCGGGCACCTGGGTGGCTCAGTGGGTTAAAGCCTCTGCTTTGGGCTCAGGTCATGATCTCAGGGTCCTGGGATCGAGGCCCATATCAGGCTCTCTGGTCGGCAGGGAGCCTGCTTCCTCCTCTCTCTCCCCCTCTCTGCCTACTTGTGATCTCTCTCTCTGTGTCAAATAAAGAAATAAAATCTTAAAAAAAAAAAGTCAAGGTGCACAAATGTGGCTTAAGTCACATATCTTAGGTAGGATCCTTAAATTCACCACTTAAGGTTTTTTCTCTCTCATGTTTTCATCTTATATTCCATTTGATTATAAAATTATAGAAAAGGGTGTAACCATTTCCTTTGTTTTTGTATTTATTATGGCATATACTCTATACCTGGTCTGGTATATTTGACACAAAGTGTTCAGTGCTATTTAAGTGTTCGGTAAATAGCAGAATTGCCAGTTCGTTTGAAATGTAACATCATAATAAAACCTTACTGAAGTTTTAATGTAGAATGTTATGTGTGTCATAATAACCATAGAAATATGTACTTATTTCCTTTTATTTTTAAAATAGAAAAACTCTAGAAATGGTAATATTTGTACACCAAATTACACTCATATTTAATGGGGTTCATATATTCAATATGTGATATATATTCTAAATATTCAAAACATACTCAATAACACGCTAACTTTCTTCTCAAAGACTAATACATTTTATACATTTCAAGTGGAATGAAGCCTTTAGGCATCAGAAATTAAAGTGAGAAGTTCTAGTACTCCCTCACTTATTTCTAGTATCCAAGTCAATTTCGACCTAACACCACAATATAACAATTGCCAATGACCATATCAAGAGGAAAGACAATTCTGAGCCCTGAAGGCATAAAATACTTACTTGGTGAACTCTAGAAATTACACACACTCCTCTCAAATCCATTCACCATTTCATGCAGAATTTTACCAGACCTAGTTACCCCTCAGTATTAGATTGAAAAAAGTCAATGTTACGAGGGAAGGCTGGTAGACACCGGTATTTCAACAGCAGGGCGGCTACCCTGGCAACAGGCACAGTAATGACAGTACCATCTATTCCATTCTGGAGAGGCTTCCATATCAGTTGCTAAGTAGCCAGTATCGCTGGGTCTACCAGTTGCCCCCTCATCACAGCTTAGGATTCTCTCTCCCACATTTCCCCAAATCCTTCCACAGTACGGCAGCTGAGCAGTCCATGCCTAGCACATCAGGAAACTTCTGGAACTGCTCCAGCTCTGCAGCTAGCCTCTGTTGGGTCTTGTCAGTGTCTTTACTTGTCATCAAATAGTACAGCCTAAGGAGTCTGACCAATTAAGAATCAGTAACTGACACGAGAAGTCAGACATAACACTAAAAAGAAAATCAACTTAGTGTAACATTCTGGCTCCATTTTCTGGAGAAAGGCAAACGTTGTAAAACTCCACTCATATTCTCTTCCACATATCATTTTCAAAGCAGAAATCAAGTACTGAATTAGATTATTTTAATTACCTTCAAAGCCATCATTATCAATGTCACCAAGATTAACTATAGATTCCCCAAATCTTGCAGCATATTTGTCACTTCCGATAAGCTCTGTTTCCATTTCATTCATTACTGCTCCCTAGACAGAAAAGGGGAGAAAAGGTGTCGTCATAACACTCCCTGACAACTTTACACATGATTTACTGTTGTAATTGGATATGGATTTTTTCTAATGCTTCAAACAAGTTGGACAAACTACAGACTGAGCTTTAGTACACACATCTCAGTTCAATTCAATAAATATTTATCAAGTATGTCAACACATGTAATAATATGATTGGAGCTCAGAGGACATAAAAATTGTCAAACTCATGATCCCTAGCTTTGAAAATCCAATAAATCATTTTGATAATTCAATTTAGCATTTATTTATTGAGTTCCTACTAAAGGCAATACACTCTGCAAAGAGTGAACAGGCAAAAGAGGACAAGACAGTGTGTGTATAAGGCATACTCCCCTTCCTGAAGAAGCCCAGTTACAGGGAAGGCTTAGCACAAACATTTAAATGACTCAGAAGTACAAAATTCTTTGTATCATCAAAAAGCAAGGACAGCACATCTAATTGTGAAAGTTAAGGTTGGATTTCATAAAAGATGATATTCAAGGTGGCTACTGAAGAGTGGACGTAATTTTGATAAGTAGAGTATTAACAGCAAAACAAATTCCAAAGAACTTGGCTATTATAAAAGGTATGTATAATGAAGGAGATCAAATAAAAAAATCAGATGGTCAGATGGAAGTGTAATGGTGTGGTACACTTTGAATACTAAGGGAAAATTACTGTCAGTTTAGGGAACAGGAAGCCACTGAAGTTTTCAGAGTTGAGAAGCTGGCACAACTGAAGTCGGCATTTGGAACCTTAGCAATGGAACTGTAGCAATGAAATGTGATTTGGTCAACTGCTATCTCTTAAGTCAGAAGATGAGTTATTACATTAAGACATTCAATAATGTTGCAGTAATTATAATATGCAGTCATTATAATAACAGCTACCAGACCTCTTTCCAAACTCTGATCATGCCACTCCTTTGTAATAAGAAAAACTACTCATTACTCTTCATAGAGGATCCTTTCCTCTTCTTAAATAAGTCTACTCAGCATTCCCTAATCACACCCAAGTTCTTCTGCTTAGGATTTTGAAACACCCTTCACCTTTTATAACTAAAAAAACTCCTAAACTTGTCTTATTCAAATAGTACTTCCTCTGAATCCTTGACCAAAGTGAATTGCTTCTTCTGTTTTGTACATGCTACTAACATGTTATTTACCATGTTATATTTAATTCTTTACTCTCATGTTTAGGTCCTTTCTAGACCTGAGGTCATAGAGGTCAGGACTAAGATCATTCTCAGCTATTTTCATAGCTGAATTCCATTACAGATACCTACTACATGTTTTTTTTTTTTAATAAACCCTCTCTATAGACAGAATCACTGGCACCAGAAAACAGTAAATGATTTTATCAAGAAATAAGGGATAAGAGGGCTCGGCTCCAAAGGAAATGCCTAATTAAAGGAGAAGGGAGAAAGGGCTCCTGGGAGGATGAGAAGGTGCAGACCTAAAGCGAAGGAATGGCACCGGAGTTCCCAGGAAGAGGGTTTCAAGAAGCGGTGATCACTCTTCAAGTATTCTCCAGTCAGAGAACAGTGACCAAGAGTTTTTGGGTACATCTGAGAGTTATTTTAATAGAAGTAGGTGGAAGCAAGATTCATTCAAGTATCTTTCTTTCTTGAGTCCATTCAAAAACAATTACTGAGCACCCATTTCTCCACCACTCTTTCAAACCCTAAAGAAACAGCAGTAAACAAGATGGAAGACTCCTCTTCACACAGTGTCTACACTCCTTTAGAAGAACAGACAATATCAAGCCAGATGAATATATATGTAATATAATGCTAGGTAATGGTTAGTGCCATTTTAGAGAGTTAATAGGAAGTTAGAAGGGAACAAAGAATCACCTATGTCAGAGGTGTTAAAGCTAAAATCAGTTATGAAATTACCCCGTGGTTCAACAGTGGTGCCTCAGGGTAGGCATGAGGGAAGAACAAGAGGGTAGCCTAATGAGTGAGGCTCGTTTCTTGCCCTTTAAACAAAAGAGACACACTTTCATCTCTCTTTCCTGTTAGGATTGCTTACGATTTCAGTGAGAAAAAAAGATCATGTATATATCGCCTTATTTTAGGTGTATATGATACTTCGTAAAGTGTTTCTGTAAAGTTTAGTTATAAAGAGAAGGAAAAGTATGTAGACTGAGCATGTAGCTAATATAAGAAGACCATTTATGGATAGGGAAATGTGAAATGTCTATGTTAAAAAAAAAGTAAAGCCTAATATTGCTATTAAGAACATATGATCACTTTGTAGATGGTATGACTTTACTACTCAGTTTAAGTTTAAACACAGTGTATGGAAATCCCAGTGCATAAATAACTTTGCTGCTCTATATTTAGAACTTTGAAAATCTCTTAGCTTTATAAGAGAGTATTTCTCTTTTGAATTGTACAATGTTTAGTCTGATGCTTAATATAGGAACTTACTAAATGCTCTAAAACCATTAAGATTATAAATGCCTTCTTGAAACAGATCTTACTTTGTTGTATCCTGATTAAAAATGCTGTTCCTTAAGAAATGACCCCATTTTCCTCACAAATCCCTTCTTGCTCTTAAATTAAAGGAACAGACCAGTAAGACCCCAATAAGGCCCTATCAATTCTTTGTTTTCACTTAATGCCAAGAAGATAGACTGGCAAGATAAGGTCAGCAGAACTCTTTAAATTGAATTGTAAAGTGGTCAGTTTCTACTCCACAACAGCCCCCATAATTTAAAAATCAACTATAAGCGGTAATTACCTATTTCTACAACTACTATATCCACGTTGGAATAAACTGTGCCGATTTTATATTATCAGGAATATCATCTACAAAAAATGTGCAAACTAACATTTTATCAAAACACATCTTGTTTCCTACTGTTTCCAAATCAATAAAAGCATTTCATACTTTATCTTCTTCTGGTGATATTTTTAATTAAAGACATTCAAGACAGAACCAATAATAAATCCACATTTTGAGGGACAAAGAAAAGTCATTCTTTCAAATTAGACTTGGATCATAATAAAACTAAAAGAAACTTCAATTACTTGAAGAACAATATGGGAATAGAAAAACAAAAAACAAAAAACAAAAAACAAACCAGGACGATTGATCTCCGGCTTCTGGAACATCAATAGCTTCCCATTCCCCAGCAGGTTACATTTTTAGAGCATTTAGTACAATACCAGAGTTTTTACCTTCACCAGTAGAATGAGCCTAAGAATCTAGATGCAGAACTCTGGAAGCAGAAGAGCTTCGGTTCTCTCACAATCCCATCAACAGCCTCCTGTCGGTGAACAACTGGACTTACCCAGCCGGAGTTGATGTACACGAACACTCGGCCCTCTTCCCTGATGACGCTCTGCATGGGTGCTCCCACGAGGAGGTCTGAGAAGCCATCTGCGTTGAGGTCCACAGCACACACAGAAGCTCCAAAGTAAGAGCCAAGCTGCCAGTAAACAAAACCAGATCCAGTCCCGGGGTTGGGGGTGCAGGGCGGGGGGGGGGGGGGATAAAAGCAGGGTTATTAACAAAAGCCCTCAGTGATACCAAAGGCGGAGACATTACCTTTTTTCCTTTCACTTCATGTAAAATATTTAGTTCTTTTGCATCGATGCTGAATATGTATGCCTGCAATTGGGAAAGGAATTAGAAAAACTCAGACTGCTATCACATTAAAAAAAAATCTTCAGGGGATCAAAACATCAATTTTCCTAATGTGTAACTATTCAAATAGACTTTTTGAATATCCTTTTCAGAAGGATTCAAAAGGTTTAGGGGAAGTACATTCACATTAACAGGACTTCCTTGGCAAACCCCCTTCTCCAGAACGATGGTATTGACCCCTGAGGGCACAGCAAGTGTTTGCTTCACTTTTCAAAGTAAGGCTCAGAAAAGTTTAGTAATGTCCACATAATAACAAAAACCGGAACTAGAAGTAACATCTTCTTCTTTCTGTTCTTACCCCAAAACATGCAGCTGTCTCAATATCCCATCATCTGTAAACTCACGAGCCAGTTAACACATCCCCTGGACAACTTAAGATCATTTCATTTCAGGAACAATTTACTCATAAGACAGAAAAGCCTCATTTGACTTGTAGAATTTCTCCTTAAAGCTTTTCTAAGAAATTTTATCTGAAAGTCATACAATTTCCACCATGAAATGCAGTGCTCTGCCCATGATGTCTGGCCTTCACTTCTTACCATTTCTGTAGTTCCTCCTCCATTATCTCATCTCTCCTGCAATCTTTTTGAAACTTGGTGTAGAAAGAAAGGTAAAAACATCATTCTTACTTTACCAATCTGTTCGTGTTGAGGGGCTCCTCCAACTACTTCAGTTGTATGTGGACTCCGGAAGTGACCAGCTCCCACTGAGTATCCTTCAAATAAAGTGGAGAAAAGCAGGAGAATTATCATTCGCAATGGGTAAACCGTATCATCATAAATCCATTCGTAGGAGTCATTGAGACTGAACTCCGAATGACTACACTAAACAGTGTTAAGACTATTTAGCTTAGCAACATTCAAAACTGGTCATTTATTCTATGCTTTAAGCAATTACTAGTATGTGTTATGAAACTAGGCCCATGGCTTACATGTCCAAGTCCTAGAAATTAAAGAAAGCACTTTTACATTTGGTTAGTCTCTATGTAGTGCCAGGACATGCTAGCTTCTAGGATTATAACCCAAATATTTTGGGTATCTAAAATAGAACATTTTAAACTGTAAGTAAAATAACTTCCTAAATTTCAATTTTTTTTCATCATGAAATCTTCCTATTGTAATAAAACTGTATGATGACACAGAAGGTAAAATATTTTATGACAAAGGGGATAATACTCAGTTACATTTTTTAAAGATTTGAGAAAGCGAGCAGGCACACGAGCAGCAGGAGGAGCAGAGAGAGAGGGGGAGAGAAATCCTGAATCGGACTCCCTGCTGAATGCAGAGCCCAAAGTGGGGCTTGATCCCAGGACCCTGAGATCACAACCCGAGCTGAAACCAAGAGTTGGATGCTTAACCGACTGAGCTACTCAGATACCCCAAATTACATTTCTTATAACACTTCAAGATATCCTTCAACCACAAACAATTAAATGTTGAATTATAAATGAATTCCCTGTTTGAAAATGAAGTCTTACTGTATGAATGGGAAAAATACTGTTTTTTCTTATTGTAATCATTTCTAGGTATAGGCTGCTTACATTCAAAGCAAGCAACTTAAACAAGTCTGTATTTCCTAAGAAGCTATAGGAAAAGCATCCCTTTTACTGTAACAGAGGAATAATTATACCAGGAAAATCTTGTGTTTCTATAGAAATACAGACTATGAAGTGTCCTACTGCACAGGAGGAGGAGGAAATGGAGGGGGAGGAGGAGGAAGAGGAGGGAAAGAAGATAAGAATAAACTCTGGGAAATATTCTAAGAACTTATGAGGCGAAGGTCAATGAGCTGTTTTTAGATCCACATACTTCATAATGTTACCCATTGTCTAGAATGCTGTTGAAAGCCCTACTTTCACTTGGCCCTTTAAGAAACTACACTTATTCATACATGATTAAATGAATGCATTTGGAGTGCTTACAAAAGTTCCTGGGATATTGTAAGCACTCAACAGATGCAACCTTTACAATAACAAGTTGACTACATAAATATACAGGTTTGTAAGAGTAAACTAAACCAGGAGTTCTAACCTATATAGTAATTATTGTAATTTACATATGTAAAATATTAAGTTTCACGGATTATATCCTTAAAGTGATAGTTTCTGAACTCTTATTGCTGCTGGCCATTTTGATCTTTTAAATAGATTAGTAATCATAAATAAGGGAAACTTGTATCTGTAAGACTGAGATGATTGGAGTTTGTCAATTTTTACAGTACCTAAGTAACTTCCAAATTTTACTTGATTATTTGTGTCTAAAAAAGCCTTGTATTTATTTGTAGTTATATTATAGACAAAAAGAGAGCCAGTCCAATAAGATGATCCTGGGGCTCCCATCACAATTAAGTCCTGTAAGAAAAAAAAAAGTATCATCAATTTAAAGTTTAATCCACCCAAAACCTCCTCCAGATATATTTAAGTAGTGATGAGAACACATTTTTATAATATTTTTAAAATCTGAACTTTTGATGAATTTAAAAACATATCTGAAAAAAGCCAAAGAAGTCAGTTAATGAATTTTCGCCTATAAGCACAATTCCAGAAAAGAAACTCTCCCTTCACACTTAGCAGTGGACTTTAAAATTGAAGCAAGAATCATGGAATACTAGACTAAGCTTTTAGGAGATGGGCAATGTGGTTTCCTTTCAAGTGAATGGTATCTGGGTAATTCATTAGTGTTTATTATAGAGAGAATCACATGTTGCTGAAGAGTAAAAAATGGACTTTATTTATTCCTATTTCCAAAGAGCCACTGACTAGTTTTCTTAACAATATTAGCTTAGAAAAAAATAAGTCCAGTGGAATTGGGGGGCATATTTGATGATAAATCCAGATTTAGGAAAAGAAAACAAAGAGAAAGTTAGAATGAACAGATGTATTTGGTGAAATATTAAAACTTTTAGCAACCAAATGTATTTGACATATTTCTACATTTCCTAAATACTGAACTCTTAAAAAGGTCAATTTAAATATAAAGCTAAAAAAACCACAGTAAATAACATTTATGGAAATTGTTGACCCAAGGTTTCATACAGCCTGACGACAGACTCAGAAAACATTCATAAATTCTTAATGGGTTTTGAAGGGAAACTGGGAGATTTGGGGGTTGGATATGACTGTGACCTTTGTCTATCCTTGAGTGTTAGATAAAAAATAGAGCTTGTGAATATGTCTAATTTAAGATAATAAATTCTAAATCTCTCATTTCTTATAATTTAAATGAAAGATGTAAATTCATAGGCTTCTTTTCTCCAACTAATTAAAAGTAATTAAAAGTAACATTTGGATAGAAATTTTAAACACTTAAGTTAAAGCAAATAACAATAGCTACTTTCGATTCCCATCAAATGATGAGCCCTGGGTGTTATATGCAACTAATGAATCATTGAATACTATATCAAAATCTAATGATGTACTACATGTGAGTTAACTGAACATAATAAAAAAAAATTGTTGATGCAGGTAATATTCTTTAGCGTAGACTTTTAGTTGGTCTTACATGGCACAGCCATCTTAAATATTAACCTTCTTTCAAAGTATATGTGAAATACTCAGTAAAAATTAAGTTGCAATATACTCAAGTTTAAGAGACAATTTTTTTTTACTATAAAGCATAATACCACAGTCTAAATCTTAAGAATTAAAATCCTATATGTAAACATTTAAAGCAGTGTTTTTTGGATTATTACCTCTGTGTAAAAACTAGATATTCCAGCTTGACATGATGCAAAATTTTCTCCAAATTTTTTCACATAATCTAAAATGAAGTAGAAAAACATTTCAGGATTTCATTGAAAAATAGGCAAAATTCGGATAATTTTGTTAATCTTCTAAATCCTTACAAATATACCTTTTAAGGTCTACATTTTATACTGTCTCATCTTTAAAATCACTTTGATAAAATATATCACAAATCTTTCATATTAATCCTCAAAGATGTCCCTCCAAAACAGCAATAAAAAGATTGACCTCTGCCTTTTTCATGGAAAGAACATGCAGCACACACTCAAAAACACTGTCAAGTGAGTACCTAGGACTTAGAGCTTCCAGTCCAGGTTTGCATTTAAAATAGGCTTCCTAAATTGTGCGCAGCTGATAGTAACACTGAGTCAGGATCTGCATGGAGGTGGACGGTCTCCCACTACAAAGCCCTTATGCACTGGATGTTTTTGGAACCTACGAGAAAGACAAAGCCCTGATTCTCCTGAAGACCTGACCCAAGTAAACCTCTATAACAGAAAGAATCAAGACCACATCTTTGTTTTGGCTTTGCTAACCAGAAAAGTTAAATAAATTGTTAAGGTCATTTGTAATTACTAGTCCTGGCCATGATTTTTTAGTCCTTTAGATCTTTTTGTTTTTTTAATTTCTTCACAGTTTTAGGTGCTGTAAGTTTATGCCATCTTGAATTTTTTTGTAGCATGTGGCTTGGGATATATGAACAAAAAAATTCTATTGTGAAAATGTTTTAAAGTATAAACCATAAACCACTAAGAAAAAGAGAATGATAAACATACAGAACACTAGACTGTTTTATTTCAATTAAGAATTAAAATTTTTTTATTATTATTTGCCCCAGGGCTACAGGTCTGTGAATCATCAGGCTTACACCTTTCACAGCACTCACCATAGCACAAACCCTCCCCAATGTCCATAACCCAGCCACCCCATCCCTGCCCTCCCACCCCCCTCAAACCCTCAGTTTGTTTCATGAGATTAAGAGTCTCTTATGGTTTGTCTCCTTCCCCACCCCATCTTATTTTTTCCCTCCCTCCCACGACCCCTGCCCTGCCCCTCAAGTTCTTCATATCAGAGAGATCATATGATAATTGTCTAAGAATTTAAAATTCTTGACACTCAAAAGCAAATTAGAGATATTATATGAGCTTTTCTTAGACATCACATATAACAGAGGACCCCAGTGTGAATTTGCACACATGGTCAAAATTTTGTCAGATAATAGAAATGTTCTTTGGACACTGTAGTAACCATTTTGGTTGGAAGAAAGTGGAAAATGGAATACATATATATTTAATTCTGAGTTCTCCGAAGACACATTTTTAGAATTTTAGTTCTGCTACGGATCTGTTTTTAATGCTCTGTTGACATTCACCCTTAATTTTGCTCACTTTAGTTGTTCATATCTTAGCTCTGTATAAAATACTGCTACCTAATGGCCTAGAATTTTCATGGGAAATCTTTTCAAACTTAAGATACCAATCCCTTGTCAAGGAATGCATGTGAATTAAAAAAACAAAACAAAACAGAAAAAGAAGACAGTGAGTGGGAAAGATTTGCTTACACTTATATTTGAAACTGAATATTCTTGGAAGCTAAAGCTAAAGCAAAAATTCTAAACAGTTCTCATCTTTCTTGTCAGACTTTTCAATCTCAAATTTTCAATCATAATTTCATGATTTTAAGTGTCTGACATATGCTGGACATTAGACTTAATTTATACAGAATTAAAAATATATTTAATGCAAAAGTGGATAATTAACTACATTCTAGAATTATTCAAATGTAATTGAACAAATTTCTGTTCCTAAAAACATAAAGCATTGTTTGCAACTACTACAGCAATTGAGTAAAAAAAAAGAAATACTTGGAGTCATTAAAAAGAATACAGCTATTTTAAAGATCTCTCCCCCATCCTCTGTACATGCAAAATTGAAAATTAAAAAAATAATTAAAGGCATTCACTTATTTCTCTTGATCCAGTTAATATCAAAATGATTCCTTACCTTGATAGCACGGAGCTATTCTTTTACTCAGTTCTGTTCGTAAATCAGAGGGCATTCCATAGCAAACACCCGTGGGGAGCTTATTTTCATTCTTTATATAAAATATATTTTTCCATCTATGCCCACAAGTCTAAATAAAACAGAAAAGTAGACCAAATGATGTGAACATCACACCCAGAATATCTGAATCCACAATGTTATCAGCGGACGAACCCTAACAACCTACCACAAGGGATCCATTTTCTCCCGGCTGTCTGGAAAGCGTGACCCCCAACCACTGATTGTCTCTTTCTTCCAGACAGGTCTTTCCACAAGGTTCTCCATTAGGGCTACCTACAGCATTTGAAAATACATTGTATCATTAGTTATCTTGAAACCCTGTAATTCTAAGACAGCAGAGAAAACAAACACATTCATCCCCAGGTTTTCTCCTTCAGCCATGTACAAAATGCCCTTGACTGCTGCTTCTCTGTCACCTCATACTCCACACACAGGATGGGGGTAACAGTGAATTACGTTGGGCAACAGGACGGCTCTCACACCAGGTGGTGTGTATTTGTAGACATGACCTCTCACACCAGGTGTTGTGTGTTTGTAGAAATGACCTCTAGCAGGTAACATCGTGAGGCGATGGGTGACCAACCTGACTTGCGGGGGGAGGGGCGGGGGTGGTGGGAGACCAGTGTAACCCAACACAGGCTGCGCAAAGGCAACTGCACTGTGTCATCTGTGGCAAAAAATTTGCACCTTTGCTTTGATCATGTGTCTAGCATTACAGGTAACATTACTTGAGCACTTTTTCAGACATTTCTTGCACTGAGACTTTATGGGGAAAAAAAGAGCAATATGGTCCTCAGTGCTTAAGTCTGTTTATAGAAGCTGGAAGGTGATAAGAAGCACACTGGAAGGTCACTGTGTCTAGTTAGCATATTAATAATGCCTGGCATTTAAGACAAATTGCCCTATGGTTTACATTTAGTTTATTATGACCATTTTGAACAAAATGAAGACCTGAAAAAACGGATTATTTCGGTAGTAAATAAAACACACCAAAAGGCATTTTGGCAAATGCATGAATAGCCAGAAAGCCAAACATAAGTATTACTGCTGGGCAAAAGAGCACTTCTAAAGTGTACGAGGAAAAGTGATCTTCCCAAAGATAATTTTCTTTTGTTAGAGTGACTTCTTTGCTTTCTAGCTGGGATCCCATTAACGTGATTTTAAATAAGTGATTTTGGGAAGAGTAAGATGTAGTACCTTAAAAATTCTTGTGCTGATTTTATTCCCACTCCCTTCAATTGCCCTGTGACAGTCCCATTCCACCTGAGCTTAATTCCAAAGGGAATTGCATTTGCATCGGGCTGGCTGGCTAAGGATGTGGAACTTGGGTTTGTTTACTTAACTTTGAACACCAGTCACTGGTAGCACGTTATCATACATTTATACTGACCATTCTCTAAGTCATTCGGCACCCTGTCTCCTAGAACCTTGACCTCTAGATAAAGCTTCCTGGGCAAACTCCTAATTTGTGCCTACGTACGTAAGGCTAATATTTTGAAAGTTAAGTTAGTTGCAGTAAATGTCCTAGAGACATTTACTTTCTCCAGGAAAAATTTTAAGGAGAAAAGAAAGATGTTTGTGTATACATTTTTTTTCTCCAAAATGTTGTTCAGGACAAACAGTAAAAACCCTTCAACACAGCTGAACCGAACAAAGTTTCCTCGTGGCTTCCCTGAAGATTCTGATTCAGTAGGTCCAGGTGAGGCCCAGACTGCCCAAGTGATACTCAGAGTCTGGGACCTTGTTCCAATAGAACCTGGATACGGTTTTTCTGGCTAGATTTCTTACAGAATAGGGTCTACTTCCACTGATTGGCAGCAGCTGCCAGGAGTACTGGAGTTGAGAACAAGTAAGAGGTCTCAAAAAAAGAATGCTGAGGCTGATAAGCAACATCAACCTGGAACGAAAAGGAAGTTTGCTGTAGGCCAAACCTTGATAAAAGGTGGTCCAGATGGAAATATAAGGCTTCTCTGCTAAAAATTAACAAAGGGGGCGTCTGGGTGGTTAAGTGGGTTAAACAGCTGCCTTCAGCTCAGGTTATGATCTCAGAGTCCTCGGATCGAATCCTGTGCCAGGCTCCCTGTTCAGCGGGGAGCCTGCTTCTCCCTCTCCCTTTGCCTGCCACTCCCCCTGCCTGTGCTTTCTTCCTCCCTCTCTCTCTCCCCCTCCCTCTCTCAAATAAATAAATAATCTTGATGTGGCACCTGGGTGGCTCAGTGGGTTAAGCCCTCTGCCTTCAGCTCAGGTCATGATCTCAGGGTCTCAGGGAGCCTGCTTCCTCCTCTCTCTCTGCCTGCCTCTCTGCCTACTTGTAATCTCACTCTCTCTGTCAAATAAATAAAATCAAAAAGGAAAAGCAAATAATCTTGAAAAAATTAACAAAGAAAGGGAAAAAGAAAGTAGGAGAGTGAAGGAGGGGATTAAGACAACTTTGAGTGCTGGGTGGGTAAGGTCTACCAGAACTGTTACTGTGGTTACATCATGCCAGCACAATTGAAGGAAAGTGAAAAGTGACAAACACAGAATTTTAACTTTCACTGTGATGCCATTTTCAGTCTGACTTTTCACCAAGACTGCCAGTTATTTTTTACGTTTTTACTAATGTCAAAATGCATCAATGGTAGACCGTCTACCTGAAAGTGAAATTCCTATTACTTACCACAAAAGACACTTCAATAAAATATCTTCTCGAAAAATACCAAAGTCTTTCTAAAATTATTGCCCCTCAGTTAACTAAGGCAACTGAGCAAGAGGAAAATTACGGCTAAGAGAGAAAGGAGGGCACAAACACCATCTTACTGCTACTCAAATGGGGCCTATTTCATGGGCACTTTCATCATGATTACACCATCAATTATACCCAATATTCAGAAACAAATTTACTCTTCCGGAGATGCCACCCGAGGTTCAAATAAACACAGAGCCACAAAAGATCATGTAAACTGCTTGATGAAAATGGCCGAAAAGTTCTTATGTCAATTGCTAGTGCCTGTTCCTTAACTGAGCTCTTTCAGTTGTAGGTTTTACAATGAAAACCAGAGAAACCTTGGTGTTGAGCAGTTTTCTGGGGCATCAGGCCCACCAGGTGACACCACTGAATCACCATTGCTCAGAGCCCCACACGCCAGAGCCAAACCACTCATGTTCTACTTTCTGAAGGTCACTTCGCTCTAGCGTTTTTCTCTGTGTGTCTGTCTGCGAAGCACTCAGACCTCTGGGACTTACACCAATCACCTCCTTGCTCCCCACCAGCTGCTGCTCAGGACTTGGACCTGACTTACGTTGTCCACGTTCCTGGTTCTTCAGCTTACAGATCATGGGACTTTGCCTCCTAAGGGACGGAACCAGTTCCTATAATAAATCTCTTCCTATCTATCTACCCACCTACCACCTACCACCTACCGACTCCACTGGCTCTGTTTCTCTGGTGACGGCGAACACAACTACATTTATTTATTCACAAGTATCCTAATTCAGTAATAACCTTGTCAATAATAACCTAATTCATCGTGGCCAGTACCCCATCTTGTTCCTCCTTATCCCGCCCCCAACACACAGCCCAGAAACATGTGCTGATAATGGGTCAGTATATTAAAAAACAGTTCAAAGCTTCAAGTGTGGTTTGACTAAGTTTCTTCTATTTGTGCCTTATCTTAAGATGTGCCCAAAAGAATGCACAGGCAAGAAGAGACTTCACAAGAACAAAGTCATGAAACAATCATTCTTCCACATGGGAAATAAAAACTAATTCTGAGAAGGACTCAAACATACACTCACGTTTAGAGGGGTTTCTCCTGCCCACTTCCTGACGTGCTTTTGCCACAGAGGCAGCCCCCGACGGCGACAGTAACACCCGGATACTTTCAGCACTGATCTCAAACAGGATCAGTTCAAAGAACAGCCTCGTAGTCACCACTGCTGTTCTGGGGCTTTACTTAATTTCAAGGAACGTTTCAATCTTTTCTTCTGAAGCACTCGCAGAATCCCGGCAGAGAAGTAAAACCCTTCACGTCAGCAGCTTCCGCTCAGTGCCGTCTTCAGAGCTTTCCCTTAACCTTGCTTGCCCGAGGTCACGCCTCTAGAACGTGGTTCTCAGCCGTGACTGGACATTGGGATCACCTGGGGGGAGTTTAGAACAAGCACGGACACCTGGTCCCCACTTCCAGAGCGGCGTGTTTGATGCATCTGGATTAAAACCCAGACGTAAGAATTTTTTGCAAAGCTGCCCCTACAGGTGTCCATGTGCAACTGAACTTGTGCTCTACAATGTAAAGGGTTATGCCTCCTCCTGTATGACATCGTCTTTGAAAACACTCCATTTTCAAAATAACTGTAGTATCTTTTTGTCCTCCTTGGTTTCAGCTAGATCTCAAAATAGGATATGAAATGTTAAGCAAACTTTCTCCATGTGGAAATACAGTATTTCTAATGTGGTCAGAAATGATTATTATTAGAACTGTTATGAGAAAGTGAATTCTCATGAATTTCCCTGACAGGACATCATAAATAAACTCAGATTATCTTTATGTTTTATCCAAATGTCATACTGAAATGATTTATAATCTGGTTTTCAATTCAGTTCATACATTTCTAAGCTCTTAGTACATCAAATCAGTTTCATAATTGAAAAAGTACTTTACATGGTTTAACATAAAAGAGGTCAGCAGAAATTAACATGTGATCATTTCCCATGCTTTTATACAAGTAGAATGACTAATCTTAGCACAGCTGAATGCATTTTCCCAGTAGATATTAAAAATATGAAGCATAAAACCATATTTTTTATTTTAAAAATTAGGCCCACTTTTCATTTTCTTTTTTTTTCTTTCCTTTCATTTGGGAAGTAACATATAAGATGTATGCTTTTTACTTCAGTTTTTTATTTCCATCTATGGATTTTGTATCCGTCTGAACACATGTCTATCAATGTGAATAAGAGGTTCATTTTGTCAGATGACTGCAAAGGCTGTTAATACAAAGTCAATTAGGTCCATTCTTTTCCATCCTCCCCCCCTTTTTTTGTTATTCACATCACCGGTTCTAGTTTCTTCGCTCCAAGTGAGTGCCAAAATATGACAGACACTACGGAAGACTAGATGGTCCCTCTTGAATGTCCCCTCCATGAGGGCAGATGGACTATTTCATGACTATAGCATGCCCGCAGCACAGGACGTTACGTACAGTAGGAAGGAATGAAATACATATCTGCTCAGGGAAGGGATTCTGTAACCCATTGACCATCACAAAAATCCTTTCTGAGGATATGTCTGCGAACTTTTCACCAATCTCTCAGGGATTTAAGCTGTGGGAAGGTCTTCTTCCTTCACTACTATTTGCCCCTACTTTTCCAAAATATTATTCTCTTCAGTTTTAAGATAGTAACAGATGGTCTGAAGGGAAACAACATTTGCAGGTTTGAAGATCTTTACAGAGTATGATCTGGGAGTAGGATGAATTAAGACGGAGAATCAGCTGGGGTCCACAGGAGGTACCTACGTCAGAGGGTCTCTGTGAGGATCGTGAGGAGTAAATGAGATACCCGTGAAGTGTTTGGGCCAGAGCCTAGCAGAGGAAGCAGGCAAATGTTCGTCAATGTTGACATTATTATTATTTTAAGGATTAAGCTAAACATGATCAAACTGCACATATGGCATGTCATATATCCTCCTCCATAAAATATTTGTGGCCCATCACTGCCAGACCTCATCAGTCACGTTTAACTCTTTTAATTTTCACAGCAGCAGCAGGGGACTGTTATCAATCCCATTTTCTAGAGGAGACAATTAAATCTGAAGGAAGTAAAGTAACTTCCTTGAATCCAGGGAGGCTGATAAATGAAAAGGGTTAGAATAAAAAATCAAAGACTTGTCAGAAATCAAAAATCTCTGTTACTTCCCACTACTCTATCACATATGCAAAAGAACTCTACAAGTATTTCAGAGGTAAGAATGAAATGAAATCAATTTTACTTTCTATATCTTTTGTTTCACTGTAAAACGTGTAAAATATCACAAATCTGCCCACCGGCTCTTCAGTCAACTTGCTAGTGCCGAAGAAGGATGCCACTTACTGAGTCCCTCTCTTGCCTGCCCTTTTCCTCAATTTAGATCGGTTCTCGGTATTTTGGCATTTCCACTGAGGAAGGCCCAAGGGGAAAGATCAGATTCCAAGTCCTTCTTCCTACAACTTGCTGACAGCTTGAGTGAAACACTTTGTGGGTGAGGGAGCCTGGGACTTTTGGATGCAATGACATGTTTGGTTTATCTGCCTGAGTCATGGGGCTGTGGGTTCCCCATCGGCTCAGACATTTGACTGGCGTTCTCAGTCTGACTTTCTAGCTACTACAACAGCATACACACTTATCTGATCTTTCAAAAACCTGACGAGATTTTAACTTTCAGAAAAAGACCAATTCCTTTTTTTTTAAGTTGAAGTTCTTTTCCATTGAAAGATGAGTCTTATATATCTCAAATTTTTCTTAAATAATTCTGGACATGGATGAACACTGTTCTACTCTATGGTCTATAAAGAGTCATTTATTCAGGATATCTTTATTTGCAGAAGCAATAATTACTGAGCAAAAATAATTGTGCAATTCCTTCCTCTATTTAAATTCAGAATATTAGAAAAACATATGGGATTAAAGTGAAAATTCAATTTAACTGTGACAATGATCAGATCTACCATTGCAGGGTTATGAGAATCATAGAAAATACGCCCTTGTGGGGCGCCTGGGTGGCTCAGTCGTCTGCCTTCGGCTCAGGTCATGTTCCCAGGGTCCTGGGATTGAGCCCCACATCCGGCTCCCTGCTCGGCGGGAAGCCTGCTTTCTACCTCTCCCACTCCCCTTGCTTGTGTTCCCTCTCTCGCTGTGTCTATTTCTATCAAATAAACAAATTTAAAAAGAAAGAAAGAAAGAAAATTCGCCCTTGTGCCTACAAGACTTCCTGGCACCTAGTAGGTGTTCATTAAATGGGAAACGCCTCTGCTCCACAGCATCCCCGCGTTGTGTTGATTTAGACTTCACCAGCAGAGGGCGCTCACGGCGCTGCGCGATTTAGCCAGCAGGCCTTCAGCTCTTCCAGCCAAGAGGCCCCTTCTTGTAGTTTTTATTAAATTCTAATTACTATTAAGTCCATTAGTTTCACTATATTAAAAGATGTACTTTTCCCACATACCTAATAAAACACAGTGGTGATAATTATAAAAAATAACAGCGATGTTTATGATTTCAACAGTAGTAACAATAATTTTAGGTCATGAAAATTAAAATGCCAAGTTCTGCAGAAGACATGGGACGTGAGAATAGTGAACTTCCAAGACTGTTTCCTCCAGTTTGTCTGGAGTCAAGATATCAAAATAAGCACAAAAGAGTCAAAGATCAAAGTAAACATCAAAATTAGAAATCAGCCTCAAAGCATTTTCTATCCGGAAAAACATGTATTTACAGGTCATATTCTCAGGCTTCCTAGTCCAGATCTGATAATGGTTAGTAACCATGCACAGTGTAGGTGAGAAAGAGTTCACAGAACCGTAGGCTCACAGAATCGTAGGCTGAAAAAGGCAGCGATGTCAGTCGTCTGTGTCATTTCATTTAATATCCTTTTTCTACTTTATATATTTTACTTATTTATTTGGTTGTATTCAGAAAGAGTTCAACACAGAGGTAGATGTTCCCAAGCAGAAGAGCCACGTTATAGAGCTGCAATTTTATAAATCAGGGTTGATCCTCAGTCATCACTAGACCTCAAAATTCTAGAAAACCAGGTCACTTGTGAGCTTAATTCTACTTTAAGGTTCTCCTCCCACAATAATAAGTAATATTCATTACATGCTTCCTATGTACCCAAGCACACTTTTAATACCATGTAAACATAAATATTAACTCATTTAATTTTCATTACATCCCTATGAGCAGATATTATCATCATAATCCAAACTGCACAGATGGAGAAGCTGAAACAAAGGGAGGTTAAGCATCTTTCCCAAAGTTACACCTCTAATAAGTGGGGAAGGAAGGATTCAGGTAGAGACTGTCAACCACCACCCTATACTACATCATAATGATGGCTATTAGTACTTTTCCCCGTGAAGCACAGAAAGAATCCAAATATTGACATTATTCATAAACGTATACAAACTCTATTTCCATAATAACCTACTGTTATAACACTAATTTCCGATATTAGAAAACAAGGAAAGAAAATTCTGTTTCCATGATTTTCAGTTAATCTCTTCAGATTCATTTGAAAAGCTACCCCTCATAGATGGACACCATTTCGAGTGTCTCTGAAACAAGAACAATACACAAATGTAAACTGAAAAAATAAAATAAAATAAAAACTCTAGGGAAACCCGCTCACACTTAACAGTAGGTGGTCAGTATTGAAGCACCAGGCTTGGTTGGGAATTTACAAGGTAGGACGGAGGAGGTCAGGAAGATGCGAGGTATGAAGTACATGAGAGAAGTAAGAGTCAGTCCGAAATCTATAGCATTATTCAACACGGGCTCAGACCAAGATGAGGAGTTACAGACGTCAGAGGACGCGTCCCGCCCAGAGTTTAAGGGTGGGAAAACATGTTAGACAAGGGTTTGCAGACAAAATAATTATACTCTAAAGAATACTAAAAAACTTTCACAAGACAACAAGAATCAGGTATCAGGTGAGGTAAACCTCGAAAAATTTCACAAACACAGGGTATACACTGAAAGAATCTTCAACATAGGGTTTAATTTTGAAAGGACATGTTTAATCCATTTCACACAGTATTTGCTATAAAAGAGATCTAACGACTAAGTCTACATGCTGTTTCTGAACATATTTATTGTGAGTTATAGACTTTCAAATAATTTATATGAAAAAGATTCCCTTTTTTGTTTAATTCTTGGGGGCATCACAACAAACACACTGCCTTACTGAACACCTGTAAGTCCACTTCCATGTTCTGGTTTGATGTTTCCAGCTGTCTTAAAATTAAAAAAAAAAATCCCTATTTTTAAAGATGGTCAGTTTCAAGATCCCTGTCCCAGGAGTGGGTATTATCGTTTAGATTGCCTGGTGTGAGCAGGAAGAATCTTTGGAACCCCAGACTGGCCCAGACCTCTGGAAATGGTGCTGAAGTGTATAGGAGAGGGATCGCCCAAATCTGAGAAATGTATCTGTCCATTTCACATTTATTGAGCTTTTACTATATGCTCATCAAAACTAGCCAGAACTGGCTCAACGAATCAGGTGTCTGCTCTTCCAGGAAACCTTCTGTCATCATTCAAACAATTTCTTCTCCCCACTGTGTCTCTATCATCACGTTTAATACATATTCTCATTGTTAATGATCCAACGTTTACCTGTCTCTCTTGTCAGGTAGAGTGAATTCTTTGAGGGCTTCAGCCATGTCTTACTCAACTTTCTATTCCTACTAGGGTGTAAGTAACCAATAAAATGTATTTAATTAATGAAGGAGGAATCCAGATAAAAGAGTTGTTGACACTTGCTACCAGTATTTTCTTACTCCTCACTTCTCTACCCTCTGCCATCCGGCTTCACCACTAAAACTGGTCTTACTAAGGTTACTCATGAACTATTTCTCTCTATAGCCAATGAAACCTTCCAAGTTCTTACCTTGCTTGACCACCTGGCAACTTTTGATACTGCCAACCATTCATCTCTTCTCAAGATCTCTCATCCTTTGACTTCCATAATGCCACACTGACCAGATCTCCTTGCTACCTCTTTAGCTTCTCCTCAGTACTTTTTTCAGGCTCCTCTTTCCTTCTCCAGTTGTTTTCAACCATGGATGAATACAGGTATCATCTGGAGACCTTTGGAAACCCTAGTGCCCTACTAAGGATTCTGTATTCAATTCCATTGTGTGTGTGTGACTTGGCGGGGAGTGGTCTCCACACCAACAAACAATTCTCTGACACTAGCTGGGTGCCCTACAACGCAATTCAATTCTGACACTATCTGGTGATAGCATCAGATCCCACAGGTTAAGGACTCAGTCCTACAAACTATCCCATCCCCAACACACACACACACACACACACACACACACTTCAGATGCCCATCAAAAGCGTTGTCATACGCTTCTAACCAACTGGCTATCAGAAGTTTCAACTACCCCATCCCTGGGTTTGATTAATTTGCTAGAGCACCTCAAAGAATTCAGAGAGTCATCTTACTTCCTAGATTACTAATTTATTATAGAAGGATATAACTCAGGAACAACCAGAAGGGGGAGATGCACAGGAGAAGGCACGGGGAAAGGGTATGGAGCTGGCACTTTCTCTGAGCTGCCCACTGTTCCCCGAATCTCCATGTGTTCACCAATCCAGAAGCTCTCCCAGCCCTGTCCTTTTGGGTTTTTATAACAGCTTCTTTACATAGACACATGACTGATGAAATCACTGGCTATTGGCGATTAATTCCATGCCCAGCCCGTCTCTCCATCCTGGAGGTGAGGGGTGGGATGGAAAGTCCCAAGCCTCCAATCACATGTTTGGCTCCACTAGTAACCAGCCCCATCCTATCATGGGCTCCAAAAGCCACCTCGCTCACAAGAGACACCTTTGTAGCTCTCTTCACTTAGAAAATTCCATGAGTTTTAGGAGCTCTGTGCCAGAAACAGCGAATAAGACCAAATGATATTTCTTACTATAAATCACAATGTCACAGCTACCTAGACCCACTTGTAGAGATTTATTTAGGATGAGCACAGGTATTTACTTTTAAGGTTTTATTTTTTATTTGAAAGAGAGAGCACATAAGAGAGTATGAGTGGGGGGGCGCGGGTAGAGGGAGAGAGGGAGAAGCAGCATCCCCACTGAGCAGAGGGCCCAAGGCAGGGCTTGATCCCAGGACCCCAGGATCATGACCTGAGTTGAAGACAGATGCTTAACTGACTGAACCACCCAGGCGCCCCGAGCACTGGTATTCCTTTTTTTTTCTTTTTTAACATTTTATTTTTTATTTGTCAGAAAGAGAAAGAGAGCAGGCACAAGCAGGGGGGAGCAGTAAGAAGCCGGCTCTCAGCTGAGCAAGGAGCCTGATGTGGACTTGATTCCAGGACTCTGGGATCATGACTTGAGCCGAAGGGAGATGCTTAATCGACTGAGCCATAGCCCCACAGATTGCCACAGCAAACCTCTCCTGCCCCCCATGCCCATACATCCAAATGAGTATTAGATATTTATTTCCATGTCTTCCACAGATAGCACCATCTTCCATCCAACAGCCCATATCAGAACCTTGGGTAACATCTTTGAAACGTTCTTCCCTTTCATCTCTCTCATTTAATAATTACCAAGTCCTGCTGAGTCTGTTTTCTAAATAACTGTAGAATATCTGTTTTGCTCCATTCTTGCTGCCACTGTCTTAGAACAAGCACTTATCACATGTAGCCTAAATTATAACAAAATCTTACTACAGTTGTTTTACTACCTTCAGCCCTGACTTATTTACTCCAAAGCATTCCCTACCCTGCAACCAGAAGTATCTAAAAACACGAATCTGATCCTGTCACTCCACAGCTTTAATCACCTACCGGAAAATTCATACAGCTTAACCAGAGCTCACAAAGTCGTACAAAAATAACCCCTGCTCAGCTCTCTCACCTGCCATCCACTTCACAGTCCACAGTCCAGTTGTATGCATTCTTCTTTCATTTGAAAGATGCCATGCTCTCACAGACCAGGGTCTTCACAGACATTGTTTGCTCTGTCCGGCACCCTCTCCCATAAACCAGCCCCCACCCCCGACTTCTAGCTCACTTCTGATATTTATTCAGTCCTCCACTTGAACACCAATTCCCCAGGAAGTCATCACCTTATTTTCCTAATTAGATCTTCTCGCCATATTTTCCTGTAATAACCTATCCTACAGACTCTAACCCCTCTCGGGGCAAGGACCATGTTTCTTTCCAATGTCCAAGTTTCTGGCCCTTTGGCACCCCTCAGTACATGAATGAATGAATAAATGACCCACACGTACAAAGGATTGCCACATCTGGCTCTAGGACTGTTGCCTAGGGGATATATTTGGAGTCATCAGGAATATCACTCAGTGATCACATAAACTTAAGGCAAAAATGAAATGCATTTAGAAAAGCTCAGCTCTCCAGTTAGGTGGAAACTATTCTTTTAGAGATGGAGTTTGGGAAATTGCTAGAAATCAGGAAACTTAATTCTCTTAACATGATAGTTTATTAATGAAGCTCTCTGTCTTGATTTTCTGCGTAATTAGAACGTAGGTTCAGGGGCAATTTTTCAAAATGACCAGTTTGTAACAGCCTCAGCTTCATAAGGTACAATTTAAAGAGCATTGGAAATGAAAAGGAAACATTATCAAGAACATTTTTGAAGTTTCAACAGTATGAGGTTTGCCTTTTAATGTTAAGCTAATAATTCCTGCAAATCAAGCAGAAGTGAGAATGAGGTAACCCTTAGTTTAATGATGCAATGCTAACTAATCTCTTCCAAATAGGTTGTATAATATAACTCCTGAGGTTGGCTAGGGTGATATAATTCTAGAAAGAAATCTGAAGGGGAATACTGATGACCAACTTGTGATGGATCACTGCTCTTTCTGGCAAAGAAAAGAGAGGCACAAGCAAGAACCTTAGAGGTCTAGTAATTATGCAGCACTTGGTCTGGAAAAGAAAAGTGAAAGTCCTATTCATTTATGCACAGGCCCCTGGAAAGCACCTGTTAAAAAGTCAGTGTTTTGTTCACGCAGGGGAATTATGTTTCTCTAGAGCAGTGCTGTCCAATAGAAATTACCATACAAACCACATACGAAATGTTTAATTTTATAGTAGTCACATTAAAAAAGTAAATGAAATAAAAATAATTTTTAAAATATACTTTATTTAACCTAACACATCCAAAATATTATCATTTAAATACATAATCAGTATTAATTTTAAAATATTTATTTTGACATAAAATTACTATCTAAAGAATTAAGGACATGTTTTCTATTCTGCTTTTTTTTTGTTTTGGAACTAAGTCTTTGAAATCCATCATTTAATTTACATTGCAGCACCTCTGACTGCAAACTAGCTATATTTCATGTGCTCAATAGCCACAAGTGGCTACTGGTTAGCATACTGAGCAGCGTAACCATGTAACTGTAGACTCTGTTACCCGTGTGTGTGTGTGTGTGTGTGTGCGCACAGCATGTGTATAATGCTATTAGTGATGACTCCAAAGTAAGAAAAGATCTGGAATGTCCTTTGAGTAACCAAAGACAATCTTTTAGGTATAATTTTATAATCACTTATGTATTTTATTATGTCCTAATTCTTCGAATATTAGTAATCCATGGAAAGTCTATGATTCCATATAGTAATGGAGTCATTATTTTTAATGCCTTAATTTAGCAGCCACCTGTGATCAAAGTTTCCCTTAAAAAACCCTCAGCAAGGCTACAGAATGCCTGAGTGGAAAAGCAACTGGACATGTGAAATCACTACAGCCTCGTCAGACACAACGTGTTTGGGAACAAGTCCGGGCTCAGGCCCTCCTGATGGGGAAACCACCTTCCTCTGTTTCACAGAGGGAAGCACCAAGGAACAGAAGGGAAACACACTTCTCAGTGTGGTGGAGGAAGCCCGTTTGCACACAAGACCAAAAGCACCTCTTCGAAAGTCAATTCACTTTGCTAAAAGGGGTATCTTACTCTCAACACTTTGCACCCTGAACGTTCTAGATAAATGGGCATCTGCTGCTCACTTCTGATTATGGCTACAGCGAATATACCACAGCCTGTGACAACATTATCCAGGGAGGATGGCATGCAATGGGAGGGCACTGATCTCTTTCGAGGGAGGAGTCCATCGAGTCAAACTTTGATGTGAAATTCTAACTGAGACCTAAAGACCAGTCTGTGTGGATAGTATTTAACTTATTAGGAAATGGGCACCATTTTAAGAGATCTTCCAACTTCATCTCCTTCGTAGCCATTTAAGCCATTCCAAATGAAAGAAAACACCTTACTGACATGCAGTCATAGCTCCATATTTAGTTACTACTATAAGGTTTTTCCGGTTGGGTCGACAAGAAAATATTTTTCACCATGTTTCACTCAACTGTTACCTCTTACTTCTTACATTTAACTTTTTGTTTAGTTTATTAATTGTATCTATTTATTATCCTCAACCTGACTCTAGCAGATAACATACAGATGTAGTTTTAAGTGGAACACAGGGACAAAAAAAGATAAACTAATACTTTTAAAATATCTGTTGTATGTCAGGTATCAAGTTAAGCAATTTCTGTACAGTACAGCTACCTCCATTTGAGACAGGATAACTGAATCCATCCTCATAATCTACAGAATTAGAGTATTGTATGTGTCCATAGTTACAAATTTTTTTCTTGAAGCTTTTCCATAGAAAATATTACATAGTCCACAAACCTGCTAATCCTTACATGTCTTTCACTACAAATCTATTGTTTTTAGTGTTTCCTGTCTAGACTTCATCCCCGATCCCTTATTTTATAGCTTCAGGTTACTTCTGAGATTATTCTGAATAGAAACACACAATTTCTTTATTGAAGGAATAGAAGATATATTGTTTAAAATGTTACATGAGAGAGGGTTACTGGGGGGTAGGAGGGTAGGGATAGGGTGGATGGGTTATGGACATTGGGGAGGGTTTGTGCTATGGTGAGTGCTGTGAAAGGTGTAAGCCTGATGATTCACAGACCTGTACCCCTGGGGCAAATAATAATAATAATAATAATAATAATAATAAAATATATAAAATGTTACATGAGAAACAACTTCAGTCAATTCTTTTGCAAATATTCCAAGCTATTACCACAGATAGAAGTGTTTCAACTGACTGATTGGCCAGGAAACTTGTCTTCCTTTTTGCCTTTTATCTCACTTTTATTGTTGACCAAAACTTTGAAACTTAAAAAGGTCATTTGGCTTATCATTTCTAATTCTCTTATTCATCAAACTTTCACTTTGTCTTTATTCATTTATCCATCCAATAAGTCTTCACTTAATTCCGTTTCTGGCACATCACCCATGTGCATATTGCTCTGAGGATATATGTCTATATTCAATCCCTTAGCTCCACATGCCCCCAAATTTAGGTTTTCCTCTCATTTCAACAGTCATTAGTATCTCCAGTTGTGTGGGATATTATGACATGATCTTTCCGGTTAAACACAGACATCTAGAAATAGATTCAGTGCCCTTCCAGACAGGAAGTAGGCAATACCAGTAGTTACAAGGCCATGGATCAGGAAACTGACAGGACAACAGAAATGAAACTTTTCCTTGTTGAGACTCTGTCAAGATTCTCTAGCAGATCAAGCTTGTCTCCTCCACTCCCTAATTCTTCATCCCACAACTCCTTCATACAAGGAAAATTATGCTTTGCAGAAGTGTTCCAAATGGATAGGTTTATGAATGTCATGCCTTCCTAGTGTGCCTGTTGGGACAGAAGATACTTAATGAGAGGCCAGCACTGATTCCACATGCTACAGACAACTGCTAGACTTTTATGGATGCTCCCTGAGTCGTGTGCATACTCTTTGAATTCATTCTAAATGAGGGAAACCAGCTTCCCAGTTGGAGAAAAAGCAAATACTACAAAAAGAAAAAGGGGTTAAAGATGCAGTAGCTTGTCCCAAAGGTCTATTTATAGCAAAGATAAGTAGGAAAAATGTACCAATTGTAACCTTTTATTCACCATTTGCAGATGATGTATCAGCTCGCCAGACAGCATATTGGACTCTTCACTTAATTTTATTTGCACTGAAGATGCGCAAAGGAAAGGAAAGGGCTTGGGCTTTGGAACCAAGCTGACTTGATTGACTTGAGGTCCCATCTTTCCCTTACTAGCTGAGTAACTTGAGAAAAAGTACTTGCAACCCTCTGAGTCACAGAGCCCTCATGTGTAAAGTAGGAACAATGCCAACCCTGACCCGGTGGTGCTTTGGCGGGCAGGTACACAGAAACAATATACATAGCAGTGTCTAACTGTTTAGAACAAGATAGGTCTAAATTAATATCAGTTCCCCTTTCTTCCCCCACGTGTCTGTGCAAAACAACTTTGCTTTCGGCTTTGAAATGCAAACTTTCTCCCCCATCAAAACACACTTTTTCAAGTTGTCACCTAGCTACGAAGAGACATTAAGACATGACTTCAAATAGAGGTATCCATTTAACACGCGAGTTTTGGGAGAGAAAAATTAACAATTATACCTCATTTTAATTATAGTAACAATGGAGATGCCAATTTTTCCTTGTGCTCTTCTTTTACATTTCATATTCTAAATAAAATGATAACATTTTCTTTTTTAGAAAGCCCTTAGGCTCAATGACAGGATATGGGATCAATTCCAATGGCTACTCCTGATTGTCCCCTTAAGCCTGTTCTTTAACAAGCCTCATAGGTCAAAGATGCAAATAAAATGCTTAAGTGATGGTCTAGGTCGACCCTGTCTTCAATGTGCTGAGAGACTTGAAAATGTGTTCTACATAAGGGGGAGAGAGGGAGAGGTGAAGAGAATGTATCCTAAGGAACTTTCCTCTCCATAGTTTTGCCAGGGTACTGCAATTGCCGTCGTAAGCAAAAGGGAGAAAACTGTTGACAGAAAGAAGGGAGTCACTTTTGTTTTAACAAGGTTAGATGGTTTGGAGGGAAGGGTGCACATCATTCGTTTTAGACTAGAATAGGCAACAGTGAGTTTTTCCAGGACTTGTGCTAGTTCGGCCCCTGGTCCCAGGACCCACTCACCCAGCTGGAGCTGTTCGCAGTTCAGGTCTGGATTCTTTCCGATCTTGCATCTGTAAATCGCGCCGGGGTTGACCACTGAAGCGTTGGCAAGCCAGCTGGCCGTGGGCGCCCCCACTACGAGCCTACAGCGAGAAAAGGGCACGTGCGCGCAGACGTGAGCTGCGCTGCCCACTGAACTCCTGGTCTCCACAGCCTCGCAGCTGGCAGCGGGGCCGCTCCCCCAAACCTCTTCCTCCGCCCACCACCTCGCGCACCCCAGCCGCCACCCCCAGCTCGCAGCTCCTAGAGCCTCGCGCCAGAACGCGCCCCAGGCGTGCCACCCCGAGATCACGAGCTGCCCGAGCGGACCCGGCCAGCTGGCCGTCGCAGCGCTCCCCTCCTGGCTCCTCCAGAGGGAGGAAAGTTGGTAACTGGGCAGGGAATCCCGAAGGCGCCGTTCCTCGCGGCTCTCAGATGCCCAGAGCGCCCAGTCCCAGCCACTCCACTCACCATCGGTTCGCCCCGTGTCTGTGCAGCACCACCGAATAGCCGAACAGGGTGTTGCGGGGGCCCTGGTAGAGCAGCGCGCTCTCGGTGTCCACGTTGTAGGGGCGCCCGGTAGGGACTCCCAGGCACAGCCACAGCAGCACCGTCTCCCAGACGGCGGCCCCCCGGGGACCGGGCCCGCACCTCGCTTCCCCAGCCATGCGCTCTCGGAGGAGAACATTCAACACCAAACGGCCACTGTCCCAGAGTCGCGAGGGATGAGACGGTCGGCCGAGGGGAAGAGCGCCCCAAGAGAAGTGCAGCGTGTCCGGCGCCGGCGGGCGAGAGGGAAGGAGGGAGGGAGGGAGGGACAGAGGAAGGGAGGGGAAGTCGGGCCGCCGCGGGCGGAGCAATCGAGGTTGAGCTGGGATACAGCACGCCCGCCGGGCCCCCGCCCCGCTTCTGCAGCCCCGAGCGGCGGGCGCTCGCGCGGTCCCGGGGTGCCGGCCTCTGGGTGGGGTCCCGGGCGTGGTGCGGAGGCACAGGACCCTGCGCGCTCTCACCCCACGCGCGGCTGTAGGGGGCGCTGGGGGACCTCGGCTGCGCAGGGCGCGCGTCTGGGCCGGGGCCTCCCAGCCCGCGGAGCGCGGGATAACTCTGGGCTCCCGGGTTTTGCCAAAGGGGAGCTGGAAGGGACGGGGACTTCGCCTTTTAACCGTGCTCGAGGCCGGGCTGCAGAGCCGCGTGGCCCCAGCCTGACCCGCGCGCGCACCACGACGAGCACAGGACCTCCGTGGCCCGCCTGGCGTGGTCCAAAAAAGGCCGGCCACGAACTCCGGCACCAGGACGGAGGCGGCCGAGAACTGCCTGCACCTTCCGTGGATAAGCTCTGTCTCTGCTGGGGGGGGGGGGGGGGGGGCGNTGGGGGGTGGGGGGGGAGGGGCCGAGAGGGCACAACCACAGAGAGATTAACCAAAGGGTCACAAATGAAAGCCAAATAAACCAAAAGAACTCCCCGAAAGCTCCCAAGGCCCGCTTTGGTGACAAAGACGTTATGGCTATTCCCTTCAAGAGCCCTGCACCCTTCTCTGCCCACTTCCTTCCTCCCCACACTTCCTCTAAATGCGGGCTGCGCTCCTGAGGCAGAGGAGCGGTGAGCGGGCCACACTGGATGGAGCACGGCTTAGGCTGCCGCGGAGTCCAGCGCGGAGGCTGGGTTAAGGAAGCACTAGCTTGGCCTCACTTTAACGGGTATCTCCGTCTGCTTCTGGGTGTTCTTCCTTTCCATGCATCCATCGCTGCCCCCGGTACACCTGCCATCAGGGGTGTGTGACAGTATGAGACCCAGTACGAGATTAAGAGAAAGACAGCATAATGAGCCCCTAAAAATGCTCTGGAGCCCCACAGCACAACGTACCTAAACTGGGTGACGATTTTATCCTAATGCTATCCAGATGTGCCTCAAGTTCTAGAGCAACTAGCGCGATGGCCATAGCAGGTTAGGCTGGTATTTGCCAGAGACGCAGATCCAGTTATTAATTAATACTATGTGAAAAGAAAAGAAAAGAGCGTTCGTTAAAGCCAAACTGAAACAGGGCATCTTCAGTTGTTCCATCTTTCAGCCTATTTATTGAACAGTCACTATGCTAAGTCCACAGGATACCTCAGCAAGGCAGGACAAGCCTTCAGGAAAGTTTTCAGCCTACAAACTTTTGCTAACTAGAGAAAGTTCTGAATGATTTAGGGACACTTGAAAAGAGATTTGAAGGACAAAGGGGGGTAAGTTAGGCTGAGCAGTTTGGGAGGAGGAGTGAGGGATGATGCCGGCGGGGCCAGATAGAGGAACTGGGAGCGGGGGTCTTGGCTGGAGTTTTAGCTGCCCACACACAGGGTAGTAGGACAGGAAGCTGACGAGGGAAGTGGGGACACATTATGAACATCCTAAACCCGATTAGGAATTTTTAACTCTGCACTGGGGTGGATGGGAAGCAGTTGCGAGATTTGTCTTGGGCTTCAGATGTGTAAGGAAAAGACTGAAAACCTCATTCTGGAGGCTTCCCTCAACAGTACCTGTCAAGATGGTGGTAGCCTAAACTAAGAAGGAGGGATAGAGGAAAAAATAGATTCGAGAGATATCTGCAAGATAGAACCCAGTAAGACCTGGTGATAGTATTGGTAAATATGAATGCAGAGCTGAGAAGGAGTCAGAGTGTGTGAGTATGGGATCTGGGTATACGGTGCTAATTCAAAGAGAAAAAAAAAAAGGCGCCAGAGGAATGAGGTTATGCCGGTGTGTGTGCGCGAGTGTGAATATGTATGATGAGCAGGCACTGTGATGAACTGAGTTTTAGGCAGGTGGAGTTTGAGATATCTGTGGAATGTGAGTATATTCTAGCCACACTCGACCCAATTATTTTTACTCTTCTGTCAACAGACAAAACAAGAGCAACAGTAACACTCTCTCATTATTTGCAACAAATAAGAGGCAAATAATAGTATGTCATAAATCTATTGTACAAATGAAATGAAGTGGCTTCCAGAAAAGTAGCTATCAGGGCCTGTGGTGAAGGGTCCTGCTCTGTTTCCCACCTAGGGTGTATTTCTTTCTGAGTAGATCCATGTGCTGATTTCAACCTGGTTCTACAACCAGCTCACATTGTCATCATTCTGAAATGAGCAGTCCCTCTCGTTTGCAGCCACAACGTTTCAGTTGAAGCTGGAGAAACAGATATATCAAAGGCACTCCCACACCCTCCAGACTCCAGCCACGCCACTGACCTGAACACCTCCCTCTTTCTTTCCCTCCCTTCGCCAAACACTTATGCAATGAAATCGACTTAACACAATTTTTTTTCATAGCATAATCAAGAAGAGTAACGGTCAGGAGGGCACTTGTTGGAGCACAACCTCATTTCTGTGAATGTGGTGATGATTACGGCTGTAAATCACCACCTTTCCAGAAGCGGCTACCCATCACTACTTCAAACTCTGTATTAGCTCTGATTTTCCTTTCCCCAAGGCTTAGAGAACAGTTCGCTTTTGTTAAGTCAGTGGGAATAAAGGGTGTTTAATGTTGCCTGAAGATACAGCTATCTCTCTAATATGTGCTTTTGTAGGCAAGTGTGAGAATCATGTGGGGGGAGGAAGACAGGTGGGGAGAAGAGGACAACTTTTCAAAACGACTTATGCCTATTCCTCACCCTCAACTAAGCTTAAATAAGCAGGCATCCAATTAATATGTGTCATTTGACCAATAGGTTACAGGTGGCCACTGTGTGCCAGGAGCTGCATCAAGGAGTCAAATAAGAGTAAAAGGTGAAATCCAAGTAATCTCTATCCTTCGTAAGAAGTCCTCCCCAGTAGAGAGGATTCTAATATGGGCTCACCCAGCTTCTCTTTCTTGAAAGCCTCTCTTCTTGGAATGCTACCTTTTTGAGTTCCCCCCAACCCCTGAGCTCCACATTCATATGTTTTACTGCCTACCTGACCTCTCTACTTGGATGTCTAGTGGGCACTGTGAACATAACATATCTAACACTGAGTTCTGTTCCTCACTCGAGTCTAAACTATTCATCTACCCAATCTCTTCCTTTCTAATAAATAGCACTCCATCTGCCCGGTTGTTCAGACCAGAAATTTGGAAAGTAATCCTTGACTTCGTCCTCGCTCTATTCCCCACATCTAATCCCCCAGTCATCAAGGTCTACTAATTCAACCTTCAAACTAATCTCACGTTGATCTATTTATATTCTTCTGTCTTGCTGTCCTTCTGCTTCTGTCTGTCTGTCTGCTGGTTCCCCTCTTCCAAGTGCAGAAATGTCACCTGGGCTTTTCAATAATCTACTACCTGGTTTCCCGACTCATTGCTCCCCACACTATCAATTTTCTACAAAGAAGCTAAAGTGAACTTTTAAAATTCTAAATCAAATCATGCATGCTATTCCCTTGTGTAAATCCTTTCAATAATTTCCCACTGCTCTTCTAGTACAAACTTAACGTGGCCTACAAAGACCCAGTGATCTGGTGTCTGACTACTTCGCACATTTGCCATCGGCCACTTGCCAGGTCATGGTGTTTTAGCCGCCCAGGCTTTCCTTGATTTCCTCAAGTGCATCCAAGTTTGTTCACCCTTGGGGCTTCTGTGCATATTGTTCCCTCTGCCTGAACACACCACCTCTGACTTTTCACATGGTTCGTATCTTTCTTCAGCCTCAACCTAAAGGTCTCCCGCCAGAGGATTTCCTTGCCTGCCCATTTAAAATAGGTCACCACATTGTTCTTTCACAGGCCATGCTGTTTATTCTCTTCGGAGCCCTTTAACTCATAATAGTATATGTATTTCCTTCTTCATTTCGTCTTTCTCTCCAGACTATGAGCATAGAACACTCATGCTGTGTTGTTACAGTCATTCACACCTAAATCTCCAGCACCTGGTACCTGGCTGGCACAGGCAGGTGCTCCATAAGTATCTTTTGAATGGTCCTTGCGTGATCTGAACTTTTTACATTATTAATGTCATAAATGGAGGGAAATATGAATGTTTATGAGTTTATTTTCATGCATTATTATATGCAAAACAATGTGTTATGTCCCTTAGTGGATGCAAAGACATGTAAAGTTAGGTCCTACTCTCAAACAGCTTATAATTTTCAAGGAGACAGAGGATATGCTTCAGAGAACCAGCCAGTAGTGAATATCATATACAGTGGGGCAGAGAAGGGACCGTTGGTTGCTAACAAATGGTGTTGGTATAAAGGGCAGTCTCGAGACCTAAATTTAGGTAGAGTGTAGGGCAGGGGAGATGAAAGAATTGGTATAATACATTGGGGGGAAAATTGACATGAGTTGTCAAGTACAGGTAATATGGAGAAGTAAGGAATGACAGGCATTTTGAGGCCAGGTGACTGAGACAATGGGGATACCATGAAAAGCAACACAAAAAGCAGAGGAAAGAGTGGGAGTGGAGAGGAAAGGGAGAGTGGGTTTGGATAATGCTGGGTGGGTTTTAGAGAGGAGTCTGTGACAGTGGAATAATCAGATATGTCTAGCCAGTACTGTTGGTTAGTTTTCCTTTTGTTTTTCTTTTGCTTTTTCTTTATTTTTAAAAAATCACTAAAGTAAAGCATGCGATAAGCAAAACAATTAGTGATCCATAAAGAAAATGTTTTCAGGCCCTCCCCAACCCCCTTTAATCCACTCTTCTGAGGCACCTCCTCCCTCTTCCTCAGTAACTCGACTGCACTCAATGCTTGTCCCAAGGTCTGCTCTTGAGGCATTCAAACTAAGACAATAAAGGGGTTTTTTGTTGCTGTTGTTTTGTTATATTTGTACAGTAATAAAGTTCCCAACGACAAACCAGAAGCTCTAATTCTTTTAGCCTGAAAGATACTATTAGACCAGATTTCCTGATGCCTGAATATAAATATCAATTGACAAGTTTGCTTTTAAAGAACCATGACCTAAGGCAACTTCTCAATCATAAGAGTTCTGAAACCTGCTGAGAAACTGTGTGGGACACACTTCAGAATTCCTCGCTGGAAAAATGAGGGACTGTAGCATTTACCCGAGGACCCATTCCCTACGTGGTAGGAGGTGAACCTCACCACACTTTGTAGGCAAGCACACTCCCAGACACTAAAAGAGTGTCTCTTAATCTTAATCTTAATCTTAATTGAAAGAGTATCTTTCAATCTCTTAAATTTTCTCAGTTTGGATGGGGAAAATGAATGAGTCTGGGTAAAGCACTTAATATAGTGCTTAGCACATAATCAATACAGAATAAATAGTAGCCCTTACTCCTTCATTCTTTTTTTTTATCATCATCATCGTCATCATCGTCACTGTCATTAATAATATAATTTATGTAGAAATAAAGTGCCTCTAGGGATAACCAAGGTATGGAAATTTGAGCTCAGGGCTCATTTTCGGAAGGCTTTCTAAGTTATAAGAGGCATTTTCTGTCTCTAATTGCTTACATTCATTTATACACTCATTCAACAAATATTTATGGAATACCTATAATGTGTAGCTGAGAGATGCTGAACATAACATGGTATACAGATTTGGGATTCTTATCCTTTCTTAGATGTGCATTCCAATAGGCAATCAGACAATAAATAATAATTTCCTGTTTTTCATCCTCTGACTTTTCAATACATTGACATATATAAGCACATGATTTTTTTTCAACAGTACAAATATGAATATGTCATTTCCCCACTCAGGTACTCCTAATGGCTCCTCCCCCAACTCAATCCAATTAAATTAGGATTTTACCTGGGGTTTAACACCTCCCATGCTTGCCCTCAAGCTAACTTTCTTTTTTTACCTACCATAAACAGCCTATTTCTCCTTCCCTCTGGAAAAGTTCCCTTTAGATTGGGGAATAAACAGATGACGAAATAACCATTTAAACCAGTAGGTACCAAATGCCATACAAAATGGTGCATAACAGAGAAATTCAACAGAGAGTTTTCTTCTGGCTGGGGCATTTGGGGCAATTTTTCTGGAGTAGAAGGGCAATTTTGAGAAATTTTCTTTTTACAGTCTTTTCAAAACTCCTGAAACTGCTGATACTTTATAACTTCTTAAACCAAGTCTATTTCATGCTTCAGTTCAGAAAAAGAAACAATTGCTCCTCTTGTTACAATGTATAGAAGACCTAGTCTGAAGCCATTTTCCCCTCTGAGCACATAGTTTTTATGTGACAACATTTTATCACATAAGTAATCTGACCTGGGAGATTGGATTTGTGCACTGGAATGATTTAACAACTGCTCCACGCAGGGATCTCAAAGGTTCATGTGACACACAGATAGTTCACGGTATCACTCTCCTATATTCTCAGAGGCTAGAGTGATTGTAAAGTGCTACACAACAGTGTCTTATGCAAAGCCTCTCATACGATGACCTCATCTGGCAAAACAGCATTCCTCGGCATTTTGGAAAGGGATGTGGTGAATAAACAGTGTAAAATTGTCTAATCGTGGGTAAAGTTATATCACACAACAAACATTTATGTACATATGTTCCAGGACTTCGAAGACACAAAAGAAATTAAAGATATGTTCTTATTCTCGAATAGCTGGCAATCTGATTAGACTACATACACAAACTTGAAACCAGAAAACAATTTCAAAGCAACATAACAAAATACAGTATGAATACAGCACAGATTATATAATGTAATAGTGATGTGTTCAAAGTAGCTAAATGTTCTCTGAGGGGACTAAGGGGAAAAAATCTAGTTTAAGCTAACTTCCTTCCTTTTCCTTTCTTCTTTTTAAACCAGACCGCTCTGAAAGAACATAGAGATTATTCTTCCTAGACCAGATAAAAGATAAGAGAACATCAGAGACTAAAATGTCATCAGTAAATAGGAGGAATGTAAACAGTGAAGAGGGGCTATACCTCTTTGTAAGGACAATAGTGAGAAAGAAGAAAAATAATTTAATATACCAAAGTTTCCTGAATTGTTTAAAATCCTACAGAAACTTGAGAATTATTTCTAATTTGGATTAGTAAAATATAATGAATAATACTACAAAAACTAATTTTAGCTCTGTCTCATGTCTATGCATTGGAAGACCAGCAGACAGACTGGATAGTCTATTTTTGGTGCACACTGAAGATTGCCTTTGTTTATAACAGTTGCATGGTATACTGACCCAGTAAAATAAATTTCCTCTGTTTACAGAAACTAGAAAAACTATTTTGGTTTTAAAGCCACATGTTGTTCATAAGGAACTCATTAGAATTGTGGATAAGAGTAGAAAAGAAATCCATTTCATATCCATCTGTTATTATTGTCTAAGGGATGGAAATACTAAATTCAACACAATAATAATAATAATATAAACATTTTCTTTGTGACCTGTAGAGATATTTCTTACTGTATTCATGCTTCACATAAGAATAGGCAGGCTTTATTATTTTTTTAAGATTTATTTATTTATTTTAGAGAGAGAAAGAGCAAGGGGGAGGGGCAGAGAGAGAGAGAGGGAGAGAGAATCTCAAGCAGATTCTGAGCTGAGTGCAAAGCCTGATGTGGGGCTTGATCTCACGACCCTGAGATCACGACCCTGAGATCATAACCTGAGCTGAAACTCAGAGTCAGATGCTTAACTGACTGTGCCACCCAGGGGACCCTAGGCAGGCTTTTTTTTAAAACCCAGTTTTAGAAACCATATAGCGATTTGGGAGACCTGAAGTCTAATAATGAAACTGTCCTTATATTTTTATACCTTCTTTATTAAAATGAAAGGGTTCATTTATATAGTCACTAATGTTATTTCTGTTTCCAAAATGTTACCATTTTAAGTTCCCATATACAGCTGGGGAAGCCTATACTTTCAGAGCCTGCAATAGGAGCCAGGAAGTCACACGGATAGGCAGGTAAAAGGCATTCAGTTCAGTTGATAACTATTAGTTGATATTATAGTTGACAACTATTCAAAAAGGTGAGAAGATGTAAATGTAAGGAAAAAATATGAATCTTGAATAAATGTCAACATTTATATGTCTGTATACCAAAATCTATAATTGGCTATCTGTGTATCAATCAATCAACCATCTGTCTTTTATATGCTGGGTTAGTTAAGTATGTGCAGAATAGAAATGTTTAACTTTTCTTTCCAGAAATGTCAGATAACTCTCTTTTCTAGCTGTGATGCTATGATATAATAAGAAATACATATTCTGGTCTTTGTCTCCAGCTCCTGGCCAGAGTTCCTAAAATCTTAGCATTTCCTAAGTGATAAAGGTGAAAGGAGCATCTTGATTATAATATTTAGGTTTTGTTTCTAGCTCCTGAAATAGAATATCTCTATGGAAGGATAAAGGTGACTTTTGGAAATCCCCTGAGAATGGGGGTTGTTTGCCAGGAAAACCAATCATGTGATTAGAGGAATGGAACTTCGAGCTCCATTCCCCAACCTCCAAGGGAAGAGAAGGGAGATTAGAAATTAAGTTCAATCACTAAGGACCAATCACTTAATCAATTATTTCTGTGTGATGGAACCTCATAAAAACTCTAGATGATGGGCTGTGGAGAGCTTCCAGGTTGGTGAACGCTGAGGTTCTGGGAGGGTGGTGTGCCCAGAGAGGACATGGAAGCTTGGAACATCTCCCTACCCCCATATCTTGCCCTATGCATCTCTTCCATCTGGCTATTCCTGAGTGGTATCCTATAGGATAAACTGGTAGGTAGAGTGTTTCCCTGAGTTTTGTAAACCATTCTAGCTAATTATGGAACCTAAGGACAGGGTCATGGGAACCCCTGATGTTTAACCAGTCAGTCAGAAGTATGGGAGGCCTAGGTTCTTGACTGGCCTCTTTCTTTTGTGGGGCCAAGCCCCTAACCTGTGGAGTCTATGCTACCCTCTGGGTGTCAGCATCAGAACTAAATCAAATCATAGGACACCCAGATGGTATCTGCAGAGAATTGGAGAATTACCCAGCATGGAAAACCCACATATTTGGTGTCAGAAGTGATTAAGGTAAAGAAACAGTTTCTTCCTTTATGAGGTTTCACGATTGCCTTGCCCAGGACTCACTTCCCTTTGTACTCAAATATGTGTGGTCTTCTGATAAATGACCAAAAAAAAATTACACTTGTATGGATCTTTTTAATTTATAGAGTATGTTTTCTGAGCTGCACTAAAGTAGCTATGAAATAATTATCAGTAAAGCTTGAGATCCCAGGGACATTGTATGGTGCGAAAGGAGAGGATACAAAATGCAGCATGGTACCCAAAGTCATCCTTTTAAATTAAAGAGAGAAAGAGAGAGAGAGAGATGATTTTCATCTTAGCCTTAAATTGGAAGTTACTCTTCTCATCAATAGATGAGCAACTAAGAGCAGCACCAGTGCAAACTCAGAGACAGATGTCAAAGGCATCCAGTCAGATCACAAACACTTAGATCTCAGGGGTGGGGAGAACTGCAAAGACAACATTTCCAGAGTATGCAGACCTCATAAAATATTATTTTGTAGTACAGTTGGAGAACACTGTAACCTCTATCCATGGACACTGAGCTTTGAGTAATTGTATGTAAAGAACTGAGAATCCCCTGTATGTAGGATGAACTGCCCTAAGGAAAGGAAGTGCCTCCCTGGCCTCATTAATGTGAGCCCAGCATAAACTGGGGCACAGAGGTTAAAGGATGTACATGAACCAGGTCAAGAGAATAGATAAGGAACAGCATTGACCGTGTTAACAACTGGGTTTTATCATCATTGTTGTTGTTTATTTTTTGTTTTATCCCCCCCTCTTTGGCCACAATAAAGACTATTACTGATACTTCAGGGAGGAGAGATTGAAATTTTAATATAAGAAGTCTGCACCTTAGCTGATCTCTTTTAACGTTAATATGACTATAGGTAGTTCACACTCCTCTGTGAGTTTAGTCAGCCCTAGTTGCTGCGTTTATTCCTAGTACAAAGTGCTGAGATACCAGTTCTAACTACAGGTAGAATTCTGACCTAGTCAATACTCTGCTACCTAGAATACTCACTAGTTAAGTAGGAGGTAATGCTGTCTTACCAAGGCTTATTCCTGGCTCCTTAAGTAAACTTTATTTTAAAAAAATTTTTTAAGGTTTTATTTATTTATCTGTCAGAGAGAGAGAGAGAGAGCACAAGCAGGCAGAGTGGCAGGCAGAGGCAGAGGGGGAAGCAGGATCCCCGCTGAACAAGGAGCCTGATGCAGGCCTCGATCCCAGGACCCTGGGATCACGACCTGAGCCGAAGACAGAGGCTTAACCCACTGAGCCACCCAGGCATCCCCTTAAGAAAACTTTATATTACAGGTTTAATCCTTAGAAGAAAATACGGAAGGCAGAATCATTTCTTTTGTTTTAGAGATGAAGCAGGGGCTTCCAAAGTGCTAACTGGCTTGCTCAAGTCCAGTGACTACAGTCCTGACCCCCCTCATATTTCCTTACGGGGAGACTGGATTAGGCGATCTTGAGGGACAGCCAATCTGAGGGTCTCTGGGAGTAGCACTGGACAAAAACGGAAAGATCTTCCTCAAGTTTGAGTAAGAGAAACTAAGATTAATCCATTCAAATGAAGAATAAAAATGGGGAAAGGAAAAAAAAGAAGAAGGAAAAACTAAGGTTCAGGAAACAGGTGGAAACTGACGAAAGGAGCAGGTCTCAACGTCCCTGGGTAATCACTGCGAACAGAGCTGAAGAATCTATGATTTGTCTTGACCGGCTTTGGTGACTTAAAGATATAAAGATTGTCTGTGGAAGGGGGCATCTTCTAGCATTAATAAGAGACTAAGGGGGTGCCTGGATGACACTGTTAAGCAGCTGGCTCTTGGTTTCAGCTCAGGGTGATCTCGGCGTTGTGAGGTTGAGCCCCAAGTCAGGCTCTGCTCTCAGTGTGAAGTCTGCTTAAGTTTCTCTGCCCCTCCCCTGCCTCTCTCAAATAAATAAATAAATCTTTAAAAAAAATTTCAACCTGGTCTGCTATTCAAATTTACTTTTTTTTTTTTTTTTTTTTTTTTTTTTTTTTTTTTTACTATTTCTTTCTTGTACACTTCAGGATCTATGCTGTGTATAGAGAAGAGAAGCTCAGTATCTAAAGAAATCTTGCCTTTGGAGGTTGAGAGCACCTATTTAACTCCTAGCTTAGTTGGATTCAGATTCACAATGTTTTCCTTGTAAATTAAGGAAGCTTTGGGAATTCAAACTTTTCACCAGTCTATCAAGGCAATTTTCAGAAGCTGCTCTGCCTCACCTAGTGCCTTTCCCAGGCACACGAGGTAAGTATTGGAAATAAGGCTGAGGGAATGAATTACACAGAATGACTTTCTAGATCCACGTAAGTCAAATCTTAGTCATGAGACTTTTTATTAAAAGTAATTCCTGCACCACCTGACCCACCTATAGAGATGTAAAAATGTGAAAGTAAATCTGCTTCAACTCTTACTCAGAGTAATTTTCAGGTTATTCACAGTTGAGACATAATTGCCCCTTCTACGTTTCTGCCGATAATTAAGGATGGGTTATCCCAAAATTTAACTGAACTACAATAAGTTAATAGTATAAAGGATGCACTCTGAGGCTTCAGCAAGCTTGCAAAATTCTTCAGAGGCAGCTGGCATGGGCTAGCATCAAAGCCATGAACCCTGTGGGAGACGGGGCAGGGTCTGGACAGAAAGGATCCAAATCCATGCCCGGCCCTCTGACCACTGGTCCCTTCCACAAGCCTCATGTTTTATTCAGACATGGAAAAAGTGACCACATGGCTTTTGGCTGTTAAGTGTTTTTGGAAGTGTTTATAAATCTTTATGAAATCCAATTCTGTCTTCAACTAGTAACAGTTCAGGGAATGAGCAAAAATGCTCTCATAGCTCTGTTGAAAAAATTTTCATTGAGTCAAATGAAATTCTAGTGGTTTGACCAAAATGAATCCTTGTTTTGGTATCGGCGTCAGTATTGACAATAATTACTGCCAATGGGCATGTTAGCAACTCTGAGCCCCTGAGGCTGGTTACAAAATAAAAACAGGAGGGCGCCTGGGTGGCTCAGTGGGTTAAGCCTCTGCCTTCGGCTCAGGTCATGATCTCAGGGTCCTGGGATCGAGGCCCGCATCGGGCTCCCTGCTCAGCAAGGAGCCTGCTTCCTCCTCTCTCTCTGCCTGCCTCTCTGCCTACTTGTGATCTCTCTCTCTCTCTCTCTGTCAAATAAATAAATAAATAAATAAATGAAATCTTAAAAAGAATAAACCAAAAAAACAAAATAAAAAGGGAGAATGGAATGGAGGCAGGGTAGGATGAAGCCTCTTCCACCACCCTCAACAGACTCCCATCCTAAAAGCACACTATTACTAGCACTAGCCTGGTTTTTAAGCCAGGAGAACAGTTTTGAGGGGGAAAAAAATCTCCCAGATTTCATAACCTCATTTGATAATCCTTCACAGACAGGACTTTCAAATGGCTTTGACATTGGTTTAGAGGAAATCCTCCTTTTTCACCAGAGAGAGCTCAGCTACACACAGGCTATGGATATCGTTTGAAGTGAAATGATAGTCTGACTTGTAAACAACATCCAAAGATCTCCTGTATGGGAACTGAACCTACCAGAGAAACATTTGTCTGAGGGTAAGCCTGCTTGTTCTTTTATGCTCCTCTGTACGTCTAACTCAGATGTCTGTTAACAGATAAAATCTGCCCAGCTTCTTTAGGAACTTCCCTGACCACTCATCTGTGCCCACAGCCTTCAGAGATCTGCTTCCTCTCATGTCCCTCTTTCGCAAGCCTGGCTCTGCTATCATTTCTTTAGCCCATGCTGTGAATACTGTCCAGTCTACCAGGGGAATTCATTTTAAGCCTGGCTTTGTCATGATAAACACATTTTAGGCATCAGCAAGTAAACTATAGACAAGTTCCCAGTTTCCCTCATATTCATCCCATGCCTATATATTTATTCTTTCTCTCAGCGAATATTTGCTGACGCCTGCCCTATGCAGGGCACAGTGTTTGGCACTACAAATGCAAACATAAATAAGACAGGATCCCATACTCAAGGAAATTACAGCATGTGGATGTGAGACCAACATATAACAAGTAAAGTACTACCCTTTTTAAAATTGCAATATTCCACGTGGGAACAAAGAAAGATGTGGTCAACCTCAAGAGTCAGGAAAAGCTTATTTAAGGTAGGGGGCATCTAAGTTGAATCTTCTGATATGAGAAGGTGCTCACTGAATAGGGGGTGAAGTTCAAAGACAGCATGAAATACATAGTGCACTTAGGGGACTTGAGGCACTTGGCATAGATCAGGGAGTAGCAGGAAGAGACGCAGAAGGGGTAGGCAGGAATTAGAGTATGCAAACCTCATATGACATGCTAAAGAATATGAATTTTATTCTATTCAGAAAAAAAGTATGCAGTAGGAAAACATGCCTAGAGAGATTGGGGTTTGAATAGGAAATTAGAAGCAGAGAGTCTAAATGACTGATTATGAGAGAGATGCCAAGAGATCAAATTAAATGAGTCTTAAAGGGCTAAAGGAAAGGGATGAGGTAAAGGCAGGGGAGGAAGTGAGCACGGTGTCCACAGTTCTTGGGTGATTGGGTATTGCCATTCACTGTGTTAACAGGTTAAGGGAAGGAGGAGATCTGAATGGGAAGATAATTGTGACAGGGTTGGTCGTTGAGTTCGAGTTTTCTGAGATACATACAATGACTATGTTCCAGAGAAATTAGATGGAGATGCCCCTGTGCCAAAGATATGGTCTTCGTAGCATCGTAAACACGCAAGTAGATGATGAAGAGCACGTGGAAAAGGAGAGAAAATAGAGCATTGGAGAGAATCACGGAGGATACCAAAGTTTTGGCTCAGGCAGAGGAAAAGCCACTCAAGACTGAATCTAAGAAGAAATCACTGGAGAGATGAGAGAACCAGAGAAAGGTCATATTTCTGATGACCAAGAGGAGAGACTATTGAAAGAGAGTGGCCTCCATGTGAATAGGATTGATGGGATGAGCACTATGGGGATTTAGCAGTTGGGGGATCTTTGGAGACATGATTCAAAAGGCTGCTTTTAGAGTGTCTGGAGGAAGCTGGGTAAGAAAGATGGGTCCTGCAGATGACCCTGGGCCTGCATGTCTGCTACATCCAAGAGGGAGCCCTGAGTGAGAGCCTCCTGAGATCATCTCATGCTTATACTCAGGACCAGCACTAAAGCTCAGTGTCAATCCTGGCAAGGAAGCCTGCTCCTTCTGAATGTTGATTTTTCTGTGTAGCTGGTTTCCTCATTTCCCTACCTACTCTTTCCTGACAGCGTCTACCTCATTTCCTCTTTTGTTTTTACCAGATATCAAGCCCCCTCTCAAATCTCCTCTCCACTAGGCTTGGTCCTGACCTTTAATTCCCTCTCTCCTCTTTTAAGGATGGCAACTAAGGATGACCACTGCCCATGGATGACTTCACTGCCACCAATTTAGAATCTAGGGCAAATCTAGAAGCATTTCAGAGGGGGCCAAATGCTTCCAGTAAAATGGGAATCTTGTTCTGGGGAACTGAGTGGCTAAAGACTTGGCTGTTTGGATTTTTGCTCATTGGTGAACTGGGAGTTCAGACAGCTCATTGGTGAACTTGGAGTTCAGACAGCTCATTCACTCTCAGTCACATTCTCTCTCTCTCTCTCTCTCTCTAAAATACACACTCACACATAACGTGTTTTATAAACTTGTGCCCCATTAAGTAAGACTGGATAGATAAGATGTGGAATTAATATCCATTCCACATTTGTACATTAGTTTTTTCAGTCTATTACAGATCATAAAATTTAAATGGGTGCACAGTAAAGGGGTTGAGCTGTAATCCCAGTGTCATGTTCTTAGGAAAACCTGCTAATCACCCCAGGTGGTGGCAGAATAGTCCTCAGGGATGGTAAAACACGTGGAGAATGTCTTCTAAGTGTTTCTCAAACTTTAGTGGGCCTATGAATCACTTGGAAATCTTGTTAAAATGAAAATTCTGATTTAGTAGCTTTGGGGTGAAGCCCAAGATTCTGCATTTCTACCAAGTTTCCAGATGATTCCAAAGCTGCTGGGCTATGGATCACACTTTGAGTAGTAAGATTTTAAGAGAATATTCTTAGTTGAGTTTCATTACACAGTTATACCAGTAAAGTATAAAGTTTATTGTCAGAAATGCCAGAAAAAAATCTGAACTGAGCAGCTAAGTATAAATCACTCTTTTCTGCTAACATCTTGTGGTTGAGAAATTAAATTAGACTCTGTAATGAAAATCTATTTTGACATTTAGTTATAAGCCATATTAATCCTTTTTTATGATGAGATAAAATTTCACAGCATGCTATCTTTTACTACCAGATTCAATGAATTATACTGAGAAATCCTATCTCCCCCATGACTATAAATAGTCATGGCAAAATTTCTAGTGTAGCTCATATTCTTTAATTTTTTTTAAATAATGACAGAATGAACTATTAGTACAGAAGATTCTTAGCTGGTTCCTTCCTTCCTTCCTCCCTCCCTCCCTTCCTCCCTCCCTCCCTCCCTCCCTTCCTTCCTCCCTCCCTCCCTTCCTTCTTTCCTTCCTTCTTTCCTTCCTTCCTTCCTTCCTTCCTTCCTTCCTTCCTTCCTTCCACCCTTCCTTTCATACTTCTGTCCTGAGATGAGGGTAGCAGCTTCCATATTAACTCAAGTTCACAATGAGTCTATTTAACAAGGGGGGAAAAATGCAGGAAGTAGTTTTCTAGGTGTATCTTTATTGAAACAACTCTTCTAATTCTTGAGAATAAGATTTATGAGAATCCAAATCTTAACACCGAACATTCCAAGTAGCTGATCTGTTTTTATCTCAGAAGACATTAACACTTAAGTCTTTAGATGTTTTCAGCCTGCTGTGAGTTCTCTCAGCACATCACTGACATACCGTGATTTTAAAGAATATTTGATTAGGGCTCCTGGGTGGCATCAGTGGGTTAAAGCCTCTGCTTTCGGCTCAGGTCATCTCAGCGTCCTGGGATCGAGGCCCACATCGGGCTCTCTGCTCAGCAGGGAGCCTGCTTCCTCCTCTCCTTGTCTCTCTGCCTGCCTCTCTGCCTACTTGTAATCTCTCTCTGTCAAATAAATAAATAAAATCTTTAAAAAAAGAGAATATTTGATTAGATAAAATTCACTCTTTTGTCCAATATAACCTGAAGAAGACTAATTCTGTGAACCATCCCCAAATGGGAATTCTATGGTCACATACATTTGGAAAAATCTAGGTTGTTTAGCTCTTTTTTGATATCTATAAGCACACAGATATTAAAAAAAACTGAGAATAAATCTATTGTGCTTTATCACGGTGTTCCTCAATTTATTATTTAGAATACATAGAATACACTTTGGGAAATGTTTTCCTTTTTCCATTTTCTATAATCAAGTTGTTGGTGTGAAGGAGAGCTCGACAGAATGAATGCCTTTCCTTCCACCATCAATAAGAAGAAAGCCTTCGCAGAAGAGTCCTCCAGAAGACTTTCTCTGAAGTCTTTTTGGATAACCAGGACATTCTCAGATGTGTTAGGAAAGTGAATGTGTAAAAGGGGGGGATGGGACTAATCATAATTTATCATCTGGAACTGGTATACCAGATTCATATCAGAGGACTATTTTAGCAAAGAATGAAAGGGGGATGGCTTCCAGGAAGGCAACTAACAAAGCCTATAGGAGATTTTCACAGATATGTGGTTACCTCCAACATTTTCATTCTGGTTCAGGTCACCTTTTTTTTTTTTTTTTTTCATTTCTGTAAAAGCCATTTTACTGGTGCTTCCATTCTTTTTCTTTTTTTTTTTTTTTTTTGGGGGNGTGCTTCCATTCTTTTTCTTTTTTTTTTTTTTTTGGTGGTGCTTCCATTCTTGTCCCTTATGACTAATTCTCCACACAGCTACCAGAGAGTTGTCATTTAAAAACATAAGTCAAATCACATTCTTTCCCTGCTTAAACCCTTCCAATGGCTTTTTGTTTCTTTTAGCATAGACTCCAGCCTCTTGTAGTCTTTTCTCCTTTTTTTCCAAAATGCCAGACTATTTTTCTCTTTCCTTCCTTCCTCCCTTTCTCCATCCCCGTCCCTCCTTCCCTCCCTCTCTTTTTCTTTTCTTTTTTTCCTTTTCTTTTCCCTTCCCTTTCCTTTCCTTTCCTTTTCCTTCCTTCTTTCCTTCCTTCTTGAGCCCTTGGCACTTTCTGTCTTCTGCCCAGAAGTTTCATTCTTTAGATTTTCACATCATTTGTTCCCTTATTCCCTGATCATATGTCAGCTCCTCCAGGAGAACTTCCCTGATCAGGCTTTCAAAGATACCTGCTTTATTTTTCTTCTGTACATTTTTTCATATACATTTATATTTGCCTATTTTATGCTGCCTTCATTAGAATCTAAAAACATGAGTTCATCTCTGTATGTTTAGTGCCTAGTGCATCACACAGTAGGCTCACAAACATTATGGAATGAATGAATGAAATTTATAAAGTTAAAAGAGAAAGCTATCACAGCCAGTTAAAAGAGGTGACAGGATGTTTGTAAAGAAGACTACAGAGTAATAGAAATCATTTAGAGACCTCTACTTAATTTATAATTTCTCTGTGTAGAAAAGAACCAGTTAGCATCCTTGAACTCCTTTAAACCAAGGGATGAGACTGAATTTACTGGGTTTGAGCAAGGCTAACCAATTGTATTTGCAGTGGTTGATTTTGAACTTCTGTACCTCTGTTACACTCGAACCCCCATCTGAGCCTCCTCTTAACACCTCTCTCGCCTACAACACTCTCATATTGATGTTGGAACCAGAGTCATCAGTATACGGGAGAGCTACCTTTAAAAGATTTAAGAATGTGGCAGTGACTCTTAATATCACAGATTGAAATGGAAAAGAAACATTTCTGCATTAGACAGAATCTAGGATGTCTTCCATATACTGGGTTTTGAATTTCAGTTTCCCATTCAGCCAAAAACTGATCTGTTCCTTACATTCAAATTCTATTTAAAGGAAACTTCCTTGAGAAAGTTCTTATAAGACATTAAAATTCAAGTCTAGGTTATTCATAAATTTACCAGTTTTATCTGGGTTGTGCATTGGTTTATATATAAAGAACCCAAATTAATTTTCCTTGTATGTAAGAACACTTTGAGTATAGACGACATGGTCAGACTTTAACACGTAGCCTGATTGCTACGTGCTCAAACCAATATTTTAAAAGCTTATGGCTTGTCTATCATACCTTGCTCTTATAGTATATATTAAATTCAAGGAACAAGATTTATATTAGAAGTAAGATTGGAAATCTGGAACTGATTAAAAGCATTCACTTTTAACTTACGGCCTTAGTCCCAGAAGTTTTATATTAGCAATGTAAAGCATTCCAAGCTAATAGAAAAATTGGATTAAAATTAATGTGAGGATATTTTTCAAAAGCCTTTGTAGTTATGTCAATGACCTGATGATAGATGTTCAAGGAACATTCTCACCATGAAGAATGCTTTTTCCACAATCATTGCATCCTAGGCATAGCATGATGTGCTTTTAGGCACAGAAATGTTCTAGAAGGCAGGACTCACTAAGAAGTAGCTGTGGCAGGGACTGCTGGCTGTATATCAGGGTTTATTCTCTCCTTATTCCCTAGTAATACAGTTAGGCTAGGGGGCTGACTACCAAGTCAGGGCTCTATTTTCCAGTACTGCTACCCCTCCCCCAATCCTTGCAGGTTAACATGGCCGTGTGATTTCATTTTCATCCCGGCGGTGAAATTTCACCCCTGTGTGCCCCTTCCAGTCCTAGGTCTTAAAACATTGTTCATATACTCCTTCATGCATTTCTCCCCTCAACCAAGCCGGAACAAATTCTGTTTACAGGAATCTACCACAGAATACACGCCTTATGGGGATACAGGAAACACTCTCAGTGATAATGGAGAAAGAAGATGGAAGAAGCCTGGATTCCTAATGGTATGGAGCAGAGCAGTCTACCTACTTGCCCCAGAGTGAGATGTGAGTAAGAAGTAAGAGTCATTTTTAAAGCCTCTCTCTTAAGACTCACTTGGGTAGCATTATAGCAGCTTAGCCTTTTACACTAAATGGTACAGGTGTTAAAGGCATCTTTGGTGCCCTCCCACTCCCTTTCACACACTGCTCTGTGTTCCTGGTGCCCTCTCATTCACCAGGACCCTTGGGACGCTAGCTGAGTGTGTGCTCTGTTCTGGTTCATTCCTTCATGCTCTCAGCTTGTTTGATTTCTAAGTCTGAGTCCTGTTGCATTTATTTTTAGCTATTTGGCACTTTCAAAGAATTGTCATGAAATCAGTCGATTTTTTAGAAGCTTATAGACCATTACTTCACCTGAAAGTATGATTTTTTTTCCCCTAAGAGTTGTGACTTAATCCAAGTCAACAGACTTTTTTATTGGCAGAAGTTCAGGCAGAAGCCCACAGACCATTCTAGTATCTGTCTAATTATATTGTATAATGCTAGACTTTCCCTTGTATATGACTGGAAAGAAGCTTTTCCTACCAGATTCTCAGGTTAGAAAAGGGCTTAGCACCCCTGTTAAGACAGAAAGAGAGCAAAAAGAGGCTAGGCTCTTCTCAACTCTTTGCCACTGTTTCTCTAGATGATTAGAAGTGACAGATTATCCCAGTTTTTAATCTGAGGAACTGAATTTATAATTTCAAACAGGCATGAGCTAAATAAATATCAATCATTACCTTCTATCTCTAAGTAAATTTAATAGGATTATATGATGCAACTTATGTTTCAGAGGTTTCCATTTACTTGCCTCATTGCCTTCAAAGTTCAAAGTTCCTGAGTACTGCCTTATATTTCCCAATGTAATCAGTCTTTACAAAACTAAAAATGAAAGGATTTGTAGAAGACACTTGATCAAAGGAAGCTCATGTTCTCTTGGCCACCTCTACTTGGAAATCAGAGTGTAACAGGTGCTCATTGTATGTGTCATCCTTTATAACACATTTTAATTGACACTCTTTTCCAAAATGCTTGGTGGTACTCTTTAATAGGACATGGAATAACCTATTGGGTCATGGTTGACATACAAAAAAATAGGATGAATAAAATAGTAAAATAGTGTTTTGGTTATAATTCCAATAAATATTGTTTTGTGGAATTTAGTTTCAATTTTATATAAATGTGAGTGTGTGTGCATTAGTATGTACTGGGTTGTGATGTACGAATGTATTTCTTACTAAAAGCCTTGTTTCACCCATCAGCTCATTTTGGAAACAAGATTGCTCCTCTTCATGGGGCCTAACTGCTATATGAGTGTCTTTAAATAGAGTCTCTTGACTTGATCTCGTAGGTGCTTCAATGCCATGGATTCATAAACTACACATTCATGTACCAGAGAGTTGGTTCTAAGGCTCTTTTGCAAAATTATTTAGTTCTCTCTGATTTTGTAAAGATCAATCCCCAAATCCTAATAACACTGCTCCAGCTTACTAAGAATAATGTCTAGGAAAGAAAAAAATGCACCCATAATATAAATTTGTCTATGGTCACTAACTAAATTAAATATATGCAATAAACATATGGTCTCTAATTTTAAGTTTCCCTAATCATAGACAATCACATGCTGTACTTTCTCAAGGTACCATGCAGTTCCTTTCTAAGCACCAATGTACAATTGAACAGCTCAGATGATGAATTATTTATTTCAATAAGAGGAATTTGGTCATCTTTATGCTTAAATCCATGTATAGATTCTGTGATGGATTATCTTTTGGGAAAAAGAGCTTGGGAAACATTTTTATTCTAAATGCAAAAGTACACATTAGTTAGTGGTATCTTAATGTAAAGTAAAATCGCATACATTTAGATTTTAGGTTTGTATGTAGAGCATTATTTATAGTCCACATAAAATTATTTACAGTTAGGTGTGTTTGTTTAATTATTGTACATATTAAATGTATAAAACATTTGCCAGCACACTCAGAAACATAAATCAAGGGAAAGCAAAAATTCTTGACTGATTGCCTTAGTTAGAAATACTGACATGCTAGTTTATCTTATGAATGATCATATCTAGTAGCTTAACTTATAACCTGCACCATGGTCTATTCTACAGTGAAATGAAAATTTGGCCACAAACAGGACTGAACAATGAGCACACGAATATATCTATACTGTTCTGAAAAATGGTTAACTTTTTAACTGTAAAATATTCTGCCTTTCAGAAGTCAATCTTCCAAAAATAATCTGTCAACTTATTAATTTACTCAGAAGTACCAACTTTAAAAGTGAAAAAAAGATAAAATATCAGAACTTATGTCTTAAGAAGAATAAGTCATATAATAATTTCAGTTACTAGTACTTCAATTGAGAGCTCATTATGTTTGAAAGCTTTATGAAACTGCTTTACCCTTTTCCTATGTAACATTATTGAAAAATGGTGTTCAAATCATCTACAGGCTTTACATAATCACTAAAATTTTTCCATAAAGTAAATCATTTTGTGCTAAGACACTTTCTCTGAGCAGGGAAGGACTTGAAAATATGCAAAAAATAAAAAAGGCAAAGACAATAAAGTGTACTTTTCAGTCTTCTCTAATATAAAATGTGTGATTATTCATATTTGGCATAAGGGGCAGTTTATCTTCATATTATCTTTTGAGGAGAGGGAAAGGAGGGAGAAAAGGAGAACAGCTTGTTAAGCAAATGAATGGTGCCGGCTCAGCGCCGGGGGAAGACTATTTTGAAGCACTTGAGAAGTGTGCAAACACTGAAATTGCCACACAAACAAAGGCCACCCAGCTCAACTCAGTTCTACCTTTGATAGGAAAACAACAAATCTATTCTTCTTTTAAAATAAAGTAGGATCTCTAGACAGCAACTCTTGGGTACTATCGGTTTATAGACCAAATACACTTCCACTTTTTCAGACAGTACTTTCCTCCTAATAAATTTGGGTCAGAGGTAATTTCTAGTGCCTTGCCTTGTGCTGCTGCTTTGTGCTGCACGGAGGAGGTGCTGTGCATTGGCCTCCCATCCGGTGGATCGTTAAAATCGGTGGATATACAGAGGAATTGCCAAAATTGCGGATTTTTTTTTCTGTCCTGAAAAATATTCCTGAAACCGGTCTTTGAACTTTGAAAGACAATGTTTTTTAAGATTTTATTTTTAAGTACTCTTTAAACTCAATGTGGGGCTCGAACTCACAGCTTCAAGGTCAAGAGTTGCATGATCTACCGATTGAGCCAGCCAGGTGCTCCTGAAAGATAATTTTTGGATTAGCATTTTCTCAGTGACAGTGCCATATCCACGAGCTATAAGCTTAGTTGCACGTAATCATTGTTTGGAGAATATTTTGTAGTCTCCTAAAGAGATATATATAAAGGCAATTTACCCTCCTGAAAATGTTATCTTTAACAATTTGACACTGGAATGAGTCCCAAGTATTTAAAGGCTCAGAAAACACCAATGACCAGCCCAAGAGAAATTTGGCAAACGGAAATTTGCTATAAAAAGAAGGTCGTTGGTGTATCAGGAAAGGAATGGCACACTCAAAAAGGGTAAATGAAGATAATGTAATCAGGGGACTACTTAAAAGAGGGAGGTCTGGGTTATGGGTGGATCAAAAGGTGTGGGAGAGCACCTATATCATCCATCATAAGACACAAAGGACAAGGCAAGGAAGAGGTTCCTGGGTCCTAGAAAGAGAGGGAGATAGAGCTGATGGAGATTTAGCTCTACCATAGGAAGATTGTCCTGTTGGGGAAACGAGCTGCTGACAGCCCATGGTCTGACATTGAATAAAATCCCCAACTTCTTTGCCTGCACTTTCCCGTCTCCTTTAAGGGCGTTCCAATGGCTAAGGCCAACTAGAGCCAGAGAAGGATATCAGTTGACGCAGCCTATAAAAGTTGGACTTGCAATACACAGAGCAGAATGGAGAAACATGTGGGATGGGCCTAGAGAAGCAAGACTATCTAATGCGCTCAGATTTCCTGAAATTTGAGTGCCTTGAGACTGTTTGGAATAGAAAAATCACTGAGTAAAAGCATGTCAAGAGCAGAGTCAATGTTTCAGAGAAGTCATATGTGAAACTTCTGCAGTTTCTTGATCAGCCCAATTTCTTTAAGGAAGGCAGGACACCTCCATCCTGAATATATGGGATGTCTTTTAAGTGGTGAAAAAAATGGCTTCCTCACTCCCTCCTTCTCCCCTATCCATTTACTTAGTTTATCAGCCTTGAACGGATCTGTCATGAAACAGGGCAATTGGTTTGTGGACAGAGTCATAGATTTGAACCCTTTATAGATCTACACATGTCATTACCGGCTTCCACAGATTGTATCATTTGCTTGATTAAACTCTTCTCAAGTGATCAGTGTGTATGTACGGGATGGCAGTGTAGTTAAGGGCAGTGCAAATTCTTGTGAAGATAATGCCTTGAAAGGTCTTCTAAGATTAATCCTAGGATCTAGAGCCACTGCAGGAGAATTACTTATTGACCCTCCAGAGGGCCATTGTCTCCACAATTCCTTTCATCCAACAGAGTCCTGGTTTATCCACATTCATCCTTGGGTAAGACAAAATCACAACATACACAAAGCATCTTTGTTTTGTTTGAACTGTTACAGAGCAACGTAAACAGCGTCACCCACTGTCATGTACTAAACCCTGACTACAAGGATTTCTACAGAACTGATATTTCCTAGTAGGAGAGTAGAATCTTTGTTTTTTTAAGCAACTTTATTGACATATAGTTTGCACATCATAAAATGCTCTCATTTTAAGTGTGCAATTCAGTGATCTTTTTAATAAACTTACAGAGTTGTAAGACCACCACCACAATCTGATTTTAGAATATTTCCATCATCTCATAAAGATAAAGAAAGCTCCTTGATTTTTAAATTTGTGAAACAAGGACAAATAAATCACCCCTTTTTAAGAGCACAATGTAAAAATATGATTACAGATATTTTAATGTGAACGGTTATTATTTAATTTGTGGATTTTTGTAGTAAGAGGAATACTCAGAATTCCTAGTTATCACTGAGTCGACACACTTTTTGGGTAAACATGGTTGCTGTGAGTATATTGCCAAACCATGAAAATGGAGGAAATTTTAACGAAATTGCATCAGATTTTGCCCAAACCAAAGAAATTTTTCCTACAATAAGAAAAAGCAAATATTTTGAAATACACATCCCCACAAATAATTTTATAAGGTGCAGTCATCATTCTGAGAAATGAGATTGTTTCCTTTGGAACCTCTAAAGAGTGACAGGGCTTGAGATCTATTCAGATCAATACTCCAGTCAGAAAAGACAAGAGCAATTTGAGCACTACAACAACTGTTTCCAGCAGTAGTCTATACATCAGCACCCAAATTGGAAATGCCACTCCTCCAGAAAAAGACCATCCATCCAAGCAACTTTCTCCATCAGGCGACTACAACAGTTTCTGTGTTCACAACTCAAGTTTTAACTTCTGTATATTTGCTAGGGCTGCTCTAACAAAGTACCACTAGCTGGATGCTTTGAAACAACAGAAATTGATTCTCTCACAGTTCCAGGGGCTAGAAATCTGAAATCAAGATGTCAGGAGGGCCATCCTTCCTCTCTGGATAAAATCCTTCCTCGCCCCTTGCTAGGATCTGGAGATGGCTGGCCAACCTTGGTGTTCCTTGCTTGTAGCTGCATTTCCCTCTCTGCCTCTGTTCTCATGGGGCTTTCTCCCTGCCTGTCTCCCCACGTGTTTCTGCCTTCACAGGACATTTTCCTCTTCTTATAAGGACATCACTGAGATTAGATTAGGACCTGCCTTATTCAAATAGGACCACATCTTAACTTAATTACATTTGTAAAGACCTTTTTCCCCCCCGAATAAGTTCCCATTCACAGGTGCTAGGGGATAGGACTCCACCATACCTTTTGGGGAGTCACATTTCAACCCACAACAATGCAGCTTCCCAGGAATAATTTGTTCTGTGCAAATGCCACTGTTGTGAAACTCAAAAACATTCCAAAGAGCAAATGAGTTACTCTGAGGTGATGTGTTTAGGTTGAAATGACGTTTTAAAAGGTCAGGCCTCTTCTCACCTTGTGTAGTTCCTTTTGCACATAAAGAAAGCAACAAAAAAGCTGAAGGAGAAATTTGTAGTCTTCTATTTCAATATCTGAATGATTTTGTGGAACGTACTTCAAGTTTATTGAACTAAACATCCCTCATTAGCTCTCTAGTTTTTTTACACAAGGCACACGTGCAAATATTCTGCAATGCGATCATGTGAATCATTTCTTTCTCTTGTAATTATGCTTCATAGATGGAAAGAATGGTCTATTTTCTTCTTTGAAGTGCAATTTGGGTTTGAAAGTATAGCTTCTACGGAAACAATACCACAGGTGGGGTTCGATGAATTTTATATGTCCGGTGCCCTTGAGCTTTGTCATCCTACTGGTCATAGTTTTCCTTATTAGCTATATCTGAGCCTTATTGACCCAGATTTGTCATACCACCAAATACTATTTTTATGGTTTTGATAAGTGTTTAATACATATGTATATCTCAATAGTAACAGGATGTTAAATAGGGCTCTTCCTGTATGGGTTTTAGCTGAGGCTTAAACTAGAGGTGACAAAGTGCACGCCCACCTCACTTGTGAGGTGCTAACCCACTTCTGCTGGACTTGTGCCGGAAGGAGTTTTGCTACTCAGAGCTAACCATCTGATTCCAGCTTATAAGGAAGTTTGAAAGCTCAAGAGAGAAGAGGGAATTTCCATGAGGATTCTCTAGAGAGAGATGTCAGAATACTCGTGATTCTTTCTTGTGAGAAGGAGGTTGAGAGGTTTACCCTTATTACCTCAAGTCAAGCGAGGAAGGTTTCAGGAAAGCTACACAGGAAGTTTTATATGTATCTCCTGGAACTGTGGGGACATGGTAGATAGTAGTCATGCCTGAGATCCCACGAGAATAGGTGACTGGCTAAAGTAACTCCTGGTGACAGAAGAGAGTGATGCTCTTGTAGGTAACTGCATGGCTGACAGACAGAGACCCAGACAGGGACCACATACAAGAGCTGTTTGGGGTTTTCTTTGGGTTCTTCCCAGCAAGGCTGGTGGAGTATCAAGGAGGCCTCAACTAAAAGTCTCAGGGTAACTTGCTAAAAATAATTAAGGACAAAGAAGAAATGCCAGGGGAACAGCTGGAGGAACTGGGAGACAGATATGATATTTCTTTAGTGATAAGGAAACTCAGAAGAGTCCACAAAAATACCCAGAAGGGGAAAGAGTCATTTTAAACACCTGCCAAATAACAGAGACCTGAAGAGTCACGGATAGTTCAGGGGGCGGGAAAGAGCCAGCCCCACAACAGAGCTTTGAATGGCTGAGAGGAAAAAGTATAAAATTGTTTTATGGTTTGTAAGTATACATTTTACTTTGTTGTAAAAAAATGGCCCAAATACCGTTACATATAGTGGGCATTCTTTGGTCAAGTGATGACTGCATTCTCACCCTGTGGAGCCTATAGAGGTCATTTACAAAGTGCTATGTTGTATGCATCACACACGTGTACACAGATTCCCAATGTTTGAATACCTAGAGAACACTTCCTTGCACATTTCAAGCATCCTGTCTACTAATTACCAAGCATCCACTAAAGGCTGTGTGCTGAGACCTAGGGCAGTAATTGGTAACCTGTGTTTCAGCTAAGTGGTGATTTACAACAGCAAAAGCAAGGTTTTGGAATTTTCTTCTCTGTCCTTCAACTACGCCTTTGATCAGAGAGGGGACACAGAAGCATGATGCAGTTTATACCTCTCTGTCCTCTGTCACACATCAGTAAATGTCTTTTCTAGGACTCACAAATTAGGTAGCAGCTCACAGAAAGAGCTCAGGTCCTAAAGTGCTTCTCTTGTGCCAGAACACATGTTTTGGGACCAGAAGAAAAATCTTGTCCCTTAAGAAACCACAGAAAGGGCGCCTGGGTGGCTGAGTGGGTTAAAGCCTCTGCCTTCAGCTCAGGTCATGGTCTCAGGGTCCTTGGATTGAGGCCCGCATCGGGCTCTCTGCTTGGCAGGAAGCCTGCTTCCCCCCTCTCTCCTCCTGCCTTTCTGCCTACTTGTGATATCTCTCTCTCTCTCTCTCTCTCTCTCTCTCTCTCTCTGTCAAATAAATAAATAAAATCTTAAAAAAAAAAGAAACCACAGAAATATTTCAGTGTCATCCTATATCCCATTTCTTAGAACATTTCTACTTAGAAGTTACAACCTTATCACAGTTTCTAATTCTCTTTATGTCTCCCTCAAATAAATTCCCCATTCCAACTTCCCTATTCTGGTAAATGTCAAAATTATTTTCTTTAGTTACCAGGATCAAAATCATAGTCATGTTTTCCTTCTTCTTTCACTTTGCCCTTAATGTCCAGGGGTTGCTCTTTATATTTTCAAACAGCTCCCATATCTGTATCCTGTCCTGCAGTCTTATGAAGTGCTGGAATTTATCCAGTCTTCAGAATTGTTTTCCTAACTTCTAGTTCTCTTCTCTTTTGGTTTATTCCACACAAAGCAGGAAAATTACTATCTCTATAACACAACTTTTTAAAAATTAAATTAAATTTAATTTAAATTCAATTAATTAACATAAAGTATGTTATTCATTTCGGTGGTACAGTTCAGTGACTTATCAGTTGCATACAACACCCAGTGCTCATAACATCACGTGGCCTCCTTAATGCCCATCACCCAGTTACACCATCCCCTACTACCTCCCCTCTAGCAAAACTTAGTGTCCTATAGTTAAGTCTCTTATAGTTTGTCTCCTCTCTGATTTTGTCTTATTTTATTTTTCCCTCTCTTTCCCTATGATCCTCTATTTTGTTTCTTAAATTCCACATATGAGTGAAATCATAGGATAATTATCTTTCTCTGATTTACTTATTTTGCTTAAAATAATACCCTTTAGTTCCATCCCTGTCATTGCAAATGGTAAGATGTCATTTTTGATGACTAAGTAATATTCCATTATATATATATCTCACATCTCCTTCATTCATCTGTTGAAGGACATCTCAGCTCTTTCCATAGCTTGGCTATTATGGACATTGTAGCTGTAAACACTGGGGTGCAGGTGCCCTTTGGATCACTATGTTTGTATCTTTTGGGTAAATACCTAGTAGTACAATTTCTGGGTTGTAGGATAACTCTATTTTTAACTTTTTGAGGAACCTCCATATTGTTTTCCAGAATGGCTGCACAAGTTTGCGATCTACCAACAGTGCAAGACGGTTCCCCTTTCTCCACATCCTCACGAACATTTGTGGTTTCTTGACTTTGTTAATATTAGCTATTCTGATGGGTGTGTGGTGGTATTTCATTGTGGTTTTGATTTGTATTTCCCTGATGCTGAGTGATGTTGAGCATTTTTTCATGTGTCTGTTAGCCATTTGTACGTCTTCTTTGGAAAAATGTCTGTTCATGTCTTCTGCCCATTTCTTGACTAGATTATTTGTTTTTTGGGTGTTGAGTTTGATAAGTTCTTTATAGATCTTGGATACCAGCCCTTTATTTGATAAGACATTTGCAAATATCTTCTCCCATTCTGTAGGTTGTCTTTCGGTCTTGTCGACTATTTCCTTTGATGTGTAAAAGCTTTTTATCTTGATGAAGTCCCAATAGTTCATTTTTGCTTTTGTTTCCCTTGCCTTTGGAGACATGTCTAACAAGAAGTTGCTGTGGCCGAGGTCACAGAGGTTGCTACCTGTGTTCTCCTCTAGGATTTTGATAGATTCTTGTCTCACATTTAGGTCTTTAATCCATTTTGAGTTTATTTTTGTGTATGATGTAAGGAAATGGTCCAGTTTCATTCTTCTGCATCTGGCTGTCCACTTTTTCCAACACCATTTGTTGAATGTTTCAGTTTTGGTTATTTACATGTCTTTAGGAATATATCCATTTCTTCTAGATTGCCTAATTTGTTGGCATATAGTTACTCATAATATGTTCTTATAATTGTGTGTGTGTATGTATTTACATATATATATGTATATAAATACACACAATATACACATATACATAATATACACACACGCACACATAATTGTTCTTGTAATTATTTGTATTTCTGCAGTGTTGGTTGTGATTTTTCCTCTTTCATTTATGATTTTATTTGGTTCCTTTCTCTTTTCTTTCTTTTAAGTCTGGCTAGGGTTTATCAATCTTATTAATTCTTTCAAAGAACTAGCTCCTGGTTTCATTGATCTGTTCTACCGTCCTTTGGTTTCTATTTCATTGATTTCTGCTCTAATCTTTATTATTTCTCTTCTCCTGCTGGATTTAGGCTTTATTTGTTTTTCTTTCTCCCACTAGCTCCTTTAGGTATAGGGACAGGTTGTGTTTCAAACCTTTCTTGTTTCTTGAGAAAGGCTTGTAGTGCTAAATACCTCCCTCTTAGGACTGCCTTTGCTGCATCCCAAAGGTTTTGAACAGTTGTGTTTTCATTTTCATTTGTTTCCATGAATTTTTTAAATTCTTCTTTAATTTTCTGGTTGACCTATTTATTCTTTAGTAGGATGCTCTTTAGCCTCCATGTAGTTGTGTTCCTTCCAAATTTTCTCTTGTGATTGAGTTCAAGTTTTAAAGCATTGTGGTCTGAAAATATGCAGGGAATAAACCCAATCTTTTGATACCAGTTGAGACCTGATTTGTGACCCAGTATGTGATCTAGTCTGGAAAAGGTTTCATGTGCACTTGAGAAGAATGTATTTCTGTTGCTTTAGGATGAAATGCTCTGAATATATCTGAGAAGTCCATATGGTCCAGTGTGTCATTCAAAGACCTTGTTTCCTTGCTGATCTTCTGCTTACATGATTTGTCCATTGCTGTATATGGAGTGTTAAAGTCCCCTACTATTATTGTATAATTATCAATGTGTATCTTTAATTTGGTTATTAAACTCATTTATATAATTGGCTGCTCCCAATTTAGGGGCAAAAATATTTATGGTTGTTAGATCTTGTTGGATAGACCCTTTAGTTATGATATAGCATCCTTCTTTCCCTATTATTACACTTTTGGTTTAAAATCTAATTTGTCTGATATGAGGATTGCTACCCCAGCTTTCAATTGGTGACCATTAGCATGATAAATAGTTCTCCACCTCCTCACTTTCAATCTGGAGGTGTCTATGGGTCTAAAATGAGTCTTTTATAGACAGCATATCAATGGGTCTTTTTTTTTTTAATCTAATCTGATACCCTGTGTCTTTTGATTGGAGCATTTAGCCTATTTGCATTCAAGGTAATTATTGAAAGATGAATCTAGTGCCACTGTACTCCCTGTAAAGTCACTGTTTCAGTGTATTGTCTCTATTCCTTTCTGGTCTTTGTTATTTTTGGGCTCTCTCTTTGCTCAAAGGATCTCCTTTAATATTTCTTGGAAGGCTGGTTTAGTGATCACAAATTTTTTTAGTTTCTGTTTGCCCTGGAAGCTCTTTATCTCTCCTTCTATTGTGAATGACAGCCTTGATGGATAAAGTATTCTTGTCTGCATATTTTTCTCATTCAGCACCCTGAATATATCACTCCAGTCCTTTCTGGCCTGCCAGGTCTCTGTGGATAGGTCCACTGCTAGACTTATGTTTCTACGTTTGTAGGTTATGGACCTCTTGTCCCAAACTGCTTTCAGGATTTTTTTCTTTGTCTCTGAGATTTGCAAGTCTCACTATTATATGTCAAGGTGCTGACCTATTTTTATTGATTTTGAGGGGGATTTTCTGTGCCTCCTGGACTTGCCTGTTTCTTTTCCCAGATTAGGGAAGTTCTCCACCATAATTTGCTTCAATATGCCTTCTGGCATCCCCTTCCTCTTCTTCTGGGATCCTAATTATTCTAATATTGCTTTGCTTTATGGTATCACTTATCTCTTTAATTCTTCCCTTGTGATCCAGTAGTTGTTTATCTCTCTTTTTCTCAGATGCTTTATTCCCCATCATTTTGTCTCTCTTCTGCCTCATTTATCCTAGGAGTTAGAGCTTCCATTTTTTACTACATCTCAGTAATAGCCTTTTGGTTTTGGCCTAATTACCTTTTAGTTCTTTTATTTCTCCAGAAAAGGCTTCTCTAGTGTCTTCTATGCTTTTTTCAAGCCCAGCTAATATCTTTATAATCATTGTTTTGAATTCTAGTTCTGACATCTTACTTATATCCATATTGGTTAAGTCCCTGGCAAGGGGGTACTGCCTCTTATTCTGTTCTGGGGTGAGTGCTTTCATCTTGTCATTATGTCCAGAGAAAAATAGGTAAACGAGAGAAAAAAAATACAAAAATAGCAACAATAACACCAGAAAAATATACACTAAACAAATCAGAAGAGATCAGAAATCAAAAAAGAAAAAAGAAAAGAAAAGAAGAGAAAAAGGGAGAAGAAAATCAAACAGAAGGTTAACAGAACAGAACAGAACAGAACAATAAACTAGATCCTGGGTATATTTTGGTCTATTTGTTAGAAGAAACTAGATCCTAAAATTGGAAAGAAAAACTTATATATATACAAAAATAAAATTGAATACAGTGAAAGGAAGCCAAAACTGAATATATATACATATATATGTGTGTATATATATATACATACATATATGTATACACACATATATATATGTATATATAGTAAATGTAAAAATGAAAATTAAAAAAAGACAAAAAAAGAGTTGATAAAATAAGAAGTTAGCTGGAAAGGAAAAAAAATTAAAACTGAAAGACTAAAGAATCATGATTAAAAAACCCACAAATTCTGTATACTATTTTCCCTAGCACTGGAATTTTGCAGTTCCGTATGATTGGTAAACTTGGTATTTCTGCTGGTCTTCTATGGGAGGGGCCTGTTGCACTGATTCTCAGGTGTCTTTGCCCAGGTGGAATTGCACCACCCCTTGCCGGGGAACCAGGCTCAATCTGAGCAGCTCTGGGTTGCTCTATGTGGCTTTTTCTTCCCTGAAGGCTTTCAGCACCAGTTTGGGGGATGAAAATTGTGGCGCCCCTATCTCCAGCCCCGGAGCTGAAAGTTTGTGCCCCCCCCCTTTCAGTGAGCCCTCACAGAAAAGCAGTCAATCAATCCTGTCTCCCTGGTTTCTGCTCACACTGTGTTCATCCAGCCTATGATCGGGTGTTTTTATGTCTGGCATGCAACCTGCTTGGAGTCTCCAAACTTTACAGACTCCTGCAGAGTGCTCCCACACCGCTCCTCCTGGTGGAAGGAGGAGGGTCTTGCTGAGATTCTGCTGCTTGTTGGGTCCCTTGCTCAGAGAGCAGTCACCCCACCATGCCTAAGTTCATGGTTTATGGCAACGCTGAGCTGAGATTCCACTCCTGAGCTCACTGATTGCAGCTGGTTTCCCCGCTCTGGATGCCTGGGGATTCTGTCACATTCCTGCACCCCTTTTGTGCAGGAATTCCTGTTCCTTTTGTGACCTTGGGGGATCCTGAGACCACACTGCCCCACCTGGGATTCTTCTCCATTCACCACCCCCAGACAGAGACATACCCCACTGGAGCACACTTCTAAAAGTTCCAATCTGGGGCTCCACTGCTAGATCACTTTCCAGCAGCCAGCAGACAGAGGGTCCCTCCCCTGTGGTTTATCTTTCCATATATCACTTTGGATTCACTTCTTTGCATCTCCTACCTTGCAGAAATTGGTTATTTTTCTATTTGTAGAATTGGCAGCAATTCTTTTCTTAGATCTCTGGTTGAGTTCTCAGGTATTCAGAATGATTTGATAGCTATCTAGCTGAATTCCTGGGACAAGACAAAATTAGGGTCCCCTCCTCCTGGAGTCCCCTACTCCCCTACTCCTCTTACCTCTCTACTCTATAACACAACTTCTGCTTATCACTCTGTTACTTAAGAATATTCTGTGGCTTACCACGGCCCTCAGAATAAATATAAATTTCAGACAGAACTATAATGCCATCTGTGATGCCACTTCCTTGAACTTTGTCAATTATACACTTTACTCCTACTCTGTAAGCTACTTTCATGTCCTCAAAGGCAATTTCATTCATTCAGTAAAAAATACTTGTGACTCTGTTAGGTGCTGGGATGCAACAATGAAAATCGTAGACAAAGTCCTTGAGTAGAGTCTAGAGGGTCATGTACACACATAAAACAAGGTTTGTGTTGGGAAATACAATATACTACAGGATAGCAGAGGTGCATAATAGCCAGGCTTGGCTTGCCAGAGAAGGCTTCTCAAAGGAAGTGACACTGACACTGAGGCCTGAAGGCAAGGTGGGAATCATCCAGGCAAAGGATGGCCAAGGGGTGCACCAAGAAGAAGGCAAAAAATGTGTGAAGATTTAAAGGTGAAACTGAGCATGTCCTATTTAAATAACTGAAAGAGATTTTGCTGTATTGGAATATAGTATAATGGTGCCTAAGAAAGGACAAGATAAATCTTGAAACCAAGATTAGAAATTTGGGTTTATTTTAAGAAAAATATAGAGCTTTTGGAAGTCTTTAAAGTAAGAACACAATAAGCAGATTTGTCTTAGAAAGTCAGTGATTCTGGCTGACGAGTGCAGAATGGGCCAAGAAGAGAAGCAGAGAAGAGAAGCTTCCAGAACCCAGATATGAGTTTAGGGTGGCCTACCTTTGAGTAGCGCCAGTAAGGATGAAGGTAAAGCAATAAAACTGAGTACTATTTGAGCCAAAAAAAATTGTAGGAATTCAAATTAATTGTAAACGTGGTAAACCAAGGTTGAATCCCAAGTTTCTGTTTCGGGCAGCTGTGAGGATGATGGTATCATTTATAGGCCCACCTTGGAGATACTGCCACTCTAGTTCCAGATTACTGCAATAAAGCACGTATTGCCATGGAGTCAAATAAGTATTTTGGTTTCTCAGTAGATGTAAAAGTATGTTTACACTACCATAGTCTGTTAAGTGTGCAGAAGCACTAGGCTAAAAGAATGTATGAACCTTAATTAAATAATACTTTATTGCTAAAAAATGCTATCATCTGTACTTTCAGAGAGTTATCTGTTTGCTAGTAGATGGTCTTGTCTCAATGTTGATAGTTGCTGACTGATTGGGATGGTGGTTGCTGAAGTCTAGGGTGGCTGTGGCAGTTTCTTAAAATAAGACAACAATGAAGTTTGTTCCATCAAAGGCCTCTTCCTTTCACAAACAATTTCTCTGTAGCATGTGATGCTGTTTGATAACATTGCACCCAGCTTCTTTGAAAATTGGAGTCAATCCTCTCAAACCCTGCTGCTGCTTTATTGACTAAGTTTATATAATATTCTAAATCCTTTGTTGTCATTGCAACAATCTTCAAAGCATCTTCATCACGAGATTCCATCTAGGAAATCACTCTTTACTCATCCATAAGAAGCAACTCCTCATCCATTAACGTTTTATCACGAGTTTCAACAATTCAGGCACATCTTCAGGCCCCATTTCTTAGTTCTCTTGCTATTTCCACCACATTTATAGTTACTTTATCCACTGAAGTGTTGAATCCCTCCAAGTCATTCATGAGGACTAGAATCAACTTCTTCCAAAGTCCTGTTAATATCGATATTTTGACCTCTTCCCATAAACCATAATTGTTTTTAATGCCAACAAGAATGGTGACTCCTTTCCAGAAGGGTTTCAGTTTACTTTGCCCAGATCCATCAGAAGAATCACTATCTGTGGCACTATTTTGTATAACCTTACAAAATCAAAAAATGTGTTTCTTAGTAATACAACTTAAAGGTCAAAATTCCTCCTTGATTCATGGGCTACAGCAAGGGTGTTGAGTCAGCAGGCATGGAAACAACATTAATTTCATTGTACATCTCCATCAGAGCTCTTAGGTGACCAGATGCATTGTCAATGAGCAGTGTTAGTTTGAAAGGAATCTTTTTTTCTGAGAAGTAGTTCTAAACAGTGAGCTTAAAATATTTTATAAATCATGTTGTAAACAGATGTGCTGTTCTCCAGGCTTTGTTGTTTCATTTATAGAGTACAGACCGAGTAGATTTTGCATAATTCTTAAGGCCCTGAAGATTTGGGGGATGGCCAATGAGCATTGGCTTCAACTCACAGTAACCAGCTATGTTAGCCCTTAACAAGAGAGTCAGCCTGTCCTTTGAAGCTTTGAAGCCAAAGCATTGACCTGTCCTCTCCAGCTATGAAAGTCCTAGACGGTATCTTCTTCCAATAGAAGGCTGTTTTATCTACATTGAACATCTGCTGTTTAAGTGTAGATTCATGAATGATTTTAGGTGGACCTTCTGGAGAACTTGCTGCAGCTTCTACATCAGCACTTGCTGCTTCCTCTTGTCCTTTTATGTTGTAGAGATGGCTTCTTTCCTTAAACCTCATTAACCAGCCTATGCTAGCTTCCAATTTGTCTTCTGCAGCTTCCTTATCAGCCTTCAGAGAACTGAAGATAGTTAGAGTCTTGCTCTGAATTAGGCTTTGGCTCAAGGGAATGTTGTGGCTGGTTTGATCTTCTAACCAGACCACTAAAACTTTCTCCATATCTCCATAGGACTCTTTAGTTCTCTTTTTTGTGTGTACCCTGGAGTAGCATGTTTCATTTCCTTTAAGAACATTTCCTTTGCATTCATAACTTAGCTGTTTGTGCAAGAGGCCTACCTTTTGGCCCATCTCGACTTTCAACTTGGCTTCCTCACTAAACCATTTTTACATTTTGACTTAAAGTGAAAGATACGTAACTCTTCCTTTCACGTGAACACCTAGAGGCCCTTGTAGGGTTTCTAACTAGCCTAATTTCAATATTTCTGTGTATCAGGGAATAGGGAGGACTGAGGAGAGGGAAAGACAGGGAATGGCTTGTCAGTGGCACACTCAGAACATACACATATGCCTGTACTAAAATAAGAAACAGGGTGCCTGGGTGGCTCAGTGGGTTAAAGCCTCTGCTTCGGCTCAGGTCATGATCTCAGGGTCCTGGGATCGAGGCCCTCATCAGGCTCCCTGCTCAGCGGGGAGTCTGCTTCCTCCTCTCTCTCTCTGCCTGCCTCTCTGCCTACTTGTAATCTCTCTCTGTCAAGTAAATAAATAAAATCTTTTAAAAAAATAAAATAAAATAAGAATCAAAATGGAATGGATTTGAAGTTAGATATGATGGTTTAATTTTTGACAAGTTGTCTTGAGGTATCTATGAGACTTCTTACTGAAGATCCACTATATACAGATGAGGAAGTAGGCCTGAAAGCTTAGAGCAAAGATCTAGGCTCAAAATATATTCTTGAGAATCCTGAAACTACAGATGGTGACTGAAGCCCTAAAAACAGATGATTCCACTAAGGGGCAATGATAGAAAAGCAGCATTTGAAGAGTCATAGGCCTGAAGAGCACCAGCATTTAAAAACAGGTGTAGGATTAAGAGATGAGGTAGAAGATTTTAGTGGCACGGAAGCATCACGAAGAAAGGAGTTTCAAGAAAAGGCCAGCATTTTTAAATACTACTAAGAGCCTAAGTAAGACAAAGACAGAGAGTTGCACAATAGATTTACCAATAAGGTTGTGCTAGTCACATTGTTTGCCTCCATCCCTCTTCAACTTGTTTCAAACCCCGAAGTTTGACATATGAGTGGCCTCAGTGAACTCTATGCATTTTATCTTCTGTTTGAGTTAGACAAATGGTGAGCACTGGTGGAGGATGAGAAGGAGGAAATAAGGGAGGTGAGTGAATGGGGATATTATTCCCTCAGCTTCTTCTTTGTGGATTAGCTGCAGGCTTTCTTGACTGAAGGTCACAATTCTTGTCAGGCAGGTGGCTCTGTTTATCCCTTCTGGGCTAGGGTGGGCAAGAGCTTCCTGCATTGTTTAGCTCTGGAATATTGTGCCATCTCTTGAGGGTTCACTATGCTCTCTCAAAGGCCTTTATTTCTCTTTATGACATTCTTTCCAAATTATTCCCCTCAAATATCCCATCTCTTTCCTACTGGAATCTTGACTGACACAAGGGTCATTTGTGACTTTGGTGAGAGTCCTTTCAGGGGTGTGGTGAAGGCAGAAGCCAGATTCCAGGTGGATCAAAGTGAAAGTGGGAGGTGAGGAAGAGGAAAGGACAGGTAGAGTATTCTTTCTAAAAGGTTAGCTATCAAAGGATACAGAGAGAAGGGGTAGGGGGCACAGAGAAAGATGCGGAGAGGTTTTACACATTTCTCTTTTTATGTTGGGAAGACTGAAATAATCATTTCATTATTTATGAAAATAGGTTGGTATAGAAAATGATTTTAAGGGCGCCTGGGTGGCTCAGTGGGTTAAAGCCTCTGCCTTCGGCTCAGGTCATGATCTCAGGGTCCTGGGATCGAGGCCTGCATCGGGCTCTCTGCTCAGCGGGGGGACTGCTTCCTCCTCTCTCTCTGCCTACTTGTAATCTCTCTCTGCCATATAAATAAATAAAATCTTTTAAAAAATGATTTTAAGGATACAGGAGAAAAAAAAAAGAAGAGGGTGAGAGGAAATAGGACTCCCTTAATAGAAAGGCTTGTCTTCAGCAGAAAAGGCCCCTTTCCATCATCATAGAAGGGAAGGAGGAAATGATGGTTGATATGTGGGAAGTCTATAATCAGAATGGGAGATTGAAGCTATTCTGCTCTGATGGCTTCTCTTTTCCTCATGAAGCTAAAAGCAATGTCACCTGATGAAAGTGAGAGTAAGTGATGAGGTTGGAGATTCAAGAAGAAAAGAGAAGTTCTAAGTATTTTGAAAAAAGGTAAGGGGGGGCGTTGTCAGATTTCTGAGAACACAGTTGAGCCTGAAAATTTAGGCTAGCACCAGTATGCAAATATGTACTAAATTTCTCCAGAGGCACTGAGTAACATGGGTATTCTTTCAGAAAAGATGAAGAATTAGATCAGCCAAGGTGGGATTTTTCTAAGTACTCAGACTGGAGGATAATAGGACAAGAGGGCTGAGGAATTAGGAAGCAAGTATTTGAAATAATGAAGCATGGAATTTATATGGACAGGCAAGGCAGCAATAGAGAAGAGAGGAGTCAAGAGACTAAATGTCCCTGAAAGACACGAGATCGATGTGGGGGTGCTAATCAGGTGGGGCTCCTGATCAGAGAGCTGAATGTCCAAGGTTAATATTTCAGTATAGCTCTTCTGAAAGCTGACAAGATCCTGGGTGAAGCCAGGGTGGCTGATGTGGAAAAAATAAAGAGGTCACTGGACATGAGGCTTACAGGGTTATCCATGGGATGGCTGCCATTCCTCAGGTGATGTCTCCTTTCAATAACCGGAGCTTGATTCTTTTTTAATGCATGTAATTTATAATTGATGCCTCATAAACCATTTATCAAATTACATTATGTCACAAATATACATGGCAAATATTTAAACGTGAGAGGGTCATTCTTTACTGTACAATTCAATTCCAGTTTTCTGGGTCAATTAAATCCTTTACTTAAACATATTAACTTCAGAAATATAGTTTTTTCAGAAAAGAAAACAGGTGGGTTTCTTAAACCAGGCTTCTCAGAAATGTTCCTCATTTGGTTTTCTAATTATAAAGCACAGAAGGAAGGTTTGGTTTGAAGTTTTAATTTACCAGAGCTATACAGGATTAGTTTTTCTACATGCAATCCAGTATTTGACAGTTGTTAAATATTTGCTTTAACCGTGAATTTATTTTGAGTACAACACAATTGCACCTACTATCTCTGCATGACTCTTTTAGGAATTGGCATACACTCATAATATTTAACTAGAACAATGAATGATTTAAAAATAGAAAATGCACAAATTACTGTACTCCCTTGGAAGCATATAAGCTTTGACAGAAAGTGGAATAAAGTGGTTGTGTAAAGAGCTTCAACATAATTTTTTTCAAAAAATCTTTTATTTTTATTAGCTTTAAATATATTTAGCTCTTCAGTGCAGTCTCTTTGGAATATTCAAAATCCAGTAATGTGTATCAGGCCTATGATAATGGGCCTTAAATTTTTCCCTTTTGAAATAATAACAGGTTATTAATAATATATATTATATATGTGGTTATAAAATATAGATTCATATATTTTAAATTTATAGACATACACACATATTCATACACATGGCATTATGTCTATGTGTATGCACAGACATATGTGTGTGTGTATCTATCAACCTAGATCTGGATATACATATATATACTTATTCTGGTCTTGGTATATAACACTATTAATATTTGTTGAAAAGTTGTGACAGAAGCATTTTCTTGCCCAGTTGTTCTTTTGTGGCCAATGAGTAAATTAGGCGATGGAAAAAGGATACAGAAGGCTTCCGGTTAGAAATAAAGAAATAGTGTCTCTTGGTGCCAAGAAAACAGATATGTTCAGTTGAATGAACATGAACTTGGTCACATTAACTTCATGATTTATATCAACTGTGACAACCATTCAGTCATTCATGAAACATTTATTGAGGGTCCACTGTGTGTTAACCTCCGAAGATAAAGTGAGATGTAGCATTTGCCCAGTCTGGAGCAGGCATGTAACTGATCCAGTTACATTTTATATTTTGTATATTACCTGTGAAAATGATGTATATTTATTCTGGAAATATTTTTTATGAACCAGTTTATGCTATTCCCAAGAATTTTAAAAAGTTTGCTTCATTTTTAATTATAAATCACACTGCTTCTCATACATCACTCCTATTTGCATTGTCTTTTAACCCAGAGCATATCTTAATATACTTCTGATTATCTGTATTTTCTTTATAGTTTTACAGACCGCTATTGTATTTCATAGCATTTCTCTTGACCCTAAGGGCAAAAAGGGGCACTTGCAATCACCAATATACTATACTATATATAAATGTAAAAACTCTCCATGTTTATATGGGGTAAATTTTAGAAGAAAAACTCTGATAGTCCAACTTTGGGGTTTTGTGTTGATTCATATGTGTTTTTCCCTCTCAACCATTACAGATTATAGATGCTACACATATGACCAAACTCTGAGTATTAAGCAATGAAAACTCTTCAAGCATGATTATTGTTTTGTTACCTTTCATAATCTGTAACAATCAATAATCTTCTGTAACTCACTAATAATCTTCTGTGATGACATATTTTCTAACCAGATCTAGGTAAATTAGAGCAGCCAGATTGCTATTTTCATATATTAATGAAAGTGATCAAAACTCCGGCCTAAAGTTTTTTTGCTTAGGAAATATTTGAAATATGCAAGAACTGCTAATAATCTTACTTATTATGCCAATTAGTTTATAAAATACCTGAGTTTTTAAAAAGCCAGTTACATTTTATTTTAATTAATTAATTAACTTTTAAAGATTTTATTTATTCAAGAGAGAGCTCAAGCAGGAGCACGGGGGAGGTGCAGGGAGAGGGAGACGTAGATTCCCCCCTGAGCAGAGAGACCAATGTGGGGCTAGATCCCAGGACTCTGTGATCATGACTTGAGCCAAAGGCAGAAGCTTAACCCACTGAGCCACCCATGGATCCCCAGTTACATTTTAAATATCAAAGATTTGGTTATTCATTTATATATTCCCTAAAAACATTTCACAAGGTCCTCAGAAATTAAGTAATATTCCCACTACTTCAACGCTAGCCATTGTATTATTAAAATAGAGTCAGGTCCTTGTGGGGGTTCTATTTGGAGGCTGTAATTTTCAGGCCTGGCATACATGTTCAAAGTAGAGATATCTGGGCCTTAGTTCAAAAGATCTGGGATACAGACTAGGAAAGTGCATTTTAAAGAAATCATTCCAGGTGATTCTGAAGCACATTCTCAAGTCTCATTCTGATGAAGAGTGTTTTTGAATACATCTTTTTGAAATGACTGTCATTCCTCTATGCAAAATTATCTAACAGACTCCCCCTGAGTTTAGAAAATGTTCAAACTCCTTGGCCTAACTCCTGCCTTCTTGTTTAACCTCGTTTGGCCAAGCTTTCTCTAATTGGTGAATCTGTGATTTTACTGGCTTGCTCTGATCCTGAAAGGCAGCAACCTCATAGTGTGCTTGGGACCTTTGCCTTTGCTCTTTCCTCTGCTTGGATTCCACCTCCCCCATACTTTCTCTTCATTTGGGCCTCAACTCAAACGCCACCTCCTCAAGTACGCTTTTGTAGACCACCCTGACCCTGGGATTCTCGATCAAATGCTTCCTACAGTTGCCTGATAAGACAAACCTGGGCCATGTGTAAAATAATGGATTTGTAGGACTCGCCCCAGAAGTCATCAATCAGCAATTCCAGGAGACAAGCTCAGGAATCTGTATTTTTAATAAGCCACCTGGGTGAGTCATTATCAGGCAAGTCTGGAAAACTATACTATCAAGTGTCCTAATTATTACCACAGAGGCTATTACTGTCAAAAAAGAGCTTTGTTTAGGTGAAAGCAGGAACTTTGGGTTGTTCCAAGCTCTATTCTTAGGAGTTGAACATAATCTGTTATCTTGTAGAAATGGTTCAATAACTATTTATTGACTGAATTGATGACACATGGGTCTAGGGGAAGATCCCAGTCTGGTGTTTACATGGAAGTAATTGGAACTATTTTTAGGGTTTAACCATTGTCATTAAAGATGGAGTTTAATTTTTAAAGGTTGATACAAAGTGATTTTAAGCTTCTAGTAACAAAATTATTAGTTTGATACTAAAACAAAAGTCACTTTTCTCCTATACATAGCCCTCTTGGTGGGACTTAAAAAAGCTCCATGTTGGGGACTTCTGTCACCATCATCTGGTCAAGAGGAAGCACTCATGTGTCCTTTGTCATAATAAATTCTGGGAGTCCAGACGACCATTTTTGACTCAGGGACTCAGCCTCTTCTTCCTGCTTGTCTGTCACAGCAGCTAGTCTTTTACTTTTAGACATTTCTAGGTGTGACTCTGTGTTCCATGACTCAAGGGGACATAGGTCATGCTCACTGAGTAGTCTTACCAAAGTCTCGGCAGCAGGCAGAAAAAAGGGGGTTGCACCTTTACTCTTTAGTATATAAATTGAGGAGGGCAGCTCATAGGACACCATCAATTCCCCCTACAAAGTAAATTTCTAATCTCCGAATTCACTTTTGTTTCCACCAACCCATTTTGTAGACTGTAGATTGGTGGTTAACCAAGAGTTGCAAAACCAACTTGCCCGCCTCCTTGAAAAGTCCTGTATAGGTAGTCTAACACCTCCCTTTAAATACTGAAGTATTTTTCACCTCTTGTTTTACGAACTCAGCTAAAACTTCAGATTCCCAATTTAAAGTCTTATGTCTATAATTAGTGCAATGCAGAAAATTCAAATACAGTGATGTAATAGGATGGCTGGGCAGTTATTTCAGATTGGACAGTTCAGGAAGATTTCTACTGACAAGAATGGTTGACCTGTGAAAAGATCAGAGGAGAGACCATTTGGAACAGAAAAGAGCTAGTGAGAAAGGTCCTAAGGAAGGGAACAAAATGACTTGAGAAGGTCACACAGCACAGTGAACAGGCTAGGGTGGGTACAGTCTGTGATAATAGGGCAAGATCCAAGTAGCCAGGGGCCAGGACATACTGGGTTCTGTAAACCAGAGAAAGAAGTTTCTAAGGTGATGGATTGGAAGAGAGAGGTTAAAAAAGAGAGAGAGAGAGAGAGAGAGAAATCAGAGCTAATGCCTCAATACCATCAAATGAGTCCCTGCTGGTCATTATAAAAACAAAGGGAAAGTAGAAAAGAGGAACCCTGCCCTCTTATGAGGAGAAGTTATGTAGCTTGACATCAGGCAGATACTTTTCAGTTCATGCCACTAAACTTTTGCACAACATTTGGCTACTGGATTACCAAGTTTCGATGTTCACTTTCTGAAAATTAAACATTTTAGCCAGTCATTTAAAATGTTGAAATTCCTGCCATTTGCTGTGTTCCTTTCTTTGCCACCATCCCAGCTGCTCTGGGTCAGAGGCTTCCTCATCGTGTGCTTGAATTTCAGCCAGACTGAGAAGGTAAGGGCTTACAAATAGTCCTCTGGGCTTTAAAATGACCTACACTGTGTAATGGTCAACAAATGACTCAAAGAGGAAAGTCAGGAATTTCATTCTAGACTCTCCAGCGTTGGGAGCTCAGAAGAGGGCTGTGAGCATCCATGGAGCCCGTGTTCTCTCTGAAGCTGCACCATGTGACCAGAACCATCATAAGATGAGTGCAAATGTCTATATTTGGTCAAATGAATTGGAGGCTAGGATCTGGAGGAAAGCCATGGAGAGAAAGGAAATGAGTTCAATTTGTAGAAAGAAATGAAAGTGTGATGAGTAAAGAGGAAGTAAGAAGATTTCATGAGTTCGAGAAAGAATCTTTCTTTTCCCCTGGCTTGTCAGCAGGTGGCCGAATGAGGAGCCTGGGATCGCAGAAGAAACTCATGGGACCTGCGAAGCAAGAGAAAGCAGGAACATTGGATGTTGAAACCCTGATTTTGGTGTGGTGGTTAAGAGCATAGGGTCTAGAGCTCAATTGCCTGCTTCAAGACTGCTTTCTTTCCAATGAGTTTTGTCTCAATTTCTTAACCTATGAATGGGAATGATAATGCTCCATTCCTCTTAGCATTGCGAGGATTCAATGAGTGCATATGTATGTAGCACTTAGAATACCGCCTACACTAGGAAGCACACACAAACGTAGGTATCAGAGACCCTTGGGATCCCACTCAAGGGGCTTCCCCAGGTTCACCTGCCAATACGACACTGGTGGACAGGATCCAGTTCCTTCCACTTTGACAGTTATGATTTGTATAGATGGTTTATATAGCTGATCGTACGGGTGATCTCAAAAGACTAGCATCTCTGAGATGGAACCAATCAAAAGCAAGTCTCACAGGGGATAGTGTTAATAAAAGGCTCAAAGAGGATTATGTAAATCTAGGAGCATAGGGACAGACAGAAATGGGAGGGAACAGCAAAGCAAGACAGTCTTGGATAGCCTCCTGAAAGCAAGCAGGAGAGAGCAAAGTTGAAGGAAAGAGGAGTCAAATAAATGGTCAGGCTCAGGCTGAGCAGAACAGAAAGAGTATGAAATCATTTAAAACAGATGATTAGGCAGTGGCTATATTAAATGATAGATAGATAGATAGATAGATAGATAGATAGATAGATAGATAGATAGATAAAGTGGGTAGATAGATAAAGGACCTAATTCTTCTAAGAGTTACTGGTAAGGGAAAAGAATCAGTTTTGGCTACAGATGTAAATATGGGAGGGAAAGAGAAATGATGTGTTGAAACTGACAGACTGCTCACTTCAAAAAGATAAAATGTGTTATAGTGTCACCCATGGAGAGCGAAGCCAGACCCTAGGGAAGTCAGTTCTAACCGTTCTCAAAAAACTTCATTGAGATTGGAAGGGTTAATGTGGAAAAGGGTGTTATTAGTGACAGGAGGCTTTTGGTATTCTTCCTAATACCCAAGGCACAGACCAAACATGCTGCTCCAAGCATAAGGCTAAGACGGTAAATTTGAAAGAAATGGCTAGAAAACGTGTCTAGTTGTGTCTGCCACATCTTTGCGTGCTCAGTTTAAACTGATTCAAGTGAAAAATCCTGGCTGATCAGCTTTCACAGCTGCTTTGCCATAGGGAGCAGCTGCCGCTGGGGCCAAATGAAATACTCACGTAGGATGCCAACAGCAGACAGGGTACAGACATCAGACTCAGAGGACAGAAAGTGCTAAGCACAGTGGGAAATGGTATTTCAGGTTTCTGAATTGGCACTTTAAAAAAATTTTACCGTATTATTTTTTGTATTATGTTGTATTATTACTGTATTATTATTTTGACATACAACTAATATTAGTTTCAGGTGTACAACATAATGATTTGATACTTGTGTATATTATAAAATTATCACCACAATAAGTCCAGTTAACATCCATCACCATCCGTACAGAATTTTTGTCTTGTGATACCATTTATTTTCTTAGCCACTTTCAAATATTCAATACAGTAGTATTAACTAGAGTCACCACACTGCATTACATCTCCATAAATTATGTTACGGCTAGAAGTTTGTACCTTTTGACTCCTTCGCCCATTTGCCCACCCCCAATGCCCAGCCTCTGGAAATTACCAATCTGTTCTCTGTATATATAAGTTTGCTGTTGGTTCTTGTTTAGATTCCACATATAAGCGAGATCACATAGTATTTGTCTTTCCCTGTCTGATTTATTTCACTTAGCATAATGGCCTCAAGTTTAAATTGGTACCTTTTCTAAAAGTCAAAGGTAGGTAAGCAGAGATGGTGGAAGTATTTGTCAAGTACTTTTGTCAGTAAGACACAAGACACATCAGGCTTGACTGCCTCTGTTTGCTTCCCCTGGAGCATGAATTTCCAGGATTAAGTTCTAGGACATGGTCAAGTGTAGGTAAAATAATGTCATTAATACAACTACATTCAGCAAAACAGGACTCAAAATTTAACCAAGGACCATAGAAAACTGAACGATGAACCAAAGAAGGGTTGGCTACTGTTGAAATCATTAAATTCTCAGGCTCTTGGTTTTGTTACCAGCATGGCTGATAATATTTCAAGGATCTAGATTTCCTGCCCAGGCATTTGAAACCAGAACTGGCTTTGGGAGTAGAGATGAATTTAAAAGAAAATGGGAATGGGGTGATAGTGGAAGCAGAGTTAGATAGAATGTGTTTAGGGAGGCTGAATTTTCCATAAGGACAGGGAGAAAGTTAAGGGAAGATCAAAAACAGCAGGCACAGAGAAAAATCTAGGAACAAAAGTGGTGGCTCTGCCAGTGGGAGGAAGGGTAGAGGCAGGAAAATGGAGGGCTGTGAGGGATGGCCTGCTGGATGGGGGTGTCTAGAAATGTCCCTAAAGGCCAAAGGTGTGTAGGTGGAGAGAGTGTTCTGGAACAGCTGCAGCTGAACTCATGGCTGAAGGAAGCTCATTAAGGGGATGATGTGCTTTGGGATCAAAGTCTGGAGCAAAGTAAGACTAGAAAGACATCCAAGAAAAAGTCATCAAGGATTCCTAAGATAGCAAGATCAAGAGGCAAAGATAAGGTAAAAAATCAACATGCCATCCCATTCTTTTCAAAATTTTTATCCTTGGATTTAACTCTGCTTACTGAACTAAAGAATTTTAAAAATTAGCAAAGCTTTTGGAACTTCTAGTGACTAACCCAGGCTTTTTTTTACTCCTCTCACCCCACAAACAGTTATATAAGAGGTGATTTTAAATACACATCATTTAGAACAGATTAATGTATTATAGGAAGCAGTTTGGTTAGCAGGAAACTGACTTTCTCTTTATTGGAATATTGTCATCTTCATAAAGCATTCCAATTCCTTTTTTTTTTAAGCTGAAGAAATATAGCCCATGTTGCAAAATGAGTCAAGATAATCTGAGTCTGAAAGTAGGAGGAAAAGGGCAGAAATGGATTACGTACCCCAGAGGATCATAACTCAGGCCTTGCTGAGGCTTCTATTTCAGTTCACCTAGGACCTGAGCATCTGGGGCCAGATTTGCCTAGCAGGAGAAGGAAAGAAAACGGAAGTGAAATACAGGAAAGTTAAAATTACATTATAAATGGGTCAAAAATCCCCTCCTATTTTGCCTAGATTGATGCACTCTCAAGGACTCTGCCTCAGAAGTATTAAGAACAGCTTCTGCGTGATTCCACCCCATAAGGCTCAACACAAAACCTGATCTCTTTTGCAGTTCCTACCCTCTGATTTTGTGATCTAATCCAAATAATGATTTCAAGATTCCTAAAATCAAAATCTGCAGTGCGATTCATGAATATTAAATTTTAAGGCACTGGTAAATATTAGTTTCTATAGAGTGAGAAATCTGTAGAAGATTTTCTAAACCCCTGTAGAAGGTATTGTCTTGGTAACCTGGAAAAACAAGGTACTTTGACAAAAGGAACCACGTATTGTTTGCTCAAAATACCGTCCTGACTTGGGCGCCTGAGTGGCTCAGTCAGTTAAGCCTTTGGCTCAGGTCATGATCCCAGGGTCTTGGGATGGAGTCCTGCTTCGGGCTCCCCGCTCCGTGGGGAGCCTGCTTCTCCCTTTCCCGCTCCCCCCTGCGTGTGTTTTCTCTCTTTCTCCCACTCTCTCTTTTTCTCTCTCTCTGTCAAATAAATAAATAAATAAATAAATAAATAAATAAATAAATAAATAAAATACTGTCCTGACTTATGTTAAGAAGACTTTCCATTAAAAAGTCACTGTCAACAAGATGGGATGGGGAAGGAGACAAACCATAAGAGACTCCTAATCTCACAAAACAAACTGAGGGTTACTGGCGGGTGGGAGGGTAGGGATAGGGTGGATGGGTTATGGACATTGGGCAGGGTTTGTGCTATGGTGAGTTCTGTGAAAGGTGTAAGCCTGATGATTCATAGACTTGTACTCCTGGGGCAAAAAAAAAAAAAAGTCAGTGTCAAATCAGTGAGAAAGTAACAGATTACCAAAGTTCAGTTGTATTTTAAACACTGACTTCTAAAATAATTTTAAAAATTTTTAAAAATTAATGAATTAATTAAATGGGTGCATAGAAGATTTTTTAAGCAAACACAACCCCCCAATTTTTTTAACAGCAGGAAAGAATGGTAATTTCTCTAAAAGTTCCAGAATGTAAGCCCATATACTGGAAAAAGGAGTTTGCATAGAGAGTTGTTAAAGCGGCACAAAAAGTTTTTCGAAAGACTTTGATCAAAATCAATACTATGAATCAGAACTGTCATATTTCAGATACTTTTTTCTCATTATCATTCACTGTATTTTTTTAATATCAACTCTTACTGCATTTTGTTGATACTAGTATTTTATAACACCTACATTATCTTCATCTTTTTTCCCAAAACTGCCAGGTACACAAAGTTGTTATCTTTGTTCTGGAGAGAATGACTTAGAACAGTGCTTCTCAAACTGTCTACATTGAAGCTGTAACTTTTCTGATGTTTTGTTTTTACTTTCAGTCTGTTGCGGATCAATCCTATTATACAACCGTGGAAATGAATTACTGGCAAAATGAAACTAATAAAGCAAAGGTGTCCAGACATAACCCACATTTTAACTATTAAAGTCAGTAGTTACACTAGTCTATCAAATGGCTATAAAAGTTTTTAAATGCTTACTCCCAATGTTTCTGTTCATGGATTGGCATTGGTCCAGGGTTCACAACTGGAGTAGTATTGACTTGGAGGGTTTAGATTAACCAAAACTATCATGACTACCCCATGGTACAGAGAGCCACTTGAGTGATAGGGATCCTATCTTACTCTATATAGTAGCTACAGAAATAAACAATATATTTTACTTATAATAGCACGCTTTCACTTCCCAAGTATTTGCACGTTCATGCTCCCATTTATCTCCAGGACATACTATGGCAGGTAGTTGAAAGCTTATTATTTTATCATCAAGGAGTCAACATATCTTCATCACGGAAACGCGTTCACTTAAGTGCACATGTTTTAGCCTACTATTTGACAGTATTATCCTATAAAAATCTGGATAGAACACACCATATGTAAAAAAATAAAACAGAATAATTTAAAAAAAACAGTGTATGCAAACCACGCAGTGAACTGAGTTACTGACCTTTTTGTTCAATTCAGGAAACATTTATTGAATGTTCATATGTGACATGCACTGTCCTTGACTTCATATGTGGGGAATTTAAGGGGTGAATAAGATGCTTCTGACAGGGCAGATAAGGCATGCTGTCAGTATGTTTAGTGCAGGGCAGTAAACCAAGTGCTGGTAAGACTTGAGAAAGGAAGGCTAATTTTGCTGAGAAAGTAGCATCTGGGTTTGGTCTTAACATAGAGTAGCTGTTGATGTTGATGCAAGGGATTTCTGCTGAAGCAGTAGAATAACAGAAACAAAGTCAGAGAAGTATGAAAAAACAAGGGGAATCCACAAACCAGCTCATCCCGCTGCCTTTGCATAGGTAAGGATGACTTCTAGGAAATAAAGCTAGGAAAGTAGATGTGGGCTAAATCATGGAACAGTGAGCTAGGAAGCCAAGGAGCCCGGGTCCCAGTGCTGTCCCACAGGCACAACTGCATCACTGAGTGGAGCCTCTCTGCTCTCAACACCACTCACCCTGACTTAACCCTTAATCACAACCCCCAGGATGCAACCTTGACCATATAAAGGATAGCAAAAATAGATGTTACAGAAGAAGTGATGGGAAAACAAAAAAGAGAATTCCATTAGGCAATACACAACAAAACTTGACAAACGTCCTGATTAAACACATTTGTCCTTCTGAAAGACTAAATTTCTTACTGGCCACAAAGATAATTCATCTATCTTTTAACTTTCCCTTTTATTTCCTAGTGCAATTGAAAATCTCTCTCCATGTGTAATTTGGCATTTCCATATGCCTCATCTCATTCAGTAGACAAGACATTATCATTAATACCCTCTTCCTTAGCATCTACACAGAAAAGGTATGAATAAAATTCAGATTTCTTTCTTTTTCTCTGATGTGAATGGTGACATGCAGAGATATTGGCGAGGTGATTGTTGGCACTGAAACAGACATGTTGTGTAAGGGGTTAGGGACCAGCGGCAAACAGAAGAAGGTGCCTGAGAGTTGAGAAGCAAAGACAGAAACAAGGATGACAGAAAATGCAGGGTATTTGACAGACAGAAGCAACAATGCCTGAACATGACCTTCAGATCCACTTTTAGCCCCAGAGCTACTTGGACTCTTTTGCTTAGATACCCGCACGGGGGTCCTTTATAGCATTATTTCTCTTTTATTTAATTTAGCTTTCATTAAAATGATTGTTTGATGATGAAGACACCCTGAACTTCCTACCTGATTATAAAGGGGAAGGAAAATAATAATTGCATAAATCGCCTTCAAAAATGCCCAAGTCATGTAGAACATAACAAAGACCAGATATTAATTGTTTCCAGAATAATCCAGGCTGATCTTTCTCTCTCTAGTCTTAAGGAAACAGAAGCTGGACATATGTAGTTTTAGGCTGCAAAACACTGATCCTTGGAACTTATATTTCCTAATAAAAGGGAACTGATGAAGGACAAGGAAAGACTCTGGAAAATAGTTGCATCAGCATGGTGGGTGTATATACTGCCTTGTAGTTCTCCACGATGCCCCCCCTTTTTATGAAGGAGAATGGTGGGAAAAAAACCTAACTAACACTATAATAGGTATATTTGTTCAGACAGGAGCTTAGAATTAAAGTAAAAGAGACTATTTTCTCCTCAAATGAGATAAAAATGTAAAGCTGATGTGTATAAGATAAAAACCACAGAATCTTGACCCTGCAAATGGTCCCAGGCTTAGTAGGCTTAAGTATGGGAGATGGTGTGTGTACTCGGCATAGAGATTCTTCCCACCAGCCACGCTTTACATTGTCCACATTGTCACCTTCGGCCATGAAGGACACCAGCACATACAGCGCCCTCAGGAAAGCGTAATGGGGGCTCATCGACATACCGCCAAAAGAAGAGATAAAGTCACCAGCATGGGACAGAACAGGCTCTCGGTTTCAGAACATTGCATTTTATGATTAAAAAGGGCTGGTGGCTAATAAAATTCAGTGATTATGACATGATTTCCCCAACCGTACTTAAGGTAACACCAAGGTTACTCAAACCAAATATTTTAATGAATTCACAAAGACCAGAAGCCATTTCTAGATTTCCCAGCTGTAAGAGTTCTAAAATATAACTATTACATTCAGCTCAACAGAACAGTAAAGCAAAAATGCTTATTGCTGGTGACATTCCAGGGAACAGTTAAAATTGCTTTATGGCCTTCTGTAATGAGAGTGGACAGCAGTATAACAATACATAATAAGGTGAGTTTAGTTTTATGTCCGGAGAACAATCTGCTTTACCCTTATGGTTCAGTTCTTTAAAGTGTTTCTGTTTTAAGTAATTACAAAAGATGGTTGGCAAGTGACAGTTATAACCACTGTAGCAAATGGACTTTGTTGTAGTGTTGTAGTCGACTCCTGAGTACTATTATCTTAGACTTCTAGGGCATTTAGTGTAAGTGAGACTGTCATGTGAAACAAATGCCTCCTGACTTAACGCTAGACTTACAAAGATCTCCTTCAAGTAAGACCAGCTCAAGACTGTGGCGGGTAGTGTTTTCCTAAGGGTAGTACATATAACCCTGGTTATGCTTGAGTTGCTATTAGGAGACACAAGAAAAAATATATTTTAATAGTTATGTATTTTTTGGAAATTATCACATGATAATATAAAGACCACATCAAATCTATGATTTCGTAGATAGGCTTAAGATCAATATATTTTAAAAGTTCATATGGGAAAGGCAAAAGTTCTGATGTTGGTGTGTAATGAATGTGGCAGGTAGTCTCCAAGATAGGCTCCGTGGGCCTCAATTCCCGGGATTCATGCCCTTGAATCACCCCCTCCCACACTGGGTAGTACTGACAGTCATTCATTCTGAAGGAAATCAACTGCCATGCCATGGAGAGCAACCCTATAGAGTCCCAGGTGTCAAATAACTGAGGCCCCCTGCTCACAGGCAGCAAGAAATGCTATTCTCTTTTGTACAGCCATGAGAGGGAGCCAACATCTTGGACTGCAGCTTCATAAGGCATGAGGGGCCAGAACTACCTCACCTGAGACCCTCTGAATTTCTGACCCATAGAGATTGTGTGAGATAATACATGTTTATTGTTGTTTTAAGATGCTAAATTTGGGGGTAATTTGTGAAGCACAATTAGATAACCAATAATAGATAAAGAATACCATGCGCAAGAGTGGGAAACAATGTCAGGAGATCCCATTTACGTGTGCTCCTATGTAGCTCTATTTTTCCTCCTCTTCTCTGAAACTTAACTCCATAGAGCTGAACCATTAGATCTCCTTTCTAACAGAAAGCATACCTCTTGTTTCTGCTTTTGGTTGAGTCCACACCTGGTACCTCATATGTGACAGTGTTTACTATCGCTTAGTCCTTCTGACAACAAGGTTATAGTTCACGCAGACTCTGCAGCCAAGAGATATGTAGCTGAGGAGTGTGATCTAGATCTACCGTTCCCAATCCCAAACGTTACGTGACTTGCTATCTCTCTTGTTCCTCTTCTATTTCAGAACGTTCTCAAAGCAGCTGCCATCTCTCAGTTCTACCCTCATGTGCAATTTTACAGTTTTCCAGGGCCCTAACTAGGTCCACGGTAAATTGAGTTATAAAGTTGTTATTTAAGGCTTTTCTTCTCCTAACAACTTCAAAAATACATTTTAGATATTTTTCTGATTGACGTTCTCCTCATGTCAGCCAAAGTAGTTTGAATTAAGAAGTTCCTTGAGACGTTTGTCTAGCTTCTTACCTTTACTCAGAGGAATTGGTGGGAAGATTTCCATGACGCTGTCACTCCCTCAGGGAGCAAAGAACTAGTGGAAAGAGCACAGAGTCGGGGTAAGGAGAATTCAGTTCATTTTCTACATTTACTCATGCATTTTTATTTACTTTTTTCTATTTCCCAATTATTTTCTCATCTTCAATGGAAGTTTCTTATTAGGTCTTGGGTATGCATGTTGAAAACTGATTTGGTTTCCACTGTGTTCTGCAATGTCAGCATTTCCATAATTACACACCACTATTGGCTGTCCCCCAGACGATTGCTAAAATTATATATCATGGGGTTTAACTACAGGCCAGACCATGGTGTTTTTTAATCTTCACTAGAATTCCTTCCAAATAACTAAGGAGCTAATCTTCTTCTTCTTCTTCTTCTTCTTCTTCTTCTTCTTCTTCTTCTTCTTCTTCTTCTTCTTCTTCTTTCTTCTTCTTCTTCTTCTTCTTCTTCTTCTTCTTCTTCTTCTTCTTCTTCTTGTCTCTAGTTTGGGCCTTTTTAAGCACCTCTCTTGCAACAGATTAGAAGTTCCTTTACCTTTTAAGTTTTCAAGCTACTTTGGTTCATGCTTTGGGGGAAAAGGAAGAGGATTTGCATTTCTCTATAACTCCATGACAAGGCACTCCATGAGCCAGACTCACTAATTATTTGCAAGATGTTCTGACCCACAGAAACATTATTTGCCACATAATAGACTTAGTAAAATACTAAATTTTATGAATACCTAAATCCTGTACTATCTACCTCAAGAATCCTTTTTTTTTTTTTTTTTTTTTTTTTTTTAGTATCCATATTACAAGGAACCCAGATGAAAACAAATGTTGGTTGAGATGCAAACTAAGTACACCAGGAAGGCTAACTTCCACTTCTGGCTTTAAATCTCTAACCGTGACATGAGCAAGTCTCATGATTCTTCCGATGCCAGCCACTCCATCTGTAAGGTAGAAGGGCTGGAACACATGACTGAAGAGCACTTCCAGCTGTAACAGTGATGGTAGCTCAAGACACCCCACACTTCCTGTGGGCACATACTCCCCCAAACACTTTGTCCTGGTGTTCTTGCCCACTGGTCCTTTTCACTGGCTATTTTATTGTCATCACTCAAGCCTGTTCCTTTTCTTTGCTCTGTCCTTTGTGTTTGATGTTTAATTTTTCATCCTTTTTATTTTCTTCTAAATTCTCTACAAGGGAAAGGGGCATGATAGAGATTTGCCACCTCTTGATATGAACTGTGCTCTTCTAGCTTCGTTAGAAAATAGAACTGAAAATGGCCTTCCAAAAAGTTGTCACCCAGTCATTCCTGATGTGCCTATCATTACTTTCCAGTATATTCTCTTCTAATGATTTGGCTATTTATTGATTTTAGGGCTCCCCCACCAGAATGTACTTTCCATAAAAACCTCCATCTGTGTACCATATTCCTGTTTCAGCCCAAGTTCCTAGGCCATTGTTTGACAAAATAATAATTGGGGTTGTTTGTATCAGCTTCTATGCTCAGTATGCTAAGTTAATTAATTGAACCAGAATCCCTTTCAAGGAAATCTGGCTTTTGAGGAAAGGATGCCCCTAAAGACATCAGAACTATTTAGAAATAGCAGCGGTTCAGAAAACACTAAATGTAGTCACATTAAATCATCCCCAGCGTGATATGAAGCAGAAAATCGAAAAGAAAGAAAAAATTCCTAGACAGAAAAGTGTCTAATAAACCTTCTCTAAATAGTTCGCCGCTGTGTGGCATGTGGTATGACTGGATAAACAAACTTAACAAGCATATTTGGGTTGGAGAATTCTGGCTATAGATGTACTTTACATCTCTTTTTGTGGTCAGACACAAAGTAAAAATGGTAAGGGCCCAGGGCCCTGTTTTTAATGATCATGTCATTTTAGGTGATGGAAATTTTTCATTAGTTTGAGTTCCATAAAGATAGTCTTAATGAATCTAAACCTGATTTTGTCTTTAAGTAGGAGCTGTTTGTGAGAAGAAATAATAAATGAAAGGGAGAGAGTATAAATGAAATTTTAACTCTAGATTGGGCCATTGTTCGTCCCATAGAGTCTCTGGAGGTTGCTTTTGGAAAATTCTTCCTATATGATTGTCTAGAATTTATCTGAATCTCTCCTCACATAAACATTCCTGAACAGCTGACACAGTGTTGACACAGTGTGCACCTAACAGGTGAACAAAGGTGAGCAAAGCAAACCATTCAAAGCATAGCCTGGTACAGTGTAGGTCAGGCAAGAAAACCAATTTAGTAGTCATGTGTAGGCACTACTTGATGCGGTTCATAAAATATCGAAGAGAAATCCAACTGGGAAAAAATAATACTATTTGTGTGATGAAACAGACAGGAAACATTTTGTGGTGGAGTCATACAGGAGAATATTTACATTCTCCAAGGTCGAGTTAAAGTCCTACATCCTCAACAAAACCTTTCTTACTAGCTCATATCATTTTCTTCTCTGTGTTCAGCTATATTTACTGTCTATTAGTGGCTCTTTTTTTTTGCATTCTGTAATACATAAACTTGTTGAACTTTTTCAGGTGTTAATAAAGTGCTGAATAAGCTCCTTGAGGGACAGGTACTCTTGTCTTATCTTTATTTTTATCATCATAGTATTGCTTGGTGGCTGGCTTGTGAAAAACCACTTAAAGGAATTTTAAATTGAACTAACAGGATAGAAGAGTAATAACTCATCATTAATAACTTTGTAATGATGATCACAGTAGAGTTTACAAGCTATATTTTTTCCTTTTATGAACACAATTGAACCAAAGTTGGAACTTTCATCAGTCAAGGTCCAGACAGAAAACAGAAGGCTCTCTCACGGAGGTTATTGGAGAGATTTTGATGAAGGGAACATGGACAGAGGTGTGGCAGCATTAAAGACCAACAAGGAATGGTGAAGCACCTCAGGGCAGCAACTGTGGAAAGTCATTACTACTCCAAAGCGTGAAGGGGTGAGAGCATGGCAGCGATACTGAATGGGATGAGAGCCAAGTAGTGGGAAATGGACCACCCAGTAGTTATGACTGTGTGTAGAGGGAGGTATTCACAACCAAAACACATTCTCTCTCTCTTTCTCTCTTGCAGTCTTTTTATCTCCCTCCCCTTCTTCCCACCCTGCTCTCTCTGATACTTACCCAGTCCCTTCTTCCCATTGGATGAACCCAATGGGAAGTAAGAGAGTAAGAGAATTCAGATGATGTAATCCATACAAGTTAGCCTGCTGGAGTGCAGATGGCCATGAAGAAGAGCAGAGCAAAGATCTGGAAGGATAAATGGATGATCATCAGTATGACTCCTTCTGTTTTCTTTGGATACTGCTATTTGCAAACCTTGTTACTGTATATGACTCTCTATTTTTACCAAATAATATAAAGATAGTCACCAGATGCAAAATGATTATCTATCACCAAATAATAATGTATGCAATTATATCATTTTTTCATATGTGGCATTTTTTTCTCAAAATCATCTTATATGGTTCCACTGATTTTATATTAGAGTTACTATATATATATATATATATATATTTTAAAGATTTTATTTATTTATTTGACACAGAGAGGGAGAGAGATCATGAGTAGGCAGAGAGGCAGGCAGAGAGAGAGAAGGAAGCAGACTCCCTGCCAAGCAGAGAGCCTGATGCGGGGCTGGATCCCAGGACCCTGAGATCATGACCTGAGCTGAAGGCAGAGGTTTTAACCCACTGAGCCACCCAGGTGTCCCTAGAGTTACTATATTTTAAACTATTAACAACAGTGAAAAATATAACTTACTCTTGTTTTAATGTGTGATTTTTAATGTTAACCTTTACTCCTTNAGTTACTATATTTTAAACTATTAACAATAGTGAAAAATATAACTTACTCTTGTTTTAATGTGTGATTTTTAATGTTAACCTTTACTCCTTATTGAAATCTGTAATTTGTCTTCACTTGGTAGTATGTTCTCCAGGAATATTTTGATAATTCCCTTTTCAAACCACAATTACATATTTACTTTAATTATTTAAAACATAGAAAATACAAGTATTTTTAAGAAAAAAAACCCTCTTTCTGAGAAATGTGGAAGCGTTAATTGTACATTTTTTACTTGTGGGCAAACTTATTAACACAGTTTAGCTCCCAGAAACTAGCAAGAAACCACAACAGCCTTGAGAGAGAGGCCAAAGACAAACTCTATAAATAGATGCCATAACCCCAAAATACAAAAATAACTCCTAAAATGCTCCATAGGACCAAGGGTCCTTGACTTACCATTATAGCATTCATTATTCACATGCTAAATCATGACTGAATTTTGACACTCTAGTTTCAATGTAGATTTAACTTGTCCCCCAAAAGTCACATTTCCTATTTTAATTGATATGTTAAAAAAATTCAAACATTTCTACATTGATATAATGACTGACTATCACAATATTAAATCTGCCTGTCATTATATCATCTGAATAGCTGATATAATGCTTTTTATTGGGTTGGGAAAGACTGAGGGAAGAGAAGATCTAGAGAGAAAAAAAATTTAAGGGCTTAGTTCTGACCTATTGTGGGAAGTCCCACAGGGTATCTGGATTTGTAGTTCACAGGAGAGGCCTAGGCTGGAGATATAAACCAGGGAGTTGTCATTATGGAGGGTACTGAAACCCATGAACCTGAATCAGATCACCAGGGAAGAAGGAGACTAAGGGACTGAGTATTGAACAGCTCTTCATGAATTAGAAGGCCCTTGAAGAGGAAGGGAACTTTCTAGATATTAAAACTTTATTTTTTAAAATTGTAAAGATCAAAGTGATATGATATTGAATTGCAGTGCAATGATAAAGAGTCCAGAAAGGGACTCAAGTATATACAGGAGTTAATACATGATGTATGTAATATTTCCAATTGGTAGAGCAGGCATAGATTATTCAATAGAACATAATCAGCATGAGAATCTTTTCCATTTTCTTTGGTTACTACTATTTTTTTAAAGATTTTATTTATTTATTTGTCAGAGAGAGAGAGAGAGCACAAGCAGGCAGAGTGGCAGGCAGAGGTAGAGAGAGAAGTGGGCTCCCTCCTGAGCAAGGAGTCCAATGCAGGACTCGATCCCAAGACCCTGGGATCGTGACCTGAGCTGAAGGCAGCTGATTAACCAACTCAGCCACCCAGGCGCCCCTGGTTACTACTATTTTTTAAAACTTGTTGCTATTCTGACTACTTCAACAAACAAAACCAAAAAGTGAAAAACCTAGAAAAATATTAGATCCTGTCTTTAATCCTTGTGGAATTTATTTTGATGTAACTTATAAATGAATAAATGAACATACAAGTAAAAAATTGTAATTCTGGGGAAAGGAAGGTATATCTAAGCATAGCATACAAAATAGAACATATATGTAAAAGTCAATAAAGAATGAACAATGCACTCTGGGAAAAATATTTTAACAAAACTGACAAAAGGTTATCTCCTTAATATAGCATATGAAGAAGTTTTATAAATCACTATTAAACAGATGAAAACATCCATAGAAACATAAAGGTTTTGTTAAACAACAAAATCATCATAAAAATATAAATGATAAATGTTGCAAACATTGTAAAACAATGTTTGGTATATTTAAGTATTAAAAAAAGCTAGAAGAATACTGAAATACCATTTTTCATCTCATCAGGTAGGCAAAGATATTACTCAAAACATACATGACTAATGGAGTTTATGTTGGTGACATAGATCAAAAGTCCTAATACTAGCTGGGATAGGTAGTTTTCCAAAGAGAGCAGCACCCATATATAATTCATGTCACATATTTTTCTTATAAATGTGACATCAACACTCTTTCTTCAAGAGGCGGGGTCTATGTCTCCTCTCCTTGAACCTGGGTGACCTTCGTAACTGCTTCAACTAATGGAATGTGGGAGAAGTGATGCTGTTTGATTTCTAATGCTAGGTCGTAAAATGCAATATGGTTTCACCTAGCTCTCTANAACCCACAGCGAATATCATTCTCAATGATGCTGTTTGATTTCTAATGCTAGGTCGTAAAATGCAATATGGTTTCACCTAGCTCTCTANATGGGAGAAGTGATGCTGTTTGATTTCTTTTTTTTTTTTTTTTTATTTTAATTTTATTTTTATTATTTGCCCAAGGGGTACAGGTCTGTGAATCATCAGGCTTACATCTTTCACAGCCCTCACCAAAGCACAAACCCTCCCCAATGTCCATAATCCATCCACCCTATCCCTACCCTCCCACCCCCCAGTAACCCTCAGTTTGTTTTATGAGATTAGAAGTCTCTTATGGTTTGTCTCCTTCCCCATCCCATCTTGTTTCATTATTTTTCCCTCCCTACCCCCCACAACCCCCCACCCTGCCCCTCAAGTTCCTCATATCAGAGAGATCATATGATAATTGTCTTTCTCTGATTGACTTATTTCGCTCAGCATAATACCCTCCAGTTCCATCCATGTCGTTGCGAATGGCAAGATTTCGTTTCTTTTGATAGCTGCATAATATTCCATTGTATATATATACCACATCTTCTTTATCCATTCATCTGTTGATGGACATCTAGGTTCTTTCCATAGTTTGGCTATTGTGGACATTGCTGCTATAAACATTCGGGTGCACGTGCCCCTGAGGATCACTACCTTTGTGTCTTTAGGATAAATACCCAGTAGTGCGATTGCTGGGTCGTAGGGTAGCTCCATTTTCAACTTTTTGAGGAATCTCCATACTGTTTTCCAGAGTGGCTGCACCAGTTTGCATTCCCACCAACAGTGTAGGAGGGTTCCCCTTTCTCCGCAACCTCGCCAACATCTGTCATTTCCTGACTTGTTGATTTTAGCCATTCTGACTGGTGTAAGGTGGTATCTCGCTGTGGTTTTAATTTGTATTTCTCTGATGCCGAGTGATGTTGAGCACTTTCTCATGTGTCTGTTGGCCATTTGGATGTCTTCTTTGGAGAAATGTCTGTTCATGTCTTCTGCCCATTTCTTGACTGGGTTATTTGTTTTATGGGTGTTGAGTTTGAGAAGCTCTTTATAGATTTTGGATACTAGCCCTTTATCTGATATGTCATTTGCAAATATCTTCTCCCATTCTGTCAGTTGTCTTTTGGTTTTGTTGACTGTTTCCTTTGCTGTGCAAAAGCTTTTAATCTTGA
>LNAC01000004.1:1941409-2041737 GCA_002007465.1 Ailurus styani | reverse complement strand
TGATGCTGTTTGATTTCTAATGCTAGGTCGTAAAATGCAATATGGTTTCACCTAGCTCTCTAAATGTAAGTAAATGACCAAGACTTCAGATATCGCAGGCCCTAGACTACCAGCTTTCCAGCTGAGATCTAGACATCTTAGGGTACCGGCAGGCCATCCCTGATGTGTGAATTTTTCACCCACAGAAATTGTAAGAGATAATAAATAATTATTGATTATTGTTAGTTCAAGCCACAAAGATTTGGGGTGTTTTTTTTTTAATGCAGTAACAGGTAATGAACACACTGGCTTTTAGCACCATATGTCAAAAACCAGGGCATATCTACCTGTTGACTAATTTATTTTGAAGAATCACTTGGAGAAGTGCACAAGTCTTTATGTTTAGGGAAGTTGACTACAGCTTCCAGTATTTCACTCTTACAGAGATAATATCAAACAATTGGGAACTACTTAAATAAATGATAATGTATCCATACCATATAATGGAATACTCTTCAACCATTCAAAATATGTAGTAAATCTTTATTTGACACAGGAATTCTTCAATTCATATTATTTAGATAAAAAATTAGATTTCAAAATGTTTTACTTATAGAATCCCGTTCTTTTGGAAAAAATTTTCTCTTAATCTTGGTATAGAAAAGTCTTGAAAATATGCATCAAAACTATAATGGTACATATATTTTATAATCAAGTAAAACAAGCTATCTCTATTTTGAAAATTATAAATAAAAACACAAAGCAATTATGACATTATCTCATTTAATACTCACAGATGCTGTGAGATAGGCATCGGCACTTTGTTTTCATTTATTTACTTTCATTTTATTCATTTTCTCAAATTGAAGTATAGTTGATATAAATGCTATATTTCTTTTAGAGGTACAACGTAGTGTTCTGACAATTCTGTACATTACACTGTATTCATCACAATAAGTGTAATTACCATTTGTCACCATAAAACATTATTATGATATTATTGACTATATTTCTGATGCTGTGCCTTTCATCCCTGTCACTTACTTATTTCATAACCAGAATTTTGCACCTCTTAATCTCCTTCACCTATTTTGCTCATTTCCCTTAACCCCCTTTCCACTGGCAACCACCAGTTTGTTCTATTTATGATTCTGTTTCTCTCTTTTGTTTGTTCATTTGTTTCATTTTTTAGATTCCACATACAAATAAAATCACATAATATTTGTCTTTGTCTACCAGATTTATTTCATTTAGTATGATAGCTTCTAGTTTCATTCTATTGTAAATGGCAAGATCTCATTTTTTGTGGTTGAGTAATATTCCATTATATACATTAATGAATACTATATTAATACTATATTATATATAATTGGTGGTACTATTCCACATATAATATATAATTTCTGAGTAATATTCCACATAAATAATTCCATATCATATATAAAGAAGTGATTATATATTATATATAAAGAAGTAATTATATATAATCACTTCTTTATCCATTCATCTATTGATGGACGCTTAAATTGCTTCCATATCTTGGCTACTGTAAATAATGCTGCAATAAACACAGGGGTGCATATACCTTTTTGAATTAGTGTTTTCATTTTCTCCAGATAAATACATAATAGTGGGATTACTAAATTGTATGGTATTTTTATATTTAATTTTTTTTACAAACTTCCACACTGTTTTCCACAGTGGCTGCACCAATTTACATTCCAAGCAACAGTGCAAGAGAGCTCCCTTTTCTCCACATCCTCACCAATGCTAGTTACTTTTTATCTTTTTGATACTAGTCATTCTGGCTGGTGTGAAGTAATATCTCATTGTAGTTTTGATCTGCGTTTCCCTGATGACTGGTGATGTTGAGCATCTTTTCATGTGTCTGCTGGCCATCCGTATGTCTTCTTTGGAAGATATGTCTATTCATGCCCTCTGTTCATTTTTTAATTTGCTTTTTCTGATGTTGAGTTGAATAAGTTTTATACATATTTTGGATATTAACCCCTTATCAGATATAACACTTAGAAATATCTTTCCTACTCAATAAGTTGCCTTTTTGTTTTCTTGGTGATTTCCTTCACTGGACAAAAGCTTTTTCTTTTGGTGTAGTATCAATTGTTTATTTTTGCTTTTGTTCCCTTGCCTAAGGAGACATACCTAGAAAATATGTTGCTAAGGCTGATGTCCAAAGGATTACACCTATGTTGTCTTTTAGGAAGAAACTCCTAAAAAAAGTTTTATTTTAGGAGTTTCATGGTTTGGGGTCTCACCTTTAGTTCTTTAATCCATGTTGACTTATTTTTGTGTGTGATAGAAGAAAATGGTCCAGTTTTATTTTTTTGTATATAGATGTCCAGTTTCTCCAACACCACTTATTGAATAGACTCTCTTTTCCCCAATATATATTCTTGCTTCCTTTGTCATAGATTAAGGGCTCTCTATCATGTTCCATTGATCTATGTGTCTATTTTGGCACCAGTACCATACTGTTTTGATTATGATAGCTTTGCAATATATATTGAAATCTGGGATTGTGATACATCCAGCTTTGTTCTTCTTTTTTAAGATTATTTTGGCTATTCAGAGTCTTTTGTGGTTCCATACAAATTTTAGTATTATTTGTTCTAATTCTATGAAAAATGCTGTTGGTGTTTTGATAGGGACTGCAATGAACCTGTAGATTGCTTTGGGTGGTATGGTCACTTAACAATATTAATTTTTTCAATCCATAAGCATGGTATAACTTTCCATTTGTGTCACCTTTAATTTCTATCATCAACATGTTATAGTTTTCAGAGTACAAGTCTTTCACCTCCATGGTTAAATTTGTTCCTAGGTATTTTATTCTTTTTGGTGCAATTGTAAGTGGGATTGCTTTCTTAATTTCTCTTTCTGCTACTTTGTTATTAGTATATATAAATGCAACTGATTTCTGTATATTAGTTTTGTATCCTGTCACTTTACTCAATTCATTTATTAGTTTTAACAGTTTTTTGGTGGAATCATTAGTGTTTTCTATATATAGTATCATGTCATCTGCACATAATGAAAGTTTTACTTTTTCTTTACCAATATGAACATCTTTTATTTCTTTTTCTTGTCTGCTTGCTATGGCTAGGACTCCTAGTTCTATGTTGAATAAAAGTGACAAGAGTGAACATCCCTGTTTTGTTCCTGATCTTAGAGAAAAAAATTTTAGTCTTTCACCTTTGAGTATCATGTCAGCTGTGGATTTCTCATATATGGCCTTCATTATGCTGAGATATGTTCCCACTAAATCCCTTTGTTGAGGGTTTTTATCATGAATGGATGTTGAATTTTGGTTAGATACTTTTCCTGCATCTATTGAGATGATCATATGGTTTTATCTTTCATTTCGTCAATTTGGTACATCACAGGGATTGATTTGTGTACATTTTTGTACATCACAGGGATTTGAGCCACTGTTGCATCTATTGAATAAATTCCACTTGATTGTGATGAATTATCCCTTTGATGTATTGTTGAGTTCAGTTTGTTAATATTTCGTTAAGGATTTTTGCATCTATGTTCATTAGGGATACTGGGCTACATAGTTTTGTTTGTTTTCTGTAGTCTCTTTTTCTGGTTTTGGTATCAAGGTAATGCTGGCCTTCCAGAATGAATTTGGAAACTTTTCTTCTCCTCTACTGTTTGGAATATTTTGAGGAGAACAAGTATTAACTTTTCTTTAAATGTTTTGTAGTATTCACCTGCATCTCTTTCTGATCCTGGACTTTTGCTTTTTGGCAGTGTTTGATTACCAATTCAGTTTTGTTACCAGTAATCAGTGTGTTATTACTTTCTATTTCTTCCTGATTCAGTTTGGGAGATTTTATGTTTCTAGGAATTTATCCATTTCTTCTACATTGTCCAGTTTGTTGGCATATATTTTTTAATAGTACTCTCTTATAATCCTTTGTATTTCTGTGGTGGCATTATTACTTTTCTTTCATTTCTGATTTAATTTATTTGAGTTACTTTTTTTCTCAATGGGTCTGGCTAAAACTTTTTCAATTTCATTTATCTTTTCAAAGAACCAGCTCTTGGTTTCATCTTTCCTACTGTTTTTTCAGTCTCTGTTTCATTTATTTCCTCTGTGATCTTTATTATTTCTGTCTTTCTACTAAATTTGGGCTTTGTTTATTCTTCTTTTTCTAGTTTCTCCAAGTGTAGAGTTAGGTAATTATTTGAGATTTTTCTCGGTTTTTTGAGGTAGGCCTGTATCATGATAAACTTCCTTCTTAGAATGGCTTTCACTGAGTCCCAAAGATTTTGGACCATTGGGTTATCATTTTCATTTGTCTATAGGTATTTTTTTATTTCTTCTTTGACTTATTCATTGACTCAATCATTGTTTAGTAACATGTTGTTTAGCCTCCACATGATTGTGGGGTTTTTTAAATTGATTTTTAATTTCATACCATTGCAATCAGAAAAGATGTTTGATATGATTTCAATCTTTTTAAATTTATGGAGATTTGTTTTGTGGTCAAACATGTGATCTACCCTGGAGAATGTTCCATGTGGACTTGAAAATAATGTGTATTCTGCTATTTTGGGATGTAATGTTCTGTATATATCTTATGTCCATCTGTTCTAATGTGTCATTCACAGCCACTGTTTCCTTATTGATTTTCTGTATGGATGATCTATCACTGATATAATGGGGATGTTAAAGTCTCCTACTACTAGTGTGTTATTATCAATCTCTCCCCTTATGACTGTTAATATTTGCTTTATATACTTAGATGCCCTATGTTGGATGCATAGATATTTATAATTGTTATATTCTCTGTTAATTCCTTTATCATTATATGATGCCCTTCCTTGTCTCTTGTTACAGTCTTTGTTTTAAATCGTGCTTTTATTTTTAAAGAGATGAGCTTCACATGTCATATTTTGAAAAATTGCAAAATGCTGCCTGGTCCTTGCACTCTTCCACCATCTCCTTACCTATTCATTGTCAAACAAGCAAATTCCATTTATGTTCTTAAAGAATGTCTAGGGAGATGGAATAATAATGTATTTTAAGAATGTGCATAGATACTACCCTGAAAATAAATGTCATTATATTATTACACATCAGAAAGACTCTGGATAACATTATTATGCCTATTTTTATAAATGAAGAAAAGGTTTAAGAAACTCTAACTTGCCTGTTCATTATCAGTCAGAAATTATTAGAAAACAAACTTTGGAGATATGCCAACTCCAAAATCTATAATCTTTGCACTCTATGTGGAGGCACCACAAAGTGTTTCAGATTTCTGTTGTGCCATACTGGGTATTATGCAAAGAGAATTATACCGTAATATTGTCATAGACATTATGGTCTATGTAAATTAATATTCGTTTACCTCATTTAAACAGACCTATGAAGGCAAAAAATGATAATGAATATTACACACTGGATTTTACAAATAGATCATTATAGAGTTGATACAATAAAAAAGAAGTTAAGGTTAGTGTTCACTTTAAATCTGTTTCAATTATGTATGAAGTGAATTTATCTATTAGAAGACTCTATCTATGTTGTTTGTTGAATATATTCTACTTACTTTCTACTGTCTAAAACAGCAAACACGAGGGGATTATTTCAAATCTTAATAATATAGGGCTGGTCCAAGGTGTAACTGTGAATTCAGTAAAATTTATTTTCAGCATTCATTCATATTTCTTTTATCCTTCAGATTTCATTACCTAAACATATGTACATGTGTCTATTTTCCCCACAGGAAGGCTGATTTTTGCCATAAATTACTATTAGTTAAAGTACATTACCTATCAATTCTATATCATATGTCAAGAAGTAATTAAAATTTTTGACAACTACAGTTTTAAATTAGTTATCCTGTCTTATAGTGCTTGATTTCCCCATGTTGCTTTAGGATGTTACATGGAAATAAGCCATTGAGACTTTTCATAAATACCTCTGTAACATTCTGCAAAATATTTTTAAGTTATGTAGAGGTGTTACATTGATTAGTAAAATGTCAAAGAAATTATCAGCTAGTGATCACATTCTATATAAAGGAGAAAACTGAAGCTCAGAGAATATCGTTACCCCAGGATCAAAAACCAAAAAGTAATAGAGTCAGAAATAGAAATCCCATTTCCTAAATCTTAGTCTACTTCATCTCCCCATGGCTCTGTTTCCACTCTATGGCAACCTTACATCTTCCTAGTTGGATCAAAGAAAACAAGTGACTACTTCCAGTCCTCCAGGATAGGATGTCTGCTGTCTATGGGATATTCAGAACACAGTGGTTGCTGGATTCTAATTAACAAGACAGTTCTAAATGTGTACTAAGGATGTGCCTCATGCTATAGGTTGTATCCAAAGCCATTGTTTAATTGAGTGGTTATGGCAATCTTCCTAAATCATTGCAAATTATTAAGCAGCATGTGGTACAATTGGGACCAGGAAGGCTCAGGTGTAATAAATGATTGTCCTTTAGAGAGTCATTTCTTCATAATAGGGAAGTAATTCATTAGGGAAATAAAAGAAACTTCAACTGTAGCAATTAAGCATATTGAAAAATATTTTATACAGAAAATCCTTTGCTTTTGTCTGAGCTAAAGAAGAAACCAAAGACCCATTTCTGAAAAAGTTATCAAAACACGCAAATTCACTTAAAATAGAATTGCTCTTTGGCTCATTATTTACATTGTGGCATAAAAACAGCCATTATTTTCCAAGAAGAACATTAAACTTCCATTTGAAGTGTTTTTACTTAATTCATACTTTCATCTTTAAGTAAAATACAAAAAACAAACAAGCAAACCTAAAAAACTCAGAGGAAAACTTAGAAAGTATGATATTATTGGTGTTCAGAGATATGTGATCTAAAACAAAAAATTGAAAATCCAGGTAATTCAAAAAGCAGAAGAATTTTAAAAATAAATATGGTATCAGGAATAAGTCTATAGTTACTACACCAAAGGTAAGTAGCCAAGGACTAGAATGTCAAGAATTTAAGTCGACCTGGATCTATGGTCACCCTGCAGGCCTCACGGCTTTAGTGAAACTAATGACATCCTCGCTTTTCTTTCTCTTCCTTTTCTTAAAACCTGCATACATGCTGCTTATCATCTTCTAGTTTGCATACACAATTTTTGAACCACGTTTTTCCTTTTTGACTATATATTGATTTGTTTTTTAATATTTTTTCTGGACAATAACTACAGATGGATATACCAACAATTCAAGTTGCATTTTTTTGGTTATTCTATTATTTCAGCACTTTCAGCAGTAGTGAATAAATTTTATTCAAAAGCCTTTTTATTAACATGCATTGCGTAAGAAATGATTTGAGGATATAGTATAATTTAAGGGAATCCCAAAATGGGTAATAATTTAAATCTCCAAAAGAAGAAGAAAGACCAAAAGTTTACATAGTACATGCTCACATTTTTTTTTTAAGTTTAACATCTAACATCTGGGCATTATGATCAGACATGTAATTAAGGCAAAATGAATGTCAAGAATATCACATGGATTCCATTAATCAGATTTGCTATTACATCATTTGAATTGGAGTTCTTTATTTCCCCTCTTCATAAATATCTCTTCAAGGACCTGCCTGTGGGTGAAAACAGGACATAGAATTCACAGTCCTTTGAAGAAATAGATATAGAAAGGGGCATATGCTTGTGAGGCTCTCTACTGCATACTTAATGCTTTGGACCAGGAGAAAGTAGGTTGTTTTGAAATAGACAAGTCTCACACTTTTCTTTAAAAATGGACTTATTTTCTAAAAAATGTTTTGGGGTTAAAAAAAAAATAATTACTGCATGAGTCCTGAAAGGATTTCTGTAAACTGGACAACTTAGTTTAGTACTGTGAAGTGTAAAAGAAACAACAATCTTATATAAATACACAAAAAGTATATGTCTAATATTTATTAAACTCACTAATGACTGAGCCAGCAGGATGATAAAATTGATTCAAAGAGTATTTGATGACCTGGATATTTATAGGGAATGGAGAAGGAAAGTTAGAATAAGATTGCTAAGTTAAATACAAAAAAACATAATAGTCTACAGTCAATACAATCATATTTTCTACTAGGAAGAATTCATTTGGGTATCTCTCTCTCTCTCTCTCTCTCTGTCTCTTTATATATATTATATATATAATATATATTTTTATATATTTATATAAATTAATATTAAACTTCACAAAGCCTGGGCCCTAATCAGTAGTTAATAGTTGAATAAACAAAGCATCAATCCCCTAGATAATTAATCTTTGAGTGGTCCTGTGGACGATACTTCAATATAACATTGAAAGAACATACAATCCTACTTTGTCTAATTCCTAAGTTTTGAATGAGTTTTCCTAACACCATTAAGATTTAGAATGATGATATTATATGTCTGGCAGAGTCTATAAAGACCATGTTTATCAAAGGAAACAGTCCTACAATTCATTAGTTGAGTTATGCATAGGAACAAATGAACCACTTGTGTTTTTTTTTTAAGAAAAGAAACCTATAAAATCGTTCTAAGGCAAATGAAGTGAAAACAGCCTACATTTCAGTAGGAAACATTTCATACAAGGAATCCTCAACCTGATTAACAGCTGACTTCTCATTAGGAACCATGAAGGCCAGAAAGCTGAGGAATGAACATTCAAAATGCTAGGAAAAAAAGAATGACAGCTAAGAATCTTATAAGCTGGAAAAGTATCCTTCCTAATGAGACCTCATTACCATACTTTCTTCTACTTCTTTAGACATGGTTTCTTTTAGTTCTTTGAACATATTTAGATAGGTGACTTCGAGTCTTTGTCTCATCAGTCCAATATCTGAGCTTTCTAAGGTACATTTGTTATTGGTGGCCTTTTTTCATGTTATGGGCCAAATTTCTTATTTCTCTCTGTGTGTCATAAATTTATGTTGAAATTTGGCATTATAAATAATATAATGTAGGAACTACGGAAATTAGAATCTCTACCTCCCCAGGGCTTGTTGCTATTGCTGTTTGCTGCTATTTGGTGATCTTTCCGACCTAATTCCATAAAGTCTGTCTTCTTTGTCTTTTTTGGCAACTGATATCTCTGATCATTTAGGTTAGCAGTCAGCTAATAATTAGGAAGAGAGTTCCGCTACTGCCTAGAACCAATGAATCTCTTCATTTTTGACAAAGGGCTCCATGGGCATGTTGTGGTATGCCTTCGTCATTGAGCCAAGCCATTGGGAACACTGCTTCAGCCATTACTTTCAGCTTATGCAGAACCTCAGGGGCAGCCAAGAGTGAGAACTTAGTGCCTTTTTGGGTTGTTCCTGAAAACTGTACACAACCCTGGGCATATGCACAACTTTCTAGATCACCAGGGATATGTTACAGCTTGCCAAAACCCCTATGAACGTATTTCCCAATTTTTCCTTCTAAGTTTACTGGTTAGTCTATTGTTTGCTTCAACTGTTATCCAAGACCCAGGCAACCACAATGGTAACAATTTCCTGAATTGTTTTCTTACAAGTGACCCAGAGAAAAGACTTTTCACAGTGATGAAGCTCTGAGTCAGGTGAGATAAAGATAACCCTGCAAGCGGGGTCTTCAAGAGAACCACTAAATAGGTCAACCAATGATAGTTCTCTGGGAATGGGACTTTGAAGGAGCTTCAACTGTGTTCCATTCCTTCCAGTGGCTGTCAGACTGCTGGTTGTCACCGTGATTATGGGCTGTGAATTTTCAAGGCTAACACTCATCTGGGGAGTGAAGATAAGAATAGTACAAGTTAAAATACCACAAAACTCGCTGCTCTTACCATGATTCCGACCTTTTTCTTGAATGAACTCTTTGTGAGGTGCTGAAATCCTTTAGTTAATTTCCAAAGTTATGCAAAAATTGATTCTGATAATTTTTTCCCCAATTTTCTCATTGCTTATGGAGGAGAAAATTTTCAGAAGTTCTTACTCTGCCACCTTGCTGATGTCACCTGAGAGAGCTTTTGAAGAGCAAAAAGAGGTAAGGGATAATGAAAGGTATGAGAAGAGAAAAATGGAAGGAAGATAAAACTGGAAAATTCCAAGCAGCTGGTAGTGGCACGAATGTCACTTCTCTGTACAAAAAGTTATAATTGCTTCTTAATCCCAGTCCTACTAGGAGGATTTCAAGACCTGAATATTCTCACCCTATGTTAAGCTTGCAACTCTACTGTGTGCTGAGTGTAGCCACCCTTCCAGTTAGGTGAGCCTCTGTCTCCACCTCCCTGCTCCCACCTGGCATCCACACCCATGCTGCAGGTTACTGCTTTAGTGTAAGGCACTAGCTAGAGACTATGTGCTGGTTTGTCACTGCTCTCCAGTGGAAGAAAATATGGGCCTAAGGGATTGTCTATGACAGTGCCAGAGCAGAGACAGATTATTGTCCCAGCCACATTTGGGTTGTTGATTTCTAGCTGACAGACATTTTTCTTTCTATAGGGACAAAATAAAAGGTTTTTTTCCCCCCATTTTGTTCAGACAATGAGAGTGATCATTGGATTCAAAGTCAGAACAGACAAGTAGAGCAAGGCTAATCTAATCCTGATGCCCCACTGATGAGCGAAGCCAGTGACAAGACAAAGTTGTGACCAACGCTGTGATAGCATTATGGAAGATTTTAGACCCCATCCACAGGAATAAAAAGTGAATGAGGAAGTGCATATTTAAGAATTGAAAGAAAGGATAGGTTTGAAGGGAAAAGAGCAAAGTTAAACGCAGTTCAGTTAGTTTCTGGGTCATTGAATTTGAGGTTGGTGCCAAGTGCGTAAGAAAAACTTCTTAGTTGTCTGGTTCATACAGTAATTAGTTCTAGTTTTGTTCAAGTTGATAGTTTTACAAAACAGGCTCTATTAATTCATGTTATGTGGGCTAATTTGGTTGTTTCTAAGTCTTTAGTTAAAAAAGAAATTATCCACTTTATAAGAAAGCAGAAATGCCAAAACTTGAACATCTTCAACTGACCATTTGCTGCAATTTTACTACCCAATCAATAAATTCCCATTGCACTGGGTTTGCTTAAGAACCATCAATCTAAATTCTATCATATTGATCCTCAATCTTAATCATTTAGACATTGTAAGGAAACTACACTTAAGTGGTCCTTATAAAGGGATTTTTCCTACTTTTGAAAGTTGGGTAAATATTCAACTGATATCTAACAGGGAGTCTGATTTTATTGCAGAAATAAAACATTTATATGTAAACGTTTTTAATCCATGCTAGAAAATGCTAATCATTCAGTACAGCAACTCAAGATCATATAAATAATGCTTTCTTTGAAAAATACTAAAAAATATCAAACTCTCCAAATGGATGGAAATGAATTTCTGCTTTTAAACTTTCTTGGAAAAAAACACTTTTAAGGAAGTATAAAAATTGATCAATAAGCAGAGTTCATTAAGAAGCTTCTAAAAATGATAGTATAAAGATTTATCAGAAGAAGTTTTTGTGTTGTGTTTCTGACATGATAGGTCTTTCACATACTAAGCAAATATTCATAATGTATTTTTTTGTCTTTTCTCATGAAAAACAGAAAATTGTTGGAAGCAATACATTAATTGTATTTTTTCTTGGGTCTGATTAATCTTGCATACTCAAAAAGGGAAACAGTGGGCGCCTGGGTGGCTCAGTGGGTTAAAGCCGCTGCCTTCGGCTCAGGTCATGATCCCAGGGTCCTGGGATCGAGGCCCACATCGGGCTCTCTGCTCAGCAGGGAGCCTGCTTCCTCCTCTCTCCTCTCTCTCTGCCTGCCTCTCTGCCTAGTTTTAATCTCTCTCTCTCTGTGTCAAATGAATAAATAAAATCTTTAAAAAAAAAAAGGGAAACAGTTGGTATTACTCTTTGTGCTAAATTGATAATAACTTTAAATTAATTACTGGTGTTGTTTGAACATGGATTTTAATCTCTTGATTGAAAAAGACATTAAAACAGATCTTTAGCCATCTAATGACAGGAAACCAATTATCCAAGTGGATCAAAGCATTGTAGATACTTAGGAAATATTCCTAACACAATCAACTAGGAAAGTTATTTTTTAAGAAATATCTTGGAGTTGTCTTTTTTTCAATTACCATCAATAATATAAGCCATTTCTAAATGCAAATCTGGCCACTTTTCATAAATTTGTTGCAGTTCAAAATTTATCCAGAATAGAAATAGTTAGCGTCTCTCCTGACTCTTGAAAAATGTCACAAACAGCTGGAAACTAGGTGGAAATGCAACACTACCAATTAAAGTAACGAAGCAAGAGTTTTAAAACAAATTGTTTTGTATAGAAAACATTATTTTTCCACATAATTAATAGCCCTAATGTTATCTGCTACATATTCAAAGTGAGCAGAAAGACAAATGTTTCCTCAGAGAACACCCAGCCCAAATATCAGTAGATTATTTGACTACGTGACATCCCCAGAGGCAGTTCTGAGCTGAGTGCACAACTGCCTGTGGAGCTCACCAAAAGGCCAGATGTTGCTACTAGAATGTTCCAAGGCTTGGCATCTGGGCCTTGGCAAGCCCCAGAGATAGCCTTGGGTCTTGTGCCTATTGCTAAAATAGAAAATGAAAGAAAGTTCCACAATAGAGAGTCTAAATGATTTTGAAGAAATATATAGGAATGAAAAGTAATTCAAGGTAACACTAGCTTTCAGTAAATTATTGGTTTGTCTATACCATGTAAATACACAGGGAGAATGTCAAAATAGTTTCAAGTCTGGGAAAATCATTTTCATCGATTTTCACTGTGTTTTACAATAATTGAATCAATCACTTAAATTAGTTTCCGGAAACTGAGAATGCACATTTTTCATTATTGAATAGTAATAACAGAAGGAAGATGGCCATAATCTTAGTCTCAGACTTCAGGTAGTTTTAGAGTATTTTGAACTATTTTTCATCCCATTTTTTTTAATGTTACGTTAGTTACCATATAGTACATCATTAGTTTTTGATGTAGTGTTCCAGTTCTATTTAACTTAAGGTTTGAAATGTAGAAGTCAAAATATGGCTGTTGGTACATAAAAATGAATTGTTTTATGGATCTCATTTTATCATGGTATGGGGGGGCTACAAATCATAGATTTATAGGTAGATTCTGAGAAATAGCATGATAGTAATGAGAATTTGAAAATTCACACCTTTAACTTAGTAATTCCTCAACTCTTAGGAATGTGTCCTAAGAAATTAATTAGATATAGGCAAAAATTTATTTGTATGTTCATTGTGAAGGTAAATAGCTAAATACCAATACAAATATCCAGTAATAGGGGAGGTTACACATAATAGATTATTCTGTACCATTAAAATCATTTTAAAGACTGTTTATCGGCATAGAAAATGCTCATGATATGTTAAGAGCAGGAGATAAAACTATAAAACAATAGAACCCAATTGGAAAAAAATCAGGTGTAAACTGATTGAAGACTAGAAAAAATATATAAAAGTATTAGCATTGTATGTTTGGATAGTGGGTTATGGATACTTTTTTATTTTCCTCTTCATTAATTAACATTGCTTACGTATCTTATAAAGATCATACAATAAACACTTAAAATATTATGCAAAAAATTAAAACAATGTGTTTCATTATTACATTAGCATAATATGTATAGTTTGAAATGGCTGCAAATCAACTACAACTTCTTTAGACCTGAAACACTGAAAATTCTTTAGCTGCTTTAGCTTCCACCCAAGTGTTGGGATTTCTGCTTTGTCTTTCCTGAGGATACAGTTAACAAATCCAAAGAGGAAACCTGATATTATTATTCTGATAGAAAGCTATACGTGAAAAGGAATAGAAAAATCCATTTTTAAACCAAAACAACATTTCTGAAACACAATGAACAGTGCTGCATTAAGAAACAATTTCAAAAAAGGAAACAATTTCAGGATGATGTGTCCTTTTGTTATAAATTTGGTTTACTTCCATTTATTCCAAACATTAAATCACTTACAGTGTCCTCTCCAAGATACATACCCTGATCCGTTTCTCCTACACTTAACACTGAATATTACTTGTAATATTCTTAACGGGCTTTTTTCTTTTTCAGTTAGAGATTTCCAGTATTGTTTATTTCCTATTACTAACTCACTTATGTCTAATGCCTCTAAAGAATATGTATTATTATATCAATGTATTAAATTATATATATTTCCAAACATACCTGGAATTTCAATACTGTAAGTATTTAATACCAATATCTATGTTTTCATACAAATCTCACGTTTAATCACAAACATAAAACTCTTCTGCTTCTAATACCCTCCTGGCAGCCGGCTTAGAATTTTACTTACTTGGGATTTAATTTTCACTGAACAGATTTTTTTTTAATTCCAAACAAAATCAATGTAATCTACGTTAGATGCTCACTTAGCAATATTTCTGAGAGGTGGGGCCGACTTTCAACAGCGGCGTCAAGAGAACAATACGTTAAATCAGATTCCCTCTCTTTCTGAGGATGGCGGTGTGAGCCCAGCTGGCCCCCAGTCCTCAGCCCAGCCCTCGGCAGAAGCAGTGAATTCAACCATAGCTACAGCAGAGTCTGATCATTCTCCTGATGAAATTACACTGATCTAATTTGCACGCTGTGAAGACATTTGGCACTGGCTGGATGTGAGCCTTGACATCTTCATTGGAACTAAAAGTACACTAAGAACTGACATTACATTTCACATTCTCTTCTGCCAGGTTGTGGCATTTCGTCCTCTTTAAAGGCATTATTTCAAGAACATTTAATTTGGCTTTGATACGCCTGCCATTTTGCTAGGTAGAACACACTGCGCCAGAAAAGCTCAGCTGTAATAAAGTTTGGCACCAACAGCCCACCATATACCTGCACCATCCTGTGCAATTTAATTGGCATTCAGTGGGTTGATAAATGGATTGGCTTAATGAGACAATATACTTGACATATGCAGGATTCTCCTGAGGACTAGGATTCACTTTTTCACTTCACACATCAACATGTTACAGATACCAACACAGTCCCCCCCAACAGCGGTGCCGTAGCCAGTGGATGCCGTCCTCCAGGCTGACCAACAGCACCGGTATCCTCCGACCAGCTCACGCCTTTCTCCCTCAGCACCAAGCAACGTATGGCTTTTCAGTCGTTGTAGTTTGTATTTTCCCAGACACAAGGAAGAAAATCGCCCCCATGCTTTATTTACATAAATCTCTATTTTCCTACGAGACCAAGCAGCCTTGTGGCCTAAACAGATTAGTTTTACCTGCTGTAAACCCCAGACATTACTATAAAATACAAGTAATAATGAATTCTAGGTATAACGACTGGCATGCAATTATGTATAGGAGTGAGAAGGTGCCATACTAACTTCAGAAATGCTGGTTTCAGGAATGAATTAATTAAAACAACAAAGACACGCCATTTTTCACTCCACAGATTAGCAAAAATTAAAAAGAACCATAACGCCGAGTGTTGGCAGGGGAGCGAGGAGACAAGTGTGCCATGCTCTGCTGGTGGGACTCTAAATTAATACAACTTTTCTGGAAGGCAAATGGCAAAATGTATCAAAAGCCTTAAAAATGGGCATAGCCTTTTACTAGGCACTTTTGCTTCTGAAAATAGATCCCAAAGAAATAAAGATACACTTAAGATGAATGTTCAACAGTGATCATGACCTCAATTATAATAGGAAAAATTTTAAAACATCTAGATGCCCTTTAAAAAGGAGATTACCTAAATAAAATATGGAATACTTATATTCTACAACACTATACATCCATTAAAATAGTATAATAGAAATATTGGTCTTGAAAAAAAGTTCTTGATGTCTTTTATGCCAAAAATGTATTACAAAGCACTAGTTTATTATTAGTCAACATTTTTGTGAACAATTTACATATAAACATATCTCTAAATTCATACACAAAAAAGTCAAGTATCGAAATAGTAATAACACTTGCTTCTGGAGGTGGAATTAATCAGAGGTTTGTTTTTCTTGATGTTTATTTTTAAATAAATAATTTATTTAAATGATTTAATTAAGATGGTGCTTTAAACTTCTCAATGAATTTCTTTCTGACAACTATGTGATATTTGGAAACATTTTTACTGTTTCATAAGTCAGATCATGTCTACCTAATTCAATTCTGCTTATAGTTTCAGGTCATTCAATATTCTGTTGAATAGCTGTCCAGGTAGATAGATAATCCATCTTAGACAGATGAAGTTTCTACTTCCAGCTTCCTGGGATGTCTCATTTCGCTAGGAACAGCTTAGTAGTAGAAAGCCGCAGATTTTTAGAACGCAGTTGACATTCAAAAGACTCCTGGAGTTTACAACTTCAGCTACAATCCTTACTAAAGGGAAACTGTTTGGATGATTTTTTTTGTTTTTTAAGATGCTGATGATTTTTTATTTCATTTTTTAAAAGATTTTTTTTTATTCATGTGAGAGAGAGAGAACGAGACAGCATGAGCAAGGGGAGGGGCAGAGGGAGAGAGAGAAGCAGACTCCCCGCTGAGCAGGAACACCAGTATGGGGCTCGATCCCAGGACCCTATGATCATGACCTGAGCCAAAGGCAGGCGCTTAACGACTGAGCCGTGCAGGCGCCCCTGCTGATGATTTTTGAAAAAGATAGAAAATAAGAATCCAGACATGAAAAGGTTATTTATTTAGATTTGCTGAGGTCCCATGGGAACTACATTGTGCCTGGCACTAGGCAAACTGGGGTACCTGCCTTCAAGTCTGCCCAGGCAAATAGAAAAGGGAAGATAATTGGGATGGGATGAAAGTGCTTTAAGGGGGAGATCAGCTTAGGGGAGCCAAAGTGCTCCATAATGACCAGTTGGAGGGCTTGGTTAGCGGGTCAACCCGGGCAGGGTGAGGCGCCACGTGAACTGCATCCAGGGCAGCTGCACGGCTGGCAGCCTCGCTGGCCTCTGCACCGGCGCACTACCTGGCCCTGGCTTGCTTCCTGCTCCGAGGTGGGGAGGATTCCCACGAGCCGCTGCTCCTCATTTCAACTGGGCGCCAGTTTGGTGCTCTCCATTCTGCTCCAAAGGAAGTTCCAACATGCAAATAAGCCCAAGGAAATGAAAAAATGAAACGGTGTGTGACAGTTTCTAATTACTGCATAAAAACAACATATGGAAACTTCATTGTCCATTTCATCGCCCAACGTGTACCATCAAGTCAGACATCTCTTACTCAAATCACTCTCTTGAGCATTCGGACCTAGTTTACTTCAGTAAGAAGATTTTTTGCTTTTTTAAAAATTTCTGATGGGGATAATAGTATTTTTTTTTTCATTTTAAACATCTCGATTATTGGGAGGTTTTTAGAACCTTGCCTGTTTTCTATATCAGTTTTCTTATTGTATTCTAGTTAAGTTCATTCTATTCCCTAGGGCTACTCACAACCTGGATGGATGTTGTCCCTTCTTCGAAAGTTTAAATTAACTATCCCTAAGTACCTTTTATAAATGCGTGAATGGGTCCCTAATCACTTGTTAGAGGAGGCAGGAGGACAGATTCGGCACTGGTAGTCTGCTTTGGTGTTCTAAAGACATGTGAATGCGAGGTCAGAAAAGAAAAAATCAGGGAGACGCTATTTGGTGACTTAAAAAATGACAATAAGGCAAAAAAAAAAAATTAGTGAAAACAACCTGAGGTAGAAAGACTGAGAGTCAAGAGTTGTGGAGTCTGTACCCTGCTTTGTTACAACTATACCTGTGCGGTCCAAAGCAAGTTATTTATTTCCTGATCTGCCTTAAAATAGGATTTAGTCTACAGGGTTTCTCAGATTTGTTTCCTCTTTTCTGCATTCTCAGACTATACAGAATGATTTAAGTACTATTCGTTTTCTGTATGGGATAAGACACTGCTCACCAAAGGTTGTCTGCACTTAAATGCTAACCTTGGAGTAAAGTTTAAAAGTTGAGGCAAGACCAAAGATGTAAGGCATATATCAAGTGCCCATTTGCTAAAAGCAAAACCTTCCAGTTTCTCCTCTCATCCCCCCTGGCCACAGAAGCAGAGTCGGTTAATGAATCAGAAAAAAAGCTGGTTACCAGATGTCCTGGCTTATTAACACGCACATCGCATTCTGTAATGGCATTCAAGAGCAAGCTGTGTGGAACCGAGAGATGGCAAAGGAAAAGTTCTCCTCTCAGATGAGCTTCAAAATGTGGGTGTCTTTTGATAAATTTCAGGAACGGTTGCTGCACAAGTTCATTTCAGCCATTGTCAGGCATTCTATCTAGCAGGAGCTTGCCTGGATTATGAGAGCTCTTCTTCAAGGTCACAGGATAGAATGCCTCTCTCAGACCTTCCTCCTTCCTCTAATCTCTGCAGAATTGCTGACATGATCTCTTATATGTCGAAAGGAAGACATTGATAATAAACTTAGGAGCAATGCAAAGGAAAAGCCAATTCTGTTTGATTGGTTTTCACCACAGCTGATTTTAAAGCCACCCATTGTTCAGCTCTGCAGTCTAATTTTATGTTAATATCCTGAAAGTTGTCAAATCTTGGCAAAACCTATGCATAAATTACACAGAAAGTAGCTCACAGGAGGGGGAAAAGTAATGACTGTCATGGTTAGCCAAACCCATTAATAGTCTGACAAGCAATAACCCAGGAGCTCTGGTCAACTGCTGCAGACATCTGTGAAACTTTTGCAATTAATATCATTTTTTCCTTTGTTTTGTTGTTGTTGGAAGAGGTATCAGCTGTGAAATAGCATGCAACTGACTGATCATTATCAGCTCTGCCGGTAAGAGTTGGGTTTATCATCCTTCTTGGTTGACCATTGCCCCACTTTTCTCAAAAAGCCACTTTTTTTTTTTAATAATGCAGTGTTTTTCAGCACAAAGATTGATGGTCTCTAGAAAACAGTTGCCAATGGTGTGTGGATACTCAGACAATAAAAAAATCAGATGCTTCAATCTCTAATTCATTACTGACTGTTTTCCCCTGTGAGGTTGGAAAGGAAGAAAGATGGAGAGGTTTAACATCTGTCTTCAGAGCTGTACCCTAAGTCCTAGGCTTGCTGGTAGATCATCTTACTATGTCTTCTCCTACCTCTTCCCACGTCATTCCACCAGACCTTTCCTGTGGATAAGGGCTTCAGAGTAAAATAAATGTATCCACGTGACTGATGGTTAAAATATTTTGAATATCACTCTGTATGTATGTGTGTGTGCATATATAAACATACACACACAAACATAATCTATTGTTCATTTACCCAGAGAATACGACTCGTAGAATTAGTTGAGTGTCCAGGTATGCCTGTAAAGTCTTCTCTGTCTTTCCCCAGAGCTGTTATTGTTGATGCATCTGGCATAGTACCTGGCATTGAGTGGACGCTCAAAAATATTTGTTGAATGAATGGGTAGATGGATGGATGGATGTTAGCTGGGCATTTTCCCATTTATGACCATTTTGTAGGTTCGTTTATTGATTTTATGCAGAAATTTCTTGCTGCTAAAAAACATTTCCTGTGTGTAGGCTTTCCTCAGAATGCCGATGGAAGACCTGCTCTTATTAAAGCTTATAAACAATCTGAAATGTCTGTCTTACAAAATCATTTGGCACCCAAACTCTTTCTGAGCTCCCACTTTGGGCCAGGACCGGTGCTTGGAGGTGGGTATAAGAAGATGAATAAAACAGTTTTTGCTATCATAGAGCTCACAGAATGTTCAGAGGCAGCCATATAGAAAGGTGATTCCAAACAGAACATGGCACATGCCGTAACATAGGTTTCTGCAATATAGGTTTCAACAGACTTCAAGGAGCAACACATTCTGCCTGGTGCTGCAGGGAAAGATATCATGGTAAAGAGACATTTGGACTGAATCTCATTTTAAAAAATAAATAAAAAACACTGGCAGAGAGAGTGAGAAAAAGCTTTCGAGGCTCAAGGTCTGCATGTGTCAAGATACAGAGTCATAAAAGGGCATAGAATTTTAGAGAATAGTGAGATAGTCGGTGGTGAGAAGCAGAGGGCATGGGAGGATATGGCAGGAGATGAGGCTGGAAAGGAAGTGAGGTAGGATAAGAAATGGCCTTGGGACCATCCTAGTGACTGCAGTGTATCCTGCTGGCAATGCAAGATGAATGGAAGGAAGCCTTTAAGCAGAGAATCAACTCCGTACGTCTTGCCCATGATGGCCAGTAGTAGTGGGAAGGGGGGTCAGGGGGGAGGAGAAAGGGACTGCAGAATCATGATAGGGAGGCCAGTGAAAAAGTCATTTCAACAGCCTCATAGAGAGATGATAAGAAAGGAGAAGCAACAGATTTTGAAGACATTTCTGCAGTAAACTGTCAAGATTGGGTGATTGATTGCATGTGGGGGTAAAAGAGCTATGATAGAGGATGACTCCTAGCTTTGTGTAAATAACGACAACTTTAATTAAGACAGGGACACAGAAACCAGCTGGCTGGGGTAGATGTAGGAGTGAGGGAACTGCAAGGATATAAGGGAAGACAATATGTAAATTTTCTGGAAAACAGTCTTTGGAAAATAATGAGTAGCCCTACACCGAACCATTTCCAACTACCACTGATTCCAACAAATCAAACAAGAACACAATAAAATCTAACAGATGCTAATCAAAGACAAATGCCATTGGAAAGACTTTTAAGGAATAATCAGGAGGAAAAACAACCAAAATATACAAATAATAATTAGTCCTTTGAACTTACACAAAAAGAGCTCATTAACAGGAAGCTGTTTATAGCCTCTGAGTTCTGAGCTTTCTGAACTGACTACTGAATGATATGCTCAATCTGACCCATTTTTTCTTCCTTCCCTAAATATTATAGTAACATTTACCAAATGAAAATGATATTCATAAAATCTAAACCCCCTAATGGTCACAGTCTTCAGTTTGGCAACACATGTGGATTCCTCTCCAGCCTTGTCAGAACAGGACATATTCTGGACAAATCAAGAAAGAAGAAAGGATTGGAGCAATCACATAAATGAATGCCAGTTGTCTGAAAAACAAGTCTGCTGTCATCTTGGGACACATCATTTTTAGAAACAATGACCCATTTGGCAGCCTCACACATGTTCCCATCTCTGAAGCTTTCCAACATTCCAGGCCTTACTTTATTTAGGTTTGAGATTTTCTTGATTATAAATCTTTGGTGAAGCAAGTGCAGAATCTTAATTCCATTCAGTATTACTCATTCCATTCACACTTTTTTTTCCCCTCATTGTGTTACTGACCCTTGTTTTACTGCTTCAGAGACCTTGTCTGGGCACCTCATATCAAATGGCAGCAGTCTGGAATGTCTAATTATTTCACTGTTGAACTTGTACAGCTGTCCTAGATGGTCTGTTTAGTAGAGCTGGTCCTCCCGCTTTTGAAAACAGCCTTTGTTACATGGCTTCCCTTATTAGAAAAAGTTACATTTTGGTGCAGTCAGCATCTAAAGGGCCCTGAGTTACTATTACTCAAATTATCAAGCTCCACTTTTTTTGTTTTTTATTGACTTTTTAATGATTACACAGAGTTTATAAAGGGTAAGAAGTTAGGTGTCCCAGAACCAGAAAATATTCCACCTGTCTTCCAGATATTTGACAATACCACTCCTCATTAAATTTTGACTTGAAATGGTTCTCTTGGCATACAGTGGGATTTTCCAGAATATGTGAACTCTAAAGTCAAAAGAAATTTCCTGGAGACTCTCTAGCTTATAGACCTAGGTTGAGAGAGATTCTAGGGAGTTAAATATTTCCCTTTTGAAAGGGAGGTCAGACTAAGTTTCAGGGAAAGGAAATAGGGTCACAGAAGTAAGAGTGGTAATTCAGTCAAAGAATAGCCCTTTGTTGGGGAATCACAAGGTGGTGGAGCCTCAGAAGCAAAGAGACCCTGTCTTCAGTGAAGGCCTTTGACTTCTGAACTCACCATCCCTTCTTCCTTTATGGGGGTTTCTTCAATGTCAATTGCTCTTTTGTACATGTTTGCCTTTTAACCTGATTTCCACTGTATGGTGATGATTTTCCCTTCCCCGTCTTGTAGATCTTTAGATACAAAGAGTCAAAATGATTCCTCCAAGTTCTTTGTAGACATAGCTTAATAGGCCGTTTTAATTTTTCATTTTATTGAGATTTTCAGTTTTAGTTCTAATTGTATTGCTGTGAAACGAATGTAATGTTTTCCAAAATTATTATAACCAGAAGTAGCTAAGAATATGAATATTGTTCTTCATCTTACACATCACTGTTACAACATAGCTCCTTTATAAATTCAGAATCCTTTAACAGTTATTAATCTAAGACCATCAGAAATAACAAATTTTAAAAATTGAGTCAACTCTTCCTCCAAAGATAGTTTGCAGATATTTACATAGGCCAAATAAAAATAATAAAATGTCAACAGTCCTTCTTTATAATTAAATGGAAAAAAGGGGTGCCTGGGTGGCTCAGTTGGTTAAGCATCTGCCTTTGGCTCGGGTCATGATCCCGGGGTCCTGGGATTGAGCCCCACGTTGGGTTCCCTGCCGAGCAAGGAGTATGTTTTTCCCTCTCCCTTTGCCCCTTGTGCTTGTTCTCTCTCTCTCTCTCTCTCAGATAAAATCTTTTTAAAAAATGAAAAAAAAAGGAACCACTTTTCCTGTTCCCATCCTTTAGGAAAACACTAGAATTGAATTCTCTGTTTTCAGATTATATGTTTGAATCTAAATGCAGCAACACTTTGGCTATGTTTATCTAGCTAAGAAAAATTAAGCTCAATTTTCAGCATTTATGTATAGTTAGGGGAGAATGATTATGAATGGTATTACGCAACTGCATCTGTTTAACATGTATTCTTAAGTCTATGGATACTTTCAATAAGCTGATGACATAATTGTGTGGGTAAACCCATTCTTTTGAAAAATTATTACATTTCAAATCAAAAATATGTAGCATGTACTACAGTAGATATCCCTTTTTCTCTTTAAGATGAATGGGCTAATTCACAACTTGCTGAGGGTCAACAAGGCCAAATGCTCTGAGCAATACGGAGAGAAAACCCATAATGAAATGGCTAAGGAGTACAAAGGGTCATTGATTTATAAAGTGTATAATCTTCTGGGTCTCTGCTTTATATTATGGACATTCCTCTATAACCCTTTTATTCCTGGATCAAGTAAGTCATCCCAAGTGGCAGCCATGTAGAGGAAGCCTGGGCCCCAGGTTTGAGTCTAGGATCAGCTTTTCAGTAGTTCAAGGTTATGCATCTGCGCTCAGATATAACTTCTCACTTTTCCCACCAAAACTGAGGAAGGAGTAGAGAATCCAATGTGCCTTCTAATATTCACCCTCTCCCTGTTCCTCAGGAACCAATATTTATTTGGGGATAGAAAGCAAGCAACCTAACTAGTTTTCTTCCTCTCTTACCTGTAGGTGTGACCCAATGAGGTGCTAGCCCATGAGGGGAAACAGAATTCTGGGTAGGCTGCTCAAAGGGAATGGATTCAGCAGGGATGTTAAATGTTTTGTTCTCTCTTCCTAATGTTTGCACTGCAGATGTGGGAATGGAGCTCTGGTCGCCATCTGGAATTATGAGGTAAACTTGAGGGTGGAATGGGAGCCAAAAAATTCAAGCACTGTGGATTCTCGATGACTGTGGGGCTGTCCCATCAGCCTGGACCACCTAACTCCAGATTTCTTCTCTATGAGAGTTTTTAAAGTCACTATTTTTATGGTTTTCTAGTATATGCATCCAACTCAAGGTGGTAAGAGGAGGAGAATTATTTCAGTTCTGCTCTTATTGGGAAGGTTTATATGACCTTCGGTCTCACACTATATATATCGTATATTTTCACCTGTTATTCTTTTAGTACTGATCCCCCTTTGATATAAGTGGAAACTCCACAGACTAGAATATGTATGTATTGATTCCTATCTTAACATATTTAATCACAGAGCCCTAGGAGACAGCCAGCTGAGCAAAATGGCTTCTCAGACTTAACACTGCCAGCCTTAAGTGGAGTGTGGAGTGGGGTGGGGCAGGGAAATAGAGGCCAAATGGGCAGAGTGCTCAGTGACAAATAAAGTGTCCTGTCATGGAAGAAAGCCGATCAACAACTAAGCACTCATCTCCCAGAATCCTGTTCGGGTCTGCTTGGGTAAGGCAGTAATACCACATGTTCGTACTGGAAGGCTGAACAAAGATCCCTAAAATATAAAATCTCTCCGAGCTACTGTGTCTTCCAATTGTGAAGTGTAAAAAGCATACTTTCACTATTTTTTTTTTATTCTTTGCCCCAGGGGTACAGGTCTGTGAATCATCAGGCTTACATCTTTCACAGCACTCACCAAAGCACAAACCTTCCCCAATGTCCATAACCCATCCACCCTATCCCTACCCTCCCACCCCCCAGTAACCCTCAGTTTGTTTTGTGAGATTAGGAGTCTCTTATGGTTTGTGGGGAAGGAGACAAACCATACTTTCACTATTTTAAGATAAAAAAATTAACAATACTGTGGAAAACAACAGCTTCTCTTGCATTGTTGTTTTGCTTTTTGTTATTTGCTACTGCTACTTATTGGCATGGAATATGATCAAAATATACATAGAATAATAGAACATTGAAATTGGATACATCTTTTGTATCAGGATATTGTAGGCTGCATACAGGAAAAAAAAAAAAAGGAGGGGGAAAAAATCTGCAAATCTCGGAGACCCCAGCTAGAATTGCTGATGTAAATAATCAGGCACTGCATGTTAGTCAACTTTTTTTTATCAGCTGCATCTAGTAACAGTCAAGTATAAACCTCCTTTGGGCTCATATGCACGTAAAGTCAAACCAGAGAAAATGCTTATGCTCCATGAAGCTCTCAGATATCAACTTAAAAATGCCTGCTGACAGCCTCCTGGGTTAACTCCAAGAGACTAACCATTTCTGGCAACTGGATTTCAAAAGGGAGAAGGGACATGAGAAGGAAGTCCTTCAGAATAGATTATGGCTGATATCCTTGCTGGGGAAGAGGACAGACAGTCACTACCTCGCTGTTTGTGAACTTGTGGAGCAAACAGCATCCGTGATGTCGCAAGTATTTGGGGAATGCTTTATGAGGATTTGGGTAAACATAAATAAAGAAAAAAGAATTTCAAAGCCTGATCAGTTTGTATGGCATCATTAGGTAAATACACATAAGGTGTTTCCTTCTACTCCTACATATACTATTTAATAAAAACTGTATGAGGGGTGCCTGGGTGGCTCAGTTGGTTAAGCAACTGCCTTCATCTCAGGTCATGATCCTGGAGTCCCAGGATCAAGTCCCTCATACGGCTCCCAGCTCCATGGGGAGTCTGCTTCTCCCTCTGACCTTCTCCCCTCTCATGCTCTCGCTCTCTCTCACTATTTCTCTCTCTCAAATAAATAAATAAAATCTTGAAAAAAAAAAAACCAACCGTATGAGGATAGTATTTGTCCTGATAATATTTTTTCTTCATTCAACAATGTTTTCTTTTTTCTCTCTCAACAATTCTCTGTATATTGTGATGAGATATTTTATCTCAAATCTTAGTATCCAAATATTTCAACATATCCAGGTGCCTGATGGAAGTTTTCATCCTGAAATCTCTTGTACCTGAAATCATGCAATTTCGGGGCGCCTGGGTGGCTCAGTGGGTTAAAGCCTCTGCCTTCGGCTCAGGTCATGATCCCAGGGTCCTGGGATCGAGCCCCTCATCAGGCTCTCTGCTCAGCAGGGAGCCTGCCTCCTCCTCTCTCTCTGCCTGCCTCTCTGCCTACTTGTGATCTCTCTCTCTGTCAAATAAAAATAAAAATAAATAAAAATAAAAATAAAATCATGCAATTCCTGCCATGATAAACATAATTGCTATTTTAATGGCCATAGAAAATGCAGTTAAAACATTGCCATAATTTAAAAAAATACTTTTGTCCTTTTTACACTTTTAAATCTGGTGCATTTCAGTGAGAGCTGGAAGTCATTTTTAACTAGCTAGTTGTCCGGAGCAGATACAATGGCCCTGATGGTCAAGGTCTTATGGCTGATACCAGGTATACCTGCTTTTGGCATTAGGATCATTACTATCTTGGCAAGTTACCCTTTCCTACTTTTAAGATGCCACAACACAGGCCTGTTTGTTTAGTCCTTCTGAAGGTAGGGACAAAACTAGGTTAGGGAGATGGTATGAAGGTGGAGGGAGGAGACAGTTGAATTCTCTATGTCTCTGTAATCTTCTAAAAGGGTTATAACCTGGGTGCCCGGGTGGTTCAGCCAGTTAAGCATCCCTTAGTTTTGGCTCAGGGCATGATCTCAGGATTGTGAGACTGAATCCTTCATTGGCTCCTTTGTGGGTGTGGAGCCTGCTTAAGATTCTGTCTCTCCTTCTGCCCCTCCCCCCAGCTCTCTCTAAAATAAATAAATAAAAGGGGAGGGCTTTCAACCTCTGCTTCTAGTTACCAGGGATCAATGCCATTATTAGAAATGACTATTGACAGCAGAGAGCTTTCACCTGGACTCTTCTCCTTTGTTTAAACTTCATTTGTTCCAAGTAGCATTTTCCTTAGACCTCAAGGCCTAATGGAATCTAGTGGAAGAAATAGAAGGGGAAAGGACCTAGCTTTAGCACCCAAGTAGAACTGCGCAAAATGGGGAAAAGATAATTCCCCAAAGGAAAGAATGGGAAGAATGGAGAAGGGGTGCTGGGCCACCAAGAGGCAGTAAATGTCCACCTCCTTCCTTTTAGCTGGAAAAAAAAAAGTGTACTAAAAAAATTGAAGCTGGAGAAAATGGATATCTTTATACAAAACACAAAAAAGAAGAAACTAAAGTAAACTAAATAAAAACAAAACCTTCCTCTGAGTTAAAAGTAGTGCTATTAAATTTTAGTATTGGGATGTTTCTTTTTCTTTCAACTATTCTTTCTACCATGAGATTCTGAAATAAAACTCAGCAAAGAATACCAAGTAGTTCTATTTTTTTTTTTTTTTTTACCAAGTAGTTCTAAAGGTACTACCAGTTTGCCTGACGGGTCGGGCTCCAGTATCACTCACTGTTACTTATTTACTTAAATTTCCAAGCTGTGAGGATATAGTTTTGAAGTCTGAATAAACTTTAGTTAAATGGAGGGTGCATGCGGCTGGGTTTGGAAGACTCTCTAGCTACAGAAAGACCGTGCAGTTGGGCCCTGGAGTAATTTCTAAGAGATCTTTGGCATCAAACTGAAACGTGACTGGAGAGGCTAAAAGCACAAGTAAAGAACAAGTACTTAGGAGAAACATATGATAGAATCATAAAATCCTATGGTCATGACAGAGTTACATTGATTTGAAATGGCAAGTACTTGGCTTACAAACTCATCTGACCTCACCCTATACTCAAAACGTGCCACGGATCATTCAAGATACTCTCTACTGATTAGCTGCAGAGAAAATTGCCCATTGTTCCGTCCCTTCCCACCCCATCTACTCTAACACTGTTCTCATTATCTTTCTAAAATTTCAAACTAGATCTCTGAGACTCCTGACAGTCTTGCTCCGAAAGCACTTATTCTCCAGCCCATATCCTCTGCTTCAAGTCACAGTGACCTTCTTACTATTTTCTTAAACACATCTCCATCATTCACTATTTCATGACTCTATGTATGTAATTTCTTTTTTTCTCAAATACTCTGATCTTATCTACTGGTGAACTTCTTCCCATCCTTCAAAACATTTGTCCCCTTTTTATCTTCCAGAATTTCCTGAATTCCACCAAACTGAGTTTGTTATTCTTATCATCTGCACTCCTATAACACTTTGCATTTCTCTAAGATAACTTTCATTGAGTTTTGGTGTTTATATATTTGTGTCCCTCATTAGGCTTCATGACACTTAAAAGTAGACTTATGTCATCTCCGTCTTCTCCTCGTCCTCTTCTTCCTCTTCCTCCTTTTTCTCCTTCTCCTTCTTCTTCTTAAAGATTTTGTTTATTTAACACAGAGAGAGAGAGCACAAGCAAGGGGAGTGAGAAAGGGAGAAGCAGGCTCCCCAATGAACAGGGAGCCTGATGTGGGATTCTATCCCAGGACCCAGGGATCATGACCCAAGCCAAAGCAGAAGCTTAACTGACTGAGCAACCCAGGTGCCCCATCTTATTCTTCTTTTGATCTGCCCTAACTTGAAGACCATCTGATCATTGTAGGTGCTCAATAAATGATACTGACTGAATAAATAAATATCATCTGACTTTCGTAGTCATTCAGACATAACCCCTGAGAAAGGAAGGGTCTTTGATTTGATGTTACATTTTCCTTCCTATTGAAAAATATGTATTTTAAGATTCATGTGTATAGTATACAATCTACCTTCACTTGAAATATTAAATAGAAGTTTATAGTTTTGCTTGATTCAGCTTGCTTTAGCCTTATTTTTATATTGGTTTTTATAAATGTAAATTAAAGTCTTATGCTATTTAGGGAAGCTTAGATGAATCAAAACCCCTGTGCTTTAAATGGAATATCCATATTTATTTTTTGAATTACATATAATTCTGTTTATTTTAACAACATTTTTCCAGATACAGTTTTGAATCTCATTGAGTAGATGTCCATTTTCAACCCCATCTCATCATATAGTATTCACAGGAGTGTTTTGTTTAAAAATGCACAAAGGTATCTTATTAAATAATGTCACAAACATGAAGTTCATTATTATGCAAATGCCATCCTTGGAACAGATTTGTTAATTGCAACTCATTTGCATAATTAATGAACTCCCAAATGAATTATGCCTTTGCAGATTTGTGCAGCATTGTTTTAAAATAAATTATAAAATACATGTCAAAGGAAGAGTGCTTTCTGGGTTCCCATAGCATTGTTTGAAAATTAATTACCAAATGCTTGTCAAATTAAAATGAGTTTGTAGTTTTTACAATGTTATTTTAAAATTAATCACAAAATAAAATGTCACTGCATTAAAGTAAACAACTTGTTATTTTCTCTAAAAGAACCACAGAAAATAGCATTTTAACTTCGATTATATTGTTTGGTATAGTGATTCTAGTGTTGTATGCATTTCATTTTTACACTGTGACTTAACAAAGTTGTTAGCATGTTAATGTTTTGGTAAATTGAGATTTAATTTAATTTTATTATGTAGCTTATTTTATACAGTTGATGATTAATGCATTGCATATGAATCCAGTACAGGGTTGTTCATGATAAATTGGGAGTCTAAAAAACATTCAAGGTCACTTAAATCTGTTGTATAAACAGTATTCTTAAGATTTATTTCATTGAAATTTTGACTGCTGCCAGCTAAAATGATTAAAAGCATATCGTGGGGCTGTCTTTCTACCTATTCTGACTTACACAGTAGCATAATTCCTTTCTTCAGTACACTGAGAGCTTTTCGGTTCCCCCCACTACTTGCTTCACCTGTGGAAACTGTCTGCTCTTGCCCAGAAGTCCTCCTTACACCCCCAGTCCTCTCCAGTCCACATGCAACCCCCATCACCCAAAAGTTAGATGGAAAACACCAGGGTCCTTAAACAATGATTTGACCGAAATGATTTTCAAAACAAAAGATTTGATAAATAGTTTTCAGGAATTAATATTGGAAACCAAATACCCTTCAAAATATTAAAATACAATCATCATCATCATTGTCATCAGCATCCCTACCTAGGGGTATAACAGCTAATAGTGAAACAGTCACTTCAGAAGAAATTGGTTTTTTTTTTCTTTAAGCAATAGTATCCTCCCTTTGTCATCTCTCCTTATTTTCCAAAGCAAACCAACTGTCTGCGGTTTACATTCTATCTTGTCAGTTCTTGATCATTGAATGTTAATCTATGGGGGAAGGCCTTTGTTTGACATGATTGCAACTATGCAAATTGATACCAAGTAGACAATACTTCCTAAGATGATAACCATTTTCTTTCTGTTTTTTGTTCTGTATATAGCTGCTTTTCTAAACTCCTATGAGCTATTCCAGTTTCCTTTTCTGTAAACTGATAAACATAGCAGTCCATTTTGAAGAGGAAATATTTCTTCTAATTTATAACTGGTGTGTGAATAAGAACCCATTAGCTCATGTAGATAAAAGAATTTAAGCTTCTGCCATTTCCTATTCAATTCTGGCACAGATATTACTCAGACACTTAAAACATATTTTTTTTTTACAATTGAATCAAATATAACTACTGTTGTCAGCTCTGATGCTACCCTAGACATGTTCCTTTGTTTAAATCCCTCGGGATACTTTTACTTGACATTCTTTTTGAAATTCTTTATCATTATGCTTATAAGTACAAGACAACAAAACATCTAATGGACAAACTATCTCATAACTAACATTTTTAGTGAACCAATAACCACATACTGAGAGCATAAGTTAATTTGTACAGATGCAGGATCTTTGAATTAATTGCATTAAATTAATTCCCACTGAATTAAAGCAGAAGTGTTCTAAGAGAGAATATGACACACAGTTTATGTTCTTCAATGAACTGTAGTCTGTGGAGCAGTTGCAGACATTCCAATCTTTGGAAAATTTCATATTGATGAGAATAAGAGTAAACAAAGACATAATTTTGTTGATTGAATGTCAACTTTTTGTGAAGTTCTGTGAAGATTACTGTTCTTAATATAATCTTCATTTTATAGAAATGCATTCAGTTAAATTTGAATTTAGGCTTATTAGACTACATTCATTTCTGTATTTCATTATACAAATCCTAGAAACATGGATAGGATTGCTATCCTGTGAAATAAATCAGAATTCAAGCTTTCTTTATTAAAACCATGACTTTTTAACTGAGTTGGGATGTCAATTTATGCAGAATGTCATATATATCAGAGTTGGAGGAGACAGTGAGGTTTTTCTTTTAAGTTCTCCTGGAGGCCTTTCCAGATCCTCCAAAAGGGGCCCTATTGGTTTATTTGAGGAGGTTTTGCCAAACAGCTTTATTCTCCAGATGAGGATGAGAGCCCATTAAAAACTAAACCTCCCTTTCCTTTATTTCCAAGAGTCTACCAAAAAGAAATATGTTCAGTGGTGCATTACTAATCAAAGTTATCCTTGAGACTGCAATGTCTAGAATGTTAATTTTCTATGAATTTTGTTCTATTTATCTGACATCTACTCTTCCCTTATCCTTTTCCTGATGGCATTTCTAGGCATTAAATACAAGCTATTCCAGGATTCCTGGGTGGCTCATTTGTTAAGCATCTGCCTTCAGCTCAGGTCATGATCCCAGAGTCCTGGGATCAAGTCCTGCATCGGGCTCCTTGCTCAGCAGGCAGTCTGCTTCTCCCTCTGCCTGCAGCCCCTCTTGCTTATGCTCTCCCTCTCTCTGACAAATAAATAAATAAAATCTTTAAAAATAAATAAATAATAAATAAATGCAATTCCAAATTTGTAAGTTGTATATATATTTCAAGCTACAATTTGGGAAATTTACATTTCTCGCCAAACAAGTGATGAGTTATTTTTGCATTATCACTGGGCATCTGTTGGTCATTTCCTTCATAAATAATTTTGGAAAATAAATTACCTTATTTATAACAACAGAAATAATTCTCTCATACAAACTTTATACAATATTGCATATATTTAAATAACTAGATATTTTAATCTCTTTGATGGAGGGACATTTTTAAATATTGCTCAATATTATCTGGGTAAAATAACTGAATTGTATTTTTATTTTTTCAATTACATGTTTAGGCTGTATAGATACATAGGTTCTATGGCTTTATCAGTAACACAGAATTTCATTTCATTTGTTTATTCTCTTATTGTTGTGTACCGATACTCCTTTCTGAATCTTAACTTGTGATTGATTCACAGACTTACTGAATATTCATGCATAGAATTTGAGATCTTTCTTCCCTAGAGTTCAAGTTGAAAGACATTGTTGATATATGTCCACTGTGACATGATATGACACTCTTTTGCAGTTATTTTTAATTAGATATAAAATATTAATCCATTTGAGTTTGTGTGTAGAATGTATCTGGAGGAGGAGGAAACTTGAAGAGGCATATTGTGACAGAATTTTAATTAATTTATTTTAAAGAGAAATCACATTAACTCGAAGGGCAAAAAAGGTCTGTCTCTAATAGTCCCCTTTGAGATCTAAAGGAGGGAATTCCTCATAACTACAACATAAAGAGAAGACTAAAATCCCTTTCTGGCTTGATTCTTCTTACTAACCCAAAATAGATAAAACCCCTTGTTTTCTCCTGGGCTTGAAAAGCAAGAAGCTGAACTTACAACTCTTGTTCAAATCATACACTTCTACTACTAAGGATATCACTTAGTGCCGAGTTTCAGTGAAGAGAATCTAAAGCATCTCAAGAAATTATATTGGTGGCTGGACCCCTGTCATGCAATTTCAAGTTCCCTTCTGAAAAGAGGTCTAATTCCTGGAATTTAAGAATATGTTAAGGCTACTCCGTTGAGACTATTAGATGACTCTTATTAAGGAAAAAGAGTGACTTCCACTAAGTGGTATTTTAGAGATGTGATTATTTAGAATTCCATCTGGTCAATATCATTGATTTCTTAAATCATCGAGTAGCATCAAGAACTTCTATTAACTTAGGCTATGCATATATGGTGAAGACTCTGTATTCATGAATTTGTCAGTGAACATTGAGCCACATGTTCTGATTCTTAAATGTTTTTTAGTTTCTTCAATTTGGTCCTATCAGCTGAAATGGTGGGGCAGGGGGTGGGGAAGCAGATGACAACTGACATGGGCAATTATCACTTGATAAGTTCAATGATGGCGGTGTGTAGAAAGGCTGCTAGTACAGCCCGGAGAGAAGTGGGTTAGAGAAGCCCAGAAAGTGCTTCCAAGTGTTTCAGCATAATTGGAACTTTCCCTCTTAACCCTTAGAAGCCAGCTGACCCATCCAACCATCTGATCCTGTATGAAAAGGATAATAGTAGAAGGCTCTTGTAAGATGTAAGATTGATTATCTCTGTGCAATAGCCCAGCACCCCGCGTCACAGGTAGATGTGGAAACAATATTATGGAATGTTACACTGGTTCATTAAAGACAAATCAGCCCAAATTCTCCACTAATTTAACTCTGAAGTTATCCTGTATGCTTTACGGTTTAGAGATTCCCCCAAAGAATTCTGCATGGGGATTTTATGGAGATTCCCTACACATTACATTACTGACTTGGTTTGTACTCTATTTGGTCATCATTCCCACACCGTCCACCCAATTAAAGGCTGAACTTTTTTCTCCTTTCATAAAATCAAGTCAGCGCAGAGGTATATACACTATTAGCTTTCAACTGAACCTACACAAGAAGGAAACCATGATTGCCATTTCATAAAGCAATGAATAGCTAAAAATCTATCTCCGGTTCTTAAAAATAAGTACTAAGTGCTTTGCATACCTTATCTCAATTGTAATAACTCTATTTGGTAATACTATTATGCTCATTTTACAGAGAAAGAATCTGGTCTCAGAAAGGGAAGGATCTGAAGTCATCAGAAAGTAAGTCATATTGTATTTCTGTATCCATGCTTTTAACTACTGTGCTATGTTGGTTATACAAAATAGCCATATGACTAAAAACACTGGTAAAAACACGATGTTGGCATATGCTCCCAAGTTCTTCTTAGCCTTACCATTTTTTAGGTATTGAAACAATCACAGAATGGCATATCTAAATATAAAAGAAAGTGAAATCCCTATTTTTATACGATATGACCTGATATATTCCTCTGATATTCAGAACTTCACCAAAGGTTGTAGCTCTCATTTGTCACTCAGTTCTCTCCTCAGTGTGGAACAACAGCAACAAAAAAATAAAACCAAAATCTCCAGTCTTAGCACATTTTTCCAGTTAAGGGGCAAAAGCTCTTCACAAGGTTTTCTTTGTGAGAGTAAAGCCCCAAAGGACAGCGTGAGTCACAACTCTTTCATGTACTCATCAGATACTCACTAAGTAACTACTGGGCATGTGGTCTGTGCTTCCCTGGAAAGTTACATAGAAGTTGAAATCTCAGTAATGAATAGGAGTTAAGTAGATGAACATGGGAAGTGTGTAGGAAAAGGATAGGAACCATATTGAGAAAACTGGACATGTGAAGACATTTCAAAGACATAAAATTAGCCATGATGTGACTATGATTTAGAATAAATCTGATATGCTTATAAATATCTAACTAAGAAAAATTAGAAAGATGAGGATGAGGAGGATGATGATGATGATGATGATGATAGCTCATACATCTGGAACCTACATCTGGAACCTTAGTAGGACACATTGTTTTTTAGCATATTGCAATGTACTATTTCATATAATATTCATAACAACCCTAAGAGAGAAATATTATTAGTAGTCCAATTTTACAGATGAAGCAATTTGGTCATCATTACATAGTGAGTAAATGGCAGAACTTTGAACCCAAGGTTTTTAATTCCAGAGCCCAGGTGACCTCAGACCTCAGTAGAGGTCTGAAATCTGCCTTCAGATTATGATAGGCCGGGCATAATTAGAATTTTGGTCTTTATCTTATAGGCCAGGATTCTCAATGTATGTGCCCCATCCCAGACCTACTGAGTCAGAAACTCTGGGGCAGGTCAACAGTCCATGATTCCACAAGCACTGCGGGTGAATCTGGTGCTCAGTAGTTTAAGAACTTTTCATATAGGCAATAAGAAATTCTGCAACATTTTTACACAAAGAAGTCATGATGAAAAATGAAAGATGGTTATTCTCTTATCTACATACCTAAAGAAGAAGTCATGGGATTAGGTCTGATGCTTCTCTCTTTGGAGTGAAAAAAGACCCAGAGTTTCTCATTTTCCCCTCTGCATCTATAAAGGGCAATACCTACTCTCCTTCACTCAACACAGAATGAAGTTAAAAATAAATGCTACTAAAAGTGGCAGGACTAAAGAGTAATGCAGCCTTTTATTAGGGGGCTTTGAGCTGACTGCTGAATTGAAAGAGATGAAGATATCCTTTGTGATCTTATTGTAAGAAAAATGCCACTAATCAGAGAGTTGTGACTTAGATAAATTTTAGTCTATTAGACTTGCTTAGTTTTATGAGCAAAACGAGTGCACATATAATAGTTATGACTTTTTCTCATTCCCTGACCAAAGGATATTTTTCACTAGAAATAGCTGTAGTAATAAAAATTAGACATATATTTTCCAACATATATTCCGTGGTTTTAGAGTTATATAAAATTTTCACTCCTCTAGAAAGGGGCCAAATCATAATATGAATAAAAATCCAATAACCCTGCCTTTAGAAAGTCACATTCCATATGAACTATAGAAGGATTACCACAGAATGGTAATTTTCAATTTGAAGTTATTTTGTTTCTTTCAACTAAATTACATCTACTACATTAACTTGTAGTGAAGTTTTCTTCCCCTACCAGTTTTTATATTTTAATGCCCTTTAATCTGGCTTTCAAGGATTATATTTAGGGTACTATGATTTATTTACTGAAACATCAATTAACCTAGAAACTAGAAATTGTGAAAAACTTCCCAAAAAGCATCCATTTAAAAGTTGATTAAAAAATCACCAATATAAAAATGACTAATATCGTCTGTTCTCTTGAGGACAGAAGCTAATAAATACTTGAAAATTTAACAGAGCAAATGGCTACTTTTCCCTTTAACTTGCCCTTTTAACTTAAGTAATCTTAAGAATAAAAAAAGGGCTTAATCTGATGCCTGCCCCCCTCCAAATTAGTGTAAATTAGGGTAAAGAAAAAGAGATTTCCTATGTATCATATGGCCAGGATTTGACGTGTTTTGCTTTATTTTTAATTTATGGAAGAAAATGCAGGCTTTTAAGCACAATATATACAACTTTATATTAACATACTATGGTGTTTATTATATAATGAGTCAAATATGTCTTTAAGCCAACCTAACAATTTAATGAACAAGATATTCATTCTTCTTAGCTGATGGACACAAGGAGAAGAGACCACTCAAGGGAATTGACCCCTTGCTTCCTTCTTCCTGGAATATTTCCCTCCCTCTCTCCTCCTCCTACTTTCCTCACTTATTCTGACTAGCTCTTCATGACTCAACCTTAACACCATTGCCCCTTCTCCATACAGCCAGGACAGACTTTTGTATGCTCCCATAGTCTTCTGTACTTCTTTGCTGCATTTATAGCAATTGTAATAAAAATAGTAAACATTAGTCTTCTCCAAAAGTGTAATCTCCTCTAAAAATTTAATTCCATTAGGACAGGAAACATTTCTGACTCATTTCCTGTTGTATCTTCAGCAAGCAACAAAAGAAAGGAAGGAAGCCTCCTATAGGGTAATGGCTCCAACAGCGAGAAGAGAAACAAAGACCAGTGTTCTAAACTAAACCTTCATGTGATTAAGTATCACTGCATTTGCCTACATGAATTCAAAACACTCTAGCTTAACCAACACCTCCATGTTTAGGTGAATTAGTGTATGTTTACTAATGGTGAGTGAAAGGAGACAAAGTTATCTGTCATAATTCAAAGTGACTAAAATATAACTTGGCAATCATCACATGAATAAAGAAAATGCTGAGGAAACACATGCTGGGTATACTGACTCTGGAGAGCCAGAAAAAAATCACCTGACTGAGGGAGAAATGGCATCATTGATCTACACAAGTAATGATCAAATATTTCCAAGTAGAGACCATTCTGATCCAATTTGTGGCTCCTAAAGGAAGTGTGCCAAAGAGAAAGTGAAATGAGGATCATGAAGGACATGTCTATATAAGTGCGCCTGTTGTTGCACAGGTGTGCTGGAAGGGCACAGTGCATTCTATTTCTCAGTTAAGAAGTCAGCTCCTGGAAGCAGTTTTTGTTTGTTTGTTGTTTTTAAGATTTCATTTATTTATTTGACAGAGAGAGAGAGACCGTGAGAGCGGGAACACAAGCAGGGGGAGTGGGAGAGGGAGAAGCAGGCTCTTGGCTGAGCAAGGAGCCTGATGTGGGGCTTGATCCCAGGACCCTGGGGTCATGACCTGAGCCAACGGCAGATACTTAACAACTGAGCCACTCAGGCGCCCCGGAAGCAGTTGTTAAAAGAGTCAACCTTTCACTCAGACTTACTAGAAATCAACTTCTACTTCTCATTTATTCAAACACATTCAATAAATATTTCTTTAGAACCTATTATGTGCCAGTGATGTTCTAGATGCTCAGGATACTTTAGTAACAAAAAAAGCAGCAGCAGATAGGAAACACCACTCGGGGCTAATAGTAACTACTAAATCTAGAATAAATATTAAAGGATAGTAAGCACTAAAATTTATAAAATGTGATCCCTATTCTTGAAAGTTCATAATCTTTTTTTTTTAAGATTTTATTTATTTATTTGACACAGAGAGAGAGATTACAAGTAGGCAGAGAGACAGGGAGAGGAGGAAGCAGGCTCCCTGCTGAGCAGAGAGCCCGATGCGGGCCTCGATCCCAGGACGCTGAGATCATGACCTGAGCCGAAAGCAGAGGCTTTAACCCATTGAGCCACCCAGGCACCTGAAAGTTCATAATCTTGAATGAGGGAGGTTGATACACATAAAAATGGTGACCTACCATATGTGTAGTAAATGATGAGTATCAAATTGCCTGATGCAGTGACTCACACACTTTAGATGTTGAATACATGGGATTATGTCAGAGAAGAGACCACTTTGAACTTGGGGGCCATGGAAAGCTTCACAAGGAGCTGTCTTGAGTGGGTCTCCCAGCCAGGTTTAGAAAAGCAGACAAGGGGAGGAGAGGGAAAGATGAATGCTCTCCAGAAACCCCTGTACAAACACTGTCTTGAAAATTGTGTACTGTCTACATTGATCAATTGAGCACCTGCTGTGAGCTGGGTATTATAATACGCTTGGCAGAGTGTACAGTAAAAGTAAAATTTCACCCTCAAAAATTTATGGACTAGTGAGGAAGCAGTAAAAATGTGCATTAGTCACTAAAATACAAAGTAGAAAGTTCTAGGAGTCATAAATAAGAAAGGTGCTGATAAAGTTTTATGACATTTTAGAGGAGGGAGATATTCACTTACAGCTGGTTATCAGAGAAGCCCTCATGGAAAACAGGTGGCATTCAGTGGGACCTTGTGAAATATGAATGCATGAAGGAGAAAGTGATGTAAGGGCAGACGTGGGAAAGAAGCCTGATAAACGAGTGGGAGAGCTTAGAAAGTGGGAGAGTCATTTGAAAGCTTACTGCAATAGTCAAGGTAAGGGTAGTCTAGGTGAAGACATGGATATTTAGAGATTGATTGACTTTAAAATTATAATTGGCCACATCTACTTTCTAGTTCCTCTACCCTCTCTTATAAATTATTTTTTATATTATTTGAACCACCAAACCATAATATAACATGAAGTTTTCCTCACTATTTAACATTAAGCATTTATCTCCTATTAGTTTTCTTGCTTTAGGTTTTGAATCTTCAGATACTTCAACCCCACATTTCATCATCAGATTTGATTAGTCTTCACAATGTTTCATGTTATTTTTATTATTACAACCTGATTTTTACATGCATTTCCTTAAATAGTGGCCAATGCTTATTTTTATCTGTTTTATCTTTTTTGCTGAGGTCTCTGCACTAGCTGTCTTCCCCGTCCCACGGACTTAGTATGTTATGTATTTCTATATTTCTAATGATCTATTTTATAACTGTAGTGTATGTGGCAAGTTGTTACATTAATATTATCAGAGTAGACAACACTAAGACATTAAACTCTACTAGAATTACATTCCAACTATCTCATGTTCTTTCTCTGACAGTGGCACTAAAGAGAATTGTATGAAATGCCTGATTCTTTTCTCTGAGGTCAACCTCAGAAAGTTAAGGATGTACTTGAAATGGTATAGTTTTCCACATACATTTCCTTTAGGAAAGGGTCTGGAGGTATGCTACATGAATAGTGGTGTGAGGACGGCCTTGGCCATGTGTGAAGGCAGTGATTTCTTGGCAGTGCACTAAAGCCTTTACTAGTCTCAATAAATTATGTCCCGATCTGTTTATGTCCACAGTGACAGGAGATCTGATACCTAGAGCCAAAGGAAGAGGGATTGAGTATGGGCTGAGCAGAGGTTTGGAGGAGGGAGAGGAGCTTACTACCTGGGTCCCCTCTGCCTCCTCCAGGGACCCCCACTATGCAAAGAGCCCCAGAAAAGCTAAGAGAAGAATGAGTGGAGGAAAGCATAGGTTTCTCTGTCTATGCACTGTTTAATTAAAAAAAAATACGTTGATTACCTACTTTGTGCTGGGGACACAGTGTGAGTTAAAACTTCTGCTATGAACTTTGACTGCTTTCAGTTTATAATTTAGTAGGGGTGACAAACATGAAATGAACCATTATGAGTTATCACATTACAATTGTGATAAATGCTTCAAGGTGAAAAGCAGAGTGCTCTGAAGGGTGGCTGGAGTGCTGCACTGTGGAAGTACCCATCCCCAGAACAGAAGAGAAGAGAGCTAATTGTGCTTGGAGCATAACACTAACTATCAGAATAAATTATAAAATTCTCTGTCCTTGGAGCAACGGTGGTATAGATGATATCACAACAATGGCAAGGCATTTAGAAAACTTCAGCCACATGATAAATTATGCATAAAATTGTGTTATTGTAAAAATGACAAGGAATCCCGGAACCCCCCTCCATCTTTTAATAATACATATTCCTCGTAAAAACAAGGAAATCTCAACTGAAATCTTACACACCTGTGTGGCTAGTCAATTATTCACAAAGCATCATGGATCTGATATGTATTTTCTCTACCTAATTCTGTTAGACAGTCAATTTGTAATGCTAAACAAAATATGTACAGGAACCTTAAATATAGCATTTCAGATATTCTCTGAACATTCCATTTATTTGTTTACTGTGGGATATTTACCAAAATCTGATGTGCATACTCATCATCTGAGCACATGTCCATCTGTCATCTAAAATTGCCAATAAATATATTGCTTAAATAGTAACGGTTAAGAATAGAGACTCTCATAATGAGAGAACTAAGAGTAGATCATATAAATGATCACAGAGTCCCATAAAGATAACTACCAGACAAGCCACAAAAAGATATAATAACACAAGCTGTCCTTGACAATTTCTTTATATGCTCCATTTCTAAGGATTCCTGAGGTAACTTTTATTGTATAAATTCTTTCCAAATAAATGAGAAAAGGAGGAGTTAGTAAATGTACCCCACTAGAAGTAACTGAATCCTAGAGAATAAAACAGATTTTTTGAGCCCCTCCCTCTCACCTCTTGAAAGTAGAACCTACTTTTGTCTTTACACAACACATTCATTAAGATTCTTTAGTTGCATTTACTAAAAAGCTGATCCTGGATATATCACTCTTGCTGGCATTGTTGAATCCAAGAATCTCTAGCTGATATTCCTTTCCTGGATTATGATGTGCTTGTGACTTAGAAAGGAAACTCTTCTTGCCTGAATGAACTTCTCTGGGATGATAAGTGTAGAAGGAGCAGATTTTGAAAGTTCACTGTTCATGCTAAACCTACCATTACAATCAGAAAATGGAAAAAAAAAGAAGAAGAAGAAGAAGAAGGAGCAAGAAACTCTTCTCAAAAGCATCTGCCATCCAGGGAATCTCCAGACAGAAGTAAATGTGCTTCTGGCTTTGTATCGTAAGAAAAATAAACCAAAGGAGCAAATAATTCATCTTCCATTAAAATAAAACTATTCCTGTTTTACAAAACTCTTTCTATTGTCACCAAAAATTACAATAATATATAACATATGGATAGTGCTTTTCAGACTATAAAGATTCCAAAGACTGTATATTGTGCCAGTTCTTTTCTGAGAGGGTTGGAGTTGGTCATGTATACACCCTACATGCATACCCACCTTTCAAGTTGGTAGAGCATGAAACCCCATCTCTTTTGTAGGAGTAAAGGCTTTTGAACTGATGATACTGGAACTGATGAGACTAAAAAAGAATTAAGTTAAATAATTACTTATTTAAACAAAAACTAGATTAAAGCCAACTTCAAAGTCATAAAAAATACACATATATCTTAACATGTTAACTTAAGAAATATACCCACTCATTTGCCAAAGTTCAAATGTATGGCCAAGATTATTTCTTTGGTATGGGGCTACTATCTGGAGCTCTGAGTTGACTGCACAAACAAATCCAGACACATCTTCAACAAATACTATTTTGCTTTGCTTGTTTTGCATATGTTTTGTTTTGTGTATTTGTGAAATAAGAATTTAAAGACATAGATGAATAAAGCAGAATCGAAGCTTTTCTGACTTTCCCCCAATCTTTTCTGTTTTCTCACCTGTACTTAATTTGATAGCAATGTTAAAGAAATTTTCAAAACTTTCCAAAGCATTAATTTTAATGTTCACAGAAATAAAAACTCTTTATAATTACATTTAATATTTAATTAAATGTTATAGTTAAAAAATGAGAAGCAAGTGGCATAAACAAGTTCAAGAATAAATACAAGTGATTCACGTTAAGAATAAAGGAGTATATAAAAAAAGAATAAAGGGGTATGTGCTTATTCTTAAGAAGAGCCTATTTTGAAAGATCATATGATCCAATAATTCTACTGCTGGGTATTTACCTAAAGAAAACAAAAACACCAATTCAAAAAAATATACATGTACCCCTATATTTATCATAGCATTATCTACAGTAGCCAAGATATGGAAGCAACCCAAATGCCCATCTATAGTAAATGGATGAAGAAGATGTTGTACACACACACTCACACACACACACACACACACACAGGAACATTATTCAGCCACAGAAAAGGTGAAGTCATGTCATTTGTGACAACATGAATGGACCTACTAGATAGTATGCAAAGTGACATAATTCAGAGAGACAAAGACATATGCCACATAATTTCACTCATATGTGGAATCTAAAAAACAAAACAAAAAGAAATAGACCAAAAAATGTGGAGAACAAACTGATGGTTTCCAGAAGGGAAGTGGGTGAGGGATGGGCAAAATAGGTGAAAGGAATTAAGAGGGACAAACTTCCAGTTTTAAAACAAGTAAGTCACAAAGATGAAAAGCACAGCATGTGGAATACTGTCAATAATGTTATAATAAGTTTGTGTGATGACAGATGGTGACTAATGGTGAGCATTGAGTAATGTATAGAATTGTTGAATCAATATGTTGTATACCTGAAATGAAAAGAACATTGTATGTTATGTTATGCTATACTTTAGTAATAAGTATTTTTAAGAGTCTATTTTCACAAGTATCTGGGTGCCACAGGGCAGAAGGAACAGATAGTTAGCAAGTCCAGCAAGTTGGTCAAGTAGGGGGTATATTGAGAGAATATCCATGGTAATTGTTATATTACAGGTACTTCTCAAGAGTTATTTTGGTATATAAATTAGAATTAAATTTATTTTAAATCATTTGATATTTCTATGTTGAATGTAGGTTTTAAAAACAGAACATTTCAGGACTACTGCTTGGCATGACCCAATGTTCCTACTCATATAAAGAGAAGCAGCAACTCTGATGGCCAAATAGTAGTAGACCCTGGCCTATGTGGTATTACTTTAAAGGCTCCACGATACTCTGCCTCCCACCCAAACACATTCCTTGCCTACTATTAATACCTGTCAGTTTTCTACCTTAGGATCTATATTCATTTAGGCCAGTGGTTCTCAAAATTAGAAGGTCATAAGAATTGTAGAAGGAACCTTTAAAATGCTGATGAGAGACTCTGATTGAAGATTGTGACCCTGTAAAAACAGGGGGAAGCTCAGGAATGTGCTTTATTAACAAGCATCTCCTATAATTCAGACACTATTTTTAGACACTATTTTGACAAAACTTTGAACACTATTCAAAGTATCATCATCAAGGTCCATGCCATCTTTCTTTTGATGCCAGCCATTCTGGACTACCTTCAGTTCTGGCACAGATTTATCTCTCTTTAAAACCCTTGTATAAAAAGTTCTCTTTCCAGGAAGATTTTTCCTGTACTTTTTGGACCAATTTCAACTTCTATCATTTCCCAGGGGAATTCCCTGCCTCTGTAGGCTAGGCTGTCAACTCTTGCATACACTCCATCATGAACTTTATCCCTCCTTGTCAAGCAGGTACTACTTATGTTCATGTCTTTCTCTTCCCACTTGCCCCACTTCCAAATCATGAGCTCCATGAAGGAAGAAACCATGTTTGTTTTGGTCACCATTATATCCCCAACATTTCTCAAGGTGTTGGGAAAAGTGACCACTCAGCATTATTATGTGAGTTAAAAAAAAAAATGGATGAATGTCAATATGCAAATCTCTTCATGAGAGGCAGTATTATCTGTCTTTCTTCTGTTAGCTGCCATTTAGATCCATTTTTAAGAATAGGGTTTAATAGGAAAAAAGAAAAAGGATATTTATTTTGGGAAAGAAAGAGGAAGGCATGAAATTTAAAATGGCTCACTCCTTCAATTTGCTCTAGAACTGACTTGAAATCAAATGCTACTGCCCGTGTTGAGCTGGGGTGTAAAAAATTTTCCATTCAATGCTCATCTATGGGCTGCAAATTGTTCATTGATGGCAACTTATTCTTTTCAACACAAGTTCTTATTGTTAGGAATTATACACTAACAGTGTCAAGGGTGAGGCTCATGAAATTGCTCCTGAAGATCTTGGGAAAGAATTCTAGAGAAAAATGGGATGGTTAATTACATGTTAATTCACTAAGTGGTCCTCTACTATTAGATTTTGAAGTATTCAATTGTTACTATTTAACATGAGCTCTCAGAATAACAGCAAAAGAACTGAGAAAAATTATTTAATTGATTTTTATTCATAAAGCCACCCATCCAATAAATAATAAGTAAGCTCTGACTGAGTGTTAGACAAAATGAATAAAACAAATTTCTGTCTTCAAAGTGTTTTTAATTTGGCTGGTGATTCTATCAGCAGCCAAGCTGAACAGCAAAAAGAAGAAAGAATAATAAAAACTGAGAATAAGCTGGGGCACCTGGGTAGCTCATTGTTAAGCATCCAACTCTATATTTTGGCTCAGGTCATGATCTCAGGGTCATGAGATAGAACCCTGCATTGGGCTCCATGTTGGGCATGGAGCCTGCTTAAGATTCTCTCTCTCTCTCTCTGACCCTCCCCCACCAATTCACACTCACATGTGTTCACACTCTCCCTCTTAAAAAAAAAAAAAAAAGAGGGTGCCTGGGTGGCTGAGTGGGTTAAGCATCTGCCTTCAGCTCATGTTATGATCCTAGGGTCCTGGGATCCAGTCCCACATCAGGCTCCCTGCTCAGCGGGGAGTCTGCTTCTCCCTCTCCCTTCACCCCTCCTCCGTGCTCATACTCTCTCTCTCCCTCTCATTCACTGTCTCTTTCAAATAAATAAATAAAATCTTAAAAAAAAATAAGACTCGGTTAAGAGAACCTAAATACACCCATCATGTGTAATAACATTTGCATTATAGGGATCCCAGAATAAAAGAGCAAAAGGGGCAGAAAATTTATTTGAAGAAATAATACCTGAAGAATAATGGCTAAAAGCTTCCCTAAATCTAGAGAAGGAGACATTCAGATCCAGGAGATACAGAGAGCCCTCAACAAAATCAATCTGGGGAGATCCACATCAAGACACATAATAATTAAAATGGTAACAAGTAGTGATAAAGAGAAAATTTTAAAAGCAGCAGGAGAAAAGAAAACAACTACATAGAAAGGAAATCCCTTAAGGCTATCAGCTGATTTTTCAGCAGAAACTCTGTGGGCCACAAGGCCATGGCATAATATAGTCAAAGTGCTGAAGGAAAAAAAAAAAAACCTGTAACCAAGGACACTCTACCTAGTAAGGCTATCATTCAGAATAGAAGGAGAGACAAAGAGTTTCCTAGACAAACAAAATTAAAGGAGTTCATCACCACTAAATCAGACTTATAAGAAATGTTAAAGGGAATTCTTTGAGTAGAAAAAAAGACCATTATCAGGAGTAAGAAAATTAGAAAGGAAAAAATTTCACAGATAAACATAAACATCATAAAAGTAGTAGACTAATCACTTATAAAACCAGTATAGAGGTTAAAGCAAAAAGCAGGAAAATCAATTATATCTATAAAAATCAGTCAAAGGATCCATAAAATAAAAGGTTGTAAAGTATGACATCATGCACATAAAATGTATGGGGCTGAGAGTAAAATCTAGTGCTTTTAAAATGGGTTCTAAGAGTACACTATTATAGTAATTTAAGTAAGGAAGTAAAAGCTTGGGATCCAGTAAGAAACTTTGAGGAGTATCAGGATCAAGAAAATCAGGTTTACTACTTTATTTTATACCCTATTTTTAGCACAGTTCTAGTGACTTATTTTTAAATTTCAGCAGTACTAGTCAATGTGCTTGCTTAAACCTTACTAACTGGTTAAATTTAAGATCTATCTGAAGCATCAAGAATTCTCCATATACCCTTGAATCGAAGTTTGCTCAATATTGGAAAAACATCAAGTAGCAAGAGTTTTGATAGCATGGGATAAGAGCTATGGGGAAAAAAAGTGTCTTAATGATATTTTAAGGCTACTAGGAATCAGAATACCACAAGGAGGATGCTCTGAATTATGTTTCCACTCTTTATTAAGATGCTTTGTGTAATTAGTAGTGTTTCTATCAGAATAAATAGTAATTTGGAATTCATCCAAATTAAAAGCCCAAATGAAACAGGAACATTAATGATGAGTAGAATGTTAAAAGAGTCAAACTTCTCTAGGGTGGATATGTCTGTGCAAGGCAGAGCAGTTTAAGTCAAATCTGTAGAATCCATGTGGAGTAAAGCAGAATAAATAGGAAGTTTTTGGGAGGAGGAACCAGGAACCCACACAGACTTCCAGGCAAAAGGGAAATTCACTTCCCGTTTTTTGAAAACTCTAAAAATCAGAGTAAATTCTATATGTGTCATTATGAAATCTGCATTGGCATCTTAAAAAATAAATCAGCAAATATAGTAAAGTAAATCATCATTCATCTTTTATTATGTAGTATCTTATAGTTCTAATAAAGGTGGATGCTATGAAATAGAAAGAGCAACTTCTTCATATGATATTACAATACTAGGACTATAAATATAATCGTCTATAGGGAACATTGTGAAAGCATTTCTAATATCACTTACCAGGAGTATTCAAGAAAGAGGACTAGGCCACATCATCTGGATCTATGTTACTATGCCACTAGCACCATCTTGTTTCAGTGTCTGTTGGTCATATAACAATGATTTGGCAGGCCCATACACAGTCACATTGCATCTAGGTAATGATGACTAGTCTGTGATATTCAAAATTATTTACAATGCCTAGGAGAAAGTCAACATGGCAGTTCTGGCCTGTGCCTACCATAGAAGCAAGAGCTTGAGATAATATAGGTAAGTGTAGATATTAAGAACTTCTCATCTTCTACGAAACAGAGAAGATTCTGATGTAGTGGGAAGAGCTATGACCTACAAAAAAACCCCAAAACCAAACCAAAACAGAAAAACCTCTTATGCAAAAATTAAGGTCTAGGATTACCTCATACCATGTGTAAAACAACTAAAATTATAAAACTTATAGGAGAAAACACAGATATACTCTTTGTGACCTTTGGTTAATCAAAGATTTCTTAGGGCAACAAATTGGATTTCATGAAAATTTAAAACTACTCTTAAAAAGACACTGTCAGGAAAATAAACAAGCGAAATCCTGTTAGCAAAATATCTACCTCTTAAAGGAATTTATTCAAAATAAATAAAGAATTCTTACAACTCAATAAAGAGAAACACCACAATTTAAAAAAAATTTGACAAAAGATTTTAATAGACACTTCACAAAAGAAAAAAAATGCAGGTGGCAAAACAAACACATGTAAGATTTGTCAACATCAATGAGATGTTGCTAGCTAAAAGCACAATGAGAAATTACCTCACATCTACTATATCAGCTAAAATTAATAAACTGGAAATCCCAAGTGTTGGCAAGGATGCAGATTAACCAAACACTTANATAAAAAAAAAATAAAATAAAATAAAATAAAATAAAAAAAATTTGACAAAAGATTTTAATAGACACTTCACAAAAGAAAAAAAATGCAGGTGGCAAAACAAACACATGTAAGATTTGTCAACATCAATGAGATGTTGCTAGCTAAAAGCACAATGAGAAATTACCTCACATCTACTATATCAGCTAAAATTAATAAACTGGAAATCCCAAGTGTTGGCAAGGATGCAGATTAACCAAACACTTAACGCATTGTGGTGGGACTACAAAATGATACAGCAACTTTAGAAAACAGTTTACCAATTTCTTGTAGAGGTCAATATATGCCTACTATATAACCAACCAATTCCATTTCTATAAGTTTATTAAAAATAAAGGAAAACATTTGCCCCTACAAAGACCTGTATAAGAATGTTCATAACACATTTTTTCATAATAGTGCCAAATAATCCAGATGTATATTAATTGGTAAAGAGAGAAATTGTAGTGTATTTGTAAAATGTAATAAGTACCCAGCACTAGGAAAAACAAACTACCTCTACATGCACCAACACAGATGAATCTCACAATGATTATGTTCAGTGACAAGCTAGTCACAAAAATCTACATTCTTTAAGATTTTACTTGTAGGATGATCTTGGGTTAGAGAAGAGATCAGATATTGCTACTGGTGGGGAGGGAAGAGGGGAATGACTACAAAGGACCTTGAGAGAACTTTATAGGGTGATGGGAAATGTTATGTATTTCAGTTGTGGTAGTCACATAACTGTTTACACTTGCCTAAACTTATCAAACGGTAAAACTGAACATGAGAATTTTATTGTATATAAATTAATCTTAATAAACCTGGCCTTAAAAAATAAAAGAAAGAAAGAAAGAATGGCAGCTTCAACCAGGACGAGAGAGGAAATGGGAAGGAGTGAAATGGGATGAACAGCTGGTGAAGATGGTGCCATAGAAAGCTCCTCAACTCCCTTCCTCTCCACGGACATACCAGATGTGTAGCTACACACAGAGCAGTTGCCTAGGAGAGAAATTCAGAAACTAGCTGAGAAACTCCTACATGTCAGGTGAATGAGAAAATACCAACACTGAAATGGAAAGGAAAGACTGACACACTCTTGCCATAAAACCCCAACCTCAATACAGTACCATATAATTGGGAGAGAACTCCCAATGACCCTCTTCTCCCTGTGGAGCAAAGGGTTTGGATTTAATTCTTAGTCACTCCAATTTTTAAGACTTCCATCAGAAGGATGAGGTCCCAAAACCTTAGCTCTGAAAACCAACAAGGCATTCATCCACAAGACCCATAAAACCACAGCAAACAAAGGAGCTGTTGTTAATAGCATGTAAGCCCTCACTATGGCTATTCTCCCAGGGTCCAGTACAGAGGAAACAGTCACAATCACCCATCTCCCAGGCTTTCCCTGAAAGGGGCCTACATGCGTAATTTGAAAGCTGCTTCCTGCTTCTAATTTAGTGCACATCTAGGAACTGGTTATGATCCTCCCATGAAACCAGGGAAGCTAATGGACACTTTCTCTCCACCTACCTGAAGCCTGTCCCAAGTCATCACTATCTGCCTGAAAAAAAAAACTTGTATACACAAGTTTTCACCCCAGATTTTGCAGTTACTATCCAAGAGACAGGTCCCCAGATCACCTGATTCTGATAGCCAATGAGGCTTCCATACACAAGTTCCACATATAGGGTAAGCTCATCAACGTTGGTCTTGACAATTATTTTTTGGATGTAACACCAAAAGCCAAGGCAACAAAAGCAAAAACAAACAAGTGGGACTACATCAAACTAGAAATCTTCTGCTCGTGAAATGAAACCATCAACAAAATAAAAAGGCAACTTATAAAGTGGAAGAAAATATTTGAAAACCACACATCTAGTAAAGGGTCCATAATAGACAATAAATTTATACAACTCAATAGCAAAACACCCAGAAATAACTTAATAAAAAATGGTCAAAGGACCTGAAGAGATAGTTTTCCAAAAAAGACAAATAACCAAAAGGTATATGAAAAGGGGTCCAACATCATTAATCATGAGGGAAGTGTAAATCAAAACCACAATGAGGTATCATTTCATACCTGTTAGGATGCCCATTATAAAAATGATAAGAGATAACAAATGTTCTTAAGGATGTGGAGGAAAAGGAACCCCTGTTCGTGGGAATGTAAACTGGTACAACCACAATGGAAAACAGTATGGAGGCTCCTCAAGAAATTAAAAATAGAACTACTATATGACCCATCCATCCCACTTTTGGGTAAATAGCCAAAGGAAACCATTACCACAAAGAGATGTAAACTCCCATGTTCAATGCAGCATTATATACAATAGTCAAGGTGTGGAAACAATTCCAGTGTGCATCAGCAGATATGGATAAGGCAAATGTGGTACATGTATAAAATAGAGAATTAATCAGCCTGAAAAAAATTCCACCAATTGTGACAACATGGATGGACCTAGAGGGCATTATGTTGAGTGAAATAAGCCAGAAAAAGAAAGACAAATACTTCATGGTTTCACTTAAATGTGGAATCTTAAACAAACAAACAAACCACACACACATTAAAAAGTGAAAAAGGACACATAAAAGCATAGAGTAGAAAAGTGGTTGCCGGGGTGTCAGGGCCTGGGCGGCGGGGTGGGGGTTGGGAATAAGGAGAGGCTGGTAAAAGGCTAGAGATTTTAGGATAGGAGTCAGAAAGGTTTATATTACACAAATTCTAAGGAAACTGAGGACCTGGTGGGTAATTATGAGTACATTGGAAAGGGCAGGTAATAGTGGGTTATGGGAATATGGGTAGGAGGAACATTCTATGCAAAGGGCAGTTTGTTTAAAAATCCAGACACAAATGGTGCCACAAAGCATTCGCTGCATCACTACGGTTGAGGATGGCTTGAACACACAGAATTGCAAAGGGTGAAGCTGTAGAGGCAAACAGGGTCCAGGTTAAGTGGGGCTTTGTAAAGCATCCTAGCAATTTTAAGCTTTATCCTTAGAATGATGGGATGTCATTGAAAGATTTTAAACTGGGAATGATCCATTCTAATTCGTGCCTCAGGAAAACTTCATTGGCTTCAGTATGGAGGACTACAGGAAATAGTGGCAAAATTAAAGAAGGGACTAAGAGTCATAATGCAGTGGGATGGAGAAAAAGGAAGAGATCCACAAACTCTTGTAAACATATAAAATCCAGGGATTGATTGGACATGAAGCTTAAAAGAGTGGTAATAGGTGAGAATTATGCCCATATTTCTGACTTAGGCAATTTGGCAGATTATAACTCCAATCATTAAAGCTTAGAAATATTGGAGAGGGAGCATGTCGGAAGGGAAGATGATGGATACATTTTATTATTACCATTATTATTATTTGGTCATGTTATAAACATGTTAGTCATATGTTATTTCCAGCCCTTTTTTAAATGTCAATGTTTCCGATCTTCAGAACTATAATTCTTATAATGTTAAAAACCTTTAAGCTTCTTACTTTACAAATTATTTTCTTCCATCAGAAATGGATACAAAGAACATTGGAAGCAAAAGCTGCTATTTGCAAAAATGGTGATTAAAGACTTGCTTTCTTCCTCCTCCTTTTTGTACTCATGAAAGAAATCAGCCACATAGCTGAGTTTCAGGCAGAATCAAGTTTTATCTTCTTATAAAGTTGCCCTTCTTTTTCCTTATCCAACTTTAATATGACTTTATTTCCTTTCTACATAGCTTTGTGATCATAATTATCTGTTTATGTTCATATTATTTTCAGTTACCTAGTACTATACCTCCTTCTATCTTGAAGTCAGAGATTCTGCTTAGTTATTCGGAAGTACCCATGTACCTTGGAAAATCCTATGAATTATGCCTTTAGTCTGTGATTGCCAAATGACTGAAGAGTCTGTATCCTGAACTTGCTCATCTAATAATTTGGTTTCAAAAGTCATTCTACTTTTTCATACCTTTTATCAAATTCTTCATCAATAATACTAAAACAGATGATGAAGTCTTACTCTAAATAATGTGGGCCTGGGTGGTGGGCAGGTGTGAAATTGGTGAAGGAGGTCAAAAGGTACAAACTTCCAGTTATAAAATAAATAAGTTATGGGCATGTAATGTACAGCATGTTAAAAAGTAATAAAAAAGAGTTACAAGAAGAAAATTCTTCCATAAAAAATTAATCTTTAATCTGTTTGACATTACTCCCTTTATTTTAAAAATATTTACTTAAACTTAGCCCTTATAAAAATGTATAAGAAAAGATAATTTATCCTTCAAAATATGTAGTCACCCAGGCTTTAGAACACTTAAGTTATAGTTGTTTAGGGTGTGAATGAATGAGTGCCTTTTCTGAGTAGTTAGACCACAATAGTTGCAAAAGTACCACCAAATATATATACCATAAAAACCAGAATGTATGGCTTTCCTCAACTGTCACAGATTGGTTGTAAACAGGTAATGTGCTCAGGTGAAGCCACAAATGATGTTACCAGAACTATAAAGAAAGCTGTAATCAGAACTTGAATTGTGTTTTGGAGTTGGCAGTAAATGTGACTTGTAGTATGGTTCAAACTGACTCATTTTAGGTTTACTGCACTTGCATACTTTCTGATAACTGAAAGATTCTTGGTGTTTTTCTTTTCTTTTTAATTTATGCTATCTGACTAAGAAAAGAGTGCTTTGTGATTTGGGTTCTAGTAAAGGATTTAGTCTATTAATATATATGCTACCTGAAAAAAAAGTGCATATCCTCTATACCAAATGAAAGATATAAAAAAACAAAAGGAAGGAAACCGAAAATATGTGTTTACCTTGAGTCACTACTGAATCTGACAAAGCACAGGGAATGGTTATAGTATCATCAAAAACATTAGTGTTATCTGATCAAGGCTCACCCGTCAGTGAGGCAGAGTTCTTTACTCATGGAGGGATTCATCATAGTGTTTGGGGAAAAAATAACATACATTCTAGAACTACTATCTATCAATGTTTGTTTTAGAGGGGGTAAGGTAATCTAGGAACTATAGGCAAAATTTGTTATAAAATTTCAAATAAACACCCTGCTTGTTTGAAAGCAGCTTTTTTCAATATCGTACAATTTTATCTTCAGCTTGTATGCCTTTGAGTAGAAAATAAAAGTATCACTTGACCATATTATAGCAAGTATGAACATGGTCAATTAGTATACGTACTTCTCCCCTAGAGTACATACATATATGAAGAGAATACCAGACCAAAACTTAATTCATGCCTTGAATCTCTAATAATTCCAAATTTGGTCCTATTCCAAAGACTACAGGTCTTCTTTTCTAAAAACTGAGTGGCTTACAAACATTTCGTATATTGGGCTTTTCATAAAATGGCATGTATCCACTATTAAGTTTTCTGTATTTGAGAAATTATGTATTATAAGCACGTGATTCAAGAGAGCTAGCCAACAATTAAGTCAGAAATAAATTCCTTGCCTTTTAAATTTCACAGAAGCAGGGGGGCTCTGGAGTCAACCAGAGAGGGACAAAGAACTGGCTTATGAGCAGAAACTGTTTATTTTCTCCTCAATGGCAACACTCAACAAAAGCAAGAAGGGCAGGGGAAATTTACTACTTTGTGAAATAAAGCTGGTATTTATCTACATCTGGTTTGGTTCTCTATGAAGTAGAGAACCTATATCAATTATTTTCCCACACCCTCAATTATTTTCTGATAAGTAAAAATCCAGATTTCTGAATATATGAAGTTTTGAAATGGCTCTGTACCCAGAAAAATGAATTATTTCGTATTTAAATGAACACTGAAAATATAAAAGCACTGATTAATAACTAATATAAAAACAGGATTATAGGGAATAAGAGCTAATTGACAGTTTGCTATATGGGATAAAAGAATTATTTGTCGTATCTGAATATACCAGACAGTTAATGTAAAAAGAATGAATTTCTGGATAAGTTGGTGTAAGTGAAGAAGACAGAAGAAAAAGTGAAGGGACGGAGACAGTGAAAGCCACACATTAGGGCAGCTGCACCATCTGAGGAACTCTGCCACTACTTCGTGTCCAACTCAACATCTCCTTACAGTACAAAGAACTTGGACCACGGATGTGATCATGCACGAACAAAAAGTCCACTCTAGAACCCGTATGTATGTGATAGCAAAGAAAAGGCAAACATTTCAGCATGTGAAGAGTGATCTCAAAACTCAGCCACTCATTCTCAAGAGATCTGGAGAGTCTACATTGAACTGTAACTTGACTTTAACTGGGTTCAAACATTTTGCATCTTTGAAACTCTTTTTTTTTTTAAAGATTTTATTTATTTATTTGACAGAGAGAGAGATTACAAGTAGGCAGAGAGGCAGGCAGAGAGAGAGGAGGAAGCAGGCTCCCTGCTGAGCAGAGAGCCCGATGCGGGCCTCGATCCCAGGACGCTGAGATCATGACCTGAGCCGAAGGCAGAGGCTTTAACCCACTGAGCCACCCAGGTGCCCGCATCTTTGAAACTCTTTGTTCAACTAAAATCTTTTACAAAATATAATATCTAAAGCAAGTAGAAATGGAACTCCTTTGGTTTCGGGTGAGGAGGTGGGATTGGCAGCTTCTAATCCTATGCACTAGCAGCCTCTTTCCCTTCTTTTCCTATGTGGTAACTCTCCAGGGTAAGCCTGTGGAATCACTATGGCTGAAACACTTAAGACGCAATTTAGATGTTTCAATCATATATACGGGAAATGCTTTCTGTTCAAATTAGACCTACTGTTCGTTGATTCCCCAGATCCCTGGCAAAAAGGCAAGGCTTGACAATTGTCAATATCTAGTTAACATGGCAGACTGAACAAATGACTATCACTGCTCTCAACTCCTTAACACTCCTCAAGTAATAGTAAATCAACATCATTATTCACAAAGACAAAAGAAAGAAAAAGAGAAGCCAATGTCAACAAATACTGGGCAGATGGAAAATTGAAATCTGTAGGTCCCAGAAAAGTGAATTGATTCATGCCACAGAACCCCAGAAAGGCTTGAGAATTGATGGCACCTGCTACTGAAGGTGGAAGTGACAATAGAGGATTATTTGACCTAAGCAACTACCCCTCAATTATCTTTTCAAGAAAGAGAAGGTTTAATTTCTAGTGAGGCCTCAGACTCCAAGATATCCTCCTATAAAACANGTGACCTAAGCAACTACCCCTCAATTATCTTTTCAAGAAAGAGAAGGTTTGGGCGCCTGGGTGGCTCAGTGGGTTAAAGCCTCTGCTTTCGGCCCAGGTCATGATCTCAGGGTCCTGGGATCGAGGCCCGCATCGGGCTCTCTGCTTGGCAGGGAGCCTGCTTCCCCCTCTCTCTCTCTGCCTGCCTCTCTGCCTCCTTGTGATCTCTCTCCTGCTGTGAAATAAATAAATAAAATCTTAAAAAAAAAAAAAGATTTAAAAAAAGAAAGAGAAGGTTTAATTTCTAGTGAGGCCTCAGACTCCAAGATATCCTCCTATAAAACAAAGACTACTGTCTTTTAGCTCTTCTTCCCTATTTAACTTTTAGAACGCTGGAAATGGGTGATTTGACACATGCAGAGGCAAAAGGAAATCCTTGGATGGTGCCTCTGTGCCATGCTGGAGGAGTTGGTCTAGAATGCCACAGAGAATGGAAGCCTCCAGAAAGTCCTCTCCAGGAATGGTACTCCTTATTAGCTCTACAGTACTTTAAACAGTTATGTACATGTATAGATTCTAAAAATAAATTTCATTACAAAAAAGAAATACTCAGTTGATTACCATTCAAATGGAGAAAAAAACCAGAAACTTTTGAAAAACAGATTTCTAAAAATCATTTCCTCTTGTCCTTTGAAAAATAGTTACCTTCTCAAATGTGTCTTGTCTAGATTCATAGAAAACATTCTGTGTTTTCAGAGACTACTTTGGGAGGAGAGAACAGATATAAAAGTTTACAGGAAAGTAAGGACCAGCAATAGTTACTGTTATTGTCATGAATAATCTACCCACAAATAATCCAGTTCCTCTTTTACCATTTAAATAGAACCCCTCATTTGATCATATATGGCCCAAATTAAATTTTTGGACACGTTATACCATTTTAGTGTACTAATTTTTTTTTTTAAAAAAAAAAGCACCAAGTCACGTTTCTTCATACATTGCATAAATGGAATTTGCCCTCTTTAAAGTCTGGAGTGGTTACTTACTTTCTGGCAAATTCATCTGTAAAGATTTCCAACTGGAAATGTATTTTGCATGATAACAGGTTGAAGTCATGAATCACTTGGTAATTCATTAGAGTGACTAGCATCAAAGGATCCCTTAGGAATTTAGGGGAAAGGTAGTTAAGCAATTAATGAAGTTATTTAAAATCCTGATATGGTTGAGCCTGCTTTGAAGACTGCTAGGGATTAATATTTATTTAATAGATTGTCAGTTTCCATGCCAAAAAAAGAAATGTGACAGAAGTCACCCTAGTCTAAATGTAAAAAAGGTAGCCCATTTGAAGCATATTTTATTGCGGTAGTTGACACCATTATAGTCTGTACCATTATATCACCATACAAAAGCCATCATTCTCAAGCTGAAATTAACATTGCTGTTGTTTTCGATTAGAAGAACTGGCTCTAAATCCAGCAATTCTCTGCAGTGATTTATATTTTAGTAGCTGCCATCTTGCACCAGGAGAGAACATGTCAGAGTATAACGGCTCTCTGATGAGACATAAGGTATTAAAATTGATATGAGATGACAAAATGGGAGAATAGCATTGTAGGGGTAAAGTTTTCACTTGAGAACAGTCTCTGTTATGGCTTCATTCCTGAGACTCTCTGCTAATCTTTATGTTTGATTCAGAACCTAGTTCTTCCCATAGAAATGTAGAGGATGTGAGCCTGGTGTTAGATAATTAGCTCTTATCTCTTGCATAAAGTACTGAAAATGTATTAAGTGCTAGGAAGATCTCATTTGTAAGAATAAATGATAGCTGAGTTGATGGACAGAATGAACGCTCCTCAAGATATTTCGGTAGTTTCCTTCACTGTATCAAGATTTATTTCTTATGTTGGAGCTAGTCCTACCAACTTTTATCACTAATGTCTTTTTAAAAGCAGTGTAATTAGTGATTTTTACCTTGAGTTCAGGACTAAAATCTAAGGACATTTCATTGTATTTTATCATACCATTTAGTTTTTAAACTACCTTTATTCCTAAAATCAGTCAGAGCCCTCTAAAAACCTCTATTTTGGGTTTCTCTTGCTCACCCATGAAGCCCTCTGAAATAGGCTGCCACTAAGAGATAATAGGCATGAGCTGAATCTTCTTTTCATATCCCTTGTACAACACCAGACACCTAAATTAATGAATAAAATGCCACAAGTGTTAAAATTTGTGGTATTATTATTATAACACAAAAATATTAAATACCAAGAGATAAAGCATGTTAGATTTGATTTCTACTCTGGGTCTTGAAGAGAATGTCTTTTAGGGCTGGTTTGCATTCCTTATACTCTATGTACAGGATACCTTTTCACTTGAAGTGCTCATGTTTGCCCTTAAGGTAGCATATTCTCTTGTCTAGCTTCTAATGCAATGGAGTTGCTACTGAAGGTTGGTAACTGTCTCTATTGTACCACCTCTACCTTGAACATCCTTTTGTTCCATGCAAAAGAAGTAACAAAATAAATAAAATAACATCTTTGGCTTCTAACTTTGCAACAATGGCACAGTGGTAGGTAGCCATGGCTGAATGGAATGGAAAGGTTGGAGATGGGAGAGTAGAATGCATTTCTCATCAAAGTCATTAGCCAAGTGGTTGAGAGTAGCCAAGCATCAGTCAACTATTTTAATGTGTATATCCTAATAAGACCAGGATCTTGAAATGCATGGTCAATGCCCTATGAAATACCTTACGTAAGTAAGACAAGTCAGACAAGTGACAAATCAGGCAAAGAAGGCATATAAACAAAGGGTCTTAGTTAGTATAACTTATTCAAAAGAAAGCATTTCATGCCATAGCATGAGTTTACCACTTGCCACTTAGGAATGGGTCACTGTCCAAATGCCAAAATAATGCCACCTATTAATAAGTTAGAAAACCTATTACATTCATCCCATGGAAATTTTTTTTTGCATTTAATATTACATACACTGTGAAAAATGTGGGTTTATCTGTGTGCATTCTATCCCCTTCACACTACTTCTCACCTGTCTTTCCCAACTTCATTTAATAATAGAAAAGCCAAGAACCTAGTATTGCTGTCCTTGGAAGGTAAAGTTATTTTGTGCCTGGGTAAAGGTCATTGTGTAAAAGAATAATTGTATTATTTTATTAAAAAGAAAAGTTCTGAGTAGGATTTTCATCAGGCAAGTCGGAGACACTTTTTACCAGCCTGAGTGTTTGTTACCTCTCACCAGTGACTCTACCAATAAAGATTAAGACACATTTGAGACCTTCTCCCAGATGTTTGAATGTCCAGATCTCTAACAGGTGTATTTTCCTCTTCACTATGGTTATTCTTCCCTGATCATAACAGTGGCAACCAGCTATATAATCTAGTCTACTTTGAAAACCACCTGATATGCTTTCCCTTTTCATCCTCTACATCTAGTCTCTTCGTTCATTGCTAGCATGTCTCCATAGAACCACTATTTAAGCTTGCAATTTTATCTTTTTTGACTCCTTTCTCTTCTCTGACATTTATAAACACGGTTTCGAACTATTTTCAAGCTCCCATTATCTCTTTCATTCTGTAATTATAACATTTTCCTAAAGTGCATCCTGAATTCTAGTCTTTTCCCTGCTCCTTACCGTCTCTATGTACTCTCATTATAATCTTTGTAAAACCAATTTCCTGATTATTTCACTCTTTGCAAACTGTAGCAGACACAATGCACAATGCTGTGCTTATCACACCATGTCTTCTTCCCAGGCACACAGAAGAACCACATTTCCCAGACACTAGATTGGAACCACGTGACTGTATTCTAACATATGGGAGGAAGTATGAATCAACACAATGCATCACTTCTGCCGATGACACATGAGAACCAATATGCCTCTGCTATTGCTATGTCTCTCTTCTTCTTCCTTGATTATCTGGAAAGCCACGTCTGCGAATGAGAATATCATCAGGGGCGCCTGGGTGGCTCAGTGGGTTAAAGCCTCTGCCTTCAGCTCAGGTCATGATCTCAGGGTCCTGGGATCAAGCCCCGCATCGGGCTCTCTGCTCAGCAGGGAGGGAGCCAGCTTCCCCCTCTCTCTCTGCCTGCCTCTCTGCCTACTTGTGACCTCTCTCTCTCTCTCTGTCAAATAAATAAATAAAATATTTAAAAAGAGAGAGAGAGAATATCATCAGATGGAGGGAATCTGAATCCCCAACTAGAGGAAGGACATGACTACCTCATAGCAGACTTTTCATGAGCAAGAAATAAACCTTTTCATACTAAGACAATGACTTTTCAGGATTTGCCTGTTGGAGAACTTAGGGTTACTTCCCTAACATTCTCAGAAACTTTCATTTCCAGAAAACAACCTGTAACTCAGACATTTCAAGTTCCTCATGATCTGCTCCTAAGATAAGCGCTGATTAGATGCCAGGCCCCAAGTTTAACACTGCATATGATATCTCATTCATTTTTATAATAACCGAATGAGGGAAGCTGAAGGTCCAAGAGGTAAAATAATTTACACTAGTTCACACGGCTAACAAAATGAGTAAGACCAATACCGAAACCCACACTCTTAACTACACCCAATTTTTCTATCTCTTTGGCAAGGTCTCTCCTAGAGATGTGTCAGAGACATGCTCTCTAGTCCAACGTGCTTGAGCTTACTGTGTGTTATACTTTTCTTTCACTGCGGGTCTACTTAGAAATAGGGCCTTGGTTGCCTCAGAATAATTACAAGCACGAAGGAAGATCTTTCAGATTACAGGACAGACGATTTAGTCACACTCATTAAAAACTGTAGAGCGCGATTGGAAAGGGAGGCAGGTAAGGGTACCTGCTCTAACCTGAATATGACATTTTGTGCTGGGCCCACAGCAGATCCATCAGCAACAGATCTTGCTGCTCTGTTAAAGGACATTGTGAGCCAATGCATGTGCAGGAGCCTTGAAAAGATATGCAGCCCTCTGCAAATGGAAAGTAGGGCTACCTATTTACTTTCTCCCTAAGTCTGTATGGAGTGACACCACCTGACCACCAAGGCAACAAACACAAAGACCCTTCCATCCTGATTTTCAAACTCATCTCATGTTTCCATTAATGTCTGGCAAAATTCCACTGAGAGCTTCAAAATCCCAGGGAGCTGTGTGAGCCGTTCTGAAGAATGAATGCTAGTACATGGCAGAAACAAAGCAGAAGGAAAAGCTTATTTATAGTCCTGAGCAGACCTTGCTTCTAGGGCAGAACAGGCTTTGTGTTCAAAGACTCATCTCAGGTTAAAACATCCTATTTTATTTAAACAGAACGTCTCTGTTGGCAGCTACACAACTTCGACCAGATATTGGATTTTCTCTGTGTTACTTGGCATAAAGACATACAAAAGTTTCCTAATATGATAGTCTTGTAACTCGGAAAAATTAGTAACTCCCACCATGCAACCCTTGTAGGATCATGTGCTAATGAAGAAGATGCGCTAATAATTAGGCCTAGAGCCCACTGAATGTGACACCTTCCAATTAGCACTCCCCAGCATGGATACTGCCATTATCATTAAACAACAAAGACAAAAATGGGTATCAGTCCACATAATAGAAAATAATTGATGAAGTTGGAGGGCGTGATTATTTGTGATTACTTTACAGTCATGCACAGAAAGTAGGAGAACCACAGCTAGTGGTTAATCTCTGGCTACCTCTTTGAAGATAATGAAATTGGCTTCCTACTGATGATTATTCATTAACAATTAATTCTTTCTCAGTGATCTGCCTCATTTTCAGCTTCTCACTACAAACATGCAATGGAATAATTACAAGTGGAAATGAAAAAGCAATTAGTGGCAGATAATGCCAACATCTGATTAAAAAACAGTAGAACAGATTAGCAGTTCCGTAACTGCAAGTCTGCTGCCTTCAGCAGGGAGGTGTAAGTCACCCAGTTACACTGCAGTTCAAGCTGTGCTTTCTCTTTTATTGCCTCCCCTCCATCATGGTCTGCCACATTAAATGCTCTCTTTTATTCTAGGGGGCATTGGCTGTTGTAAATACTTTCCATGGATTAAGTAGCATTTGAGATGATTTGTGGTCCTACATGCTGAAATTCTAAAAGGCGCTGTCTCATAATATGATGGCTAAAACCTGTATCTATATACCTTTCTTTGGGAACCACAGAAAATATCATACATCGCTTTGCTTTTGTTTCAACCCAACCCTTGTTTAGTGAAGGATCCACAGAGGAAGAGAAGCACTAAATCAAAAACAAACACCTTCTTTAAGCAGGTTGTGTCTCTTTGTTACCTGCATCCATGGCTGCTTTGGTCTTGGAGGTTGGATTCTTGCCTTGCATAATGTGAGACATAAACTGGCAGCCAGTGGATTTTCACTTACTGTTTAACAAGGGTTAACACAGTGCTGGCTGCTGTGTAAATAATCCCTCAATGAAAGGCTTAGAATGTCACCATTCTCAGCAATCCAGCTGGTGCATCTGTACTTCATATGATGTAGAACTACAAGGGGAGTGTCAAAACCATCACTTTACAAGGTAAAAAAGTCATTCTCTTTTAAATAATTTGGAAGATATGTTCACTTGAAGCTCTGATAAGCTCTTGTCATGGAACCTGACATGGTAGGAACATAGACCAGAGTTGTTTCAGGAAACTGGGTTTTGAAAAGAACTATGTATTTAACTATAATATCATTGGGTCATATGTTATTTTACCAACAAAGATCAACATAGTAAACAAGGGAGGTATGAAGTGGAAATAAAGCAAACTTGGATGAACTGATATTCAGCTGATACATACCAGTTATGGTGTTTTTATGACCGCTGGACATCTGTCGAGATTGGTCTTTTCTTATTCAGGACACCTGTTGGAGATTTTAAATATCACCTTGAATATTACTGATTTTATTATTAAGATTGTATTAAGTATCTTTTATGTACCTGGAACTGTGTAGGGGCATTGATAGTAAATAGACATAGTACCCTAGCTCTCTATCAGCTCCAAATCTAGTGGAAAAGAAAGACATGTAAAAACATGGGTGGAATAAAATGTAATAATTATTACATCGGGGCATTTAGAGGGTACAAGAGGGAGTTCTGCAGGATATTAGCAGGACCAGTAATGACTGGAATGACTTCATAAGCAGACGATGCTTGTAGTCAGCTTTGGAGTGTCTTTTTTTTTTTTTTTTAAGACTCTCTTTATTTGAGAAAGAGTGAGAGAGAAAGAAAGAATGCAGGAGGAAAGGTGCAGAGGGAGAGGAAGAAGGAGACTCCCCGCTGAGCAGGGAGCCTGATGCAGGACTCAATTCCAGGCCCCTGGGATCATGACCTCAGCTAAAGGCAGACACTTAATCGACTGAGCTACCTAGGCGTCCCTTTGAATGTCTTTTAACAGAGCAGTAAGATTTGTTGCTGATGGAACTGCTGTGGCTGCAGAAATTCCTATGGCACAAAATCCCATGAACAGTTTAGCACAGGTACATTCACTTGCCTCCCTGTTTACTGTGCTCTACAGTTCTTCAATGACTGAGCTTAAATAAGCTCCCCTTTTAACCTGAAAAAAAAAACAAAAAACAAAAAAAGCAAACCTTCCTCAGTGCTATAATCAATCTGAGGAAACCAAGGCCCTATTTCTAACAGCCAGGGCAGTTTTCAAAATCATCTATATACTGATGACTTCCAAATTTGTGTCTGCAGCTCTGACCTCTACTCTGAACTCAACTTATAAATCCCACTGCCTAGTCAGCATTTTCACCTGATGCCTAATGAGCATCTCCTATCATCTGGTTGCTAAACTCAACTCTTGGTTCTAGTTCTTTCCTACATCCACCATTGTCCCAAAGTTCCCTTCATCAGAGAATGAAACCAAAAACCCAGGCACTGTCCTAGACTCATCTCTTTATCTTATATTCTACATCCAACCCATCCACCAATATAATTTACCTCACCTTAAAAAAATATTAGAATCTGACCACATCTAATCTTTTCCACTGCTATCATACTCTTAGAGGTTTCCTCATCTGTCATTCAAACCTTTGCAACAGACTTTCAATGGGTCTGGCTGTTCCCCTCTCATTTATTTTCTCCATTGATGAGGAATTCTTTAAGAGTCTCATGCTCTACCGACTGAGCTAGCCGGGCTATGAGGAATTCTTTAAAATATGTATCTTATCACTTCCCTGTTCAAAAGTCTAATGGTTTTGCATTTCAAAGTAAAATCTAAGGTCCTTGCCATGACCTCCATGCCTAGTCATGATCAGGTCCCAGGTCACTACTTCAGTCTTTTTCCTGCCACTTTATCCCTCCTCACTTGGCTTTAGCACAGCTCTCTGTGTTCAGTGGATGAGAGTGCAAGTTGGTTCAGTAAGGACAATCAAGAATTCAGTTATAAACACATTGATTTTAACATCTTTTGACATCTCTAGAGATGTCAAGAGGGCAGGTGCAATACATATCTTAAGTCTCAGAGGGGAGGCCTGTGACTAGAGATACATATTTGCAAGTCGTTTGCACATAGTGTCATTTGAAACGTCAGCATGGATGTCTCAGAGAGAGGAGATAAAGCGATGGAGCAAGCTTTGAGGAACCACAGCAAGTGAAGGCCTAGTAGAGGAGTGTGGCATTATAAGAGAGTCAAAGAGACTGATAAGCTGACCCCATGAATGTTTTGGTAGAAGCCCAGGGAGGTGAGAAATGAATACAGCTGGTATCAGCACTTCTTTAGAGAAGTGTGGTAGTAAGGAGGAGATGAAACAGATGAAGGAGAAAGATGTGGGGTCAAGGAAAGAGCGTTATTTTTATGGCTGAGATTTGAACATACTTAAAAGCTAAGAATTACACATTTGAAGGGAGAGTGTTAAGTAAAATTTTTAAAAAGGGCATCTCTAGTCTGAGAAGTTGGTATGCCATGAGATCACAGGCACAGCTAATTAATTTTTGAAGCTAATAATGTAGAAAATAAACTTTTAAAGATGTTTTCAAAAAAATTTAATGGTTGTCTAAATACAAACTTGGCAACTTAAAATTACTAGAGAAGAAAATAAATAAAAGAAATCTCAGATAATACAATAAAAGGAAAATGAAACAAAGAAACATGAAGAAGGGGTGCCTAGGTGGCTCAGACCATTAAGTGTCTGCCTTCAGCTCAGGTCATGATCCCGGGGTCCTGGGATCAAGTCCCGTGTTGCTTTGGGCTCCCTGTTCAGCAGGAAGTCAGCTTCATCCTCTCTCTCTGCCCCTCCCCCCACTTGTGCTCTCTCTTGCTCTCTCTCTCTCTCAAATAAATAAGTAAAATCTTAAAAAAAAAGATGAAACAGGAAGAAGCAAATAAAATTAAAGAGTAAAAGAAAAAGAGAGAAAGAGTGGGAGGGAAGGCCAGTCCACAAACAATGACATAAAAATGAATAGAGGAAATCCATTATTGAAATGAAAAGATTCCCAAAATGTTGTCAAGAAAATGAAAACCTACATGCTACATACAAGAGATCTGTAAGAGACACACATAATAAAATACAACTCAGTGAATGAAAGCAAAATGTTGGACGTTATTTAGGGAACAGAATTTTAACTTGTTATAAAGATGGTTGCTGTCTATGATGAATTGTAACCTTAAAATGCTAAATAACTTAGTATCAAAGTATTTATGAGATAAGGCAGAACTATAAAAAAAGAAAAAGAGAAAAACAAAAACAGCAGGAAATTTTACTATGGCTTTCTCAATTTTTGAAAGGACAAGCAGTTAAAAGTGAATATGGATATACAGAGGATATGAATAATATCGCTAATAAATTTTATTTAATAGTTATATCATGAGTTCCACACCCTACAATGAGGAAAATTGTCATTTTTCAAGTATCTCTGAAAAATCTGAAAAAAAATGGCTATAGGTAATAACCCCAAAACAATCACTACAAATATCCTAATGTAGACATAATATGAAACATTTGCATAGATCACAGTGCAAAAAAATTCCATAAATAACGTTAGCTCAGTGAATGTTTGGAAGAAGCCATTTGTAGAATGTATTTTAATATGAAATATGTCAAGGATAATGAAAAATGTAGAGCTTACCACTCACTAGTCATTCTCCTTGGCCAAGTATTTATGGAGATATTTACCAAGTGAATATTCATCATTTTCAGAATCATTTACTTCTTTCAAAGAATTGTCTACAAGGTTATTCACACCAATATAGTAATCTAGCTCATTTGAATCAGGGTATGTGTCCCAAAGATTCATATCTGAAACTACCACATTCATTTTCAATTTCATCTAGAATAATAAAGTTCGCTTGCCTTGAAGGATAAGTTTAGTTTATTCAAAGAAGGGAAAATATATCATTAATATGTTGATTTGCAAAGCCAATCCAAAATATACATATGTAGATTTTATCACTAAAGACATGAAGTCTTTCTTCAGGTTACTACAGTAAACAGTAATTGTTTGCAATCGTGAGTATTTTCTCTAAGGTGAGAAAAAATAGAGAACTCAACTTGTTCATCCTTAATGTGGTTGACAATTTTTATAGCTTGATTAGGTTTTCTCCTTAAGTTTTTTAAAACCATCTCTGAGGGTGAAAGCTTTCCTCATGCATGAAATAGCGAGTAGATCTTGTTTCCAGTATGACAGCTTGAATACATGGAACAAATTGTTCTTATTGGATAGCACTGCCTTAGCACCATCTGTGCCCAGCCCAATACATCACTTGCATGTTACTGTTGGTCTTGGAGTTATCAATAATATTAAAGTCTCTTCTCCAGTTGTAAGAGTTAACAAAGATCGGCCAAACAACATGTCCTTGGGCTCCTTTTTTCAAATCTATCTGACAAAAGATCAGTTGAGATGCTAATATCAGGGAATTCATCTTGGAGTTTCCAAGGAATATTATGGCCTTTCCTGTGCTAAGGATAACAAATGCTGCTCTACATCTTGGCCATATCTGTCATTATTTGATAAATTATTGTATCTGACAGAGTTGCCCCATCAGAATTTTTTTCCCTTGCTTTGTCCCAGACAGCATCACTTGACTGCCAGCCAAACAGTAATTGGTGTCTCACCAATCACTTGAACAATGGAACCTTGGCAATTGAACCAACCACTATAAACAAGGCTTCTGCAACTTTTGCGATTTCATCTCCTACCACCCTGTGCTGACATTTCTTTTTTCTTTTCTTTTTTAAAGATTTTATTTTTATTTATTTGACAGAGAGATCACAAGTCGGCAGAGAGGCAGGCAGAGAGAGGAGGAAGCAGGCTCCCCGCTGAGCAGGGAGCCCAATGTGGGCCTCAGTCCCAGGACCCTGAGATCATGACATGAGCTGAAGGCAGGGGCTTTAACCCACTGAGCCACCCAGGTGCCCTGTGCTGATGTTTCTGAGTTACTTGAATATCATCCTGCTTTGCTTTAAAAGTTCAACACTTTCTATAGTAGTCTTTGTACATTTCAAAACCAATGTTTGAGATAGAATGTTCTCTTGTCAGAACTTTTAGTGTCCCCAAACACACTGAACCTAAAGGAAGAAGTTTATAGTCATTGTCAGTCCACTGAAACCCAAATTTTAAATAATTAACATGTTATTTTTTTTTCTTTGCCCCTGGTGTTTTTACAACAATAATGAGTGGTTTCAGGTAATTCATCAGTTTGGTCTTCAAACCATTCTGAATGTATGTGACTGATTTCATCACAATCACCATCACACCTCCATTTCCATCAGTATCTTTAGCATTGTATTTTAAGACTTATTTTTAAAGCACTGATCCAGGATAGGCTCAAGAGAAAAGAAAACCAAAGTGTGTATAACCTCAATTGCAATTTATAATTGGTATTTTGCATATTAAAATGAGATGTAGGTGTAACATCAAAAAGAATGCCATAATAACAGAAAAAAATCAATATATGAGCATCTATCTTAGTGACCAAACAATCCATGTTATACTTATACCCTGAAAGCTTGATATTAGGGGTTTTAATAGGTATGCCTGAGCACCACCATAAAATTCATGTGGCCTGTGTAGGTTGCCCACTGAGCTAACTTTAGCCTCATTCCATGTAAAAATATATTTTTTTAAGATGCCATTTTTTATTTATTTGAGAGGGAGAGCATGAGCAGGGGGAGGGGCAGAGGGAGAGGAAGAAGCAGACTCCTCGCTGAGTGAGGAGCCCCACAGGGAACTCGATCCCAGAACCCTGGGATCATGACCTGACCTGAAGGCAGACACTTAACTGATTGAGCCACCCAGGCGCTCCACATGCAAAAATATTTTGGAATCACAGTTTTGATTAAAAGTTAAACTTTTAAAGACTTTATGTATTTATATATTTGAGAGAGAAAGTTAGAGTGTGTGCGAGCAGGGGAGGGGGAAAAGGAGAGGGAGAGGATCTCAAGCAGACTCTGCGCTGAGCATGGAGTCCAACTTGGGGCTCGATCATCAGAACCCTGAGATCATGATCTGAGCCGAAACCAAGAGTGAGACACTCAACTGAGTCAGATGACCCAAAAGTTAAACTTCCAGAGATACACATTTCAATAAGTAACTTTGTAAAAAGTTTATCTACTACACACATTAACCTTAAATCCCATGGTGTACATATTACACACTTAGAAACATATAATGTTTAAAACTGTACATGATAAATCAGATTTTTTGTGACTAAATTTCACCTCTAAAACTAACTGCAGAACATGGAGTGTCATAACTTCTCTAACCTGCAGTTCTTTAATCCATAAAAAGAACAATACTAGTACTTTTATCATAGACTTATTGTGAAGATTAGATGAAATTATCCATGCATAGTTCCTGAAAGATAATAAATCTTGACCACTATAATGACATTCCCTAGATTTTCATAGTTAAAAGTGTCCTTTTAAAAGTTTTTTGTTGTTGTTAACTAGAATATTAGTATTAGAATTTGTATTTGCCTATTACCCCATCAGTTCTAGTCCCTAGGTAATTAAGTGGGACAAAGGAGACAGTTACATAGTGTTCGAGTATGAACTATCTTCCAGAGAAGCTTAGTACTAAGCTGCCACTATTATAAAAGTCTGCTACAGTGATTGTAGCTCAAGGTACACTCACAGAACATTAGGTCACACTCCATTACAATAATTCAACCTCTGTAAGTGGGTAATATATGTTACCACCATTTGTTTGAACGTTACAGCAGTTGTATATTTTTGAAAATGTAAAGAGCTGCCATTTTGCCCCTGAAAATTGAAAGAACATTTGATAGGCGAAGCTTAAATTAAACCTCAAAAGTTTCCCCAAATTTGAAAACAAAGTATTTTCATTTTAAAAGTATTTTAGAACATTTAAAAATTGTAAAATAATTCGGGCGCCTGGGTGGCTCAGTGGGTTAAAACCGCTGCCTTCGGCTCAGGTCATGATCCCAGGGTCCTGGGATCGAGGCCCACGTCGGGCTCTCTGCTCAGCAGGGAGCCTGCTTCCTCCTCTCTCCTCTCTCTCTGCCTGCCTCTCTGCCTACTTGTAATCTCTCTCTCTGTGTCAAATGAATAAATAAAATCTTTATAAAAAATAATAATAAAAATTGTAAAATATTTATAATCATTTAAAGTGCTCATTTAAAAAAATTTCAGGAGTAAAAAAAGAAACAGTAAAAGTTTTAAATTCAGAGTGAATTACAACTTCACTCCATTATTAAGAAATTTTATCCTAATGGGGTTATATTGTACTTTAAGGGCGCCTGGGTGGCTCAGTGGGTTAAAGCCTTTGCTTTCGGCTCAGGTCATAATCTCAACGTCGTGGGATCGAGGCCCGCATCGGGCTCTCTGCTCAGCAGGGAGCCTGCTTCCTCCTCTCCCTGTTTCTCTGCCTGCCTCTCTGCCTACTTGTAATCTCTCTCTCTGTGTCAAATAAATAAATAAATAATCTTAAAAAAAATAATAAAATAAAATAAAATATTGTCATAAATTTCTATTTTTCTTTCATTAAAAAATGCATGTGTTCATTATTTTACTCGACACTGGGGAGATGTAGTGAAAGGGGGAACATAGGTGCTCGCCCTCTATGAATTTCTATTCTAGCTTGTCACTACAGTCAACTAAGAGAATTTTAGTAGTTTGGAAAAAAATTAAATCATATAGAGGTAACTTTTTAATATCTCAAATGCTAATAGAACTTTGAGTCTTAGGGATTCAGTTTCTAGCATCTTATAAACATAAAACAATTATGTAGCTAATACGAAAGAAGCCAGAAAAAAACCCCAGATTTTATAAGTAATTTCTTCCTTCTTCAAAATAGGTAATTTTATAGGTCATAATTTTCTTTTCCTTCATTTTTTTTAATCAGCAGTATTCTATCACTACCATCCAATAAACATCGGAAGTCAAAATGTGGAGCACATTGTGGCAGAGAAGGAAACAAATTAATTATGAAAAATGATAGAAAAATTGAGAGGCTGAATATAGGCTTCATGGAATACAATAATGTCTAAGGATCATCTTCTGTGGCATTTTATAACACTGGGGTTTATCTGAAAGGGTACAAATGATTCTACTAGTATGTTTACCACAATCCATTTATAGGACACTGGGAAAATTTGGGGCCAGGAAATTCTATTTTATGATTTATAAAGATATCTTTGAAAGAGTACTATTGGCCACATTTAGTTTTGATGGTCATAAACAGATTTGAAACTTCTCTTTGCTCTATTTGAACTGCTTTAAATGTTTTACGTGGCCGCGTTTGGAGGACAAATGGCAATGTAGATAAGACTTCTTTGTTCTAGGGGCACCTGGGTTGGTTAAGTCGGTTTAGTATCTGCCTTCGGCTCAGGTCATGACCCCAGAGTCCTGGGATTGAGCCCGGCATCACGCTCCTTGCTCAGTGGGGAGCCTGTTTCTCCCTCTTCCTGCTGTTCCCCCTGCTTGTGTGCTCTCTGACAAATAAAGAAACAAAATCTTAAAAGATTTGTTTTAACAGCCATCAAACAAATTTAAACAGAGTCAAAAAAAATTGAGTGCTCTTCTAATTAAAAATTTCCTCTGCCTGCTCACTTGTTTGGTATTGCCCTACAAAATAAAAATCCCTACTTAGTTAAGAAAATGCAAAACTTAACTTCTAAAATATTGGAAGAAACAACTTTTGAAAAATTAAGTTCCTTGTACAATCGCATTAGGCTCGTAGGCTTATAAGCAGTAATTCTCCATTCTAGCTTGATAATAGATAGCAAAGTCTTAAGAAAGAAAGAAAGAAAGAAAGAAAGAAAGAAAAAAATAAACCGATGCTAGGACCCCAGCCCAGAACAACTAATTCAGAACTTCTTAGTGGAGCTCACATGTATTTTAAATGTTTCTTAGGTAAAAAACTCTAATGTACATCAAGTAGTGATAACCGTCATACTGGAAAAATAATGCAGAATGGGAAGCAAGTGAAGTGCAATGAAACCTGAATGCATTAGATCATTCATATAGAATAGAAATACAATGTAATTTTTTAAAAGATCTGTTTATTTATTTGAGAGAGAGGGAAGGGGGAGCAGAGTGAGAATCTCCAGCAGACTCCCAGCTGAGCACAAGAGCCCCATGTGGGGCTTAATCCCATGACCCTGAGATCATGACCTGAGCCAAAACAGAGTCCGGTTCTCAACCAGCTGAGCCAACCAGGAGCCCCAAATGTGAGTAATTTTAAATATTTTAATATCTACATTGTAAAAAAGTAAAAGCAAATAGGTGAAATTACTTTAACAATATAATTTTAACACAATATAATAAAAATATTATTTTAATGTGTAATGAATAAATTTACTAATAAGATATTTTACTTTTTTGTACTAAATCTTCAAAAATTGGTGTTTTATACAGTATGAGCTCAAGAGCTACACATGCCTACAGGCTACCACATTGAAGAGTGCATATTGCGTGCTCTGCAATGCATGACTTAGAAAACCCTAACCTTCATTGAAAAATACTTACTTTTGATCATATGAAGAAAGGTTATGGGCATTAACAAACAATAAAATCCTTCAGCATAATTTTAGAGAATTATATTCTATAGATAAATTAGGGGTGTAAACTCCCTCCCTCTCTTTCTAAATATAGATTTCTTTAACAAATGAGTGCATATTCTATAAACCTTTACAGTGGTTTATCTAGTAAAACAGAGAATAAGACTGACTGAGTTTGTATTCTGGCCTCACTACATTCTATCTTGGTCACCATAGGAAACCTCTCCATACCTCAGCTTTTTAACCTATAAAATGAGATTTAAAATACTATATACATCATAGAGATATTATGAGGATTAAGTGAAGTTTACAAATTAACTGTTCAATAAGTGTTAGTATGAATGTTTTAATAATTTCATCATTTTATTAGTATTGTTTATTATTTTAACACTTCTATATCATTCTATAGTATGGATATAGCAAACTTAATCACTTTTCTATTAGTGACATTTGGGTTGTTTCTAATCGTCAGTATTATAGAAATGCTCCAGTGCATATCATTGGCCATGCATCATTTTGCACATTGACCTGTATATGTAAAGGATAAATAAGTACCTGGAAGTGGAACTTCTAAGTCAAATTTTACATTACATGCTTTTTACATTTTAATGTATGTTGCCAAATTGCCCTTCACAGAGGATCTACAACTTATGCCCTCACGACTATCTATGACAATGTCCATTTTCCCTTTCACGGCATCAATGTTAGTAACTTAAGGTGTTTTTATTTGTTTTTTATTTTTTTGCAACTTCCAGTGCTTTATGACATGTGAAATGCAACCCGATTTAAGAAACATTTCTGTGCTTGATTGAAGAAAGCATATTGAACTGACTTTGAATGAAAGGAAATCATCAAATAACTTATTTTAGAGTTTTAAAATGTAGATCTTAGAACTTAGAACTCTAAAAAGAGATATAGGAGAAAAATAAGAAAAGATATCATCACTTAATTTCTCCAATATTTTCTTCTACGTGAATGGAGAGTTCTAATATTTCAATGTCTCACAATAATTAACAAGTTAATTTCATTAATTTATCACTTTAGAAAGTTTAATTATTTCTATACATCATTTTGGATCACTTTACATTCAATTAGGAAATAAAAAGTAGTGGACCTATGGTATTATAATATAATTTATACATTATGGTTTCATAACTAGCTCATATTATTAAAATAACTTGTTTCAAGATTAGACTTCTTGATTACCGATCCGTGAATTACTACAGACTATGATTATAAAGGACTAATGATAAAGCTCCTGGGAGCCCCCTTTGTCCTTATTCTAGTTAGGCCCATTACCCCTGGGTCAAGGCATGAGCTGTGCCAAAGGAGTATGCTGCCTAGGGCATCCCTCTCATTAATAAGAACAAGAAAAAATAGGATGTTCCAGAAATTTTCTGACAAGGTGGTAGCGTGCACTCGCAGTTAAGCAAATTGAATGAACTTGACAATATAATGGCTAGGAAGACAAATTTTTAAAAATATTATGCTCTAGATAAATTGGGGATAAAGATTTTCTTTCTTTCTTTCTTTCTTTCTTTCTTTCTTTCTTTCTTTCTTTCTTTCTTTCTTTTTTTTCTTTTTTTCACCCCCAGTTTTGACCGCTGAAGCTCTGAACACCTGCTTCCTCTCCTGTCTTTGTTACTCTCAATAAAGGAAGAGATTCCTGTTGAGGAGTGAGAGGCTAAGTGTCCAGAAATATTGCATCAAAGCATAATTCTGTAAAGGGAGAAAATCAGTTATAAAATAGCTTCACTTAGGAAGCTATTGTTCAGGGGATGTTTCAGCTTGGAATTTTTCCCAAATATCACCTTTAAAGGTAAAATAAAGAGACAAAAATTTAGCACTGTGAATGAAATCCTTCTTTGGGGATCTTTTCCTTTATGATTAATATTAGCCTCATCATCTTATGAGTTCTTCCTGAATAAGAAAGATGGATGGATAGATAAATAAATAACATATAAACCTGAGATAGATATGAGCTGATGGGAAAGGGAGAGAGCCTAAAAGTAAAAGAAAATAAGAGACACTATCAGGGAGAAAGCATCTGCAGTGAAGGATGGGGAAACCAGACGACTCCTTGAGAAATAAAGCACACCGCTGCTAATGTCTACAAGTTTGAAGTCCCTAATAATGGATGTTGACAAAACTGCCCATGTGATATGCCTCCTAGGGGTAATCAGTGTTCATCTCCAGAGTGACACCGCTGAGCAATATTCTTGTTTCTTAATCTCCTTCCTCGACCTTGAAATACAATGGGGGTAATCGTAAAAGACAACCCAATAAATTGTAAAAATGGTATAAATGAAAAAGTTATCATGAACAACTTCACTCAAGAGAAATTAAATACATTGAACTAAATTTTTTTATATTTTATGTCTTAATTTCAGTCATGTCCATATTCTCTAATTCTGTATTCATTTCTACAAGGAGTAGAAATGGGAAAATAGAATACTCTGGCTATATTCCAAAATTTGGTAAAATATTAGTTACATGTTATTTCTTGTGTCATTTTCTATGCATAATATTTGGGTTTTATTGCCTCATAACAAAAAGAAAAATCATAAGTCTTTAATTTATCTTTCTTTTAGGCTCAATTATACCTGAATTCCACACCGAAAATGATTTCTCATTAGGTTAAGTTGTAGCTACGGTCCAAAATTCTATATGAGAAAATTAACCTGACATAAGAAAGGTCTTCTTTGTGTTTACCTATGTAAACTCAAAATAACCAAATCAGGAAACAGGAAGAAAAAGGGAAATGGGTTTTATAGCTGCTGTAAGTCAAAAGTATAATAAACTCCAAACAAAACAAACCCCCAAACTGTACTACTTTGTGGAGTTTTCCTTTAAGAAAATGTTTGATCTGTTCCTTGATACTGTATTTCCACCCTGTGCTATAAAATACTCGCTCTCATAAGTAACACGCCCACTACTGTGTCTCTCCTGTGGGACTGCACAGGTGCTCTATCCAAAGCAGACATCTCCATGCTGGGTCTCATGATCAATGAAGTCAAAGAGTTTCACCCAGAGTTTTGAAAAACAAAAACAAAACAAAACAGGACAAAACAAAACAAAAAATAAAGTCAGAGCTATTTGTGTGCATTAAAATTCAGGATAGGCCAAAGCACAATATTAGAAGGGAGAAAGTTATAGATAAATTTAAATACTGACAGCAAAAAAACTTGTCTATCCCCTAGATAAAATAATGTTGAGGTAGTTATTTTTAATTTAAGTGACTAAAACCATTGGCTCTGATAGAGAAATTTGACCACTCCCAGTAATATGTTTAATAAAGGAAGAAAAATCAAGTATCAAAAATCACAGCCTAAGAAAGAATTCAAAACATGGATTTGAGGGTTTGCATTTCTGAGTTCTCAGCAGTGAGTAGTGATGTCAAAGGCAGTGGCACAGAGCATGTGGCAGGTGTGATGCTGATGACACCATCTCCTTTTCTAGAGCCTGCTGATGGTTATCACTTTTGTCTATGTACATACAGTACTCAATTTCCTCATTTATAGAGAGTATTTGGCTGGGTGGTTTCCAGAATCTTCTCCAGCCTTCCTATTGTTAATTCTGCAAAACCTGTTTGGGGTAGTGGTAGCGTGGGAAGAGATGGGCATAGAGGGAAATTCACCTTTGTTGACCATTTATTTACATGAGCTCATTCTATCTCTCAAACCACACTTGCACAATACAACCTTCCTTCTCTTTTTGCCAGATAAAGATCTGATGCTAAGAAGTTGAGCAGCTTTCTTCTCACAGCTGAAGGGAACAGGAGAGTTGGAAGTATGGGCCTAAGCACTAGCTCTCTAAGCCAACATACTGCTTACCATTTTACTTGACTTTGCCCAAAGCTGTCTTTGACAATCTGACTTGAACTAACTTTAGAAGAACAGAAAGTCTTTTTCAAAATTCTGTTTTCCCTCTGTTGCTTTTGAGCCCTCCATCTGATGTTCTGCTTTCAAGGGCGGTATTTATGTAAACCATTGACTGCCTATGCTGCCTCAAAGACAAATTCCTCCATAAAAAGAGCTGAAAATACTACTGTAAGAAACCTATAGTTTCCTTAAGCAAGTGAATAAATATGCTTATACCTGCTTTTGGTTTTTATTCACTATTGTATAAAAGCAATACTGTGAGGTTCCTATAAATAGGAGTGAATTTTTGCAAGCCCATATGCTGAAGACAAAACCAGCTTCTGCCTGGCCAAGGGAAAAGCCCTGCAAGAAGCACCTGCTGCAGCTGCAGCTCTCTTCCCTGACTGAGTATCAGGCTGTAACCCGCCACCTGCCCAATATCTGTACTGGAACTCATAGGGGCTGGTAAATAAAACCAGTCAGTCCTCAGGTACCATGTTAGACACTGGTGTGAACTAAACAGGAACTTGGAGTATAAAGCTGGATCATCCAGTAGAGTTCCCACAAGTTTCATGTAGCTATTTAAATCTGAATTAATTAAAATTTAAAACAATTTTGGGGCACCTGAGTAGCTCAGTCAGTTAGCTACTGGGGTCCTGAGGTCGAGCCCTGCATCCAGCTTCTTACTCAGCGGAGAGTCAGCTTCTCCCTCCCACTCTGCTCCTCCCCCTGCCCCTTCTCTTTCTCTCTCTCACTCACTCTCTCTCGCAAAGAAATAAAATCTTTTAGAAAATAAGAATTAATGACTCACAGACCTGTACGCCTGGGGCAAATAATACATTATATGTAATTTAAAAAATAAGAATTAAAAACAATAAGATTTAAAGCAATTTCAAAGTAAGTTCCTCAGTAGTACCAGACATATTTCAAAAGCTCAATAGCCTCTCTATGGACAGTGCAGATTTTAATGCAGAAAGTTGTGTTCAAAACCCACAGACAAGGAATGCAATCAAGGTCCAATGATCAGGATAGCGACCCCCAACAGTAGAGGAGAAGATTTAGAGAAAAGGCAGATTTTCAGGTTTGGCAAAGGATTTGGAAATATATATATATGGATATGCACATACATACTGAAGTCCTATGTGTACCTGGGTTTAGTTCTATAATTTCCATTTAATTTCACTGGTCCATCTCTTCATTATGTGCTAGTACCACACCATTTCATTTATAAATCATTGACAGTAGGTTTTAATGTGTTAGAGCTGGTCTTCATTTATAGCTTTTCTTTTGTATGTGTGCTTTTTGATTTTTTTAAATTTAGATATAATTGCTGTATTCATTGCATTAGTTTCAAATGTACAACAAGCTGCTTTGATATATGCATATATTGTGAAATGATTACAATAAGTTTAGTTAAATGTCATCACCATACAGTTGCAAAAGTTTTTCTTGTGATGAAAACTTTTACGATCTACTTTTAGAAACTTTCAAATATATAATACTACAGACCATGCTGTTCATTACATCCCCTGAACTTATTATCTCATAACTGGAAGCTTATACCTTCTGATCCTCCATCACCCATTCCTGCTTCTCACCTCCAGCAACCACCAATTTGTTCTCTGTATCTATGAATTCAGTTTTGGGTTTTTACTTTTTATTTTTAGATTCTACATATAAATGAGATAATATACTATTTGTATATCTTTATCTGAATTATTTCAATTAGCATAATGCCTTCAAGGTCCAATTCATTTTGTCACAAAGAGCAGGATTTCCTTTTTCTTGGCCAAATAATATTCCACTACATGTGTACACTATTATTTTTATTTTATATATATAGATATATATTTTATATAGATAGATAGATAGATAGATAGATAGATAGATAGATAGATCTCCCCACAACTTCTTTATTCATTCATCCATTTATGGACATTAAGGTTATTTCCATGTCTTTATTATGGTAGCTAATACCACAATGAAGATGGGGAGGTGCATATATCTTTCCCAAGTTAGTGTTTTTGTTTTCCTCAGATAAATACACATATGTGGAATTGATGGGTCATATGTTCATTCTATTTTTAATTTTTTGAGGAACCTCCATACTGTTTTCCATAGTGAATGTACCCATCTACATTCCCACCAACAGTGTACAAGGGTTATCTCTTCTCCACATCCTTATCAGCATTTGTTATCACTTGTCCTAAAAGATGCAAAGTGATAGCTCATTGTGGTTTTGATTTGCATTTCCCTGATGATTAGTGATGTTGAGAATTTCTTCCTGTTGGCCATCTGTGTGTCTTCTTTGGAGAAATGTCCAGATCCTCTGCCCATTTTTTAATTGGATTGTTTGTATTTTTTGCTATTGAGTTGTTGGAGTTCTTTATATATTTTGGATATTAACCCCTTGTCAGATATATGATTTGCAAATATTTTCTCCCATTCAGTAGGTTGCCTTTTCATTTTGTTGATGGTTTCCTTTGCTGTGCGGATGCTCTTTAGTTAGCTGCAGTCCCTTTATTTACTTTTACTTTTGTTGTCTTTGCTTTTCATTTCAAATTCAAAATATCATTCCTAAAACCAATGTAAAGAAGCTTGCCCCCTATGTTTTCTTCTAGGAGTTTTCTGGTTTGAGGTCTTATGTTCAAGCCTTTCATTTAATTTGAGTTAATTTTGTACATGGTGTAAGATAATGGTCCAGTTGCATTCTTTTGCTTGTGGCTGTCCATATAGCTTTTCTTTTTAGCGGATTTTTTTGGGGGGGGGCCTTCCTTGTACATTTATTTTCTACATGACTTTTAGTATCAATTTATCTAGCTTCATAAAAATGTGTGTTGATATTTTATTGTATTTTTTCTATTTTATGTATTTTTGACTTTTGCCCTCTTTTAACCTAGATTCTTTTTCAGAGTATCTTAAGTTACAATGTGGATTGTGTTATTTTTTTAAGTACAATTTTCTTAATAGATCAATAAAATTACTATGAAATAGTTATTTTGACTTCAGAATGATATAGATAACATGTATAGAGCCTATTGTGTGTTAAGAACATTACATACATTCTTACTTGATAAAATTCCTCGCAAATATAAAGTACAAATTATCTAATTTACAGATGAGAAGCCTGAAGTATATAGAGATTATGCAACTTGTCCAGGATATTTAAGCTGGATCTATTTAAAACCAAGACCTGTACCTATTGAGAATATTAAATATCAATTCCTTTAGAAAGTAGCATTTGTCAGAATCCAAGTCACACATAATTCTACAAAATGAATACATTTGGTTTTACTAGTGTTATATCAACCTGAAGAGAGACACCTGGATGAATTTTACTGACTGCGATTTTAAAAGGTCAGGGAACACTGGAGTGAATATTTTGGTCTGAAATAAAACAATATCACACTAAGACTCAAGTAAGTTGGGTTCCAGCCTGGTTGCTGTTATTCCTAACCCAGACACATTTTCTTGGCACAATCAGCCCAGCTCTGTAATGCACCATCTCCTACAGTACAATGGGATAGCATATGTTCTCTATCTTTCAGAGTTATTGTGGCGATAAAATGAGTGAACATGCATAACAACATATGAAGATAATAGAAATATTTAAGCCAATGATATCTAGAAGCCATTTTGAAAGATGACCTAACAAATTATATAATAGCTTCAGATAGACAATTTAATCATAGGTCAACTCCTTTCCAGATCATTCTGCCTCACTTAGCCCTCTTTGTTGTTTTTATACTAAGTCTAAAGGGTGCCAAGATAGTTATTTAATATGTTTCTAAGCAACCATATTTCTCAAATCTAGAAAGAGCAATACTAATATGTGCCACCATGTAGGTAACTTTCGCCAGAAAGTCTAACAATGTCAACTACGGTTATGTAGACAAGTCTTCTAAAAGAATTTGAAGGACGGATTCTTACAAAACGTATGCGGCTTTCATTTTCAGTACTTCCTATTTTCATTTTGCATTTTCTCACGGGACTTACATACTTCTGCTTCTAAATGAACGTTTGAAACACCAGTAAACTTTCAAGAGGATTATTTCTTATTTTGCCCAAACTGACTTATACATTTCTAGTTTCATTTCTGAGTTGGTATAATCGGTTTTGAGGGAGAATTTTTATAGAGAGGAGCTGGGGGGAGGAGATTTACTTTGGTCCATAAAATAGCAGCTTTCTGACCCACGATGTGTTTTGTTTGGAGGTTCTTTTGAATGAATTATTTCTCTAGAAATACAGTCTTAGAAACTTGTAAAGCATGTGACTTGCTTTTGTTCCCTTTTGGGCACTTCCATCGTCCTGTCTCAACTGTGACATTACCATTTTCCCAGTAGTATCTTAACTCATGTAACTTAGCATTTCCTTTCACCATGTCTTTTCTGTCCCCAGGTCCTTACAAGAGAGCCATATGCACTAGATGAGAAATATAAGGCAAATAGAGGTCATGCAACCTGCCCGGGGGGCTTAGGCTGGTTCTATCTAAAGTCAAAGCCCAAGCAGAAGAGAAAGTCGCGTATCTGTTACTTTTATCTTCATCCAGGTCGCCCCAGTTTGGACTTTAATACCTCAAAATTAAGCCAGTCTAGCCTCGGTCTAGCTCTTTCTGAGCCACTACATACTTTTACATGGCGCTACACACAGATTCCTCCGCAATACCATCCTTCTCTCGCAGCCCTGCCTGGAATTTTTTCTCTGTCCTAACCATTTTTACAAGAGACTCACTTTGACTCAATATTAAACTCACCCGGTAGCTTTTAAAGCATATAAATGCCTGGGCTTGACCTCAGATCAGTCAAATAAGATTTTCTAGGGGTGGGACCTGGATGTTCACTACTTTAATGTGCTACCAGGGTTGCGAATGACAAGCTTAAATCTACACAATCTTTAAATATCATTCTGAACCCCAGTTTCTGAACTATATCAAGCACCAACTGGTGCTTCTATATAGCTAATATAAAATTAACTAATTATAGTTATGGTTAATAACTATATTATTAATGCCTCTTAATGGCTACCTTGTAGTTCCTTATATTTCTATTACCATTTATAATTGTTTTAGATTTTTTTGTTATTCATTTAATGAGTACTCAAGTACCTATTGAGTGTCTATTATTTGCTTTTGTCTGTCATGTAGCTGATCTTCTCCAACTAATTAAAACCTTGAAGACATAAGTTATGTCTGATACTTTTCCTCTACACCAAACGGACCTAATGTAGTTATAAGCTCATTTTATATCTCAATGACTACTTTTTGGTGAGTTGTTCTAGTTTTAGATTTTATTCGTTTAGCCACTCACTTTTTCAGAATATATTTGTTGAACTGCTACTTATGCAGAAAATACTTTGATAGAATTTTTAATTTTAAAGAATAATCCTCACCTTGCCTGACTCTAAATACCCTTATTTACTTTCTTTATGGTTTTCTATTTTAAAGTTTTGAAGTGATTTGTGGTCTTTTCTATCTATATTGGGCAATGCATTATAATAACTAAATTTACCAGATACTTCTTATATGTCAGACATTCTTTTGAGTTCTTTGCATTTATTCATTTGGGGAGGAGAAATACCTTTTCCTGAGATTATCTGGACAGTAAGAGGCAGACCTGGGACTCAAGCCCAGACAGAGTGGCTTCAGAGCCCAACACTTTGCCCTCAACAAGGAGACAGTTTTCTGAACAGAAAGTTTTCAGGTAGAGAGATGTTTCTTCAATTCAGGGAATATAGCCATAGTGTCCTTAGATCCATTGGGCTATGTGTGGTTATTGACTTATCAGAATTCTAAAATAAGTGTAAAGCCAAACCTACCATTACAGATACTAAAAGTTAATTCTCAAATATCACTGATATCACTAAAATATTTTGCAGAAAAGATCTAAGAAATCTCAATAGCCAATAAGAATAGTGCATTTGTTCTAAATTTTTTGTCACTTTAGATCATTAAAGAATATTTTGAATCTCTACAATGGCCCCCAGATGAGGTTTGCATTTTTAAGTAGCTGTGAACAAACTTCTCCCTTCTAACTTCACATTTCATTTTTTTCAAAGGGGAAAAAAGCAAAGGTTTCAGATACTAAAGTAAACAGTCTATAAATATACATCCTGTTTAAAGAAGCAGACAATATGAAACCAGAGGATTCTCAAAATTCAAGAAAGGCAGAAATTCACAGGTAATTTACAAATACCTTTGTTCTTCTAGACACTTTTCTTTCATCCTCCCCATCATTTTTCTCCATCCCACTTTTTACTACCTTTTCATTTCTCTTTCATCTATGATTTATTTCTGAATCTCTTTGCAGCTATGACCAACGTTCCTTCAAACGTGTATCTTAAGACATTACAGAAAGCTTTCAAAATGATAAACGCTCTTCTCTTTTCCTCATGTACCTGCCTTCTTCATCCATCCCACTTTGCCCATCTTCTCTTTTTTTCATCTTTACACTATGAATAGTCTCCACATCTCATTCTCCACGTATGGGAAATCACAAAGCATCTCCTTGCAATAAAATCTGACGCTGCATTAGGAACATCTAACTTGTGAGGAGTTATGAATTAGGTGCTTCTTCCTCAGGGTGACATTATACTATTCAAGGCTCCATATTCACTTAATAAATTAATTACCAAGCTTCCTACCAGGCACATTTAAGGCACAAGTTAAGACCATGTAAATTTTGAAGTCTGATATTTAGGCAGAATTGAGAACTGAATGAACAGTGAGAGAAAAGAAGATAAGTAATGTGAAAACTCTCAGACATGTCTACCAAGCTATGCATCAAATGAACATAAACATATGGACCAAATTGTCTGTAAGGGATTAGGTATGTCTTCTGGGTCTAATCAATCCTGTCCCCAAAATACTAAAATAATTGATCTTGGCAAAGAAAAGTCAGCTTCTGCTTGGACCCTTTGAATTGGCTGTTTAAAACAACCCTACCTAGATGTGGCTTGCTTGTGGTAACTCAGCCTACCCAGAAACCGTATCAACAGTTTTGTACACCAGACCTAAGAAAATAGATAGTAAACATTCAGGGTAAATACTAAGTAGCACATTTCCTACTCTTGTCATCAAAGGCAGAAGATGTTGATTACTAAGCCACAGGCAAAGCAAGTATTCTTATCTTCCCAAATATACAAGAATTGCATGGTTAGTGCATGTGTGAGTGTGTGTGTGTGTGTGTGTGTATACCTGTGTGTAAATAGTAGAACAGTATTGTTATTTTTGTCTAAGGGGCTCGAGGATTTTTTGAAAGATATGACCAAAATTGTTAGAAATAAATATTTCCACTTCATACATAAAAATGGAAATATAATTGAGAAATGAGAACTCTCAGCAAGAACTATATTCATGTATATTTACTTCACAAATATTTATTGGACACTTAATATGTGATTTGCAAGACACTGTTAGGTTCTAAAATCAAGTTGTCTTGAGTTCCCCTGTTCAGTACTATAAACTGTTAACTATAATAAAATTAATAAATCTTTTGCAACATTAACTTAATAATCTCTTTGCAGGGGCGCCTGGGTGGCTCAGTGGGTTAAAGCCGCTGCCTTCGGCTCAGGTCATGATCCCAGGGTCCTGGGATCGAGGCCCACATCGGGCTCTCTGCTCGGCAGGGAGCCTGCTTCCTCCTCTCTCCTCTCTCTCTGCCTGCCTCTCTGCCTACTTGTAATCTCTCTCTCTGTGTCAAATAAATAAATAAAAAATCTTTAAAAAAAAAAATAATAATCTCTTTGCAGGGTGGAATTGTATTTATATTTTGTTTAGGGAAGTCAAACTTTCTATAATCTAATGCAAATTTGGAAAAGCACTGCTCACAGCTGTCACAAGATGGAGAAAACTAGAAACAAATCCACAATTAATCATCTTTTAACAGGTATATTCACATCACAAACAGGCATTAGCACTGTCCTTTATCAACACTCACAGGGCCAACTGAACACAAATTATGAAGCGAGGAAATGTCAAGACTTATGCCTTCCTTACAGACCCATTTTGTCAACATACCTCAACTGTTTTAACACCTGCTCTTCAAGATAAGAAAGCACACCATATAACAGATACATATGTATACATAAATACACTCAAAATTGGTACAACAGCTTCAAACTGTCACTATAGCTCTCCAAACCACAAACAGTACCTCCACTTTGCGGGGAGAACAACTGAAGTATTTTAAGCAACTCTCTTGTACAATGGTTTCTTTTCTGTTGACAGTTACTCTGAGCCTCTGCCTTGGATTGAAGGTCAAGGAAACTGAGCTGTAAGCCACTGAGCTGTAACCGTTGATGCCTCTCACCTGCTGACTCCTGTGTGCAATCCCTCCCAGTCGTCCATAAGAGGACTCTGAGGTGCACGCTACTGTGCTCTGTGCATTGGTTCCCCGGGAGTCAGGATACAAAGGCTCACATTTCACACTTGGACTTCAATCTACATTTTAATTGTTTCACAAGAGGAATTTGCCTAAGCATTCTTCTCAGTTTAAAACTTGGCACTTGCCAAGGTATTCAGCGTAATTTTCATATGGCCAATAAAAAGAGTAAATGGCTCCCTTTCTCTCTCAAAAAATGTTCCCCCTTTTTAAAGTACACTGTTGACATCAGTGGTTATTTTAAAAATGAAAATAACCAAGATTTTTTAAAATCCCCAAATTTATCATATTGTGATGGACAGAACACCGTTATTGAGGTCAGGATGACCCCAGTTTGGATCACAGTGAGGGCCTCTGTGGCCTTAGGCAATTTACCTTATATCCCCGAGATTCAATTTCTTCACCAATAAAACGGAGAGAATAAATATCCATCTAATACATGCGTGTGGGGTTTAAATGAGGTCAAATGTCTAGCATGCTGTGGACACAGTGAGTATCAGCTCCCTTCCCTAGTGTGGGAAAGAAAACCAACTAAGTGCAAAAGCTTTATTTATCATTGAACATTTTTCCTGTTATTCTTGAGGGAAATTACGAAATTTAGAATACAGAGAAATAAAATTTCAGAGGCAATTTTAGGGCTCTTTACCTTCTCACATTATACATATAGTGATCTCAGGGTGTTTGAACAGCAATTCAAGAGGTAGGAGTAATTTAAATCCAAACACTCAGTTAAGTGTTATTATTCAAAATTCAATAGTAAAATGAAAAAAGCAAGTTACATACTAAGTATAGTACTGTCCTTTGAAACCCTGTTTTCCTTTATAGCATAAGAAGTTTTTGCTTACAGTCAAAAAAGTCTAATGTGTTTTCCCCAAGCTTGCGAAAAAGAATAGAACATTTATTATCATTACAGAAACTACATTTTTTAACTTAAATTCTAGAAGACAGTGCAAAACATCCTGTAGTAATGAAGAGTAGTCCTCAATCCTTTCTTAAGGACACAACTTAAACATCATTCTATGATGATTTACAGCTAGATAAACTCACAAAGTTACATCATTAATGGAGGCAATTGATATAGAGACTCAAATCTCTAGTTCTGGCAGAGACTTCAAAGAATCACAAAAGTCATACTTACCACAAAAACCAGTTTGTAACCATGGCTAACCAAATACCACGGCATCTGTGGAGTCAGTCAAAGATAACAAAGGGGTCATCTCTGTGTCAAGTAAAGAAAAGGGCTCCTGCTTGATGCCAAATTTCCCTTTTTGCCTGCTGGTTAGGTGCTCTACAGACATGGCCCAAGGAGAATGGCAGGTATGACTTGACTCAAACTCTTGGATGACACACAGAGTGACAACTCGAAGCAAAGACTCCAGGTCCCTGGATGTCTTGCAGCCAAGATACCAAGGCGTGGCTTTTCTTTTCTGTGCCCTTGACTTCAAATTAATAAGTGAAACCTGCTGAGATATGGCTGCCAGTCCTTTCCAAACTGGCACATAGTCTCTGAAGTAATTTTCAATCCTAATTCTGCCACTTAGCTGTCTGGCCTACAGTAAGCCACTTCCTCATCTGTAAACTGGGCATTATATGAGTTCCCACTGCATAGGGTTATCAGGATTGTTAACTAAATTTATATTTGTACTTAGAACCCTGGCTGGAGGCTATTTCATAGAGTTTCTCAAATAAAAATAGTACATTTTCCACATAGAGGATTAAGACAGTCAGCAAAATAATCTCAGATTTATGCCAAAATCTTAATCTTCAACTAGGCAAGGAATTAGACAACCAAGTTTTCTAATGACAAATATTAATTCTTTTATTTAAATATCTGCAGGAGATTATGCTGAGTGAAATAAGTCAAGCAGAGAAAGTCAATTATCATGTGGTTTTGCTTACTTATGGAGCATAAGGAATAAAATGGAGGACTCTAGGAGAAGGAAAGGAAAAGTGAATTGGGGTAAATCAGAAGGGGAGACCAACCATGAGAGACTGTGGACTCTGAGAAACAAACTGAGGGTTATGGAGGGGAGAGGGGATGGGGGGATAGGTGAGCCTGGTAGTGGGTATTAAGGAGGGCAGGTTTTGCATGGAGCACTGGGTGTGGTGCATAAAGAATGAATCTTGGATCACTGAAAAAATAAAATAAAAATAAATAAATAAATAAAATTAATAATTAAACTTAAAGGTACATATATGAATAGCATATATTTAAATAAAATATGTAAATATATAAATCACATACACTATACATTATTTATTATCTACTTTATTTAACATGCTAACGTACAGGTTCTACTTTTAAGTGTGATGGATTACAAAATCAGATTTAGAAGTATTTAATCTGTGTGCGTGTGTATAAACAGAATGTTTTCATATAGCTCATAACATTTCTATCCTAAAATTAATGAGATAAGATTGTGATTGTAGACTGTTGTCAACACATCATCTATACTGCATTGTTTCCAAGGAATAAAAATCTGATTTTAGAAAGTTGGCTGTGCAAAGTAGAGTCACTAAATAAACAATCTACATATAAAGAAATAAGATTATGATGTGGTCTTAACTTGAAATAATCACATTTGTGGTCTTCAAATATTTTTTCTTTTACATTATTTTTTGTGACAAGATACATTTCCCTCATTCATTTAAAATAGTGTAAGGGGATGACTTATAAGGAAACATAGGACTTAGGGACTCTCATAATTTATATTAGAACTTTCGGCATGTCTTGTGCATGTAAACTTCAGAATTCCTCACTCTTGTTTGCAATTAGTATTGCAGAGCTGACAAGTGGCTCCAGTTGTTCTCCTCTGTGAATGAGTGTCATATTTCTATTCACAGACCTACTGGTGGATATTTGAACATATATATTGAAAGCATCATGTGGTATTTTTTTGTGTTTTTTTAATATTATATTTGAAATTAGACTAGAAATTTTAAAATGTATAATTATAACCTAATGACCAATTCAATAATAAAAATAAGATATTAAGTCAATGGTTGTTTTACTCAAAACCATACTAAATAATCAGTTTACATGATTATTCCTGTTTTAATCATGAAATTTGTCAAATATTTAATTGACTAGATCAATCCAGGATCTGATTTTTACAAAATATTAAAGATATATGCCTCAAAAGCTGTAGTTTTTCCTATAGCTTATGGTCAAATTTACAAAAGTGAAAAGCACTGAAGAACTATGTTTAATTCAATTTAATTGAATTAAATCAATTAACCTAGTAGTCAGAACTTCCTTGTGGAATAGGAAGAGTATACTGCTATTTTAGTTTTACTTTTAACCAACTTTTAGTTTTAGTTTCCTCTAGAGTGGGAGCCATGTCTTATTCAACTTTCTGTCTTCTCAGACTTTTATCATATATTATGTAAAAGCAAAAGTATGCTAACTTAAATGGGCCAGTTGAACTCGCTCTAGAAGGTGCTGAACAACACCAATGTACTGAAGTTTTGACCATGGCATTGGAGATAGAGGTACATATACTGCACATCTTTTTCTCAATACTGGAAAGTAACAATCACATTTAGAAAAGCAATGTATTCGTATGTGGGGATATTTACTCTCTAAAACTTGGTAGGGTTTTTGTTCTATCTCTTCCAATAAGAAGTGCTTCTTGGGAATTATGACCCTCAATTTGGGCAACACACTATTCATTAAAACACACACACACACACACACACACACACACACACCATCCTACTTATTTCCTTCTTGGGCTGGCCTCTTTTTTTTTTTTTTTAATAAGTTGAAAATGGTTCTTCACCTATAAGAGCAGTGTAATATTGAATTCAAACAGAAATTCAAATCAGAACTCTCGAAAGGCATATTTTGGGAACCATCAAAACACTGACTTCAGAGTTCAGATAGGGGATCACTGACGAGTAACATGTACACAATGCACATATGCAGGGTTAGCCATATGCAAGGGTAGGATTTTGTGCCTAAATTAGTCATTCACAGCTAATGACTAAGAACAAACTTTGTTTAAAACTAAGGCATGGGGGGGTTGCCTAGGTGACTCAGTCAGCTAAGCATCAGACTCTTTTTTTTTTTTAAGATTTTATTTATTTATTTGACATAGAAAGAGAGATCACAAGTAGGCAGAGAGGCAGGCAGAGAGAAAGAGGAGGAAGCAGGCTCCTTGCTGAGCAGGGAGCCCGATGCAGGGCTCAATCCCAGGACCCTGAGATCATGACCTGAGCCCAAGACAGAGGCTTTAACCCACTGAGCCACCCAGGACCCCCAAGCATCAGACTCTTGATTTTGCCTAGTGTCATGATTTCAGGGCTGTGAGATTGAGCCCCATGACAGGCTCCATGCAGGGCATGGAGTCTGCTTGGGATTTTCTCTCTCCCTCTCTCTGTGCCCCTCTCCGACTCCCTCTCTAAAATACTAATAATAGTAATGATAATAATAAACAACGAAGGCATAGGATCCATTCTGTTTTACTATAATAAATAAAAATGATAACTACTCCATTATAAGGAAATCCTAGACAAATTGCACGTAAATGGTATTTTCAATAATTAGAAAACTGGTGCAGTAATCCAGGAGAAATTGGATGAGGCCTGAACTTTTGTAATGTTATTGAGATCAAGGGGAAGTGGACAGTTTTGAGACACAGGGGATAGAACTGACAGGTCCTGATGGTCCACTGGATGTAGGAAAGAGTCAGGAATGAAAAGAATGATCAGGTTTCATGTCTGAATGTGTGAACAGGTAATTGCACTATTTACTGAGCTCAGGAGCACAGGAAAATTTGCAGATCTGGAGCTCGGAAAGAGGGAGAAGACTGAAAAGATGAATGAATTTGGGATACATTTGAGGTATGCATGGAGTGTCCAAATGAGAATATTTAGACTGAGTATAAATTGGACATATTAGAACACAGGCAATCATCAAAGCTATGAGTGTGTGTAAGATCACTCCAGAAGATAATGTAGAACAAGACGAGGAAAAAGCATAGAGAAATGGTTGGCTATACCATTAAAATGATCACTAAGAGGCAATGCCTTATTGAAACATTGAAATATTGAAAATATATGCTATGATAGCATTGAGTGATATTGTTTAACAGCAATACTGTAAAGCTTGGAGGGTGTGAATTAATTTTGCTTTCTAACCCCTTCAACATCCTTCAGTTACACAGTGTGGTTTCCTCAACTTACCACACGTAACTCCCTGAGCTGTTGAGGCCAGTTGGTTTCATTTTATGCCAAACAAACAAGCATGTGGCATGAGGTTAAACCCTCCTCACCACACATCTCACTTATTTATGTTTTAGAAAACATGGACCTACAACCAAGCAATTCAATTAGAATTATAAAAATCTTCTAATTTCTCATAAATACTTGTGAAAATGATTGATATCATACATATTTCACAACTGCCCAGTTTTTCAACTTCCTCTCCAGTTTTTTTCCACATTAGCCTATAAGAAGAGAAATAATTGACTTGAGTTTTTGCTTTTTTTTCTAAGCTTTGTGTTTTTTTAAACTCTCTTTTATTAAGAGCCCAAGACCTCACTAATCATAGGATCTTTACCTCTGTTCTTTGTCTGATACTAACAGTTAGAAAAGACATTCTGCAATTTTTAAACTCTATATTGCACTTTACCAAAGAAGCAGGATTCCACGCATGTCTTGTGAGTTAATGTTAAATGAAACCAATATGCCACAAATAAAATAATCCCAGGTCATGCATGCTATTATACACTAATTATACACTATTCTTAAACTATTTTCCAAGACTATTAGTATTGTAATAGCTGCTATTTACCATTCTGAGACTGGTCCATTTTTTCTCAGTAAAATTTTGTAATAGTTCAAGAAATCTGAGTTATCTCATAATATCAAATAGATGAATAATTCCTATCCATGTCATCAAAGCCAGGCTTCCAAATTAATTTTTTAAATTATTTCTTAATTCTGGTAGCCTTATGAAAATACCACCCCCTTCAGTTTTACACACACAGAATTAATCTTCATTTATGTTTTTATACATTTTAAAGTTCTCTGTGGGAAAGCTGTTAAACCTTTCTTCACAACTACAATATCTCTAATACCTATGATTTAAAATATGTCTATTAGAAAGTCAGATTGTTTCTGAAGAAAGGCTAGAATGAGGGCATAGTGCTCACTATGACTATGTGGATGTAACACACATCTGTGATCTTTGGTATCACGAGGCATTTTTTACTTTCTCTGCATCTAAAAAGGAATAAAAATGACATGCACTCTCAGAATATTTAAGGCAGGAACTGACTCTGAAAGTCTTAGGTTGACTGTGGAATTAATAACCATGTAAGGCTGGATACTTCTGAAGTGTTTTCTTGGCGTGTTTTCTAATAAAGTATAAAGTTAGGTTGAAAATTTCAAGAGTTGTCATTTATTAATAGAGTAGTATTCAAACTCAGAAAAATAGTAGGGAAACTAATACTTTGGTTTGATCCAAAAAAAAAAAAGGGGAGTCCAGTTCCTTCTTCATGATCAAGTGATTTTTTTTCCCCTATAATGAAAACAAGAGCAAAGCACCATCTCTATACTCCTACTGGTCTGACTTGTTTTCATTAGTATCACCTTTTTGTAATGGAATGATACATGACTCGAGGAATATTGGTGATAACCATGATCGGTCTGAAGTTCCAGTATTTCCAATCAGGCCTGGAGGTTCAGTATTTTTTTATAAACTATTCATTCCAAATTGAAGGAAATATTTTCTCTGTCCTATGTGTAAAATAAAAAAATTATTTTATTTTAATATATTTACTTTCTGTTTACCTTAATCTTGAATATTGATGGGCTAATCTGTCATAAGCACTCAATCCCTAGGTTGCCACAGGACTGCTTGTGTTGCATCTGCTGCACTGTAATTTAGCAGTTTACTTGTCAACCTTCCTTTGAACTAGGAACCCCTCAAGGATAAGAATGGAGGCAGAATGAATGAATGTTCATCTATATAAATGCAACATCTGAAAAGCACCCAGCTCATAACAGGCAAGAATAATAAGTGTATGCAGATAAATGTACTAGACAGACTAAATGGGTCATGACAGTATTAATTTAGAAAGAGAATAGGGAAGCAGTATGTAGAGGTATTAGAGCATGGCTTCTGGCACAATCAACTGTAGGTTTAGCTCTCAAATCCATCATTTACTAGTGGTATAAATGGGGCAAATTATTTAGCTTTCCTGAACATCAGTTTTCTTTCTCTAAGAGGGGAATGGTAATGCCTACCTTTCAGGATTACATGAGGATTAAATGAGGAAATGTATATAAAACAGTTATTACTGAATGTGGCTCATACTAAAGCTTTCAGTAAATGACAACACAAAATGAGTTTAAAGAAACAAAAATTTCCAAAAGAAGTATTTTTTTCCTTACTCATTGTTAAAAAGGAACTGGACTTTTGACTCAAAATAATCAACTGAATACCCATATTTATCTCACCTCTCTCCCATGAAACCATTTCAATGACAGTAAAAACTGACAAAAAGAATAAATCTCTGACAGTGCTAAAAATAAAGTGTCAAGAGAATTTTAAAAACTAGCCACAGCGAGAGAAAATAGATGAAGAACTGTTATCCAAAATATATGAAGAACTCTCAAATTCAACAAGAAAATGAAGAACCCAGTTTAAAAATGGAATAAACCTGAAAAGACATCTGACCAAAGAAGACATATAGTTGGCAAGTAAGCATATGAAAAGATAATCAAGATCATATGTCATTAGGGAATTTCAAACAAAAATGAGATGCCACTACATAACTATTATAATGATGCAATCCAAAACACTGACAACACTAAATGTTGGCAAGCATGTGAAGCAATACAAACTCTTATTCACTGATAGTGGGGAGGAAAAATGGTACAGATCTTTGGAAGATAATTTGGCCATTTCTTACAAAACAGAACATGCTATTACCATGTAATCCAGCAATCCTGTTCCTTAATTTTTACCCAAATGAACTGAAAATTTATATCCACACAAAAACCTACACAAGGAAGTTTATAAAGCTTTATTTATAATTGCTAAGACCTGGAAGCAACCAAGGTATACTTTAGTAGGCAGGTGGGTAGATAAACTGGGGTACATCCAGACAACAGAATATTATTCAGTGCTAAAAAGAAATGGGCAATTGAGCCAAGAAAAGACATGGAGGAAACTTAAATGCATATTACTAAGTGAAAGAATTCAATGTGAAAAGACTACATATTACATGATTCAACTATAGGAACAAAACCTGGAAATGACAAAAACGGAGGTAATGAAAAGATTAGTAGTTGCCAGGGGTTGGGGGGAAAGGAGGAATGACTAGGGCAGAGCACAGAGTATTTTTAGGACAGTGTAACTAATCTGTATGATGTTACAGTGGTGGATACATATCCCTACACGCTTGTCAAAATCCATAGAATGTACAGGGCCAAGGGTCAACCCTAAGGTAAACTACTGGACCCTAGGTAATAATGATATATTAATGTAGGTACATCAATCATAACAAATGTATCACTGTAGTGAGGAATGTTGATAGTGAGGGAGGTTGTATGTGTATGGATGTGTAGTAGGGACAGGAAACTCTGTGTACTTTCCACTCAATATTGCTGGGAAAATAAAATTTCTCTCAAAAATAAAATCTATTAATTAAATAAAGAAAACAAATATTTTCTTTTACTTAATTAAAATACAAATGCATGTGTTATTTTCTTCAAAACCAAAACAAAAATCCTGGTTATTCATGTGCAACATTATTTGCTATTATTATAGTTTGCTATTTTAACTTTGTTAAAAAATCAATCTGTTATCATATAGTGATATTAAGGGCATCATTTCCAAATATTGGACATTCTACAATTACTGGTTTCTTAAGAAGTATCTTCACTGATTTCTAAATATTTCATCACATCCCTTTCTCTCTTAGAGTAAAGTATTTCTGAGTTTTCTCTTGTGTTTTGAGGTAGCACAACTTCAAATATACACAGCTAAGTGATAAATTCTTTTATAGCTTATAAAATGTACTAGAGATTAAATTTTTATTAGTTCATATCTCCTGCAGTATGGAAACAGGAGCCTTATAAATCAATCTATATTAGTTAATGGTTTTCTTCTGCAAACTGCTATCTGCTTTCGGTTCCTATTTTGTTGTTAAACACAATCAACAACACCTCAGAAATGACCCAGAAGTATCAGTGTATCACTGCAGCTCTATAGAAATTAATTTATAGATTAACATTCATCATTTTTATTTCCATGGAGAAGCAATTAACCATTAATAGTAACCTAGTTTAAACCTTAGTCATTACGTTATTTGTTCTCTTCATTGCTATGTCTGACCCAAGATGGAAATTAAAATACTGATTTAATTTTTACTTCTTATCCTAAGTCTCTGGACACAGATTTACAACCCCAAGTGGAACTGGATTTGAATCCTATAATTAAAATGTGGCCGCAAGAAAATTTCCAGAGCAGTGTTATGTAACAAAAATAAGACATAGAAGCATAAATAGAGATTCTTCTGTATTAAAACAAGATAAAAAAAAATTTGAAAATCTTTTTCTTGTATTTCCCCAAGGTAAGTAAAAAAAAAAAAGATAAAGCAAAAAATAATATTAAATAAAAGATATAAAAATGGAGAAAGATGCATTCTCTAAAATAATATTTGGTACACAACTTTGTAAAGATGCTGGTTTGCTGTGACAACCCACGTTTCTTTATTTCAGTTTGGTAATTTTTCATGAGACAGTGTAGGTACAAGTGATGATTACTAAGGTGGAGAGGAGAAGGGGGCTGGTATTAAAGTGCATAGATGGGGTGAGCTAGTACTTGTGATTAATCATAGTTTACCAAAAGGAAGAAAAAATTGCTATAAATTCTTCTCTTTTTGGTTCCACAGAATTTACATTTTTGTTGCATTATGGTCTGACAGTTGTAAGACATACAGAATAAGGGCGCCTGGGTGGCTCAGTGGGTTAAAGCCTCTGCCTTTATGAGGTCATGATCTCAGGGTCCTGGGATCGAGGCCCTCATTGGGCTTTCTTCTCAGCAGGGAGCCTGGTTCCCCCTCTCCCTCTGCCTGCTTCTCTGCCTACTTGTGATCTCTCTCTCATTGCATATAAATAAATAAAATCTTTAAAAAAAAAAAGAAATACAGAATAAAATATTTCTAATCCTACTAGATCTATTGTCTATAATCAGACTATCTACAATGACAGAACAAGTAATTAACTCAATGTATGAATACATTTGTCTAAAAAAATATAATGGCTATTATCTGGTTCTTTAAGAAATTGGCTTGGTCTACCTAACATCTCCTTTTTTAGGATTCTACCCCAACTCCATCCACAGTAATCCTGATTAGTCATGCCATTTGAATTGGGTATACCACCAACCTGTGCACCCTCTGTTTCCCTGGCCTCAGTGCAGTTCTTCATTGAGCCTAATGCTACTTTCCCTTGGCCATGGTGATTTATTCAGAGGTGGGGAATGTAACCAAAGGCAATTCTTCCCAAGAGTTTTGGCAGGGATATCTGCAAAGATATTATATGATTTCAGAAATATACAAGAAGCATATAAAGAATTGTAAGCTGTTGGGGCGCCTGGGTGGATCAGTAGGGTAAAGCCTCTGCCTTAGGCTCAGGTCATGACCTCAGGGTCCTGGGATGGAGGCCTGCATCAGGCTCCCTGCTCAGCAGGGAGCCTGCTTCCTCCTCTCTCTCTGCCTGCCTCTCTGCCTACTTGTGATCTGATCTCTCTGTGTGTCAAATAAATAAATAAAATCTTAAAAAAAAAGAATTGTAAGCTGTTTGGAAGGATATAAAGGCAAACTTAAATACATGGAAAAGAGTACCATGTTTCTGTAAAGGGTAGGAAGACTTAAAATTGATAAAAATATTCTCTCCAAATTAATACGTATTATTCACTTTAACCAAAATGAGAAAATACATAAATATGAGAATGTTCAGTTTATCTGAAAGGATAAATGCATTAGAGTAATTTGGATGAAACAGATGAATTAGATTTAAGTGTAAAAAGACTGGAGAAGGACTATGACCCTCAGTTACGACGCTAGCCTTAAGGGGGAAAGGGATCTGTTTTACCACAGATCTTTATATGGTGTGGTTTCCACGAATGAATTTTGGACGTAAACAAGGACTGTGTGTACTGTTCCCGGATGAGAAAATGAAATAAACCAGCATTTGAGTGAACAATGAATTGCACCCAGCAACTAACCACTGGATAGGGTATAAGTCAAATACCGATTCTAATGAAACTTGAGAAAGAACACTAAATGGAATGTAATATATTGTTCCCTAACTTATTTTTGTTTATCACTCTATATGGGCTAATATCTTCCTCAATCCTGTGACAAAAAGAATTAAAGGGATCAGGAAGAGCAAAAACGAGTTGGCTCTCAGTGAATTCTTAATAAATAATTGTTGAACTGAAAAAAAATAACAAGTAAATAAAATTGACAAAATTTTAGCTGGACTAAGAAAAAATGAGGACTCAAATATATAAAATCAGAAATGAAAGAGGAAACATTACAACTGATACTGCAGAAATACAAAGGATCATAAGAAAATGTTACAATTATATGCCAACAAACTGAATAACCTAGAAGAAATGGATAGATTTCTAGAAACATACCACCTTCCAAGCCTGCATCATGAGGAAATAAAAAATCTGAACAGACTACTAGTAATGGAATTGAATCAGTAATTTAAAAAAAAGCTCAACAAACAGAAGTCCAGTACCAAAATTTTTCACTGATGAATTCTACCAAATATTCTAAGAAAAAAGAGAAATCTTCAAACTCTTTCAAAAAATAGAAGAGGAAGTACTTCCAAATCTTTTTATGAAGCCAGTGTTACCCTGTTACCAAAACCAAACATGGACACCACAAGAACATAAAATTACAGGTGAACATAGATTTAAAAATCCTCAACAAAATATTAGCGAACCAAATTCAACAATACAAAAGGATCATACACAATGTTCAAGTTGATTTATTCCAGGGAAGTAAGAATGATTCAACATCCACAAATCAGTCAATGTGATATTCCATTAACAAAATGAAGGGGACAAAACTATATGACCATCACAATAGATGCAGAAAAGGCATATGACAAAAATCCAGCATCCATTTATATAAAAAATTTTCAACAAAGTAGGTATAGGAGGAATGTAACTTAACATAATAATGCCATATATGACAATCCCACAACTAACATCATACTGAAGGATGAAAATCTGAAAGGTTTTTTTTCTAAGATCAGGAACAAGGCAATGATGTCCATTCTCACCACTTTTATTCAACACAGTAGTAGAGGTCCTAGCCAGGGCAATTAGGCAAGAAAAAGAAATAAAATGCATTCAAACTGGTAAGAAAGAAGTAAAGCTGTCACTATTTGTATATAACATGATATCATATATAGAAAACCTTGAAGACTCCACTGGAAAAAAGTTAGAACTAATAAACAAATTCAGTAAAATTGCAGGGTACAAAATCAATATACAGAAATCTGTTGCATTTCTATTCACTAGTAACTATATGAAAGAGAAGTTAAGAAAATAATTCCATTTATAATGGCATAAAAAGTAATAAAAGGCCTAGGAACAAATTTAATCAAGGAGATTAAAGACCTGTAGTCCAAAAACTGATAAAGAGCTTGAAGAAGACACAAATAAATGAAAAGATACTCTGTACTCATGGATTGGGAGAATTAATTTTGTTAAAATGTCCATACCATCTGAAGCAATCGACAGAGTCAATGCAATCCCTATCAAAATTCCAATGGGATTTTTCACAGAAATAGAACAAATAATTCTAAAATTCTATATGGAACCACAGAGACCCCAAATAGCCAAAGTAATCTTGAGAAAGAAGAACAAAGCTGAAGGCATCATGCTCCCTGATTTCAAACTATATGACAAAGGGATAATTAAGGAGGGCAGTTGTTATGATGAGCACTGGGTATTACATGTAAGTGATGAATCATTAAATGCTACTCCTGAAACCAGTATTACACTATATGTTAATTAACTAGAATTTAAATAAAAATTTGGAAGAAAAAAAGTAAAATGAGAAACAAAAAAACCCCACCAAATCTATAGTAATCAAAACAGTATGGTACTGGAATAAAAAAAGACACTTAGATCATGGAACAGAATAGAGAGCCCAGAAATAAATCCATGTATACATTGTCATTTATAATAAATGAGCCAAGAATATACAATGAGTAAAGTCTCTTCAGTAAATAGTATTAGAAAACCTGAACAGCCACATGTAAAAGAATGAAACTAGACCACTATCTCACACCATGCACAAAAATTAACTCAAAATGGATTAAAGGCTTGAATGTAAGACCTGAAACCATAAAGCTTCTAGAAGAAAACAAAAGTGGTAAGATCCTTGACATCAGTCTTAGTGATGATTTTTTTAATTTGGCATCAAAAGCAAAGGCAACAAAAGCAAAAATACACAAATGGGGTACATCAACTAAAAACCTCTGTCCAGCAAAGGAAACCATCAACAAAATGAAAAAGAAAACCATCAACAAATGGAAGAAAATATTTGCAAATAATATATCTGATAAGGGATTAGTATCCAAAATATATAAAGAATTCGTACCACTCAATAGCAAGCAAACAATAAAAATTTTTAAAAAGTAGGCAATGGATCTGAGGAAACATTTTTCCAAGAAAATATAAAGATAGCCAATAGGTACATGAAAATACACTCAACATCACAAGAAAATGCAAATCAAACCACAATGAGATATCACTTCACATCTGTTAGAATGGGTATAATCAAAAGGACAAGAGATAATCAATGTTGGCAAGGATGTGGACAAAAGGGAACCACTGTACACCATTGGTGGGAATGTAAATGGGCACATTCACCATGGAAAAGAGTACAGAAATTCCTCAAAAAATTAAAAATAGAACTACCGTATGATACAGCAATGCACTTCTGGGTATTTATCCAAAGAAAACAGATACACTAACTTGAAAAGATATATGCAGCCTATTTTCACTGCAGCATGATTTATAATAGTCAACGTATGAAAACAACCTAAGTAGCCATTGGCAGATGAATGAATACATAAAATGTGGTATATACAGTCGATCTTTGAACAAAAAGGGTTTGAACGGCACAGGTCCACGTATAAACAAATTTCTTTGATAAATATAGTAAAGTACTGTAAATGTATTTTCTCTTCCTTATGATTTTCTTTTTTTTTTTTAAAGATTTTATTTATTTATTTGACACAGAGAGAGAGATTACAAGTAGGCAGAGAGGCAGGCAGAGAGAGAGGAGAGAGGAGGAAGCAGGCTCCCTGCTGAGCAGAGAGCCCGATGCGGGCCTCGATCCCAGGACGCTGGGATCATGACCTGAGCCGAAGGCAGTGGCTTTAACCCACTGAGCCACCCAGGCGCCCTCCTTATGATTTTCTTAACATCTTCTTTTCTCTAGATTACTTTATTGTTGGAATAAGGTATATAAAACATATATCATATGAAATATGTGTTAATCAACTAGTCATGTTACTAGAAAGCTTCCGGTTAAGTAGGTTATTAGTAGTTACATTTGGAGAGAGTCAAAAGTTACACTTGGATTTTCAACTACATGGAGGATTGGCACCCCTAACTCCTGCATTGCTAAAGGCCAACAGTCTATATAATAGAATATTATTCAGTCATTTTTCAAAAAGAAGGAAATTTTGCCGTTTGCAACAACATGGATGGATCTTGAAGGTATTATGCTAAGTGAAATAAGTTAGAGAAGAACAAATACTGTTTGATCTCACTTACATGTGGAATCTGAAAAAAGAAAGAACAAACTCATAGATACATAAAACATTAGTATTTGCCTGAGGTTAGGGATGAGGATTGGGTGAAATGGTGAAGGAAGTCAAAAGGCACAAACTTCCAGTTATAAAATCAATGAGTCATGAAGATATAATACTGTATAGCATAGAGACTATAGTTGATTGTACTGTATTGGCTATATGAAAGTTGCTAAGAGAGTGGATCTTAAAAGTTCTCATCACAAGAAAAAAAATTCAGTAATTATGTATGGTGACAGATATTAACTAGACTTATTGGGGTAAGCATTTCACAATACATTCAAATATTAAGTCATTATGTTGTACAACTGGAACTAAAATAGTGTTGTATGTGAATTATACCTCAATTAAAAAAAGAAGGATTTGGTTAACAAATTAAAATATAATAATAAAGTGAATGCTAAATAGCCACTGAAACATTTAATAGAGATCTATATGATTTCATATGAAAAGAAATTTCTGCCATATTACAGGATAAAAGATTTTAGCTACAAAAATGTTATTAAACAAATATGCAATTGCCTGACATATCAATTATAATTCAGCTTACATCTACTGAGTGCTTATCACATGCCAGGCACTAAACTGCATACCAAGTGCTGCATATGTAAACACACACATGTGCAAGCACATAGATATACATGTGTACATATGCATCACACTTTTATTACCATTGTGGAGTGGGAGTACTAGAGCACTGAGTAGGGTGCAAGGAGAGGATTGAAAGATTAGGCGGTTCAAGAAGGATGAGGTTCCCTCACTACTACACAGAGCAGTATCTGCTTGAATTACTTTTATTATGAGGATGTATTTTCCTTATTATCAGGAGAAAAATCAAAGATACTTTCATTTGAGAGAAATGGAAATATGATATTTCGCTAATTCTTAGAAAAACTATTATTTTCAAAAAGATCAACTGTAACTTTTGTATCTGCTACTTTCCTAAATATGGTGTATTAGTAATATTGTAGCCCATAGTTTCTTCATATGAACAATTATTAATAAATGATGGCTCAACTGAATGACAAGTTACTTTTATTTGAAAGTCTTAGGAATAAAAAGATTTTGTAGATTGGGTCTATTAATTAAGAAATCAATGCTATAAAATATTCAGTTTTTAAAAATATTTATTTCCCCATAATATGCTTATTTAAAATAATAAACAAAAGTACAATTTTAGTTTTTGTGATTAATGTTGCTCTTTGGATATTTAATATTTTCAAACACAAACACAGCTTATTCTGTTCCCTTTGGTGAAGAAAAGTTCAAGTAAATTTATAAACTACCTATTGTAAACAAACTTATGTATGCACATACATATTTTGGATCTCTTTAACAGATATATTCTGAAATTTATGTATTCTAAGATAATATAAGAAAAATCATTTGTTTTATAAGAATTCCTCCAGTAAACAGTATCTTAAAGCATCACTCCTACCGCCCTATTTTAGGATATGTTTGGGCTCACAAACACATAACTAAAATACTTTGTCATATAATAAAATACCTTGACTTGAGGGGCAGAAATATTCACGCAGATTTAAAATATGGAGAATGACAAAAAGGGGTCTTAAATTCAATTTTAAAATTCACAAAGGGTCACTGCCAGATGAAACATTTATAACTGAAGGTTTGACTTTCTGCTTTTCTGTATTACTATCTGTTGTGCCAGTTGTGTTATGAAATATGACCACATCAACTCGGAAGGAGATTATTCCATTCAATCAAATGAAATCAAATAACCTGAAAAGTTTTCTCCTCTGTGGGGTGGAGGATTTTTTTTTCCAACTGTCAGGTGGCTCTGTTTCAAGGATCCTCTTGATTAAGGCCTTCAATATCTCTGGAAAAGAAATACTAAAAGCCGAATAGTATTGCACTAAAGGCACATATGAAAATACGTGGATTTGAAAACCATAAATACAGCCGATTGGAGGATCCATTATTTGACATCAAGTCACCTTCCTGAATAGTGCACTTACTGTGAAAGTGTGTGTTAAACAATAAATAGTAATTTTTCCTTTATAAATCCCTGCACTCTTTCAGGAATACACTGCTAAGATGATTTTCACTGAGTATTCAGGGATATGGAGCATCTGGCTTATAACCAGACTATCTTTCATAAGAATATATTGTACTTTTATACTACAAGACATGTCTCCACTTCTAAGTGAGCTGAAAAACTGCCATTTTGACTCAGAATTGATGCATTCAGTGATTATAATTTAGAAAATTATATGAAACATGACTTTTCATCTGTGAAAATTGTTAGATCACAAGGTAAGAAGATATTGAGTGACTAGCTGTGTTCACTCTTGCTTAATACTAAATAAAAGTAGCCAAAAAAGAATGAGACTATCCTCATTATGAATAAGCAGATAAAAAATAAGAACTGAGCACACCTACATTAAAAGAAGACGTTATAGGGTAGAGATATGAGATCGGACTTATTCTCTTGACACTATTTTACAAAGCATTTCTGAAGTATTTTGTAACAATTTTCTTCTTTGCATGGCTAAAGATTATTTAAGATGACTTAAAGTAGATCATTAACAGAAGAATCACTTTGAAGAAGAAAACACGTTAGTTTGTGTTTCTGTGTGTAGGAGTGATGAGACTGTAGCGTTCCTACAACATTGTTTAGTAATTGAGCCCATAGAAGCATCCTATTGGGCTGGTAGTTGGTCTAAATGAAAGGTCTGATAGTGATATTAAATGTTAAATTAAAATATTGGGGCACCTGGGTGGCTCAGTCGTTAGGCGTTTGCCTTCAACTCAGGTCATGATCCCAGGATCCTGGGATCAAGCCCCGCATCAGGCTCCCTGCTCTGCGGGAAAGACTGCTTCTCCCTCTCCCACTCCCCCTGCTGGTGTTCCCTCTTTCACTGGATCTCTCTCTGTCATATAAATAAATAAAATCTTATATATATACATATATATACACATATATATCATCATACCTTTCATAAAAAGGAAGGAAGCAAGGAAGGCAGGCAGGCAGACAGGAAGGAAGGAAGGAAGGAAAGAAAGAGGGAAGGAAGGAGGAAAGGAGAGGAGAGGGGAGGGGAGAGGGGAAGGGGGGCAGGGCAGGGGAGGAAAGAAGGAAGGAAGAAGGAAGGGAGGAGGGGGAGGGAGGGAAGGAAGGGGAAGTAAG
>LNAC01000004.1:1806651-1941354 GCA_002007465.1 Ailurus styani | reverse complement strand
GGAGGGAGGGAGGAAGAGGAAGGAAAAGAAAGAAAAGGAAAGGAAAGGAAAGGAAAAAGGACAGGGAAAAAGGAAAGGAAGGGAAGGGAAGAAAGAGAGGGAGGAGAGAGGGGAGGAAGGGGGGAAGGAGGGGAGGGAGGAAGGGAGGAAAGAAAGGAAAAGAAAGAAAGAAAGAAAGAAAGAAAGAAAGAAAGAAAGAAAGAAAGAAAGAAAGAGAAAAAGAAAGAAAGAGGAAAGGGAGGGGCGAGAGGGGAAGAAGGAAGGGAGAAAGAAAGAGAAAGAAAGAAAAGAAAGAAAACCTAGAATGCGGAAACTGAACCAGAAACTAAGAAGTAACTGTTTTGCACCTGGAAGTACTTAAAAAGATACAAAAAGAAGACAACTTGGGCAGTTATTCCAATATTTTATATCTTGTATTGATTTGTTAGGGGGAAAATAATTGACATATCTCAATGTGTTAAATATATAAAACCAGGATAAACCAGATTTTAATCTATATTTCCTTAAAGTCAAGTTTGGTGCTCAACAACATGAATCTTAGACCACAGGAATTGTGAGTGAAAGATCTACCCACAAAATGCAACCATGACAAAAAAATAGCAGAGACCTCCACAGATTGTAATCTGAATGAATTCTTTGAGCAGGAGGGAAAAGTACACCAATTGTTAGCAATGATATTTTGAATGAGACTATATGGATTGTTCTGTGGTTCGGAATGATGAGAGAGTAGGGATGTGGGGGGAATGAATTTCTAAAGCAAAGGCCATCTCCAAAAGGTTTCTTAGAAGGATTGGTTTAGTTTGTTGTCTTCAGATTTGTCTGATTATAAAGATCACCTAGCATGCTTGTTGAAAATACAGATTTGAGGGGTGCCTGGGTGGCTCAGTTGTTAAGCGTCTGCCTTCGGCTCAGGTCATGATCTCAGGGTCCTGCGATCAAGCCCCACATCAGGGTCCCTGCTCAGCGGGAAGCCTGCTTCTCCCTCCCCCACACTCCCTCTTGTGTTACTTCTCTCTCTTTCAAATAAATAAATAAGTAATCCTTAAAAAGAAAAAACACAGATTTGAAACAGCTTTCCTCCCCAATCCCCATTCTGATCCGTAGGCTAGAAGGAGACCATAATGTAATGTTTTATTTTGGTTTTTTATAGGTACCCAAGTATAAGGGTGCCTGGGTGGCTCAGTAAGCATCTCACTCTTGGTTTCAATTCAGGTCTTGATCTCAGGGTCCTGAGATTGAGCCCTGGGTTGGGCTCCTCATTTAATGCAGAGTCTGCTTGTCCCTCTCCCTCTGTTCCTCTCTCTCTCTCTCTCATAAATAAATAAAGAATCTTAAAAAAAAAAAAAGAAGGATAAACAAACACAGGGGTATAATAAAGTAAATTTAGGAAAACTTTCCTAGTCTCTTTAATTGTTCAACCTTGCTCTTGACCAACATGCCTGATTACAGATCATTCAGTATTGAATAAAGAAAACCACCATCATTCAAGTGAGCAAGATCTATGAGAGAAGAGATTTTACATTACTTCAACGGGCACCATTGTGGTAAATTTATATGCTTTGTTCTCCCATACACACACACACACACACACACACACACACACACACACATTTTTTTTAGTTAGAATGTTAGTAAAAATTACCAGAAGTCATACTGTGTTTTCATACTGTTGTTAATTGACATGGTTGTGTTTTCATTTAAATAGAAATTTAAATAAAAAATTAAATACATTTATTGTCACTTCCCCAGTCTTTATCTCATTTTCCTCAATCTTCTCCAAAACAACAAATTTAATAATCCTCAACATTTAGCACTGCTACTTAAAGTGAGTAAGATTTCCTGGCTTCAGTGTTTGTGATGACGTGCCCCAGTTGTCTCACATTGAAATTCTGAAACCAGTACATACTCAATTTAATGAAACAGCCTATAAATAAGAAAAAAATTAGAAAGCAATATTTTGCAGTTACAAAACTTTTTTAAAGAAAAATAACCCCTAGCACAAATAGTTTTTCTTTGCCGTGATTATTAAAAGTCTCTTACATTGAGTAATCCACTAAGGATTTTGGTTGACCTTCTTACAATATCACAAAGATGTCAAGCTTCCCAATTGTTCCTTTGTTCCTCGAGTGTGTGAATCTAACCTTCTTCAGGGGATGATGAGCTCAAACCTGCTCCTCTCATTAGAATGCCAACTGAAAATACTGTCCTAAATAGTTGGCTGTACCTATCTCTTAATTTGCTGTAAGTACTTCCTTAAATCAATGAAGTAGACCAGCAAAAGGCTACATGGTGGAATTGCATGAAATTTGTTCTTCATGGACAACTTCACTGAGTTGTCTATTAATAAGACTTGGGCTTTTATGAAAGGATCAAACAAGAAACAACACATTACTGTTTTTGTTTCAAGAATATATTGTTGAGAACATGACCCACTGTTATCATAAAATGCATAAAAAGTAACTATGTTAGTCCTAATGATATACAAAGACATACCTCCCCATATAAACCCACAGAGGTACAAACACAATTGCACACATATTGGCTCTGACTTCCCTTTTTACCTCCTATAAATCAATAAATCTATAAATCCTGTTTCTTTTCTTCTACTTATCATTTTTAAAGTTTTTTTTTTTAAACAATTCATTGAAGTATTTTGTGGGACAAGGAAGGATTTCCTACTTCTTTTCTTCTACTACTACAGTTCTACTACTATTGGCACTAGTACTAACCAACAAGGATTTACTGAGCATTTACCTTGAGCTCCATTTTCAGATGAGATAATTCTGATCATTTCTGTATTATAGATGAAGTGATGAGAGTTTAAAGGGGTTAAACAACTGATCCACAGTGTAAATGTCAGATGCAGGTTTTGAAGCTTGATCCTAGGTGCTAATGTAATCCCATACACTAACCATTGTGATATGTTGTAAGTTTTAAACATGGTGATATTAAAGAAACTAGTAAACTCTATTAATTTTGATGGTATAATTTGACATCATAAACAAACAATTGTTATAAATGTCTTTATTTTCCATTTTCAGTCAGTGAAATTCTATCTTACAAACAGAGCTTAGTCCTTTATTGGTTAGAGGCCATGACTTCCGTCTTTTTAACTTTATACCATAACAATCCAGGAGCTCAGTTCACAGTCATGAGGAAAAAAAATGGCAAAAAATTATCAACTTTCAAAAAAAGCAATTACCTACTAAACAACAAGGAATTACTCTCATATTACTGAACTCTGCTAGACTGAAATGCAGTACTCATGGTCAGCTTCGCTATTGGGTTACCACATCACTAACATCACGTTAGAGTCCAAGTCAAATGGCTAACAGAGATGATAGAAGATATCTACAGTGAGCCTACCTTACCTGATTTCCCTCCTGTTCTAAGTGCCTCCTCAGATCCTAACACCTAATTCTAGCTTGCCATGCACAAGAAGTGCACTCTAGTATACCTGCCTTAACATAAGATTAGTTTCTTTGCAATGCTCTCCTTTGAAAGATGGATTTGAGAATGGCAACTAGAAGGTAGAAGGCTACATTTCCTGCTAGTGATAAGCATAAATTAGGCTGCGGATTCTTGGAATACTGCCATGAAGACAGGTGGTCCCTTACATTTTTATTCAGGGCTCATATTTCCAAGTGCTGAGAAACCACAATGATAGGTGACATGAAATGCATGGCTAGATATTCAAGGAATTAGTTTAAGTCAAGTATTTATCAATTCTATCTTTTAACATTTGCTCTCTGGAGTTAGAAACTGGATTTTCAGTTGCCCCAGTCTATCAAGTCATGTCATGGTAGACCTCAGAGTTTTGTATGGAATTTTCTATAAAGCCTGTTCCTCATTTCCATGGGGACATGAGAGCTATTCCTCTAAACATGAACTATAAAGATTGGCAATATATACCCATTTCCTCAAGCTATTTGTTAGCAAAAGTGAAACAACAGAATGCAGCTTTTAACCTTGATTTCATTACATACATATGTTTAAAATGTACTTTATTGCTTTACATGAATAACTGGAAAGATGCAACCAGCAGTCTTCTTCTTCTTCTTTTTTTTTTTTTTTTTTTTTTTGAAACTGGCAATCTTCTTTAACAGTTACCTTTATTGGTATAAAAGTGAATCAAGGTTATGGAAGTTCCGTATATGCCCAATTTGTACAAGCCAGAAATCACCATCAGTCATTCCAACATCTTATCAATCATGATCAAGTCCTGTTTCTTCTTAGCTTCCCCATCTAATCAATCATAAATGTTACTGATTGAACTCCCTAGCAATTTCTCAAACCCATCCCTTCCCTCCATCACCACTGACATGGCCATTGTTCAGGCTACCATCCTCTCCAGTCTAATTAATTACCATTGTCTCCTACCTGGGTCTAGGTCTGTCCTCTTCCCATCCATCCTGTACGCTACTGTCGCAGTGTTAATTCTAAGAGCCAGGACTAATCATGCTCCTCCCTTGGTTAGAATCTTTTAATGACACCTAACAGACTAAAAGGGATAAATCCTAACTGCTTAGAATGTCATACATTCAACATGCCCTTTAAAACCTGACATCTGCATACACTTCCAGGCTTACTTCTCGTCACTCACTCCACTGCTCCACCCCAGAGATTAGCAAAATGTTTTACACTTAGTAGACAATCAGTACTTGTTAAATTAACAATTGTTTAAAGACATTGATATACAGAAAAGTTAAGTGACTTGTTCACTATCTGTACAAGGTTATGGCTACCAAATGTTGTTTTACTACTTTTTAAATCCATCAACTAATAAAAGGTATGAATTTATATTGTTCTCTACATAATACATTCATTAGCTCACACTTTAAAGGAGAAAGTGTTTGGTCTTAAGAAAAATTTCCCTTCCTTTAATAAGATAGATGATAAAAAATGGATTAAATGGGGCCAGTCTCTTTATCAAGATAAGAAGTTGCTCCTGTATTCATATTCTCTATTAATACCTTCCTCGATTTGGCATTTCACAGTATAGGCACATCCATTCAAACGATGTGCTGTGAGTTGCCTTGCATATGCTTCCCCTATGGGCTGTTTCAGGGAAATTACCAGCTTTCAAGTGAGGTCTTGGAGTAATGTGTGGGCTCCAAGCAACTGTGTGCTACTTTACCATGATCCCTTATGTCTCTGACAATTTGCAATTCTATAAATCACAACATAAACATAATTTTAAAATAATTTTATTCATATGTTCCAACTCTCATAGGAAATTTCACTGTGCTTAATGCATTTAATAAATCATTAAATAAACCAAACGAAAGCAGAATGTGATATAAATAGACATGAAAGTCTTTCCCTGGATAAAATTTAAGTTTACAAATGAGCCAAGAGACTTGACCAATGGGAAAGAAGCCAGAATGTCTCTAGGGGGAAAAAAGGCAATATACAAACAATTGCATATGGTTCAATGTTAAAATGACTGTTGCCTATTTCCCCTGACATATCGATACAAATATTAAGTTTTATGTTTCATGTACTCTGAATTTTAGAACTTTTTAATGTTACCCTTTAACAGGGATAAAGGTATAGTGATAGTATTTCAGGCTTATGTAAGTTCGAAATAGTGAATTAGGGCTCCTTTTACTTCAACACTTTAAAGCTCTCACTGCTTTTCCTCTGTTCTTGCCAGCATCCCCAATATTTTAGGAACGTACAATAAATTAAATACGATTCCTGCCCTTGGTATTCAGTGCCACTGTGTGTTGGAAATTAAGGCCTGTACTATTCTTTCGATCTTCTCCCCAACCTTGAAATCTCCCAATTCTGATTTTGTAAAAGTCAAAATTACAGCTAATTATGTCAGTAAGTGTACTAAGTATTCTTAAGACTATTCTCAAGGAAAAATGATTTATTGGGCACCTGGGTGGCTCAGTGGGTTCAGCCTCTGACTTCAGCTCGGGTCATGATCTTAGGGTCCTGGGATCGAATCCCGCATTGGGCTCTCTGCTCGGCGGGGAGCCTGCTTCCCCCTCTCTCTCTGCCTACTTGTGATCTCTCTCTCTGTGTCAAACAAATAAATAAAATCTTTAAAAACAAAAAAAAGAAAAAATGATTTATTGAAAAAATACTATGCAGCAGTTTATGGTAAAAAGAAAGTCTGCTAACAAAAGATTGAATGATTTTTTTTCTAATCTTACAGGCAGGGAAGGTTCAACCAATTTTTCCTTTATATTCTTAAATGGTATGGTCACATCAATGAACAATAATGCTTAAAGAAGAGAAAGAGAGAATAAGGAGAAATATTTTCATTTTTCTGATGTACTTTTTAAGTGAAGACTTTGCTACATTTTTTTAAGATTTTTAAGATTATAAGACTCAGGACTGGTTTACATACAAACTAGTTTTCAGAAAGCTACCTAATCTTCACTAAACCTTCAAATCCTTAATCTGGAAATTAAAAGGGTTGGACTGGATGACTTAATCTCTAAGTGTTTCCTGAAGCCCCTCATGCTTGTAGCATTCTGCAATTTCATTATTCTTCGTGTGCATTATTTCTCAATCCCACTGTGCTAATTTTTGTGCTTGTCCGAAATGTCTTATTTATTTTATTTATGGCTCAATGTTTAAAGGAACATTTTCCTTGCATAAACATTGAGGGAGCATAACATTTTTCTATCATTCAGAAGGAAGAAGCACAACCCCAGAGCAACAAGATGTATCATAAAACTCTTACAATTGTAACACATATTTATTATGACCGTATCCTGAGAATGGAGGATCTGAACGCTTTATTTCTGATCAATAAGGAAATCAGCTACCTAGTGTGGAGATTTTTTTTTAAATGGCCTTTCAAGATAAAAAAAAATATTGAGAGACATGTAATGGTTATGTCTTATATTTTTTAAAGACTTTATTTGTCAGAGAGACAGAAGGCTAGAGGGCACAAGCAGGGGAACAGCAGGCGGAGGGAGAAACAGAGTCCCTGACGAGCAAGAAGCCCCATCTGGGACTCCATCCCAGGACCCTGCGATCATGACCTGAGCCAAAGGCAGAGGTTTAACCGACTAAGCAACCCAGACATCCTTATATCTAATACTTATGTAGTTTTTATTACCAAAAGACTCCATGCTTTCAAAAAACATTATCTAAGCAATCATCACTTCTGGAGTGGAAAAGCACCAAGAAAGTTACTTGATTCTCTATTTAACAATAGCATTTGAGTCCAATTGCTTTCTAGTGGATAATGAAAATACTGCAGAGTGGGCACTATCTCAGAATGTCCACCCAGCCTATATCTTATTTGAGAAGGCCCTCCCACTACCATGGAGCAGCCACTTTGCATACTTTGTTCCCTGCTCATAGATGATCGGATCAAGAATGGAAACCGTTCCCTACCATAGCCAATCCATTGGCTGAGCTGTTACAATCAATACTCTCAATAACGCTATATAGAGACACTAGCCATTTGGTCAGTAGCACTCAGGCTGGAAGGCTGTGTAAACCTAGATGGGGTATCATAAGCATTTTAAAGTATCAAGAGAGGAAGAAGGGAGAGAAGAGAAAGGGGTAGAGAGGGTTCTATTTTTCCCCTTAAGTTGCGTTATAAAATCTACATCCTCAATAAACACTCTCTAACTCAGTCTAATTTGCTTTGATTTTTATTCCTTCTAACAAATCCTTCCCTAAAATCCAATGACACTCAACTCACTCTGTGATTCTTTCCATAAACCCTCTTTCACTAGACTATTGTGGCATCTAGTTAACTGCTACCAACATTTGGAAAAGCAAATAAGGGGATTCACTAGGTATAGAACAGTCATCTAATGCCATTAATGATAGCTCTGACCAATTACATTTAATAAGACGTGACCTTTTTTTAATTTTATTTATTTATTTCTCAGAGAGAGAGGGAGAGCACAAGCAGGCAGAGTGGCAGGCAGAGACAGGGAGAAGCAGGCTCCCTGCCAAGCAAGGAGCCCAATGTGGGACTTGATTCCAGGACCCTGGGATCATGACCTGAGCCGAAGGCAGCTGCTTAACCAACTGAGCCACCCAGGCATCCCAAGATGTGACTTTGTTTTTAAAAACATCAGTGTCCTCAAGTTTGAGAAATAAAAAGTTCAGAGAGTGACTCTATGCAGATCCTGACTTTCCCCTTTCTTTACTTTCTCTGCAGAAAGTAAGCTCTGACTCTTCAGGTTACTACTAGAAAGTATCTATCACGAAGAAGTGATGGAAACTAAAACTGATTTAGAAGAGTTTTTGTTTTTTCTAATTATTGCCTAAGCCCAGGGAAACAAAAAACTATTTTTAAACATTTTTCGCTTTATAAATTTTAATAAATTTGCATGAGAAATGGTTTAGCTTGCATCAGTTTTAAAAACAATAATAATAATACTTCTGACTTGAACAATTTACCCCTAACTTACATCCTTTTTCTGTGTCTATCCCTCAGGTTATGTGGGTACGTGTGGGTGTATGACATCATTTAGCAAAAGCAGAACCATTATGAACGACATACAAAAGGAATCTATAATGGGGGTTGACCTTACACGATCGTGGGAGCTGGTTAAACAATTTTTTGAAGACCATTGCTTCTGCATTTGGTGTTGGCCTGAAGTCAACAGGGCAAGCAGTAAGGAAGAAGAGTATGCAAGGAGAAACCAGAGCCAAAGTCAATCTCTCACGGCCTCCAGCTTGGATGGTGTGGGTGTTCTGCAGGAGAAGCTCATACTTCTCATCGCAGAGCGCAGCATGCACCTGGCTGGGGAGTCAGAGCAGCTGAAGGTCTGGAGCTGAGAAGGAGCTGAGAAGCTGTAGGCCCACCCCAGCCCTCGCTAACAAGGTGAGCTGCACACGGACAACAACATCTGAGAGCTGCCAGCAGAGCATGGTGCCCTGGACTGACCTTCTAAGCATAAGAGAACATGCCTTTTGCTTCACTTGCACCTACCAAATTTCACACACAATGTCTCTTGCATCTCACATTAACGTGGAAGTAAGCAAGCAGGGAATTCTGGAAAATTATTTCTAGCTTAGCTAAACTGACATAGTGCAAATCTACCATACTGTGATTCTTGCTTGTGAAACATACTCTCATCAATGAGAAACAAACAATAGCCAAATCTTAACCTCTTCGTTATTTGTCAAGTTATTCCTGTGCTGAAATAAGAAAAATTGGAGGTGGCCACGTTTCAAGTTTCCATATTTTCCCACCAGGAACCGAAGTAATAGGTTAATAGTTAATGTTAATCATTAACATCACTAAATTGAATTAAGTTTTATTTACTTTGCAACCCACCACCTGGTACTTGGCCTCATCCGTTCTTCTTATCTGTGTCAATGTCCCCTGATCATCAGGTCAAGCCCATATTTATTCATTTCCTTCCTCTTCCCAGCTCCTTCTTGAGTAATTGCCAATAATGTACGTGGTGCAACCCATGCTTAGTTCCCATGGCTTTTTAAATTGCTCAAATTATAAAGAGAGCGTGTCTGATGACAAATAGCTCTGACTTCTAAAATATCCACCCAAATGGAAAATATATTGCTGATGCTGTTGTATTGCACTTATTTCAAGGCATAAATATGGCACTTACTTTGTTGTACGCTTTGGCTATTTGAAAGCTTTTGCGGGTGGTACAGTTCATTTTTTATATGAGATAAATCCACTTGTCTCCTACTGTTAGTGGAGTTCTATTTTCTCCAACACAGTTTCTTAATACCTGGACCCTCATGAGAATGTATAAAAGCCACGCACTCTCTCCTCAAAACCAAACAAACAAACAAAAACAAATAAAGGGGCGCCTGGGTGGCTCAGTGGGTTAAGCCTCTGTCTTCGGCTCAGGTCATGATCTCAGGGTCCTGGGATGGAGGCCCGCATCGGGCTCTCTGCTCAGCAGGGAGCCTGCTTCCCCCTCTCCCTCTGCCTGCCTCTCTGCCTACTTGTGATCTCTCTCTGTGTCAAATAAATAAAATCTTTAAAAAAAAACCCAAATAAATATTCATGTAAACAACTTTAGAAGAGTCAGTGATCCTTTGAAGTCCATCTATGAAAATACTCATAGACCCCAAATTAAGAAATCCTATTTTTGTTTAATGATGATGGTTAGAAAAAACACTTGAAATCTCTAGGATATTAATTCAAATGTATCTTATTACAGCAAAATCCTCTTAGGGTGGGGATGCTTACACCACATTTTTTAAAGACCGATGAGCATCTACCCTAGGCAGTGACTGTCATTTTGAAACTGCTTTGGGGTTTAAGGCTGTCTCTCTCCGTACAAATTGTGTCTTATATTTTTGTTACAGTTTGACCACCCACCTGGTGTTCTAACAACCTGTTTTGCACTTTATTGATGTTCAATGCATGCATTTTTATACAACTAAAATTGCTAAACAGTAATGGATAGTTTATTTTTCACTGAAAATGTTTTCAAATTTTCTAATCATATTTTTCCATTGGATACACAAGCCTTTCATTCCCATGTGATGCTGATCGAATATCAAGGTTTGGACGCTGGAGACAATCTTGACATAGGAAGAGATTTCTGTTTTAGTAATTAAGCCCACTTACATTAGGTAAGTCGGTTCCCACCATTTAAAGAAAGTCCAGTTTGCATGGAGAACTTTTTTCAGCCGACACACATCTGTATAGATTGTCTATCATCTAAATCACAAAGCAAGGCTCTGATTTTTAATTTGTTCTGGCATGAAATTGAGTATAACATCTGCTTTGCACATGTTTCACCTTTTTACCCTTTTTGCTCATTATGATAGTTTTTCTACCTAAAGGTTTCCAATTGCAAGTGTTTTGAAGTCTTGATCCTTTTTCTTCAAGGTAAGAAGATTTTAGAAATCAGTTTACTGTTCTTAAAACTCAGTAAAAATGACATGGTATCAAGGTGAAGAAATCCATTGATTAGAAAAAAGAGAAGAATTTACATAACTTTGTTTAAAATTAGCTTCTCTTTATTTAGCAAGGCAGTGAGGGAAGATATAAATTGTTCCTATAGTAGGACTATGACCTCCTGCTCCCTGTGGTCTTCCCGAGGGCCCCACATTTGCATACATCAAGCACCATGGCCTCCTGCTTGGCTTGGGGATGAGCCAGAGCTCTACCTCCTTGAACTTCAGCCAAGTGACTTTCAGAAAAATAGGGAAGAGGGAGAATGGGTTGAGACACTGGTACTGATGTGCTATATCCCTAAAGCAAAGACCTCATAGTAAAATTCTGTGGGTGGAGACAAAAAATAGCAGTGTATGCTAAATAACTTACTGAATTTTTTTCCACATATTTTCCCTTTGTTCTGCCCTCAGATTTCTAGCTGGCCAACAGGCTTTTAAATTCCTTGCCTAGAGATTCTTTCCTTCACTCCCTGAAGACATTCTGCTGGATGACTAGGAGGGGAGGACACCCAGGGGGGAAGGAAAGAGAGATTACTTGGGATTGGACATGGACACTGGGGAGAAAGAATTGTGTGGGTCGTGTGTTTGTGTGTGTGTGTGTGTGTGTGGTGTGTTGTGTGTGTGTGTACGGGTTTCCTGCTCTCAGAAGTCACACGCATATGATACCACCATGGGAAAATAATAGCCATCACCCCCAAGTGTCCAAAACAACAACAAAAACCAGGAATATGCCAGAAAGTTAAGGGACTTATATTGAAATGGCTTGCTCTTCTTCTATTAGTCTGCATTGATATTTTTAAGCATTACTTTCTTTTTTAATAAAAAAGAAACATATTTACAAAACAAAGGTGATGACCTCTTTTAGCACTGATTTTCAAAAGGAGGGTGATTAGGAGAAGGCCAGTTGTAACCACATAGTTTAGGTGCTTCAAGCTGTCTTTCTCCTAATTACTACAAGAATTCAACTCCGCACCATTATATGGTAATTTTAAATATACCCACACATGCAAAAGCATTCCTTGAAGTGCAATGTTCTACGTAAAGTTATGCTAGACACAACAATTAAAGAAGCCAAATATGTGTTAAAATACAAGGTGAAAATTACTAAGGAAGAATTCTCAGAGTAACTTTTTAACATTCAATATTGTGCAATTATGCAAATTTATCAAACTTCTAGTTTCTATCTACATTTACAATTAGAAAACTCTAATTTGGGAGATGTAGCTTAAAACAATTTTCAATTATTCAATTCTTTGAGAAATTCCAGTAACTGAAAAATATCAATTATATGATGAGTGAGGAAATCACTCATGAAGAAAAACAACCTGAGATCCATTCTAAAGTAATGCTATAATTTGGTTGAACTATATCCCTTGCTAAGTCACTTTCAAAATTAACATTGGAGAGGGGTAAATTGTTTTGATAAAATTCCTTTTGCAAAATAGTAACTACAGAAAACATAAAGCTTTCTAAATCTGCCTAATTATAACTTTACTTATATGCATTTTTAATGAAGAACTCAAAGTAATTGCTAACTCTGGAGTAATGGAGTATACAAACCTATCTATTTTTGTTTAAAAAACACACAGCTGTCCCTTTGAGAGCCATCAGGAGATAGTTATATGACTCACCAATGCAGGAAGTTCCCAGCGTGTTATAGCTTACACATGTAATTTTTTTTTTTTTACCACTTGTTCTTTACATTTAGGAACGAATGGCTAAATTTGGAAATGCTATGTCTTGTTACTGAAAAATAACACTACACTCTGTAGTCTAAAGACTTCTTTTATATTCAGCAACTTTCTGAAACCCAGAGTGTAAATATGGGTGTAAAAAAATTCCATCAGTAGAATATTGCATTTTTTAAGTAGCTTTAAAAAATTAACTTTTGGGGAAATTGCAGATATTTTTGTTTCCCAGCTTAGATGTACATTATTCTTCATCAGAACTAGGAAGTTTTGCTTTGAATTAATGCAGAATTACATCCTGGGCAGTTTACAAAACATGTGAGAGTATAACTACAAATAATTAGACAGATTTTCTCTACCACGAATGGAAATGTTGGCATTCTATTCATTTTCTTACATGCCAAACAATAATATTTTCACGGTGGTGGGCTAGGACATGGAGCGAAGGACAGGCAGCATCTGGGAGAGGGGAGAATTGTATCCAGGCTATGTTTTTCCTGCAGGCCACTAACTCACTCTGAGCCTCAGTCTTCCCACCTATAGAATGGACATTATACTGAGTACCATACATTTGACATGAAGGTTGAATAATACTTTTTGTGGAAAATACAGTCCAGTAGCCCATGCAGGAGTCCTTGATGACATTGAAATTACCGTAATCATTGCTGAGACGTCAGTAAAAATTGTGGCTCATGTCTGTGCTCTGCCAAACTCCCTTAGTGCCCTTTAGATTTTCCTGGATATGGCGTTTTAACTTCCAGAAGCCATACCTGTGATACCTTATACAGCCACCTTCAGGCTAACAAAGCCAGCTTTTCCTACCTGGACGGAGAACAGAAAGAAGCTGGAGATTTATGTCCTCCTGGTACAGCCTGTAGCCACTGACGGACCCTGTGTGAGTATAAATATACCAGTTCCCAAGACCTGGGCTCGTGCAATCTGAGAGGAGGCCCGCAGGCCTCCAGAGCTTCCTAATGGGACTGCAACAAAATGAACCTCCCTGGAACCCAGCTTAATATTGCATCTTCCCTAGTCCTCCTCTCCTTTACAATCCTATCTGTTCCACTTCTAATGTTTCTTGGGGGCATCTCTTTAGTAAACCACTTTTCTACACATTTTTATCTGAGGGTCTGCTTCTGGGGAAGAGATAAAATAGTGATGAAGAAGGAGCCGGGGGCGGGGGGGGGGGCTGGAGAAGAAGGTGAATATCATGGTTAATTTTATATGTCAACTTTACTGAGTTACAAGGTACACAGATATGGTTAAACATTATTTCTTTGTGTGTTTGTGAAGATATTTATGATGAGATTAATATTTGAGTCTATAGATTGAATAAAGTAGGTTGCCCTTCCCAGTGTGTGTGTGTGTGAGCCTCATCCAACCTGCTGAAGGCCTGACTAGAACAAATGGCTAAGTAGGGGCGAATTCACTCTCTCTGCCTGATGGTCTTCAAGCGGGTACATCAGTCTTCTGCCTTTGGACTTGGACTGGAATTTACACCATTAGCTCTCCTGGTTCTCAGGCCTTCGGACAGTAGATCTTGGGACTTCTCAGCCTCCATAATTGTATTAGCCAATTCTTTACTATTTATATAAATATATATATTATATATTTTATATACATAAAATACATATATATTCTTATTGGATATATCTATAAAAAATATATATCCCTATTGGTTTTGTTTCTCTGGTGGAGAACCCAAATACAGACGGGGATTCAGGAGTAAAGAAATTCCTAACATTCTTTACCTCCCCTGAGTATGAATAAGAAAGGTGGGTTGGGGGACCAATGACCTTGGTAAGAGAGTTTCTGTGGTAGTTGATGGAGCCAGGACCAGAACCTCCTCTCACTCCAAGGAATATGTGGGGGCACAAAAAAATATGAGTGAGGAGACATTTATTTCCTGTTGGATTTCCAATGTGTACAATTACTGCCTATTTGCAACATTCAGTCTGTAATCCTGCTCCTATGAGCTTCCTTAAGGTCAGCTGCTTAAGGTAAGGGGCCATCTATGAATCCCCAATGCTCACTGAATATTTGATGCATACATTAGTGGCTGAGTAAATCAATAGACAGAACTTTATGGAATTATCCCATCAATGCCATATTTTGAGCTTGAAGTTTTATAACATGTTTCTTTAACAAAGAGAGATGACGTAGCATGATGAAAAGAACAGAGCCAAGAGTCAGAAGCCCCAGATCCTGACCATTACGTTGTCTGTCACTACATACTTATCTGACTTGGGACAAGCTGCCATCTTCTTGGGCTTCAGTTTCTTCGTTAATATTTTAAATGTTTGAATTTTGAATATTCCATTAGTTTTAACATTATAGTTTGCTACTAGAAAAATTCAGGGTTGGGAAGAATTTAAAAAAACATAATTTTTTTATTTGAACAGTGTGTAAAAACCAGAGTGATAATGAGAAACCAATCCTGGGACCTGGGACATGTAAAATTTTGCAGCCCTCTTTAAGACGACAAAATTATAAATTCAAAACTTCATACAAAGGTGTATATTATTTTAAATAAGAAAAAAGTCCGAACAAATTTCAAAGTTCAAAAGCTAATAAGTGGTACAAATATCAAAAGTTTTTTTGAAAATTTTCCTAAGTTTTTTGGCCATACACTCCCTGATTGCTTCTCCACATGATAATACTTTCACAATATCTTAGAGAGAATAGAAGGATAATTTAATCTTGCTTTTGAATGATTGAAAAGTTCTCTTTTATGGATTAGAAAGTATTTTAATGAATTTAACATTGAGCTTTTAAATTCTATTGTGATTTGCTAGGGGAGTATTTGACATTTCAAAGTCTCTGCTAGTCTCCTACCTTTTCACCTTTTTCTTTCTTTGTTTCCATCAACATACTTCCTACCAGTTATATTTGAATGTTGATCTGATTAGCAGTTATGAAAAATAAAATTAAACTGATATTAAGTCACACATGGTAAGTCAAACCAAAACTTATATGTATGTCAATTTCCTCTCCTGTAAACTAAGTAGATTTTATAGGATGGCTGTCTTCATTATAAAACTTTTCAGTTTAGAACAATAGCACAATAACCATCTATATACCCACTACCGGGACAACTGTTAACATTTTGCCATGTTTACTTCACATTTATGTGTTTGTCATTTTACAGTACCTATAACAATTTTGCATGATACTTCCTCTGAACCTGCCAGACTTCCTTAGGTAAAGATGAGTAGGATTCTCTAAAACATGATGTGATATATTTAGGTACATAAAACATACAACATTGCACTCAGAGTTATTCACAGTGTAGTACATCACCAGGATTTCTGATAAATTCTATTTTGTGCAGTTCTTCCACATAGTGCATATATTGCATATTTAACTATATGCTATAGTAGTCTATATATTCCTGACAGAAAAGAACTTTCTTTTTGATTAGGCATGCATGAGAATCAAATCCTCTGCTTCCCAGTTTGCTCATATTCTGACTGGATGACTTTTCCCAGATTAGCTGTGGCTCCATTGATTTTTGACACATTATTTCCTTCATTCTCCAAATACTTCCTGTACCAGCACTGTAGTTCATGTTGTTTTAAGGCTTCTGGACATGGATAGTAACAGTAAGAGATTAGAAGTCACTCTTACCCCTGGAAAGCTAGCAATAACTTCACTTTGCACAGCAGTCATTGCAAGCAAAACTAATGATCTAATATGGTTTTAAGTGCAATCCTGAAAATGCTCATAGTCATTCCAATCCCACCTGATATGAGTGTGTGTGTGTTTAGGGGGCAAGGGGTATGGGATATTGTAAGGGAGAAGACAGATTGAAAAGAAATAATGGTCTTAAGCCATTATGGCTAAGATAGTTTTCCTTAGGCAAGTTTAAGTAAATGACTTTGAAAAGAGCCTGTGTAATTGAGAGAACTGGAAGTTGCAGTGTAAGAGCTTCATGGTATATCTGTCTCTGTCTGTCCTCTCATAAATCTCAGCCTAAAACCAAATCCAAGATACCCAGAACTAGGACTCTAAAATCATCCTATGAATTGGCTTATAATGATGGGAGAAAATATTCTTAATTTCTGAATATAACGAGCTGAAGTATTTAAGGATGAAATGTCCTGACATCTATAATTCATTTTAAAATGATCTGGCAAAATCATAAATAGATATTCATGCATTGATGAAGCAAATTATGCAAATGTGAGCAATTGTTGAAAACACATGATGTGTATATGAATGTTCATTGCACCATTTCTCCTACTTTTCTGTGTGCTTAAAAGTTTTTATTAAAAATACCTAAAAATAAGGGACCATACAAAACCCATCTACTCAACAGAAGAGGAAATAGGCACAGGTAAATCAAAGGACTTGCTCAAGGTCACAGCACAAGCTGTTATTCATTCTCCTTAGCTGCTTCTCCTGAGTAGAGGAGCCAGGATTCTACTTAGAGGGTTTCCTGTGATGAAGATCAGGTATGCATTTGATTCATACTTCATTATCTCCTTTTGACACAATAGAAACACGCACACTGTGATAACAAAATGCTAAAGAGTATGACTGTTCCCACCTTCCATTCATGAGTAATGTTTAGGCAGTAGAAGTAGCCAGGCTATGACTTTGCCACCCACTGAGAAGCCTGGGAGCCAACAAAGAGGACTTTAGCTGATTTCTAAGAGTGAATTTCTTAGTTACATGCCAATTCTGGTGCTTCCTTTGTAGATGTTTAGTAGTTTTCTCTATTGGGTAAATGCGGTATTATTCTCCCGAAGAAAGGAGATCTCTTGAGGAAATCCAGGGGATACTTTGTCCTATTTGTGCAAGTTTTACAACTAGTTTTACACAGGCAAAGAAAAAAGGAAATGAATGATGAGTTTATCCTACCTCAGCTGCTATCTCTACAGCATTCTGTGATTTCATTTTAAAGAACCATTCTTGACAGTTGGGCAGTTCACAAGTATGCACTGAGTATGTTTCTATGTCCACATCTATCCTAGCACATGGTGGTGACAAAGTGGATAGTGACTGAAGTAAAGATGCGAAGAGAAAAAAGTACAAGAAAAGAGCACAACAAGTCATCTGTGAATGAACAGTTCTCGAGAACTAGGAACATAAGAGAGCACGCCAGAGCAACAGGCTTGAGAGCCCCAGACAATGCATAAATACCACCCTAATAGGGTGATGATCCTTAAGAATCCTCACTTTTGCTATTTTCAACTTTTTTTATAAACCCATCCCAGGACTGTTCTAGAATCAAAGGTCCCGGGAATTCCAACTCTTCAGGATAGACTTCAGGTCTGCCAGAGAGCTCTTCTTATAGCTAGCTTCTGGCAATGCAGCAGTGAACAAAATATAGCCATTACCCTTACAGAACTTAGAGTTCAGTGATCAAAGAGGTATTGAACAACATATTTAAAAAACTGAAACTAATTTCAAATTCACAGAGCTTTGCAAAAAAGAAAAAGTAGGGGCACCTGGGTGGCTCAGTCATTGAGCATCTGCCTTCAGCTCGGGTCATGATCCCGGGGTCCTGGGATTGAGCCCCACATCGGGCTCCCTGCTCTGCGGGAGCCCTGCTTCTCCCTCTGCCACTCCCCCTGCTTGTGTTCCCTCTCTCACTGTGTGTGTCTCTCTCTCTGTCAAATAAATAAATAAAATCTTTGAAAAAACAAAAAAAACTTTAAAAAAAGAAAAGAAAAAGTAGACAGTCATGTAAATATGGAGATCTGTTTGTCTATCCAGCAGACACATACACATACACTTTACTACAAATACACCGAGAGCCTTGCTATCGGTGGTAGCTTCTCTGGTTACAAAGAACCCTCTTAAATAACAGTGCTTCACAGTAAAATAGACATTACAATAAGGAAGGAATCTCAGACATCCTGCTGGGCCTCATGGAAAGCAAGGAGTCACAGGAACTGGGCCTACAGAGTCCCTATACACTCTGAGGAACTGGACATACATCAGTTTTCCAGGTTAGTGTTTTCTACTTGGTTAACTCTTTACACCCCTAGCAAAAGAGTTGCATCAGTATCTATAGTGACACTGAACATACATTATGGAGTAGACATTGTTCTAACTTCTTTACCTAGATCTGTACATAAGAGAAGAAAAGTAAAGCACAGGAAATTGAAGCAACTTCCCAAGTTCACAGAGCCAAGACTTGAACATGGCAGACTAACTCCAGAACTCTCACTTTTAGCCCTTCACTTCTCTTGCTACAGTTATTTAACATTTCTCTGTCTTTTGTCACTACCAACTAACCACCTCATCCTCTGCTCTGAGTAGTACACATACTCCTGCTTGTTAGGTGATGTTTCATAGCTTCTGCCACTGATTTCTCTCTGTGTGTCTTTATATTCCTATTCCCACAGACAACTTACTTTACCTATCTCAAGTTCAAACCACTTATTATACTTATGGATATTATGGGATATTATTTAGGATGAGATAGAGTAGGGACAACTTGCCTCTGTGTCACTATGTCCAGGCCTCTCCCAGAAGACTAGAAGTCAGGGCTCATTCACTCACCTATCTGGTGATTGATGGTAAGAGGACTCAAACAGTTGGGGACAGGAACAGTTGGTCTCCTTGGACACCTCTCTCCATGTCTATATAATCTCTCTAAAAGATCTCTCTGGGATGGTGGCTTCAGGGTAGCTGTACTTCATATAATTACAGAGCTCCATGCATCCCAAGAGAAAGAGCCAAGGGAAAACTGAATTGGTTTTTTATGACCAAGACTTGGAATTCAGGAACCGTCATGTTCCTTTTAGGCTCAGACTCACCCAGAATCAAGGGAAAGAACACTAGACCAAAAATAAGAAAGGGAGAGAGACACCAATAAATAGGGAACTGCTCCTGGAAATATTCAGCTCTCTGACAGTTTCTTCTATGGGACTCTCTGGCCTCAAAGATACAATCTGCCTCTCCTTTAGAGCCTGAGCCACAGTCAGCAGATCCAAATGCTATGAACTATGATTATCCTACTAGAAAGCTGAATTGTCTGAACAGACTCATTTTCCAAACTTAGCTTGTAGTCCTCTTCCACTATGATACCTTCAGGACCATAAAGCAAATGGAGCTATTTACTTTCAATGTGACATGAGTTTATTTTGAGGGAGAACTAACTACATTATTGCATATGGAGAGTATAGAGGACTCTGGGTGCCATTTTATTTTTTTTTTAAGGTTTTATTTATTTATTTGACAGAGAGAGATTACAAGTAGGCAGAGAGACAGGCAGAGAGAGAGGAGGAAGCAGGCTCCCCGCTGAGAAGGGAGCCCGATGCGGGCCTCGATCCCAGGACCCTGAGATCATGACCTGAGCTGAAGGCAGAGGCTTTAACCCAGTGAGCCACCCAGGTGCCCTGGGTGCCATTTTCTACCCCAACTCCTCATCTATGTGGTATCTTCCCCAATTCTCTGGACAAGAGTCAGAAAAGATATCTCCTTCAATTTGGGACTGAGCAAAGGAGATGCTGCAGATTCTATACTGTCCTGAGAGAAAAGAGACTCTGTTTATCTCCCTTTTAAGATAATTAATCTGTGTGTGTTTTACAAGTCTGATTACAGTATTTCTCTTATTATAGTCTAATTGTAAGCTCTCCTGTATTAAATTATGGTTATGTTCCCTGATCTATGGTATGGCTGGTACTTCATATGATGATGTTTTAGGAGAACAGACAGTTATCATGAGACTATGGTTCTCTAAACACTAAAAACACATTTGATTTTGAGGAGTTCTAAAATAATACAATCAATCTTTCTCTCTTGGAGCTATCATTTGCAGTTAGATTTACAGAGACCTTAAGTGGTTTGTTTCATTATTGTTGTTTTCAGCAAATTATCTTCTCAAGGAAATCATAGTATAATGCTATTGTTTTAAGAAGATAGATCTCTCTTTGTCTTTGATTATAGGTGATGTATTTTTCTTCCATATTAAATTTGAAAGCAAAAGTCATTGACTCAAGATAGATAAAATGTGAACAGAAGCTTCTCTTTGGGGGCAGTCCCCTCACAGATCATTAATATCTTAAGCATGAAATTATGCAAACTTGCAGCAAGTCCGATCCCTTCTCGCTCCTAAACCTCAAGCATGCTTCTAAAGTCCCCAGAAGATGGTTCTTTGACAAGACTTATCAAATTGATAAACCTCCAGCCAGACTGTCAGGGAAAAAAATAAGAGAAGACACAAATGACTAATAGCAGGAATAAGAAAGGAAACATCTCTACAAATTCTAGGCTATTAATGGGGTTATGTGAATAGTGAAAATTTTGTATAAATAAATTTGAAAATCTAAATGAAATTAATAAATCCCTTTGAGGACACAAATAGTCAAACATTGCTAAAGAAGAAATGCTAAATTGAAAAACCCTATATATGATAAAGAAATTGAAATTATAGTTTAAAATTTCTCCACAGGAGCGCCTGGGTGGCTCAGTCATTCAGCGTCTACCTTAGGCTCAGGTCATGATCCCAGGGTCCTGGGATCAAACCCCGCATCAGGTTCCCCGCTCAGCGGGAAGCCTGCTTATCCCTCTCCCACTCCCCTTGCTTGTGTTCCCTCTCTAGTTGTGCTTCTCTCTGTCAACTAAATAAATAAAATCTTTAAAAAATAAAAAATAAAATAAAATTTCTCCACAAAGAAAACAGGCTTAAATGGATTCACTGACAAATTCTACCAAAAAGTTAAAAAAGAGATTATACCAATTCTATGCAAATTCTCTCAGAAAATTAATACTCATTCTATGAAGTTAATATTATTGACATCAAAACTAGGAAAGATATTACAAGAAAAGTAAACTATAGGTCAATATATTTCATAAATATAGACACAAAAATCTGTAAAAATAATAGCAAACTTAATCCAACAGTATATAAAAAGGATAATATATCATGACCAAGTGAAACATTATCTCAAAAATCCAAGACTGGTTTAACATCTAAAAATCAAACAATAAATTCACCGTATCTATAGACTAAAGAGGAAAACCATATGATCATCTCAATAAATCCAGAAGTCTTTGTTAAAATTTACCATCTGTTCGTGATTTAAAAATAAAGGCAAAAAACTCTGCAAATTAGAAATAGACAAAAATATCATCAAGCTGATAAAGGATATTTAGGAAAATGCATAATCAACATTATACTTAAAGGAGAAAGACTATATTCCCCCTAAGATATAGAGCAAAGGAAAGATAACCACTTTTACAACTTCTATTCAAAACTGTATTGTATTCTAGTCAAAATTGTAAGGAAGGAAAAGTAATAAAAGTTACTGGTAATTGAAAGGAAGAAATAAAAATATCTCTTTTACATATGACATGATTGTCTAAAAAGAAAATTTTAAAGAATATATTTTTAAAAAGCCATTAAAATGACTAAGCAGAGTTGCAGAATATAGGCTAAGTGTTCAAAAATCAATCATAAGTTTATAACTACCAATAAGCAACTGAAAATTGAAATAAAAATATTATTTATAATAGCTTCCAAAATATGAAATACTTTGACATAAATCTTACAAATTATGTGCAAGATCTGTCCATTTAAAACTGTAAAATACTGGTGGAAGAAATCAAAGGAGACATAAATAAATGGGGAGATATACCATCTTAATGGACGAAAAAATTCAATATTTTTAAGATGTCAATTCTCTCAAAACTCATTTAAACATATTTACAAACACATGCAAAATAAACACCATAGTATTAAATAACCAATGGGTCAAAGAATAAATCACAAGGAAGAATAGAAAATACTCTGAAATGAATATAAATGAAAATATAACATACAAAAACTTACGGGATGCAACTAAAGAAGTGCTCGGAGGAAAATTTATAATGCAAACACCTACATCAAAGAGAAGAAAGATGCCAAACTTAGTTCTTTAAAAAGATAATAAAATGGAGAAAACTTTGACTAGACTGATCAGGGGAAAACAATTAAAAAGAAACTAGGGAAGACTCAAATTTTTAAAATAAAAAATGAAAGAAGGGACATTATTACTGACCTTACAAAAATAAGTTTTATTAGGGTATACATCCTTTTATAAGGATATACTATCCTTATAAGGACAAGGAATACTAAAGGCAACTGTACGGCAACAAATTAAATAATTTCAATGAAATAGGAAAAATTCTTTAAAAGTTAGAAACTACAAAACTAACTCAAGACAAAATAGAAAATCTGAATAGTTATAGAACCAGTAATGATATTGAATCGGTAATTTTAAAATTACGTACAAAGAAAATGCTAGGTCAAGATGGCTTTACCAGTGATTTCTACTGAACGTTTAAAGAATTTATACCAATTCTTCATGAGCTTCTCCCCAAAATAAGACAAAACACTTGCAAACTCATTCAAGATCCATATTATCTTGTTAACAAAATTAGACTAAACATCACAAGAAAATTTCAGATATAAAAACCCTCAACAAAATGCTAGCACATAAAATAAATCAATATATATCATGGAATTATTCAAGGAATGCAGGACTGTTTCAATATCTAAAGATCAATTAATTTAATATGCCATATTACTAGAATAAAGGGTAAAAAATCCCACTTGATTGTCTCAATAGAGGAGAAAGTGCACCTGATAAAATTAAATACACTTTCATGATAAAAATACTAAACAACATAGGAATAGAAGGAAACTTCCTCAACTTCAAAAAAGGAATCTATAAAAAAAATTTAACTTAATTTAATGAAAAAACCTCACAGCTTATTTCATATTTGATAGTGAAAGACTGAATGTTTCTCCTCTCAGGTCAGAAAAAAGACAAAGGTGTCTGATTTCACAACTTATACTCAACATTGTATTTGACAAGAAAAAAAAAGCCATCCAAATTGGAATTAAACATCTCATAGATAGAGGATTCTAAGGAACACACACACACACGCGCACGTGCGAGCACAACCTATTACAGCTAATAAACAAGTTCAACAAATTTGCAGAAGACACATATACAAAAACAATTGTATTTCTATACATCATCAGTGAACATTTGAATATGAAGTTAAGAAAACAACTTCACTTACAAGGCCATAAAAAGAATAAAATATTTAGAAATGAATTTAATAAAAAGAATAAAATTTATACTCTAAAACTATAATAAACTGTTTAAAAATTTTAAGAAAACTTAAATAAATGAAAAGATATACTATGTTTATGGATCAGAAGACCTGATATTGTTAAAATAGTAGTAGTAGTCCCCCAACTATTCCACAGTTTCAATGCAATCCTTATAAAAATCCCAGTTAATTTCTTTGCAGAAATTGACAAACTAACTGTAAAATCTATATGCTAATCAAAGGGACCTAGAATAGCCAAAACAACTTTGAAAAAGAGCAAAGTTAAAGGTATGCATACTCACTAATTTCAAAACTTACTGTAAACCTAATCAAGACTGTGATATCAGCATAAAGATAGACTTATGGATAAATGGAATGAATTTGAGAGTCCAGAATTGAACCCTTATATTTATGATCAATTGGTTTCAACACGAGTGCCAAAACAATTTAATAGGGAAAGAAATATCTTTAACAAATCATGCTGGAACAACTGAACACCCCTCAAAAAATGAAGTTTGACCTCTACTTTGTATTGTATTATCAAGTATTTACTCAAAATGTATCAAAGACCTAAGTTTATGAGCCAAAACTGTGAAATTCTTACAAGAGAACATAGATGTACATGTTTATGACCCTAAATTATGCAATGCTTAATTATATCACCAAAAGCACAAGTGAAAAAAGAAAAAACAAATTGGACGTCATCAAAATGAAAAACTTTTGTGTTCAAAAGACTATTAGTAAAGTGAAAAAAGAAAGCCCAAAGATTTGCATAAAGATTTCATAAATCATATATTTGATAAAAAGCTTGTATCTGGAATATATACAGAACTATTATAACAGTAAAAAAAAAAAACCCAGTTAAAAACTGGAAAAAGGATCGGAATAGACACTTCTCCAACAAAAATATACGAATGGTCAATTAAGCACATGAAAAGATGTTTAACATCACTAGCCATCAGGGAAATGCAAATTAAAACCACAATGAGATACCACTACACAAACACTAAGATAGCTGTAGTAAAAAAGAAAAAAAAATGGAAGATTACAAGTGTTGGCAAGAATGTAAAGAAACTGGAACTCTCAGAGATTGATGGGATTGTAAAATGAAGTAGCTGCTTTGGGAAAAAATCTGGTGGTTCTCCAAATGGTTAAACATAGTTACCAAAGATCAGCATTTTATCTCCTAGGTATATACCCAGGAGAAATGAAAATGTATGTCTATGCAAAACTTGTACATGATTTTCACAGCAACATTGTTTGTAACAACTAAAATGTAGAAGCAACCTAAAAGTCTACCAACTAATTAACAAAATATTGTATAGGCTTAAAGTTGAATATTTCAGCAATTAAAAATGAAGTACATTAATATACTCCACAACATGGATAAACCATGAAAACCTGCTAAATGAAAGAAACCAATAACAAATGATCACATATTATATTGTTCCATTTATACGAAATGTCCAAAATAGACAAATCTTTAGAGGATAGATTAGTGGTTGTCTAGAGTTGAGAAATGGGAGATTAGGGGGGCTTGACTAAGATTATAGAGTATTAAAAAGTTCTAAAATTTATTATGGTAATGGTTGTCTAACTCTGAATATTATTGAATTGTATACTTTAAATAGGCAAATTGTATGGTATGTGCAATATATTTCAATGAAGCTATTTTAAATAACTGATCTATAGAGTCAAAGATATTCCATCAACATCCCAGCAAGTATTTTTTTAAAGAAATCTGCCAATTGATTCTAAAGTTTATATGAAAAGGCAAAGAAATTAGAATACCCAAAACCATTTTGAAGACCAAAGATAATGTACTCACACTACCTAATATTCAGACCCATCATACATAAATCATTACAGTATAGTATATTGGAAAGAAAAGATATATAGATCCATGGAAACGAATAAAGTACCCAGACATTTTTTAAAAATTAAAAACTTTTAAAAATTCAAAAACTAAAAATATTTAAAAAATAAGTTCTCACATGGTCAGTTGATTTTGACAAAGGTGTAAAACACATTGATAGGGAAAAGATAGTCTTTTCAACAAATACTGCTAGAAAACTTGGATATTTCTGTACAGTAAATAAAATTTCAATCTGTATCTCACACCATGTATAACAGATCTGCACAGACATATCACCAAAGAAGACAATAAGATGGCAAATGAAGACACATAAGATACTCAACACGATTAGACATTTGGCAAGTGTAAATTAAAGCTACATTTATATACCACTACATACATATTAGAATCCCTCTTAAAAAATGGCAGTATCAATAGCTGACAATGATGCAGAACAACTAGAACTCATATACTAGTGGTAGATATTCAAAATAATAACCATATAAACCTACCACATTACTCAGAAATCTCATTCTTTGGTATATAACAACAACAATGAAAACCTATGATCACGTAAAAACATGGATGCTAATGTTTATATTGGCTTTACTAATAACCCCCTAAACTATAAATAGTTAAAATGCCTTTCACTAAGAAATGAGTAGACAAAGTAGGTCACATTCACAGAATGGAATACTACACAGAAATAATAAGGAAGGTACACCTGCTAGATGCAATAGCATGGATGTTGCTAGGTACACTATGCTAAGTGAAAGAATCCAGACACAAAAGGCTGCATATTATATGATTTCATTATGTGATGGTCTGGCAAAGGGAAAACTACAGGGAGAGAAAATAGATCTGTGATTGTCAGAGGCTGAGGACAGTAGGCAGACTGACTACAAAGGAGAATGTCAAAACTGAGGAGCAGGGTGATAGAATTGACTTGGGTTGTGCTTATACAACCATGCAAAGTTTATGAAAACTAACAGAATCATACACTAAAAGTCGTGAATTTTACTATATGTAAATTATACATTAAAATGGAAAAAAGTGGGACTCCTGGGTGGCGTACTCAGTTAAGCATCTGCTTCCAATTAAGGTCATTATCCCAGAGTCCTGGGATTGAGCCCCGCGTTGGGCTCCTTGCTCGGCAGGGAGCCTGCTTCTCCCTCTGCCTCTGCTGTTCCGCCTGTTTGTGCTCTCTCTCTCTCTCTCACAAAATAAATAAAATCTTTAAAAATAAATAAATAAATAAAAAGANACGTTGGGCTCCTTGCTCGGCAGGGAGCCTGCTTCTCCCTCTGCCTCTGCTGTTCCACCTGTTTGTGCTCTCTCTCTCTCTCTCTCACAAAATAAATAAAATCTTTAAAAATAAATAAATAAATAAAAAGATAATAAAATGGAAAAAAAGAAAATCAAGCAATTATACATTTATGACAAAAATTTTTCAGTAATATTTTATTTTCAATGACCTCTGATTTTATATAATAAAAACATTCATGATGTAACTCAAATTCATATTTCTAAGTTTTGGCTTTGACAAATTTTATGATGTTACCACTATCCAAAGCCAGGTCAATGAGCTGGGTGAGTTTTCACGATGTCAGACCACAAGACAGACCTAAGGGCAAAAAGACTTGGAGAAAATGGAGCAAAGTCGTGACCCATTCCAACACAGTGGAACATAAGTCTACTGTAAACAAGAAGCTCACTTGCAGCTTACTCCTCAGGTATCTGGGCATTGGTTTTTTGTTTTGTTTTGTTTTGTTTTTTATTATGTTCAATTAGACAGCATATAGTATATTGTTAGTTTTTGACGTAGTGTTCAACAATTCATTAGTTGCCTAAGAGCTCCTACTTTGTTCCTTTTTACCCCTAATATTTACTCCTAAAGACACCCCTAAATATTTTAAACATACTTCTGAGGGTGAAATCGACAAACTAAGTGTAACTGAATAAATAAAGTCAACAAATATGTATTTCCTTTGACATAATTATAGTTCAACCAGTGAAGTAGATGCTTTCAAAGGCTATAATCCTTGTGGGTGGAAAATCCTGAAGGCAGAATTAATAGAATATGAAGATGTGCTCCTAGGACTGATATTTTCAAGATGAAAATATTATTATTTCCAACTTCACAGGTTTTTCACTTTATAATTTTTAATCAAAAAATAATATAACTTTAATGAAAAATAAATTTTGTACCTCACTAAACTATGCTTTACATTATCTATCTACTGTTTTCACCTGAGCAAATCATTCAACAATAGAATTTCAAAAATGGAAGAGATCTTGGCTAAATAATCCTTGCCCTTTGTATATGTGGAACCTAAGATTCAGAGAAAATAAGACAGTTGGCAAAGATTCTGTAAATAGTTAATGCCAGAATTGGGACTAAAATCCAGGTCACTAGATTCTCCAGGAGTTTTACATTATAGCTTATAAAATTAATACTGGCTACATTTACAGTAGAGAAGGAAATAGATAGAATGGGGGAAAGTTTAAAATACCTTTAGTATGAAACTTATAAGTTATTTAAGCAGATAATTTAAGGTCCTGTTTATAGAACTGATACAGATAAACCCATTGCAGTAATATATAAAATAAAAGATAAGAAAAGTGATAAAGGAAACACAAGACACAATTTACGTTATCTAAATTTGTGACCATTTTCCTAAACAATATTTCAGTTTTCCTTTTTCAATTTTACTACAGTGGTTTAAATAGGATTCATTAGAGGACACTGTGTCCAGTTTTGAATTTTACATAATCATTATTAAGACACCTTCTAGTCAGGCACACTAATGTCCTTCCAGAAAAGTCCTTGGAGAACTGATAATAAAACAAAGTAACTGAGTTTATTTCTAAATGATTCATGTAATTATACTTTAACATAATTGGACATGAATTTTTATTGAAGTTTAATTTCTATATTCTGAAATATACATGGTAGGAAACTTTTAGTCATAAAGCATCCCTCCCTCTCTCAAGAATGTAAATGCCTTTGACATTGCTGGATGATTCTGTCACTGAGGAAATGGGCACCATCTGTCTCTGCTTAGTTGTGTTGAGAATGTTGACCTGATGGCAGAGAGCAGAACTGGAGAAACCTGAAGGAGTATCTCCATTCTTTTTTAACATAGTAATAAGTTATCTGAAGTATCGCAAAGGCAAATGAGTTTGTGTCTGCAAAATGAAGACAGTAGAATTATTGTCAGTCTGCAAAAGATTAATTATGGGAGTTTAGAAAGACCTACACAGAAGCTATCTGGGTTCAGAACCAATAAAGTTTTCCAGCTGTCATATAAAAGTAAAGGGGAGAGACAGAGATTCTCCGTTGCTGACGATCTAATTGAGACTGCTGAGTTAGAGACTAGGTGAGGGAACACATATTAGCGTGAAGAGGCTATATTGATGAGGCTGTTGTATGATTAGATTAGAACAAGATTGTACTCAATTCCCAGTAACTTGGGAGGATAGGATTGTAATCATAATTCACCTTTCATTTTAATCTACTATAGTCAAAAACGAGAAAAGAAACAGACACAGATATTAAACAATTGAAAAGGTTTTATTTCCTCTGACCCAACATATCTAATTTTAGTAGTCTATTATCTCCACTAATATTATATATCTGTAGCTAATTAACTCATTGTAATCTCCCTGAAATAGTCTCTTCCTTCTCCCCTTGTCCCCTCACTTCCTATTAATGGAACTAGCATCACTTCAGTTCCAAAACTTTGAACATTTTAGCCCCCTTTCCCCATCCATTGTTTGCAGACAGAGTCTACTTCCACAATTCTTTTTTAAAGAGTTTATTTATTCATTTGACACAGAGAGAGAGATTTCAAGTAGGCAGAGAGGCAGGCAGAGAGAGAGGAGAGAGGAGGAAGCAGGCTCCCTGCTGAGCAGAGAGCCCGATGTGGGCCTTGATCCCAGGACCCTGGGATCATGACCTGAGCCGAAGGCAGCGGCTTTAACCCACTGAGCCACCCAGGCGCCCCTACTTCCACAATTTATCTCTAATTTGTTCCCTTTGTTTTCAATATTGCAATCACAATTCCTTTTTTTTACCACGTGTTTATTTGGTAAGTGTTCACTAGCTGCATTCCATATTCCCAGTCTTCTTTACCACCTGATTTACAATTCATTTTCCTAGAGAACAACTCTGGTCACATTCTTATGATGTAAAATCTTTGGTTAGCCCAAAGTATCTACTGAATAAAGTCCAGATGCAACTAAGAAATCATCATTTCCCATTCAATGACTTTGTATTTCCTCTATCCTCCTTCTTGTTCCTTGCTCTAAGTTTGTCTCTACCTTATTCATGAAGCTTCCTCTGCCTGGAATGTCCACTCATTTTCTATTTATCCTTTAAGACCTAGGTAATAAAATTTCACATTTTATACAACTTTCTTGGGTCACACAGCTATGGACAACTTTTTGCCACATGAATGTTCACAGGATGGGGCTGAAAGGTAACCACCTAAGAATTTTATGAGAACTAGGTGTTGAAATCATAGAACATTAACCAACATAATTATCTTTGCAGGTTAGATCATCGTGTTACAAAAGAATGATAGATGGCCAGTACAACTCCCTACCCTAAGAAACCTTCCAAGGAAGACTCTGGAAAATAAAGATTGGTGAGCCTTTCCCCCCACATCTGGAAGTTAGAATAAACCCATAATAAAAAGAAGTACTACTGAACACTTAAGTGCGTGCACACACACGAAACATATGGAAAGGTGGAACATGATTTCAAAGAGAAAAAAAATGCTTGAATACTCCACTAGATTTCTTTGAAAGGATAGATAAGCATGAAAGTGATGTAGGACCAATAGATACTCCAGTTAGATTTCCATGGCAAAGGATTTCCTCTCACTCTATACCCCATAATGTATAACAATCTCACAATGTTCTCCACAGTTCTCGAAATAAGCCATCTTTTTCATACCTCCGTGCCTGTTCATCTTCTTTTTGCTTTGGGGCTATATTATATGTTATCTCTTTTTAAACCTGACCCCAAGGGGAGAAATACATTCATTCTCATCTTCAATTTCCTGGCATTTTGGTCCTATCCCAATTATGATACTCCTCACAATGGTGCCTTGATAACTTTACAACACACCTCTAACTTATAAGTTAGTCCCTGGACTGTACTGACTGAGTTATTATTCATTCTTTGTATCACTAAAATCTAATAAAGTGCCTAACACCTAGAAAGCATCTAATAAATATTGGAAAAATGAAAGAAAGAATGAATGAAGGTATGGTAGAGACGACTAACTCCAAGTTTCAAAAGAAAAGGAGGCTCAGAATTTAAATGACAGCTCTATTCAGCTAACTTATCAGTAGACCTAACATCCAAACCCAACTTTTCTTACTCCAAAGCCAATGCTCATTTCCCACATAGACTAACTCACTTGAATTTGCCAAACTTTGAATATTCAAACCAGGTGACACTTTTGGAGCTTTAACTGAAAAGGTTTTTGGAAAGCAAGAGGCTTGCTTACTTCTTTACACAAAGGCTGAACTGTAATAGGATTAAATATAAATAGCTACATAAAAACAATTACATATTTGTACACGACACATTCACAGAAGATTATTCAAGTAAAGTAAAATACATTAAAACAATTCTTAACTTTGAGAGAGCCATGCTCTTCTTCAAAATTCTGCCCTTCATGTGAGAACTGAAATTGAAGAATCAGGATGTGAACCAGATTTCCGCATGACAAAAGAATATGGAGAGCCCCTTGGTGTTTGTGGTATTAGAAGGACATAAACTGATTAATGCAGCCTGCTAACTATACTAATTTATGATTTTAGTCAGGCAAAAGAACTGTGTATCTAGGTTTCAAAACAAATCAATTATTTCAGGTTATTTGAGATTGTTTTAAGTGCTTGTAAGCAGGGTAATAGCAGTCAAATCTTATGTCCATATTGTAAACTGATTAGCCATGCATCCCATTTCACAACTGATTCCAGCTGTGTCTACAGGCTTGGCCACTGAGCAATTCCAAGGAACATTTCCACCTATCAACACTATCCTTCTCAATGGCAGGACTACTGGCAGAGATAAGAACGACTGTTTATTCTGCTTGTACTAGTATTGAGATAAAACACTCTTAAATTTTACAGAGATAAAAGAGAATATTTTTAAAGGAGCCATTCTGCCCCATTTATAAAGATTCGATCTCCTTTGTTATTGGATTTGTTTTTCCTACCAAAACATGATATTGACTACTTTGGGGATGAGAGTTCAGACTATGTGGATCATTGGCATGATGCACTGGAGCCACATTTGCGTTCTTACCTTATGCTCTCCTTAAACACTCTTTCTCTGTGTTAATTTTAAAGAAATATTATGCAATTTATTGTCAACTTACGCAGAACGGTGAGAGTGTGATGTCATTTTGGCCAAAATTAGATTGCATGAATTCAGAAACCCTAACCTGAGATCATTCAATTTTCAAAGTACTAGATTTACATATTAATAACTCCTAAGGTATTTTTCTTTTTACCAGTTCTAATTGCAACCACAGTTTATGGTGTGGAGTCTTAAAATCCAAATGCAATGGCCAAGCGCTTCAAGCCTGAACCCTTGCCACACTGTTACAGAAACCCTCAGTAGGTACAAATCTAAAAGTTGGGGCTTTGCATTTTACCCGTTTCCCTCACTGGATAGTTCTCTCCACACTGTTCAATACATATTCATACACTCCCAGCAAACCCTACTGCCAAATGATGTCAACAAGAGCACTTATGGCTCATTGTTTCAAAATGTGTTCACTTATCTACCACATTCATCTTTATCATGACATATACATAAAATTCAAGAAATCAGATTTTTTCTCCTTGGATTCATCTTACCAATTTCTGTAGTATCTATGAATTTGAAAAGAAAAAAGAAGTGAAACCTGATTTGTGTGTGTATGTGTGTTCAGAGCTATGAGTTTTATGTGTCCTACCTTCTTTGAAGTAACAGGATGTCCCTCAGAGGAAAAAAGTGGGTGAAGAAGGTCTTGGTTCATTCAAAAGAGGCGTATCCCCTTGGTGGCTGGAGAAAATATGCTTTGTTTGCTGGAATGTTTCTCAATTCACTAAAGAGTCTATATGTGCATCCGCATGCTTAATGGTCAATTAAGGAGCCATTCCAAAGGCTGTAGTAGGTTGGGTATGGGTTTTTTGTTTTGTTTTGTTTTGTTTTTTAAGATTTATTATTTTAGAGAGAGAGAAAGCAAGCACGAGCAGGAGGGGCAGAGGGAGAGAGAATCTCAAGCAGACTCCACACTGAGTGCAGATCCCAACACAGGACTTGATCTCAAGACCCTGGGATCATGACATGAGCTGAAATCAAGAGTTGGCCGCTTAACTGACTGCACTACCCAGGTGCCCTGTAGTAGGTTAGGTTTAAATGCAAAATTCTTTTGGCCTTATGTAACAGCAAAATGAATGACAGAATGTTTCTAATTGAAGATTTCTTTTTAGTGAAGGCCTCTTTAATGCACAGTTCACTTGAACTATGATAAATCTGAAATCAGGGAAGAAAGTCTTCAGTCAGAAACAACTGAGCAGAGAAGAACCAAGACTGAGAATTGAAGTGGAAACTGTACTCCTCAAAATTTTTTCTATATTAAATTTAATTCTACAAATATTTTTAGAAGGACTTTTCTGTCAAAGGCACAATGAAAGTTGGAGATACAAAATCAGTTCCTGAGTTTTTATCTTAACAAGTAGGGATAAGAGAAGTTTACAAATAAAATACAAGGTGTTAAATGATACCTGCGTAGGTGAGGAGCAAATGTGTGGAGTTCAGAGATCAAAGATAGATTCAGCTGTGGAGTTTAGAGATCAAAGAGACATCACATTTATTTGAGTAGATAAGAAAAGGCTTTGTGTAATACATTCATGTAAGATGGACCTACGCTAGAGAACCGTAGGTAGGTTGAAGGAGGGAGTGCTTTCCTAGGTAGACGGGAAACACCACATGACCAGGAGGACAGAAGCATGGGACAAGTTTGGGGGATAATGCACAGTTTGAATGTTCTAAGAACCTAACTTACAAAGAGAAAGACCAAAGGGAGCTACTTTAGGGGTCATATTGGAGACGGCATTGAGAGAGTTCTGTAGAGGCCACTTTTAGGCAAACAGGCTTGAGTGATGGAATGTAGAAAAGGGCCCACAGAGACCCCCAGCTGAATACAGACCGGCCCTTCAGGGAACCCACTTCAAAATACCCACAGGCCCTAACTAACCAATGGGCTACCTACAACTAGGTACAGTTACCAAAAAAGGGAGAATTCCAGCCATTGCCATACCTTCTCACCTTCCCCTTTTAAAAACAGCTCCCACCCACTGTCTCATTGCAGACAGCCTCTTCTCCGCTATCCTGCTGGCCACTCCCTTGCAGTATATTCAATAAACTTCTATCGCCTTGTTCTGCCTCAGGTGAATTCTTTCACCACCTGTGCCATTGGCTTCTACCCAATCATCACCCCACATTTGGGGGCCCCCATCTGATTGGACAGACAACCCATTTAGACACTACAAGCTCTAAAGGATTTTTTTTTTTTTACTATTTTTACTATTTGTGTAGGCCTTAAAGAAGTCTTCAGTGGGGGGTTGATTTTTGTTTACTTTGCTGTATTTAACAGGGTAGAGAATTTAGAATTAAACCAGAGTTTAAGCTATCATCTTTGGAAGCCCTCATTAATATTAGGCTCCTATATGGCAAGACAGATTTGGGGGGATGAATCAGTGGTTAACTAGGTCTTACCATAGGAATATAAGGGGATAATCTGGGCTCCAAATTGATTCCCTCCTTCATTTGATAACTACCCACTGAGTATGGTAATAATTATGTGACATATTATTTCACTTGCTTATATTATTTAATTTATATTATTTATAGTTTACAACTGCCCAATGAGGTAAATACTCATTATTATTTCATAAATAAAGTAACTAACATCCCAAACTTATGCAAAATACCTAAGAAGCCAGGTCAAACTGGCCAGACTCCATGTGCTTGACCACTACACGTTCATGACTCCCATTCGGACACCAGACAATTCTTCACCCACTTGTTGGTAGATGTTCAAGCACAGTTGTCCAAAGAGGGCCTTAGAACTTCACTAACCCACTTCTTCTTCAGATCAGCACCTCCGCTTTTGATAAAGTCTGTGGGTGTGTTACTAGTCCACCAGGTTTCCCTGTTTGAGACTACCTGAGAGAGGGAGCCGCATACCACGATGGTTCAGCATGGACTCTGTGGATGAACTGCGAAGTTCAAATATGGTCCCTGACACATACCAGGTAGGTGTGTGACTGTGGGAAAACTCCCCTCTACTCCTTGGTTTACTTCACCTATAAAACAGGGTAATAAAGATACCACCCTTGTAGGTTTGTTTTGATTATTAAATGATGTAACACATGTGAACTATTTAAAATTTTGTCTGGCAAATAGTGAGTATTCAATAAATGTTCATTATTATTTTCAAGCAAATACTAGACTCAGAGCCATGGTGCTACAAAAGGGGAACTGAAACAAATAACTCAGAGAACAGTGGTTTCTTTATTTGGGGGAGGGGGCCATCATGGTGATGGTCCTATTTGTATCTCCCTTTCTCTGTCTTTGGACTCTTTCTTATTTCTCTGTAGGTAAACACAATCCCATAGAAACCTATAGAATGTCAAAGCATCTTAAAGTAGGAATCGTTTTTAATCCTCTAGCCAGGAGATCAGAAATCACTTGCAGAATAAAAAATAAAGTTCAGTTGTAATTACAGAAAAGGGGGAGCACAATTATCTTTTACACTTGATCTTAGCCAAAAGGCCGAGAAGCGATCACAATTATCTTTTAAAAACCACTCTTGCATCATGGAATACTTTTATCTGTTCTTTTAAAAATGCCAGAACTATTCTTTTTTGCAGATGCTCGGCTTTCTGATAACTAGAGTGAGTCTCCCTCTGAGTCCATCTCCCTGCAAATAGCTCCTCGCTCTGTGCTTCCAGTTTCTGTTGCACAGTCCCAGCCTCGGGGCTCTAGTAACACTACCTCCTCTCTCTGTCCCTCCAATTCCCAGGGCTCTGGCGGTTTCCTGCTGTGGTTAGTATCTGAATTTGCTCACCATCTCCTGTGGGGCTCCTTGGCCCTTCTATCACCTATGTAAACAGTGTCCAATATTAAATTCCCTGTTGGAAATAGTCACATTGGCTTCTTTATTCTCTGACTTTACTCGCACTATATAACTCTTCAAAAAAAAAACACAAAACAAAAAACAAACAAACAAAAAAACCACTGTATAACTCTTTAGTCCAATTGCCATTTGTCAGGGTTTCCCTTGCCACAAGTGTGAAGCATTTTGCTTTCCAGTATTTCATCTCTTTCATTCTCCGTCCACATCTTAACTTCATGTTTCCATTCAGGGACCAAGTGGCTTCGGAGTACCAGCATGTGATAACTCATCCTCTGTCCTCACCTAGCCTGTGCTTCTCAAAATGTCACAGTGGAAAGTAATCAGCAAGTTAACCCACTATCGTAATATCTGACATCTTTATGTGGAACCCTTCCCATGGTTATTTGAGTAAAATCATGATTTTCCCTGAAAGCCAGAGCCTTCCAGCATAACTTATATTTTGCAGTAGAATTTTTGCTATTTTAATTCCTCTTGCTCAAAATGTCATGGTAGACTTCAAATTTACCCTCATCCTTATTCTTATAAGAAATTAGTTCCCTTAGGAAAAACCACTCTGGTCTATATAGATCCCATGAGCTGCTTCAGAAACAAAAGGACCTTGGCGATGAGATGAGGTTCATCTGGTGGGCTGGAGTTTTGGTTGGGTTTGCTCAATGTCCTAAGGCCAGCCAACTGCTCCGACATTTAGAACCATTAAAATACTGGGTTTTAGTGCTACTTATACAATTAAGAACTTCCTGAAAGACAAGCATGTTAGCTGTTGATATTTATGAGTCCTCAATAAAACAATCAAGAAAGAAAATATGTACTTGAACAGTTTAATATTATAAATATTCTGCTAATTTACCTCAGCTAATGAGAGCTTCCAAAACAGTTCCTAAATCTGTTGCTGAACATCTGTGCTAAATATGGGTGGTTACGATATACCAAGTAAACTCAGTTTTTGCTAATTTACTGCCATGAGCTAAAACTTATAACACAATTCTTTCATTAAAAATAACTTCCGGTGCCAAAAGCATAGACTATAACTTTATACGAGGATATATTATCTTTTTTTGGTAAAATTAAATATTCAAAGGATTAGTGTAAAAATATTTTAGATAAAAAAATCATAGAAATCCTTATAGATGAGTGAAAACTTACAATCATTTGCCTGCAACTGGGGGCACCTAAAGATGGAATGGCTAATTTGGATTCTCTTCAGGTCAAGTTATCCCTTGGCATTCATTATTTTTCCCCTTTTGAGCTTGGCTGGTCTGCTCCTTTATTTCCCACTAAGAGAAATGTTTAGAGCAATGAAGGAGTCTAAGTGTCAAGTGGCTAGATCCTTTACTTTGCTCGTGAGCTCTAAGATGAGTGATTATAAACTTCTACAGTTCTTACAGGTGACTTTTCCACACATCACCCAAACCATCGCCTCTCCTTGTCTCTCCTAATTCCCACAAACCTAAGTTTTTGGAGGGCATGAAGGATGAGAGTGACAAAATAGCCAATGAGTTGACCTTGACTCTTCACAGTGCAGAAGATCATTAGAGGAGATTGTACAAAATCCAACACCCTAAAGTCCCTCCAATAAACACAATCTTCCTTGTCAAGTTACATACTATAGATAGTTCTTGAGAGAAAAGATTTAGTTCAAAGGGAATACAACCATCTATCCATCCATACTCACAGGAGAAAATGAGATTACTGATTAATGTAGGGTTATTTTCATAAATTAAGGCCTGAAAGGATAATGTTGACTATAAGAAAACTATAATTTAGAGGCCACGTAAAGAAATTTTGATATAATTAAAACATAAGAAATAAGAGGAAAAAGAAAAAGCAAGGGTAAAATGGATAGTCAACCTCTATACTGTATTTGTTCAGTTACTGAAATGGCTAAAACAGTCAGATGAAAGTACTGGAACTTGGGCACCTGGGTGGCTCAGTGGGTTAAAGCCTCTGCTTTCGGCTCAGGTCATGATCTCAGGGTCCTGGGATCGAGGCCCGCATCGGGCTCCCTGCTCAGCGAGGAGCCTGCTTCCCCCTCTCTCTCTCTCTGCCTGCCTCTCTGCCCCCTTGTGATCTCTCTCCTTCTGTGAAATAAATAAATAAAATCTTTAAAAAAAAAAAAAAAAGAAAGAAAGTACTGGAACTTGATAGGTATAATAACAGAAAACCACTCACTCTTTCTGAAATCAGAAGAAAGGGAATCTTGGAATTTGTAAATTATAAATTTACATTATTTATCTAGACAATTTAAGGCAAGACAATTTTGTGTCCAATTCCCAATTATTTAAGTCATAAATATTTTCTTGGCTTTTGTCACCTAGATAAACCGTGACACCTCAGTCTACTTAGCAATTTTTTTATTTTATTTTATTTTATTTTATCTTTTCAGTGGATGATGGGAAGGGTAGAGATTCAGGTGATTATTGCCATGCCCTGAAGCAATGACTGTTAACGAGTTCTATGAAAAAGGAATAGATTTTGTATTTTTTTAAGGTGACTTAATCTTAAAACTTGATGTACTCCAAATAAAATGACAATCAATTTGGGGGTAAAGTAAATATTATTCTAGAAATCTCTTGAATGAAAGTCATGAAAAATCCAAGAAACTGCAGAAAAATGAAAACAATGAGGAAAATAGCCTGAATAAAGATAGTCAAACTTTGCAAAGCTAGCTTTAAAAATATACTGCTGAAGTAGGAAAGAGACACACAGGTGTATTAATGGAACAGGGTAGAAACAAAGACGAGCAAATAAGAATTTACTATATGATAAGGTAACACTTCAAATTAATAAGGAAAAAATGGACTATTCAATAAATATACTGAGCTGGAGTTGATTATTAAATATATATGCATGTCTACAAATATATATTTACATTTATTTATTTATAAATAAATACATTTAGTTTAGATTGCTGTCATGTATATAGTATATATGCCTATACTATACTTTATATCAAATGCCTCCGGGTAAAGTAAAAAAAAAAAAATTAAGCCAAAAAATATTTGAAGAAAATAAATGTGAAACATAATTTTTCCTCGATGAGAGAAAGTACTTTCTAAGTTTTACAAAATGTAGAAACCATAAAACATGTAATTGGTGGGTCGACTACATGAAAATGCAGTTCTCTACTACAAGAAACATAATGTTTTTATGAAAAGGAAAAAAATGGAGGCATAAACATTTGTAACCTATATGAGAGACCTCAATTCTATCTGATCTGAACATCTGAATCTATATGTATAAATATATTTATAAAATAAATAGCATCTGGGGAATATCAAAGCCATGCATTTTGCCCTGTATAAGCTCTGGTTTGTAGCTGCCCCCAGGTTTCCATTTCGAATTGCCAAAACTAGTGGATTCAGCTCAAAGGGCTTCTTCCATGATTAAAACTTACCCCCAGGAACAGAGTATGGGGGAGTTCCAAAGGAAGTTCCAGCTAGACAGGAAGAGAAAGAAAAACCTGCCAACTCGACCATACCTGAGTGTGGAGAAGAAAAAATGTAGGGGAAGTAAAGAATCAGATAAAAGTATCCTAGCTCTTCCCTCCTGAACCAAAATCCCAGACAAGAATGGGGTTTTAGAATGATGAAGAGAAAAGCCATAAGCAGGAAAGGTTTGTCCCCCACTCCCAATTTGAAAGTACAAAAAAAGACAAAAATGGCCACCTGAAGTGGTTAAGAAGAAAAAGAGCCTGAGTTTATAGCACCAGGCTTCCTTTGGTCTTGCTGAGGATAAAATGCTTCCACGGCAGAAGAGTAGAGAAACTAAGCCAGAGCCAGATGGAATGTGATAAAGCTCCAGCTGAAGCAGCCAAGGGGGTCACCAGACCCTGACCAAGGCAAGACACCAGCATCAGCATCAGTAGAAGATTCCATCAGAGTCAAATAACTAGATAGATAATAAACCTAACAGAGGATTGATTACACAAATACCTTTGTACCCTTTGTCAAACTACACCCGCACTCTATGGGATCACATAAATACCTATCCCTGCCAATACACAAACATAATCAGTTATCACCTTGGTGAAGGAGCAAGGAGAAGGAAAGTATACCTTAAATTCTGAGTATTTACTTGAGACTTATCTAAAGAATAAATTTCTAAATTAGACCTAGGATACATTCATTGATAAGTTTAAATTCTGCTTCTCCACAACTTTCACCAACCCACTTCCCCAAGAGTGAGGGCTCATGGGAAACACTGGACTAGTTATAGAAAATTAATAAGCTAAATTTCCTTCTTTCTTGGTAGCACTGAGGAAATTTGTGACTCTCCTACATATATGAGAAGCTCTTTTAAAGCAATAAAAGGCAAGGGGCACCTGGTGGCTCAGTCTGCTAAGCATATGCCTCCGGCTCAGGTCCTTGGACTGAGCATTGCTTTGAGCTCCCTGCTCAGTGTGGAGTCTGCTTCTGCCTTTCCCTCTGACCCACCCCCCCACCCCACCCCGTGCCAGCTCGTGCTCTCTCTCTCTCTCTCTCTCTCTCTCACAAATGAATAAGTTAAAAAATCTTTTTAACAAGCCAATAAGAGGAAAAATAGGCTAGGAACATAACTAACTCAAAAAGAATAGATTAAAAACCTACCATGACACCAACAGTGAACTCTAATACAAACTATGGACTCTGGGTGATAATGATGTATCAGTGTATGCTGATCCTTTGGGACAAATGGACCCACTCTAGTGGGGGATGTTGATGGTGAGAGGCGTTATGTATATTTGAGGGCAGGGATATACAGGAAATTTTTTCCTCTCAATTTCACTGTGAACCTAAAACTGCTCTAAAAAATAAAGTCTAAGGGGGCCTGGGTGGCTCAGTCAGTTGGGTATCTGACTCTTGATTTCAGCTCAGGTCATGATGCCAGAGTCACGGGATTGAGCCCCACCTAAGGTTCTGCACTCAGCAGACTTTCATGGAGAATCCCTCTCCTCTTCCCTCTCCCTATCCCCCTTCTCCCTGCCTACCCCCCGCCGCACTCTTCCTCTCCCTCTCTTTCTCTCTCTCTAAAATAAATAAATCTTTAAAAAAATAGTCTATTAAAAAAACATACTATAAAAAAAAAACCAAAAACCAAAAAACATACTATATAAAACCTCACTATTAGTAAAGAAATACACATACGGGCAACATGCTTTTTCTTTCAAAGTATTAAAACATTTCGTTTGTAAGAGCTCTTTATTGGTAAAGCGGCAGGATCACTGACTCTGGTATAAACTAGTAAGTGTTTCTGGAGGCAACTAGCAGTATATTTTAAAAGCTTTAAAATTCCTTTTCTGGTACTTGTCTCAAAAATAATTAAGAAGCCATGTGACCACCTACTCATGAGACCTTATTTCATTAACATTTATAACATTGGAAATAAGGAAACAAGAAGTGATTGATAAAATATAGTTCTCTCAATAGGATAATAAATTTAAAAATATTACAGAAGTATAGCTATTGCCAAGGAGAAGAGTTTCACAGTCTGTTGTGGGGAGTTACAGAAAAACTACAAACAAGTATGGCCTTAAAAACATTTAAAATTAAATGTATATAGATTTAGGTAATGCAAAACAGGGCACAATGGATTTAAGTTTTATTTTTTTATATAATAGAAACGTGATATTTAAAATTTACTACCAACTTTTTAGCTTTAGTAAAGATATTTCTCTTTTGATCTGCATGGAACACCTTTTGGAAACCCTTTTAATTATTAGAATCACTGAAGTTGTAATGGCTAATGTTAATTGAGCCCTCACTATGTACCAGGAACAATGTTATACAGTATTTGCACATATAGTCCCCTTAACTACACATGAGAAAGGAACAATTGTCATTAGCCCTGTTTTATTGTAGGGGACAATTGCTGGATAAATTTCACAAGGTCATCAGCCACCAAGTGACAGAGCAGAGCAGAGCATTAAAAGTGAACTATCTGGATCCAGTGGTTGTTATGTAAACATTATGCTACCCATCTTCCCTAGCAGAAAGGTTGCTGTAAGACCAGTACCTAGTCAGTGTTCAGAGGAAAAAATGATAATTAGATATATTTAGCAATGCAAGGCCCACCTTTTAGATGCTCTTGATGGGTGAAGCAGATGGGCCCCTCCTCCCAGGTATTCAATGATATCCACAAATTTACATAGGAGTCAAGATGACTTCTAGAAAAAAAAAAAAGGATCTATGTCAAAATTCAATTCATTTTGTGATTCAAATACCTGCTTTTTTGAAGTGGGTCAGGGGTGGGAGGGAGCTCTGGCTGAGACCTGATTGGAAGAAAGAACAACTGGAATCTGGGAAAAAACGTAGGAATCAACAGCTAGCAGGTGTGGATTTAGGGTCTTCTTCTCAACACTTGACTAGGCCATCAGAAGAGACTTGGTTTTGCCAACAGTGTAAAGCTAATGCCTGATCCAGTCCCTTGAGTACCTAGAAGTATACCTAGAGAAGAAATAAATAAATAAATAACCCTCTGGGGCTGACCAGTTTGGGAGAGGTATGTCCATAATTGAATTTAGGGAAGGTGCCTCCTTCACCAGTACACCACAGAAATGTGTAGAGTAGGTACAGGGAGGTGAATGGGGCATGCCAGGGGTTGGCCAGTCCTGCATCAAGGTGAGATGCATGAGAAGACTCCTCTGGCTTGAGCCAAAAACGTTGGAATTCTTGGCCAATCCCGTAAAACATTAAGGTGCAAGGAAAGACAAGGGCTCTATAACTGTGGGCATATGGAGGATTAGAAGTTCATAATTTTAATATTCAAGGAGACATGGCCTCAGTTTGATGTTACAGACTAGTCAGGCTTGAAGACATCTGGTTTATGTGCAGACTTGCGTTTGTGAGTTGGGAAGGGGGAGAGGTGTGTATAAAAAACCTTAAGAAAAAATAAACAATTAAAAAATAAAAAATTAAGCATAGCTATTGCTGGGTGGGTGGGATTCTCATTACCTGAAATTTTTTTGTCTATATTTTATGATATCAAGTATTGAGTTTTTAACAACAAAAAAGCAATTTTATTTTAGGGGGAATAAAACCCTAAAATTCCAGTGAATGTTGATCTTGCTGATATTTAATTTTTTCCCATGATATTTAACGAAAGCACGCACTTTGTAACTTATGCCTTCTCCAAAATGAACACATTTTCATTGTCCTTTGACAAGATTCACAATTGCAATGATCTTTTCTTTTTCAGCTCAGATAAATGTCTCCATTCAATGTATATGACAGAAAATTCACATAATTTTCTTTAAAAAATGTGTTTGGAAATTAAACATAAAATATTGTTCAGGTCATTAAAGTTTTATTATTTGGAGTTGGTGTTGTATTCTCAAACTGGCAACAAAATGAAAAGATTAAATCAGATTTGTTAGACAATACTATTAAATGCTGGGTTGCAAAATGACCTATAGCTTTCTCAAGACATTAAGCTGCTGGCAAATAACCAAGTTCCTGTGCAGACAAGGCAATGAATGTAAATGAGAGAAACTTTATTCATGATACAATTTAGTGATGAGGCCTTCTTTCCTTCACTCTCAAAGAAAAATATGAGAGGGATTTTAACATTCATCTATCAATTATAAATGCAGTGAACTTCAGTTGTCTCCAAGTTTTCTCCGCAGTGCCTACTTGGGAGAGGAAACACCACATTGCATTCAAGGACAGCACTTTTATTTCTCCCTTAACCATGTAACTCTTGGGACTTGATGTGCCCGATGCGGGACTCGATGCCAGGACCCTGGGATCATGACCTGAGCTGAAGGCAGAGGCTTAACCAACTGAGCCACCCAGGTGCCCACTAATACATCTTTTTTAAGCCAAGTTTAACAATGTACAAGAAAAGTTGCACCTTACTTTCAATTTATTTTGGATTCAAAGGTGTTAAGAACCATTCTTTATCCCCTTCAAGATTCAATACTGAACTATTTTTTCCAATAAAATTCCTGGTATGTATTTTTATTCATTAATTAATTAACTCATTCAATAATTTTAGGTTCTTCTCATGTGCCAGGCATTATATTAATTGTATGATTATGTAACAGGCCAGGGTTGTGCAGAGAAAGAGAACCAACAGGGTGTGTATATACAAAGAGATTTATTTTAAGGAATTGGTTCACCCGATTGTGGAGGTTTTGCAAGCCCCAAATCTGATGAGTAGGCCAACAGGCCGGAGATGAAGGGAAGAATTGCAATTGAGTCTACAGGCAGTCTGCTGGCAGAATTCCTTCTTGCCCTAGGAAGTCAGTCTTTATTCTAGTAAGGCCTTCAGCTGATGGGCTATAACTGATCCATATATGGAAAGCGCTTTACTCAACGTCCACAGATTTAAATGGCAATCTCATCCATAAAAGCATCTTCACAGAAAAATTCAGAATAATGCTTGACCTAATATCTGGGCATCATGGCCCAGTCAAGCTGATACATAAAATTACCATCATAAGAAAGGCCACAATTAGATCAGGAGCTGTCTTTAAACTAAAATCAGGTTTACCTTTAAATTACAAGAACAAGTTTCTGGTTCCTTTATTACTGATGATGCCTGACTGGATGACTCATTGGTACACTCATTCTCTTGGGCCCACCAACACCAAAGGGGATTAATTAGTCACTCCTATGTACACAGAAGAGTTGTAAAGAGCTGTAAATTTTCTTTAATGTGAACTCCAGAAAAACCACAAAACTCCAGGAAACTCCAGGGACCCATGGCAATTGGTATACAAAGACATAACACTCAGATCCTCCATTCCAAACAGGAGGGGGAAATTATAACCCAGAAGACCTTGTGTAAAATACCTTCCCAATGGCAGGTAAAGTGACTTACTGACTCTTTACTCCCTGTATCAGACCTAGTTCTTGTATGAAAATTAGACATCTAATTTCCTGAGAGCATGGCTATTTAGTACCCTCCAAAAGGCCTGAAAGTATAAGGCAAAGAACCCAGTAGTCCTCTTGATAATATATGAGGGGTGGGAGGGAAGACCAAGGTTGAACCTTTTCTTTGAGTAGCCTTGGTTTATTTGACCAATAGGGAGGCATGGCCACTGTGTCAGACCTTCTGTGGATGGAGAGCAACAATACCTCAGATGAAAAAACCACTGGACAGCAGGGTAAAAAAGATGTGTATTTCTTTCCTTCAGCCTCCATCCACATAAGGAAGGAAAAGTTTGGGAGTCTAATGTCAAACCCAAAAACTCCATTACACCAGGTCAATTATGCAAGCCCCTTCAAAAGAGGTAGCTACGTGCAAAATATGAATTGTGCATATCTCTAAACTACCTTTAGCCTATTGAGGTGAAAATTTGACTTTAATTCCCAAGTAATGAATCATATTCATCTTTAGAATGTGAACTTTATGAAATATAAGCCACATACTAAACTATATTCAAGGGCGCCTGGGTGGCTCAGTGGGTTAATGCCTCTGCTTTCGGCTCAGGTCATGATCCCAGGGTCCTGGGATCGAGGCCCGCATCGGGCTCCCTGCTCAGCGGGGAGCCTGCTTCCCCCTCTCTCTCTCTGCCTGCCTCTCTGCCTCCTTGTGATCTCTCTCCCTCTGTGAAATAAATAAAAAAAAAAATAAAATCTTTAAAAAAAATAAAAATAAAAATAAAAATAAACTATATTCAAGATGTTTCTAGACTTTCAAAAATGTTAATTGAACACAGATCGGTATCTGGTTTCATGCCCTGCTAAGAATAATCTTACCCATTGGTTTGAAGAGCACAGCGGGTCACCCTGTTCAATATACTCCCTCAAGCAAAATAAAAGAGTATCATTATTTCCACTAAATTCTTTTGGTTGTTTTAAAGTTTATCAGAACCAAGATAGCTTAAGTGTCATATCACTTTGAGCAGTAGCTGTATAATAAAGTAATAATTCGGGCGCCTGGGTGGCTCAGTGGGTTAAAGCCGCTGCCTTCGGCCCAGGTCATGATCCCAGGGTCCTGGGATCGAGGCCCGCATCGGGCTCTCTGCTCGGCGGGGAGCCTGCTTCCTCCTCTCTCTCTGCCTGCCTCTCTGCCTACTTGTAATCTCTCTCTGTGTCAAATGAATAAATAAAATCTTTTTAAAAAAAATAAATAAATAAAGTAATAATTCTTCAAAATGATNGTAATCTCTCTCTGTGTCAAATGAATAAATAAAATCTTTAAAAAAAAAAATAAATAAATAAAGTAATAATTCTTCAAAATGACTTGTTGAAATGATTTATCTTTCTTGATGATCTCCTTTCATGAATAAAGAGACACTTGAGGGTAACTGAGATGTTTTCAGTGCAAAAGTATCAAGATGAATAACAAACTGTCTGTAAAATCACCAAAACTCAGAAAAAGTTCCCAAATTAGGCTGAAAAAATGAATGCCTCAAACATCCAGCGGGTGAGCCTTGGAAAAATATGTATTTCTATTAATCTTTTTGTAATTATTTTGTGAATCTTTTTGTAATTATTAACAGTTTTTAGTATTGATATCTACTTTGTCAGAAGCAAGCCCATTTAAATACATTCAATTTTAATACATTCAATGAGTATGTTTTTATCGCAATTCATTTCCACTGACATAAAAATGTCCTTCAAAATTTCCTTTCTTGGGGAGGTATTATGGCACAGGTTCTCAGAAATATTAGGATTTGTTATCACTTTATTCCTGGAAGTTTAATCAAGACCATCTTGAATTAATATTTTTTATTTGAACTTGAATAATGAAGATAATGGAATTCTAAAAGTATGTACACATTGTCCATATACATCCATTAAAGCATAGAAATCTTTAAAAGTTTTAGAAATATTCAATTACTTACTAAAATATCAATGATTGTAATTCAGGCTCAGTAGTTAAAGATTATCATGAAAAACATTTTAAACAATTCTGTTCAAAGAATAATGTGTGTAAACACAAAGGAAAGTTTAACTATATACATAACAAAAGATGCAGCCATTTAAAATTAATTTTGAGATTCCAATCTCACAAATAGTGATTGGAGCAATGTTTTTAGTTTAATTTCAGATATAAATAAATTGAGCTAAACTAAAAGTTCACTTTACCAGTGTTAAATAAACTAATAAAAAAATTGCCATGAAGTTTGTATTTAATATTTTGAATTAAACTACTTATAACTAGTTAAATGAGAGAGAATCTGAGATAAAGCTAGAAGTTCTGGTGTGCAAGATTTGACATTAATATCACTTGAGTAGCTGTGGAACAAGAGTTAAAATTTTCCTCTGTGACTCAAGAGTGTCACTAGAGAATCATCCTAGAAATTAAAATACCGTGTACCTAATCTAGACATCATCATGCTCTCATCTTTTTCCAATCTACACTGCATAGTTAAGTAGTCCTTCAAAAAGTCTAAGTACACTTAAATGTGTTTAAGTCTTTCATTCTTAACACACACACACACACACTCTTCTCACTCCCAGAACCTGACAATCCTCTTCAACTAGTGCCCTTAAAAGCCAGATTCGGATTGTTTATATCTTAACAAATTTACCTCTTATTTTCTCCTCATCTCAATGCCCTCTGAATCCTGCCTCACACTTTCATCATAATTCTCATCAATTTTTACCCAGTTCTTTGTTTCTCAATCCTAGAAAACGGTTTGATTTGTCAGTGTCTGGTATCGCTGACCGCCTCCTCCTAGAAAAACATGTGACTTCCATGAAAATATATTCTACTGGATTATCCCATCTACCCAGTTGCTTATTAGTCTCACTGTTACACGTTTATCTCTCATATATGTATTTTATTTTACTTTACTTTATGTTTAATAAACATTTATTGAAAAATACCATCTGACACTCATCTGCTAGAAGGAACTTCACTGAGAACTATGTATCATCAACTAAATAACAGTTAACCTAAATTGAAAAAGCAATGGCCATGGATTGTTGGGGAAGCACAGGAGCTATTGTGCCCTGGGTGTGGGCAGCCAGAGCCTGGCTACTGGGAAGCTGAGTCAGACCTGCAGGCGATCCCAAGCCCTGGAGCCTGGCCAGTGCCCCTGCACTTCTCCTGGGGCACCTGGGGACGCAGAGAACCCCTGGCCCTCAAGGGTGGCAAGAGGAGAAGAAGGTGCATGAGGCCCCTGTGGGACAGGCTGAACCCTTGACCCGATGTGACCTCTGCCTCAGGCTGTGGCTTTCTCTCCTCAGCTCCTAGAGCTCTCTCTCTCTCTCTCTCTCTCTCTGCCAACAGAGTGGCCCTCCACCTCTTCTGACCTCCCTCCTCCACCGAAGGACCTCCTCTTCGTGAGGGGGGTGGTTCTCTGTCCAGGTCCTCGGCATCTTCTTGTAGCGGCTGCAGATATGATGGGTGGCGTTCTGCTCCTGCATGCCTTGGGAAGCTGTTTCTCCATTTCCACACGGTGTGCTTCAATGGGAGTTTCTGAATCTCACTTTCCAGCAGGCATTTTCAATGTGCAAAGACACTTCCTGAACTTGGAGGTGCGTTATTTGTCCTGTGAGCACTGCAGCCCTATGATTTTCCTCCATCAGTTCCCTGGATGGCTCTTCTTTCTCTGTGTCGGGAATGTCCAATGGCACACTGAAGTCACCGGGGTCAGCGGTGCCCTTATGAGGGACTGCTGACAAGTGGACAGGGCCATCGCCAGTCTCTGCCTTCCTGCTCCCCTCTCCTTCTGAGCCCCCACCTTCTGTGTGACATCTCATGAGCTCCAGCCGATGCAGCATCTTTAGCATGGTCGGGCCCAGGGTCTGGAGTTGCATTCTGTCCTCGCTGGCGGCCTGCTGCCCTCCTGGATTCTGGAGCACCTGACTGCCTTCCTCCTCTGCCTTGGCCTGAACTCTGCATCTGCAGTTAGCTGGTGGTTTCTTGGACCAGTGGGTCTCGATGTCCCTGCGTATCAGGAATGTTACTGGAGCCATCTATTGTTTTCCTCCCAGAGGTTCTCCATGATGCTCCCAAGACGGGCTTCCTGTCATTCACCTGGGAAAGGTTAGCAGGCTGGCCTCTCCGACCTTCCGTAGACAGTTGCACCATGTGCTCCACTGAAGCCCCGCTGGGATTTCCATTCAGGGTGGCCCGAGTGAGGGTTTATAATGTGGGAGTGTCTCCTCCCCACAGCTGACATGAGGGCCTCATGGTCTTGCCTCTCTGGTCCCATCTCCTCCACACCTTTCCCAGACACGTCACCCTGGGCACATTACCTCCTGAGCAGCCCCTCTCCTCTCATTAAACTGTGTTGACTAGTTACTATGAACACTACCACCACAGTGCACACCAGGATCTCCCAGTGAAACCCAGAGACTCCTGGCACGTGTCACACATTCGTATATCACCAGGAGACTAGTCCACGGCTGCTCCAGGACCAGCTGGGGAGACATTTTGGTGGCCACTAGCTAGCCTTCCGTGTTTCCAAGGGCCTCTAAGCTTTGCCTCCAATCGCCAGTGTCCTCTGGGCCACAGGTGGCCACTTGGAACCCCAAGGAGGGTTCCGTCTCCAATACAAACCAGCACCTGGCAACTAAGGCTAATATCACTTGGGCTGGCAGAAGGGGTAGCTGGGTTCTAGAAGACCCTGCTGCCTTCCTCTGCTCTGCTCGATGTACAGAAAGAAACAATTTACACAGTGCACAGGGGTCCCTACCAAGAGCTTGTATTTCCAGTTGTGACAACACAGGAGACAACAGTGGATCTGGCAGGGTCTGAGATTTTCATGGATGTCAGTGCAGCCTGCTTCTCACGTTTAATCCACGTGTCCTAGAGGGGGCAATCTACTGTTCTGGGGAGGGACACTGATGTGTCACTTTCCTTAATATGGCCCTGCCATTCTCAGCTTTCTCTTCTCAAGGTGTGTCTGGAGAACAGTCTCAATTCACTGAGTCATCTTTGGAAGCGGCCTCTGCGCGAGGCCCAGTCTCTTTGCCTGTACTTGTCGCCTCTCATTTGGTCATGTCTCTATTTTAAATCCTGAAGTACTTTGTGGTTTTCCCCTTCTCACTTCGCACTATCTGTTAGTCATAGCTTTTATCGTATGCTGATCAATTCCAAATTAACATCTCTAGAATAGACATCTTCTGCTCTCCAAATTCATGTGTCCAATTAAAGCCTCACCAACGTCTCACACAAAACATTCCCAAAACATCATCTTCTGACAAATAATTCTGCTTCTCCTCTTGCATTGCCCATCTCAAGGCGATATAAAAGCAAAAGCTCAAAACATGATTGTCATCTTTTTTTTTTTTAAAGATTTTATTTATTCATTTGACACAGAGAGAGAGATTACAAGTAGGCAGAGAGGCAGGCAGAGAGAAAGGAGAGAGGAGGAAGCAGGCTCCCTGCCGAGCAGAGAGCCCAATGTGGGCCTCGATCCCAGGACCCTGGGATCATGACCTGAGCCAAAGGCAGCGGCTTTAACCCACTGAGCCACCCAGGCGCCCTGATTTCCCTTTCCATCAGCCTGATACACTAACACTTTCCCTGGCCCCCTACATAAATCCCACCCTCTCAATACTCCTTATCTCTTTTCCATGCTTGCTTTTTCTCCAAAGCACTTTTCATAATCTAACATACTAAATATTTTACTGATGCATCTTGTCTATTGTCTGTTTTCTCTAAGATACAAATTCTCGGATTTGGTCTTGCACACAGCTGAACTAGTATCTGCATATAGGAAACTCTATAAAGTTCTTGTCAGCACTACTTCTAGGTTCACTTTTATTAATTTATCACCTGATTATCAGATGTTTTCCCTACCCCTTTGAATGTGTAATACTTTTTTACTGAATGCTCCACCTTGTGGTAACATTCTTTAGAGGCTCTGCATGATTTGTCATGGCAGGCAGTTACGTTACTGCAAATGTATCTTACGCTGCTGAGACCTGATTTTAGGCTTTGTTAGGATAGTCTGTTCTCATTTTACTTTCACTCTTAAGACATAATCCTTACTCCTACAGTGTGCTCCTAGGGCCCAATTAAACGTCTAGGGGTTTCATCAGGGAATGCTCACTCAGGGTAGGCTTGCACTCCAATATATGCTGCGTTGAAACATCTCCTTAGCTCTCTTCCAGTACTTTTGGAATTTTGACCCACACATGTATAGTCCAGGAGTTGACCAAGGACCTGAGGAGAATTTCCACTCAAATTTCTTTTTTTTTTTTTTTATTTATTCATTTGACACAGAGAGAGAGTACAAGTAGGCAGAGAGACAGGCAGAGAGAGAGGAGAGAGGAGGAAGCAGGCTCCCTGCTGAGCAGAGAGCCCGATGTGGGCCTTGATCCCAGGACCCTGGGATCATGACCTGAGCCGAAGGCAGCGGCTTTAACCCACTGAGCCACCCAGGCGCCCTCCACTCAAATTTCTTGAGTTTCTTTCCTGCAGGTGTCCTAAACCCAAATATCAGCCAAGGGAACAGCCACCAACACATCCTTCATTTGGCAAAACTGATGCTCTCCGCTTGAGTTCTCTCTCCCCACATGATAGTCTGGACAATGACCTTCGAGAGGAACTGTGTAAATCTAGAGCTGACCTCATGTGTTTTCCCCTTTCCCAAGCACTGTAGCCCAACACTGAGCTGCTATGTGATACTGGCAGACACTATTTTATTCATTTTGTTTCGCTTTCATAGTCATTTACAGCCAGCAGGTATATCTAACTCCAGCTACTCCAAAATGTTCGGACACAGAAGTCCAACAAATATTTTTTAAATGAATCAATCATCAATTTTAGTATATGTGCTGCCGAAGTGAGCACTGAATCAATCATCAAACCCTACTGATTTTATCTTCTTAATGTTCCTTGAATCCATCTTTTCTTCTTCTTTAGTGCCTCCCCCTTAGGTTCTGCACCATTGCCTCCACCCTAGCTTAGTGGTACAGCACTCTGACCTCCTTGCCTCCAGTTCTGCCCCACTCCAAATCCAAATCATTTGCCACACTGCAGTGTTTCATTCTGTTTTGGGGTTTTATTTTTTTTTAAAGATTTTATTTATTTGAGAGGGAGAAAGTGAGAGAACATGAGCAGCAGAGGCAGAGGGAGAAGCAGGCTCCCCGCTTGAGCAGGGAGCCCAATTTGGGGCTCAATCCCAGGACCCCAGGATGACGACCTGAGCTGAAGGAAGACGCTTAACTGACTGGGCCATCCAAGCTCCCCTGTTTCATTTGTTTTTTAATGTTCATATTGTATGTTGCTCCTCTGCGGAAACCCTCAGGATCAAACTCAATTCTTTGCGCTCCTCTGCAGCCTCATCTCTCCCTGCTGCCCCCCTTCCTCCCCCCTCCCCCCTAGATACACATTATAAATTATTTTCAGTTCCTGGACATTTATGGTTCTCTCTCACCTCCAGGCTCCCGCACACGCTGCTTTACTCTGTCAGAAACAATCCCATATTCTGCCTAACTCCGTCCAGTCATCCACTCCCACGTCATGTCTTCTGGGACGTCCTCAGTGATGTCCCTGGTTGGATTAGGCGCCCGCTTGTACTCATTTCACACTCTGTACTTTCCCCAATCATCACCTGCATTGTGCAGTTTTATACTGATCCATTTACTTTTCTGTATCCCCACTAGACCATAAGCTTCTTTGAGGCAAGTCCCACATGTCATGCATTATTTTGTCCTACTTACTAGATTACTGAATAAAAATTTCTTGAATTGATCCGTATTAATTTTTAGCAACTTGCCTGACAAGAATATATTCCTTCTTAATCAATTATATGTTCCCATTCTATGCAAAAAACAAATAAATACATAAATGCACCTACCCCCAGGAGTGAGTAAAACAGAAGTCAAGGGGCACATGTTAATAAGACGAGGACACTAAAATGATACAAACAGAGTGAAAAGCTTCAGGTATATCTGTGTCAGATAGCCAATGTATTAAACCCTCCATATTTTGGTTTTGTGTTGTAAGAATAAAGTAAACACAATTTTAAAGAATTATCCACTCAAGTTGTAAAACAACTGCGATAGGCTCTACAATTATGCTGCTTCCTAGTATCTTACGATCATTGCACACAGGTAGAAAGGAGAGTTTAAAACCAGCTCATCCTCTTCATTTAACAGATGAAGAGCAGGGTTTGAAGAAAACAAAGTGGCCTGAGTTCTCACAGTTCGCTGGAGGGTAACACTATGTTTTAAATTTCCTGTGCTCCCTCAAGTGTCCTCAAATTTATTATGTTCTGTAGGAAAGAAACATAGACCATCACCAACATGTACTAACGTACTGGTATGTGTGAAGGGAAATAACTCCCTCACCCCCCCACCCCCCCCACATTCATCTCTTATCTGAGGAACCCAGTTATTGAACTACGAAAAGAGTAACCGCAAACATAGTAGAGGAACCGAAGCCTGGGTGGGGTCAGAAGGAAGGGCCTCCTGTGAGGTGTCAGAGACTACGATAACATGACCCCTTGCTGTCAACTTATAGTTAGTTCATAATCTAAAAATAAAGAACATGGCTATTGAATCCCAAGCTTTCAAACAAGTCCCTGTTAAGGAGGAAAAGTTTCTTACCCAGTTTCTGTTGGATTTAATGAATAACACACGCAGCAAAGATGTGTTCAAATGAAACTGAGAAGAAAAACATCATTGACTTCTTTCCATTGAGTGTTAATACTGAAAGCCACAGATGATAAAAGTTAGTAACTCCTATTTTTTTTTAACACATTCAACAAGTGCTTTTCAGTGGTCTTAAGTTCCTTTTTGGAACTAGGTGGGGTGACTTAGAAATAAAAAAACAAATGAATTTTAGTTTTATTTATAGTAAATGACTGACCAAAATTGAATATGTTAGTGGACACAATCTGGGAATCAGTTATATTTCAATAACATTGCATATTATTCTGATTCGGGGATCTATATGCTAAAAATAATGGTGATTGGAAAGTGACTCCTATCATGGCATTAATGCTATTATTTTGGAAAATTTTTTATTAATAAGTTGAGTTATTATACAAATCATTTTCTGGTCCTGCTGTACACCATCCCAGGGACACCGAAAGTGTTTATAAAAATGGTGTTTATAAAAAAGTGTTTATAAAAAAATCTTATTTTTTTCTGCCAACATAGCTATAAGCAGCATTGAATTAATTATATTCTATAAACAAGGACAGGTAGGTATTTGGGTTTCACACTCCTAATCTAGTATCAGAAAACCATTTAGTACCAGCCTCAGGAAAGGAGGAGAATCACAAATTAGGCCCACAAAATCAACCTAGTTCTGAAGGCAGTTATTCACTTGAAATTAACAGGACTACCAGCATGGGGCTCTGTCCAATGGACAGCTGCATTTATTAAGTACTTTTGATGGGAAAAAACTAACTGCTTTATAAGCATTAGCTCATTCAGTCATTATCCCCACTTTGTAGATGAGGAAACAGAGATACACAGTTTACTTGCTTTAGTAGCCCAAGATTTAAAGCAAGCAAGTAGTAGAGCTAGGACTTAAAGCCTGGAAGTCTGGCTCCAGAATCTTCAGTCTTAATCACTTAAACCCTGGTCTACTGGCACATACCCCACCTTTCTGTTTTACCTCACAAATGTTGCCTCAATGAGAGAACAAGCCCTTCCCCAATTTCCATTTGATCTTTGCCTTCCCCAACAAGCACCAATAAAACAGCTGAAAATTTTTATTTTACTAAAATGAGTTCACTTAAGGTAGCAAGGATTTTAAAACTCAAAGCTAGCAATTAAGCTAGTAGGGACCTCACAGGAAATGTTTATTTGTCCCAAGAGAGTCATTACAGCCCTCCTAGCTGAAGAAAGTGATATAGTATATGCTTTTGAGGATTCAACATAACCCATATGTCAGCTGTCCCAATCAGTATTCACCAGAGAATTCCAAGTATCTAAGGCCTGGTGCTCATGTTTTAAAGCTTCCTAAAAAATATTAACATTATGACAATGCCAAAAAAACAAGTTCCAAATACTGTAGCCCAGACGCGTGGCCTTCATCCACTCCACAAAGCTCGGGAGATATTTTGTCAGCCACTGATCAAAGGAAGCAGCAGGAGCCAAGGCAAACACAAGACAGGGCGTGCGCAGTGTCCTCCACTCAAGCACATCCCAGAGCAGAGCCCCTCTAGGGACAGACGGCACATCAGCATTCAGTTGTAGGAGCCCAGTGAATGGAGGGCTCCTGAAAGGCAAAGCTCTGAAAACATCAAGCTGAAAATAAGATCCCGACTAGCGTGACGATGTCCTCACTCAGGTGTACACGGCTGTAAGAGATAGCTCACTCCTGCGAAGGTCCTGTCAACTTGCTTCCCAACGTGAACGGGTGAAGCACAAAACTCATGTGGCTTCTCAAGTGTGCTTAGCCCTGAACAGATAAAACCGCTTCGCTTGGAATCATGGGGGAGGAAGAGGGAAAGGCATCTGCAAACCATGAAGCTTATTAAACAAATTTGTTTCCCAAGTACTTGAGGTACTCTCAAGTCCTAATTAATGTCTCCTGCAAATGCACCCTCATAGCTAACTCTCACTTTCCTAATCTAAGCCATATGTTCCCTCTATCGCTTTAAGGATATAAATGGAAATCAGTGGTGCCTTTTCACTGAATATTTCTATTACAAAAACGTTCTTTGCAGGCTGATGCGCTGTGCTGAGATCAGTGAGTGAGAAAATCCCTCTCTGGAAACGGTCTTCCACTTTTTTTTTCTTTTCTTATTGCCGAGGTGAGGCCTTCTGTGTGATTTTTAAACATTGTATGAGTCTCCACCTGAACTGGAAGCAAACTTCTCCAATGGTTCAACTTCCCACATAAGCAGTAGGTAAACTGAAAGGGGAGCTGAATCCAGTACGAAGCCCAACCAGCTGACATACAGTGATCACATCTCTTCTTAAGGAGAGAGGTTTAGAGTTTATAGTGAGGCTTAGGAAATAGCTTGCTCCTTTTCAGAAGCTAATAGCTGAAATCAAATTCCTCAACCTTCTCCAGCTACTGCTCTGTATCTGTTTCCAGTTTAAGAAGCACTCTTTCTGTACGTGACGATAACACAGAAAAATGTACAGATGTGCAAGGTTTCAGAGTCGGAGACTCACTGATGACCCAGTCGAGTGGTCAGGGAGCCTCGCTGAGTAGCCCAGACACCTGGTGAGGGACTGGTTCTTCCCCAGAGAGATTACACTTCTACTGACCTGATGTAGACAGACACATTATTTTTCAGGAAGCACTCCTGGTGATTTTTATTTTTCACAAGTTTGAGAAGCACTGATCTTGGTGAACCCTCTCTTTTGGCACCAGCAATGCTAAATTCTTTTCTTCAGTGTCCATAGACATGTGTTTGTGGCAGAGGCACAACTATAACCTCAGGCTCTAGACTTCCATGCCTGTGGCTTTTCCTCTATATTCTATACCTCCTAGAATCTGTGCTTTTTTAAAAAAATCCATTTGGAGGCAGAAATATTTTTAAAAACAAAACAAAACCTAGACCCACTCTCTCCTCTTTCCAAAGGCCTCTTCCCTATCTTCTATTTTTCTATTAGTATAATCTCTCTGGAGTGCCAACTTCAAGTTAATAGGTGTCCACTATATAACTCCGGAATCAAAATGAAAATATTAGTAAACCATTCCAGAATTGCCCAGAAAAGTACTGCTTTTAACAGTGCAACACACAAAGAAATGACTCCTATTTGCTCCCAGATTAAATCATAAAAGTAGCAGCCAAGTAAGGCCTCTGTGCCAGGCCCTGTACTCCGACTGTTTGATCTAGATCATCTATTGCATCCTCAGAACAACTTGATGAGGTCAGTATATTATCATTCCCATTTTGTGGAAAGGAAAAATGAGCTACCCAAATTTAAGTTTCTTCCCCCAATCCCTTCAATTTAAGTAATTTTGCACAGCTAGGAACTGGTAGTCAGTTGAGTCTCAAAAAATCACAATGTGAAACTGTCCTTTCAAAAGTAGCTTTCCATAAATGATCATGATAAAACAATATTTCCAGAGCATTTTAAAAAAGAACATTTACTCATCTCTCATATGATCTCATTTAAACATTACAAGGTTGATTAGCATCGCCATTTGGTTGGAGAGAAACCACGCCTTAGGGAACACCAACTGTCCTCACAGGTAGTGGGTGGCCGAACCCCACTCTGAGCCTTTGTTTGTGACATGTGCAGTGTTGCACTCAATCCACCACACTGCTTTAAGCAGAAGACTGTCTCGTGGCTCTAATGAGCACTTCAGATGATCAGTGCTGCTAGGAAATAGTATAAACCTGACTATAAACAGCCAAAAAATGAATGCCTTGCTGTTCAGATTAAACTGTTGATTGTACCGAAATTCATGGGTTCGCGAAGAAGCAAAATAAATTGCAGCAAATCTCCCCAAAGACTTTGTTGTGCATCCTTTTATTTTTATTCACATCATCTGTGTTTACAGAGCTGCAGTAAAGGATGCATGGGCTATTTTTATTCAGAGAAAGGCGATAGCACCAGCCAAGCAGAAGGACCCATCCATGACCAGAATGCAATAGCCTTCATTATCTTCCAACTCACTCCTAAATGACTCACGGAGAGCTGGCAGATGGTGTTTTCTCTCACCCCTTGCCTTGTACTTATTTAATTATTTTAACTTACTTTTTGTTCTGCTACCATGATGCCTAATAGGCACAGAGATTTCCGAGTTGGTTTCTTCTTCTAATATTGACCGGTGCCTCTGGAAAATGTCTCTACCTCTAAATTCCAAATCAAGTGAGGGCAGAGAATAATGATAACCAAAAACATTATTACTAATAATAACTAACACTTACTGGGCACATATACTTTGCCAGATACTGAGCCAGTGAATTCGTATATGCCTTCCTCATTTAATCATCCACTGACTCACACATGGGGGTGCTGAGGGCTAGTGAGATTAAGAAACGTAGTCTGGGGGGCACCTGGGGGGCTCAGTGGGTTAAAGCCTCTGCCTTTGGCTCAGGTCATGATCTCAGGGTCCTTGGATCGAGCCCCGCATCAGGCTCTCTGATCAGCAGGGAGCCTGCTGTTTCCTCTCTCTCTGCCTGACTCTCTGCCTACTTGTGATCTCTCTGTCCAATAAATAATAAATTTTAAAAATTAAAAAAAAAAAAAAGAAACCTAGTCTGGGTGAAAGGTGGTAGAGGCAGAGAATCCAAACCAAGTCCCTACTCTCCACCTTTACGCAACACTCACGTAGCAGCAGTTACAAGCTCTAGTACTGTGGGGAAAGAAGCTGCTAGAGTAAAACGATAAGGAAACTCACAAAGTTAATATTCACTGGTTAGAGAGAGATGAGGGAGTGAATCGGGCATCACAGAGTGGACTTCCTGAACACTCTGAGTGGCACTGCCCTCAACCCCTTCGCAGCCGCAGGAAGTGGGCTCAGGGGCGGCCTCCAGCCATCCACTCCTCCAGAATTGGCTTGAACCGCAGAGCGCCACCTCGCCCGCAGCCTCACCCTGTCTGGGCCAGTTGGCCTCCTGTGACTGAGCAGGCAGGGGCCCCAAAGCATGACCTATGTAACCATGACATCAGCACCACGTCAGGTGCTTTCTAGAAGATTACTGCCAATACATTTTCAAGTATACTCCTCAACAGTCAAACCCTATGTTACAGATGGAATCAATTCTGCATAGAAAGTGCTGACTGACACACAATGTAGAATTATCAGAATCAGTCTTCTTTCCTCAGAACTTTCCAACTCTTCAGGGACCCTCCCATCCATTATGCCTGTTCTAAGTGCCATTTTACTCTCTGTTACTGTTAACTGTATCTGAGTAAAGAGGTAATGATAACTAAGCCATCTCAAGAGAATTCACATATTTTAAAGGCTCTTTTGGAACCCAAGAAAACTTTCTAGACCCCATGGAACGAAGCAATCATAGTGGAATAAAAGACAAAGGCTCATGATTGGGGATAAAGGGCTTTCTGTCACTCTCTGTTGAGAAGCCAGCCTCAGGCCCTGCAGCCAGGCTTGTAGAGGAAGAGTGTGTTAAAGAGGAGGTGAGAGGAAGCCAAACACATGCTCTCTCCCTCTTTCTAGAGAGAATAAGGGTAAGCTGGCATGCCTCCATGCACTTGATAATGGTTTCAGATGAAACACTCTCTTCATTTCTTATCAATGGAAAACACTTGAGTGTTTTTCAGAATGTTAATTCTACAAGAAAGGTAATTTTATTTTAGAAGGAAGGGAGGGAGGGAGGAAGGGAGGGAGAGAAAGAGAAAGAGAGAGAGGAAAGGAGGGAGAGAAAGAAAGGGAGAGGAAGGGAGGGAGAAAGGCAGGAAGGAAGGAAGGAAGGAGAGAGTTTAATCTTGATTAACTCCTAGAAATGTATAGGTGCAGGATCCTAGAGAACTGAACAATTTTTCATTATATAAACACGCCAGTTACATGGGTAATAACTGATATTAAAAAGTATATAAAGAATCAGTAATGGATATCAAAAAGGGAGAAGAGAATAAACATATTTGGTTGTAAGCTTACAATAAATCACTCACTTTTTAAATTGTATGTATTTAAAAAAAAATACTAGTCACAAGGGGTACCTGGGTGACTCAGTAGGTTAAGTGTCTGCCTTTGGCTCAGGTCGTGACCCCAGGGTCCTGGGATTGAGCCCCACCCAGGTTGGGCTCCCTGCTCAAGGGAGTTTGCTTCTCCCTCTCCCTCTGCCCCTCTCCACCCCCAATTGTGTGTTCATTCACTCTCTCTCTCTGTCAAATAAATAAATAAAATCTTAAAGAAAAAAAAAAAACCCAACTAGTCACAAATCATGGAGCTAGCTATTGACCAAGTCCTAAGACTTGAGCAAATAAAAAGAAATACATATTTGGAACTGATACGCTCTGTTTTTCTTAAACATAAAAATTTCATAAATAACTTTTAAATCATTCCAATTTTCTTTCATTTTTCAAATACAGAACTTGTGTTAGCATTGTCTTCACTCTGCTGTCAACTTACTTACATTAAAACTATCCTAGAAATCTACAATTTAAGCAACGCTTAGAGAAAATGGGTTACTTTAAAGATACATGTTTTAATAAAACACTGTATGTTGTTTGACAGAAAGCAATAGTTTTGCTCACAGAAAATGTCCGCAAAGTCCTGTTTTGGACCTGGGTGCTTCTATCCAAGGACAGAAGTTGTTCAGGGACCTTCTGCAGCACAGAGTGGGCCCTACTCCCCAGGAGTCCAGAACCCTCCGTTCCTGCTGCCTCTGATACTAAGGCTGATCCACAAGGAAGCTGTCAGTCCCCTCAGCTGTTCTTGTCCCCAGAGGGCACTGACCAGTGGCACTAACAACAGTAGAACACATTCTGCAGTTTCTATCTCCTTCTAGTTAATGTTACCACTCTCAAATTTTCCAAATGCAAAGCATGTTGTACATAAGGCAGGAAAGCCAGGCTGACAGATAAAGGCATAGTACCTCCAAAGGAAAATGGTCATCAGAATCATCATTTTTACATGCCTTATTTTAATTATTTAACACTTCTATTTCTCAGTGTGGATGACTACCCTCTTCATCAGGAGAACTATAGACACAGCTATGTCTATGTATTACTTTGATTTAGATTGTTTGAAATCCCCCCAAAGTTACCCTATTCCAATAATTGAACACATCTTGAGAGCCAATCTCAATATGAAAGGTGAAATTATAGGTAATTCAACTTACTCTCCCAAAGACTTGACTTTAAAAAGCAAATTAAGTGTGGTTGGAAGTTTTAAAATGATAATAATAATGAGGTTTACATGTGAACCCATTCTCTGTGTTATAAATTCCCCAGTTGTGCATATGCTGTCTGCTAACATAAAGCAACCAATCAAAACCTAAGTTGTGTTCCCAACTGTACTAGTTCTCTGATGATGGTAGAACAATCTGTTGACCTGTGCCGCTATATAGTGGTGGGTCCCGGGGGGGGCGGGGAGGTAGGGCGGATGGTCCATGCCCCTTCAACTATGTGTTGGGGCAACTGACTTTGGAATGTAAATTACATGAGCCATGTAAATTTGGTCAAGTGATTTAGCTTCTCTGAGCTTTGATTTTCTTGAATGTAAAACGGAGACACTATCTTCTGTTTTTTAGGGCTGTAGGAAGAAATAGAGAAGAAATATACACCAGCTGCCAGGCACAGGGCTTGGTAAATGGGGAATGCTTGCAATAGTTAATAGTAACAATTGCGATGGTGATTTTTTTAAAAAACATTGGTATAGTTATCCCAAGGAGAAACCAACTTGGAAAAGATGTTATAATATCCACACCTTCCCCAGTGTCCCCGAATTCCTGTCAGTGAGGCAGTTCTCTGCATCACACAGCTTTTCTAGTGTAATACACCCACGTACAGAAAAGAACAAATAAGGAAGGAATACCCTCAGCCTACACTCCAGATCACAGGGCTAAGCAGAGAATCAATCATCCAAAAGGAATAATTTCAGGATCCAAAGTATCCACCAATCCTTAAATTTTTTTATCACTGGTGATTTTTGGCAGGACAAATAAAAATTTAATTCCTCAAATATTTGGTATAAGACGTAGTCCACTTACCATGGACCAGGCACAAGATACAGGAGAGAAGAGATGAGTAGGGCCCCTTTCCTTTCCATTGAGGAGCTTCGGTGTAATGGAAGAAAGATGGGCATGTAGACAGTTAAGGGATCAGATAAAGAAGCCAGAAATCAAAGAACCAAGAAGAAAACACTGACTAGGAGCAGCAATCCAAAAATCCAGGGGGAACTTGGAGCTGGTAGATGGAAGCCAAACACAAATGTTTCTACCATTTCCTGTTTTTCCATTTGTGTTCATGATTCCCTGGTCATTCCTTAAGTTTCCCTTTTTAAAGTATCTTTTGTGAGGTGAAGAGTGTGGCACATTTGCTCAATGGCTATATGATGTACAATTATGCGATAATTGGAACAAACACGCTATGCCAGCCACTCAGGTTAGTTCTAATATTTCATGGGAGAGCATAGAGCCTAAATCTCACATTCTTTTTTTAAGATAGAGACATACTTTCTAAGTATATTCTAAGACACATTTTTTACATTTGAATTGAATGAGGATTCATGCATATTACAAATGTTAAATATAACTTTTTTAAACACCAGTACACTGAGAAAGTTTGGGAAAGTCAGTGAAGGGATCATCATAAATAAATCTTATCAGAATTTTCCTTGGCTGATAAAAGTAGAGCCTTCTGTAAATATAGTTGCCACAGCCCCTTTGTGGGGTAGAGTCCAGCTTCCTTTCAGGAAGCAGGCTGCCCCAAAGAACCTTCCATACTTTCACACTGAAGCCCTGTCTCCCTTTCTCTCTTTCTCTCTCTCTCACTCTCTCTCTCTCTCTCTCTCTCTCTCACACTCACACACACACACACACACACATACACACACACATCACACACTGATGTGTGAATCCTTACCTCTGGTTATTCTGCTAGTGACTCACGACTGAGTTCTCCCACTGGCATAATAAGTTCTTCTCTTGTTAAACTGTCTATTGACAACTCACGGGCCCCACGACTGAAACCTAAATTGGAGCCATTCATTTTGTGACATGAGATGAGGAAAAAAAAATTCTTCCCCTTCACTCTACAGGCTACATACTACAGATCTGAAAACTACACTTTAAACAATTTTTAATGATTTATATTCATTTGTCTTGATTTTTTTTTCAAAGTTTATGGCATTTGGTACGTTTTGTTACTCTTCTATTATAGGACCACGTCAGCATGCCTCTACTATGTCTTGTTAATTTTTGCAAGATGTTAAAAAATAAGAGAATTTTTGCTTAATACAAATGTTTGAGGTTAACATGATTTTTTTTTTGCTAAGTATTCCTAGATTAAAATTTCAAATGCACTAAACCAAGTAAAAACTATTTTACAGGAGGATACAGTCTCCATCAAAGTCAAGTATATCTAGAAACAAAGCATGAAGTATAACAGAAGGGTGTTATGTGATCTTGGTTTCATGGACACAAATTGTGAGAATCATACATAAATTGCAGTGCTCACCACACCCAGAACAGCGAAGTTTCCGTAGTAACCGATGCACTTACAAAGAAACACGAGTGATGCGGAAGAAGGAAAAAGAAACTAGAGTAAAAAATAGAAGTAATTGGCCCTGACTATATGATGACAAGAAGAAAAACACTAAGGTAGAGGTCACATCAAGATGGTGTTTTATGTCAGAAAATTATTAGAAACTCAGAAGATTCTAAGATGAGAGCCATGCCTTCTGTTCCTTTTGAATCTTTTTATAGATTGAAACAAAGAGGCATTCAAATACTTGATTGAGAGAGAGAAAAAGAGAGAAAAGAAAGAAAGACCAGGGGAGAGAAGGGGAAAAATGAGAACATCCAAGAAAACAAATACTTCTTTACCATCAGATCAAGAGGCATCCAAACAAGAGGGGCAAATATCAGTGATTGCCTTTACCATCAATTCTCGGACATGATGATAAAGGGGGAAACGGCCTTATCAAAACCTGGGATTAAAGGTGTTCACAAATTCCTGTCAAGTCAGCCTGAACTTGGGTTGCCCCTATGATAAGAAAGGCTCACCCTGAAGGTGAATTATTTTCATAAGTTTGACTTTAGTTCATTCAGCCAGTTCTGAATTTTGAGAAGAGAAAAACATATGTTTCCTTCCCAAGTGGCGTTTTACACTCAAATAAGTCAAAAGTAACTATTCTGTCAATAACTCAAGTACTAAAAAAAAAAAAAAAAGCCTAATTTTAAAGATTCATACACTAAAAAACACATGGACACTTTCAACATGTTTGTAGGTATTCTGGTTTTTCAAATGTGGCCTTTGGGGTTTGATTTCATTTTGTATTTTTTGTTCTAAGCTTATCTATTTTTAAGCTTCCAACGGTAATGAAAACTTAAACTGGCCCTATTGGAGAGGTCAATTTACTTGTGTTGCAGATTGAAACAGAAATAATTCTGTGCTATATTTACAAAGCAGTGTGCCTCTATAAACCTTAACGCTTTCTGAAAACATCATCGAGAAGTCCAAATTTTGAATTATTGTACTGAATGCATAGAAACCAACTATGTGCTTCTGGGACCTGAATGTTGTACACCCATCTCTGGGATCTTGTTAATGTACACATTCTGATCTACACGGGAAGGTCTTAGGCTCACCATTTCGGTCACTCAGGTGAGGCTGAAGCTGCTTGTCAGCAGGCCACATTTTGAGTAATGAGGCTTTAGAGTAATAGAATTTTTCATTAAATATTCCCACTTTCTTCCTTTACAATTTGAGATTGATTCATTTCATATTTTAACCTTTAGACTAGCTAAGTGTCCCATTCCTCTATATTCCTTAGTACATAAAGAGAACTGCGTACACAGAATTTCCTTAGAAATCTGGAAGAATTGTTCACTCCAAAAGGTTAATTTGATTGTTTTTCTGTCTTTGGTAGAGCTAGAGAGTCCTGATTATTTTAAGTCCAATTGTTGCAACAAATTTCACTACATGTACAAAACATGCTGATGTGAAAATCTAAAAGAAATAGTCAACAATACAGAAGATATCTCCAGACCTGACCAACAATAACATTTTTGGCAATATATGGAGGAACAGGAAGCTGTAATGAGTTTCTTTTAGCACAAAATGCAACCACAAACATATCTCATACTGTTATTGGAACAACAGAATCAATGTCCTCCATATGGGCCTACAAAAAAAGACGCCATGAAAATACCGTCGGAAGCCATAAATTGAAAAATGGTGCAAACTAAAGAGTGTAACGATACAGGCAGGACACAAACAGGAAGCCAGGAGATCTTCAGGGAGATATTCCATGGCCTCTGCTCTATTGAAAAAATATAGCCACACACATGCAAGTAGTTTCTGGTGATTCTATATGTTTAGTTTTTTGTTGTTTTCTATTTATACACATGCTTTCAGTGTGATCTCAAGTAGGTAACCTGCCAATTCAATCTGGTTACCTACCTACCTAATGAATTACTATTTTATTAATCTTATTCACCTGGTAAATGTGTTAAGATTAATCTTATTCACCTGGTAAATGAATTACAGACACTCAATGAGCAGAATACTTTATAAGAGCAGAATATATGCAGATTTATTAACTTTCATACCAAAATAGAATGGAATTTCAGGAACTAAGCTGAATATGTAGATTTGACAGCAACAGAAACTATAATGTTTTTCAATATTTGGATGTTCAGCTTCTTCTATGACAGATGTACTAGCTGACCTGAGTTTAGCTTTGTTAAAAGCTAGTGTGGACACTAAAATACTGTTATTAACCACAGCTTCCTTTTTTCTTAATTTGTCTCATAACCATGTCTCTTAAGACAGAGGGAAAAGATGGTACATGAGTGACTAGATACACTAACGTGACTCAAAAAGCAAATTAGGTGGGGTTTCAGGTGTTGAACTCTTTTCATAACATTAGTTCATATGCATTGGACCCACCAAAGACTAAATTACTGTAAGACTATAATTTTACTTAATGTGCTCAACATGTTTCAAAGTAGTCATGAATACTGTATTTGTGTCCACAAACAGGATACAATGGCTTTAAATGATCTGATTCCTATAATAAATTGGCCAATACTCAAGCATTAAACAATTCCCCAAAGCCTCAGAACATCACATAGGCATCACAACTTCCTCTGACATCAGAAGGTAGATTAGTCTTTTTCATTTGCTATGTGACTGAGGGTAAAACAAATATCCCTAATCCATAGGGCTGTACAACCTCCAATTTAAAGAACAGATTCCCTAGAAAAGAAAGATGGATGAATTTCTTTCACCTTTGTTCCCACTATCTTAACAATCCATGCCCTTCTGAGGATATCATACCTTATTCAACAAGGCATTTCACTAAATTCAGAATGAAACTTTACATTTTAATTGCTGACACCAGAATTTCTTATAATAAACTTTTTCTTTTATAGTTCAACATTTTTTTTAAAGATTTTATTTATTTATTTCACAGAGGGAGAGAGATCACAAGGAGGCAGAGAGGCAGACAGAGAGATGGGGGGGAAGCAGGCTCCCTGCTGAGCAGGGAGCCCAATGCGGGCCTCGATCCCAGGACCCTGAGATCATGACCTGAGCTGAAAGCAGAGGCTTTAACCCACTGAGCCACCCAGGCGCCCCTATAGTTCAACATTTTTTAAAAAGATTTTATTTATTTGAGAGAGAGCAAATGAGATAGAATGAGCACAAGTTCAGAGGAGGCACAAAGGGAGAGGGAGAAGCAGGCTCTCTGCTGAGCAGGGAACCCAATGTGGGGCTTGATCCCAGGATGCTAGGATCACAACATGAGCCCAAGGCAGACGCTTAACCAACTGAGCCACCCAGGCGCCCCAGTTCAGCATTTTCAATTCTGTATAACGCATTTGTACTTAGAGCTATAGCAATTGACCCACATGATGCTAGATATAGTCACAAGATTCTAACAGAAACACAAATGTTTTCCTTTAATGTAAATAAGGAAGATATCTGATGAACTTTATGCATGTAATCAGTTTTTCAAAGATTATTGTAAGTCTTAAATTTTACAAATAAAGGATAAATACAGTTCCTGAGACTTGATAAGGTCTAGATCTAAACAATTAATGATCACAGTTCTAAACACCTGTCCTTTCAGTATCACTGAAAGCATCACCTGGAAAGCCCATAGGACCATTCTTTCTCTAATCTAGAGATTGCACCCAAAATGCCATGGGCTACATTGACCTTAAAAATAGGTGTAGCATCAAGACTATTTTTCAGTTTGGTTTGGTTTTTGCTATTTGGTATTTTGAAGGTTTTTAGATGGGGCCTGACCTTGCCACCTCACCCCACTTCACTCTTCTCTACTGTTTAACATTCCATCAACTCCACTCATTTTTGTTATCTGTCTGATCTCTGCTCCAGTCCCTGAACCATGAGCCAATATCAACGGAAAACCTCCAAATAAAACACCATCCACTGCAACATCTTCACATGGAGGGAAAATGCCCCAATTCTTTTTCCTTGCACTCTGACTGGTAAGTATCCTTTCATTTTATACAACAGCAAGGCAATATTTGAAATTCAAGGGAATACTCAGCACAAACCAGTTTTGGCAGCATCTCAGCCACTCTTGTGACTCTGAGCATCCTGGAAAACTCTGCTGATCTGTACGCTGCTCAGCCTGGTGTCCGGTCAGCTTTGTGACACTATCTTGCACAACTGAATGAAAATGTGACATCTTCCCTGTCCCCCAACCCCCTATCCTCCCAACCCCTCAGATGGTGGAATTTTCCATTAGAAAGAGGGAGTATAGTACTTGGGGGTGGGGCGGAATTCAGTTTTTTGTTCTCCTTCTTCAGTCCACTATAATACAAAGCTTTGCTCCTCCTCTCGGGAAAATGTAAGGCTGGCTGGCAGTCAGTTTGACAGAAGGAGATCAGTGCAGCGGAAAATTGGATAACAGGATAAAATCTATGGGGCCACAGGAATCCCATCAAAACCAGCTCCTCCTGTCAAAACCTAGACAAGTGACAAGGACAAATATAGAATGTTATTTATATTTAAATATTTCTAATGATATCATAATTATACTTCTGCCTCTGCTAGGCAGCCATTTTGCTGTAAGCCACCATTCTGCAAACCAAATGCTGTATGTTGGAGAAAATCTACATAAGAATCAGATAGTTTCAATCAGACACCTAAGAAAATCCTATAAACTCCTCAAATAGCTATTTCTAAAGGACAGAAAATAACAATTTATTTTTTCAAAGACATTTTTCTTGGAGTACAATCGTCAAGTTCAATAAAAACAAATTATTCCCAGTTTTTTGGGGAATGGGAAAACCAAGCTATCTAGCAGGCAGCTAACAGAATAATTTCACTTAAAATTAGGCCTGGTATTTCGGGAAATGTACTATTTTCTTTCTCCACAATGTGTCATATTGGGTCATTCTATAGGTGAAGTTATCGATGGCCTTAATTTGTGAAACTTCACAATAAGTTCAATAAACTAAAGAGTAAATTGTGAAAAGATGTAAATTTCTCATTTTAAAAAAAATAGGGAAAATGCCTTGGGCGCCTGGGTGGCTCAGTGGGTTAAAGCCTCTGCTTTCGGCCCAGGTCATGATCTCAGGGTCCTGGGATCGAGGCCCGCATCGGGCTCTCTGCTCAGCAGGGAGCCTGCTTCCTCCTCTCTCTCTGCCTCTCTGCCTCCTTGTGATCTCTCTCCCTCTGTGAAATAAATAAATAAATAAATAATAGGGAAATATTTGATATAGATATTCTAAGTCAATATTCACTATAATTAATTCTATTATTAAAACGTTTTAGAACACTATCTTAATATACTATAAGTCATACCGAAGAATTTGGTACCATGAGGAAGGGCATTTACAAAGATATACTCTGTATTAAATACAATTAATATTAGACTTTCATAGATCTTTAAGTCCAAGATGCCTAAGCCCTCATTGGTCCTCTTTAATATGTATATACTTTTTCTCTTTTGTAGACCTATCCAACAAAAGCAACAAGGAGCTGTCAGCATGCAAACTCAGTAATTTATATAAAAAATATGGTCGTTGCTCATAATACACAAGACAACATGCCAAGTGCTGAGGAAGAAATGTAAAGATAAAAGAGTATTCAGTCACAACCATATGTCATCTAAAACGTATGTTCTGATACTACAGGCAAAGAATGGAGCACTTGAGGAGGCTCTATCTGCGTGTCATTTCCCATCTAAACATCTCTGTAAGGCTCCCAACTATCAGAACCCATTTTACTGAAGAATATTTCATGTTTCCCCTGCTGCTAACTTCTTCCACTCCATTTTAAGACTCCCTGACTCTTGCTAATATGTACTACTCTCATTCTTGTCTTCTCTTGCTTCTGCTTTTCCTTTGCCCGCATTGTCTTGGAGCTCTCCCTCTCTGACCCTTTCAGATACAGCTAAAGTATCATTTTACCTTGAAACCTTTGACTACCATAGGACTATTTAGCATGTATATGGCAATGTTTCTAAGTGTTTAACATACGTGACATTATTTAGCACAGCTTCGCAGGGAGGTAGTACTCTGTTTTAGAGATGCAAAAAGCTCAGAGCAGTTAAGTCATCTGCCTCAAGATACACAGTAAAAAAGTAGCGGAGTCCAGATTCATGCCCCACCCATCTGATCCAGACAACTGTGTAGTTGAGGAATTAATGAGCTATTTTGTTCCCTTTCTAATACTTTCCTATCTGAACTCATGTTTTAGATAGTAGCAAATGATTCAGTGCTTAATAGTTCTTGTGTTCGGGTGCCTGGGTGGCTCAGTGGGTTAAAGCCTCTGCTTTCGGCTCAGGTCATGATCTCAGCGTCCTGGGATCGAGGCCCGCATCGGGCTCTCTGCTCAGCAAGGAGCCTGCTTCCTCCTCTCCCTGTCTCTCTGCCTGCCTCTCTGCCTACTTGTAATCTCTCTCTCTGTGTCAAATAAATAAAATCTTTAAAAAAAAAAATAGTTCTTGTGTTCATATTTACTACTCTGGGCTCTTCAGTTAGACTATAAATGCAGAGAAGTCTATTTATCCAACATTCCAGCCTAATACCAGGCATTTCACTTGTTGATGGATTGAATCTAGTTAATCTACAGCATTTTAATATATCAGAGAGAAAGCTATGCTTCTAAGATGATTACTATTTTGCCACTGGTTTGTGTTATCTGTAGTTCTAGTCACCCTGTGGAACTATTTGCCTTGCACTGCACTATAAAATGTGAAGTTTCAAAAGAACATCTTAATTCAGGAAGTCTTTATTGAGTGACAATTGTGTGATAATGTTTTGTCCGACACCTGGGGGAAAATAATGAAAAGGCTTAAGACAGTCTCTACTCTTAACACCCTTATTATCTTGTTGGAGAGAGATTTTATCTATATTAAATTATATACATATGTAATACTTATTAAGTATATGTTATATGTAAGTATATATGCTATATATGTATATGAGTTAACACAAAAAACATGAATTTATGCATAAAATATGCTTTAGTACAGTCCCTTGCATACAGTAAGACCTTAAATAATGTATTAAGGGGAGAGGTTAGAGGGATGGATGAAATAGGCGAATGGCATTAAGAGGTACAATCTCCCAGTTATAAAGTAAAAAATCCATGGCAATATAATGTACAGCACAAGGAATATGGTCAATAATATTATATCAACTTTGTATGGTGACAGATGGTTACTAGACCCATTGTGGTGATCACTTCGTAACGTACACAAATACTAAATCACTATGTTGTTGACCTGAAACTAATACAACAGTGTATATCAGTGATTCTTAAAGTATCCATCCAGTCACAGCAAATGGAAGATAGCAGGCAAAATTTAATCTACAATTATTCATAATAAATGGTTATCATTTATCACCACAGACACCATTCAACAAATATTTAGTATGTTTCTAAATAGAACTTTCAGTCTGACAAAGTCAATGCTGATAAGGAGGTATGGAAAACATAACAAATTGGACTTTTTCTTAAGGATCACTCTCCTGAAAAATGTTTCATGGACTAAATCCTTGGGATGAGCTTTTTCCAATAACATTTTTTTTTCTCCTTAGAAGTGGAATACAGTGTCCTTACAATACCTTAAGTGACTTTTCCCAAAGTCCCATTCACCCCAGTGAACGTTTTTGTATATCTAATTTAGATGCACTCTGGTTATGGTTTTATTCTAGTATTAAGATTATTAATAAATCTCTTTTTTACAAGTATTCTCCTTGAAAAATTTGGATACATCAGCTTAGGGTTAGGTAAGTTAAATGGAAAAATAACTTCACTAGGTCTAGTATCAAAAACTAGATGTGGTTCTTTGATTCTGTGACTTGTTTAATGGATTACAATGAGGCATCAGCTAAGGGCTGGTAATTTAAATTATAAGCAGAGGGTTCAAAGCTGTGGCTAATTCATTACTCACACGTATCTAGTTGAGGTAGTAATTTAAAGTCATGTGTGTCGCATTAATTGTAATCTTGTTTCCAAATGACAAGATAAATATCTCAAGGAACATAACGTATTATGGTCATAGGTCAAACCAAATGAATGTCTAAAATAGATTAGCACTAAGTGCAGGCAATATGTCATGTTTATAAATTTTAAAAAGGATAAATTATATTAGCATTTAGCAGATTGTTCATTACACATCATCAGTGTTTAGCTTTAAGTGCATTAATACTTTATTCAGTTACAGCATTCTCTGAAAATACCACACACAGAGCTGCTACAAAATCTTACTGAAAATCTACTACTTGAGGGAAAAAAATAAAATAAAATGAAATGAAATAAAATAAAATAAAACCAAACAGAATAGGTTAATCCATACCCTCTCCCACCAAGATTTGATTACTTTGTTTCACATATGTGTGAAATAGATATATTTTGGCCCTGAAGTGACTCAAACAAGGGCAATGCTATAACTGGCAAAAGAAGAATATTGCCAAAATGCCAGGCCCTTGCCAGTTTGCATGTATAGCTCTGCTTTTAATTTAAGCCTCTCCATCAGCTGGCACTGGGTTAGAACCTCAAACATTATCCTAGAGTAGAAAACCCAATGACACGTGGCAAAATAAGTGCAGAATAAGGATGCAGGCTGTCAGTGAAATTATAAAATAGACAATGGGTTTCCAGATTTGAGCTGAAATTTAACTCTTGTGATTTCAGTATGAATTAACCAGTTTTTCTATTTACAAGCCATGACATCACTGGTGATTTATCCAACTCTCTCATCACCTCTACATGTCATTATTCACTGGTATCTCAGCTTCCTGTTTCTGGGGTGAATATTTTGGGAAAAGTCACTTAAGGTATTGTGAGGACACTGAAGAAGGAGCAGCAAACCAACTAAACAAAGCTTACAGAAATATTTTCTTTAGCTAGCACAGGTGTCTTTGTGGTTTCACAGTTTGTGTATATGTTTTTCATAAATCTGAGCATCTTTAAAGCAAGCCGGGCAGCCCCCGGCCCTTCAATAGCTTCCTCTACTCCTTCTTTCTTTCCACAATCCATCCTACACCAGTGTTAACTGCAGGCAGTGGAGTTTGCAATAGGTAGTTGCTGCTCCAATCCAAGATAGGACATTTGTCTTGCCCAGTGGAGTCTGCATGGAACTAAAATGATCCAGACAGCAGAGGGGATTTTTAGGGTCTGTGGAAGGGAAGAGAAGGGGACAAAATGGCCATTGAGATGAATGGCAAGGAGAGGAATTTTTGAGAATGGAAACTAATCATATGAAGGTTCTGCTGGACTCTGTGCAAAGGGAATCCTACCCTCTGTACAGAAGTTTTAGTAAAATATTAATACCTCACAAATGTGTTATAAAATTGGATATGTTCTGAGGAACCAACCAAGTTCTGAGTATCTTAGTACAAGGCAAGGACTGAGGATATCTTGAACTACATTTGAACTACTACTTGAACTACATCTATGAACTACATAACACAAAAGAGTACTGGGGATTCTTTCTCCATCGGAGTTATTACATGAGAGCTTCCTGCCACCCACCTAAGAAAGTGACCTGCACTTAACTGGCAGAAAGGTGTTGGGTCCATGATCAAGGCTCAGCCAGTCAGATGTTGCTGCGGGCATTTGGAAGCTTGAGAGGGTGAAGGAGAGGGACACAGTGTCAGTCGGAACTTATTTACAGTTCAGTGTATCCCAGGCAAACCTTTAGTCATAAATGACATTTTTCAAATAGTCCAGAAAATTCAGAATGGATCTTTTAATCCAATGTTCGAATGAAGACCAAAACAATTTTTTAAATTCCAGTATAAGTATCATACAGTGTTAGTTTCAGTTGTGCAATATAGTGATTCTGCAATTCTATACCTTACCCAGTGCTCACAATGACATGTGTACTCTTAATCCCCTTCTCCTATTTTAAGTATCCCCCACCCACCTCCCCTCTGGTAACCATCAGTTTGTTCTCTATACTTAAGAGCCTATTCTTTGTTTAGTCTCTTTTTGTTTGTTTCTTAAATTTCACATGACTGAAATCACATGGTATTTGTCTTTCACTTATTTTACTCAGCATTATACTCTCTAGATCTATCCATGTTGTTGCAAATGGTAGGACTTCATTCTTTTTTATGGCTGAGTAATACTCCTTTGTGTGTGCGTGTTGTGCATGCACGCGCTTACACACACACACCACATCTTCTTTATCCATTCATCTGTCCATGGACACTTAGGCTGCTTCCATGATTTGGCTACTGTAAATAATGCCTCAATAAACATAGGGTAGCACATGTCTTTTTGAATCAATGTTCTCATATTCTTTGGGTAAATACTCAGTAGCATAATTATGGGATCATATTTCCACAGTGGCTGCACAAGTTTGCACTCCCACCAACAGTGCAAAAGGGTTCCTTTTTCTCCACAGCCTCACTAATACTTGTTTCTTGTGTTTTTGATTTTAGCCATTCTGACAGGTGTGAGGTGATACCTCATTGTGGTTTTGATTTGCATTTCCCTGATGATTAGTGACGCTGAGCACCTTTTCATGTGTCTGTTAGCCATCTGTATGTCTAATTTGGAGACATGTCTGTTCCTGCCTTCTGTGCATTTTTTAATCAGATTATGTGGTTTCTTGATGGTGAGTTGTATAAGCTCTTTATATATTTTGGATACTAACCCTTTATTAGGTCATTTGCAAATATCTTCTCCCATTCCATAGGTTATCTTTTAGATTTATTATTTCCTTTGCTGTGCAGAAGATTTTTATTTTGATGTGGTCCCAATAGTTTATTTTTGTTTTTGTTTCCCTTGCCTCAGGAGACATATCTAGAAAAATTGTTGCTACGGCCAACGTCAAAGAAATTACTAATGTGTTCTTTTCTAGGATTTTTATGGTTTCAGGTCTCACATTGGGTCCTTAATCCATTTCGAGTTTATTTTTGTGTATGATGTAAGAAAATGGTCCAGTTTCATTCTTTTTCACATAGCTGTCAAGTTTTCCCAACACCGATACCAAAACAATTTTTAAAATGTATTGAGCTTATTTAGAATCTATGTCAATAATTTCAATTAAAAATGTACAGGACACAAAATTCACAGGGAAAAGTGTATCTGTTAAAATCTTCTTGCCTGGATTTATTAACATAAGGTACAGGGGCACCTGGGTGGCTCAGTGGGTTAAGCCTCTGCTTTCAGCTCAGGTCATGACCTCAGGGTCCTGGGATCGAGGCCCGCATTGGGCTCCCTGCTCAGCGGGGAGCCTGCTTCCCCCTCTCTCTCTGCCTGCCTCTCTGCCTAGTTGTGATGTGTGTGTGTGTGTGTGTGTGTGTGTGTGTGTGTGTGTGTGTGTGTGTCAAATAAATAAAATCTTTTTAAAAATGCAGTACAGTGGATTCATTTTGTAAGTTTAAATCCCAATTTACTATTACCAACTATGTGACTGTGGACTAGTCACTTCCCTGTACTTCAATTTCTTTATTTACAACCTCAACCAGTAAAGACAAAGTGGGGGGTGATTGGCATAATGGACAGCAGAGTCAAAGCAGCAATCAGAATAGTCTGAGTCAGGCCAACCTATGGTGTTGACTAGTATTAGCTAGGACTGACATACCAGGCACCCCAGACTGGGGAGCTTGCCCAACAGAAAGCTATTTCCTCACCTTCTGTAGGTTGGAAGTCTAAGATGAAAGTGTTGGCAGGTTCGGTTCCTCCTGAGGCCTACCCTCCTTGACTGGCAGGTGGCTTGTTCTCTGTGCTTATACATCCCTGGTGGCTCTTCCTCTTCTTATAAGGACATCAAACATAGTGTATTAAGGCCCCACACGTATGACCTCATTTAATCTTAATTACTTCTCTGGGGCCCCATCTCCCAATATAGTCACACTGGAGGCTAGGGCTTCAACATAACTCGTTTGGGGGAGACACAATTCAGTCTATAATAGGTATTAAGAGTTCTTCATAGGGTTGCTAGGAGAATGATATGAGTTAATAGTTGTAAAGCATTTAGTGTCTGGTATATAGTAGGGCCATGCAAATATTTATTAAGTGATTTTGAAAAAAATTTAGACTTTTAAAATCTGAGTTAATTTCCTCATCTCTAAAGTGAGATGTCTTCTCTTTTCCAGATGAGAATCACACATGTGTATTAGTGACCTATTTGTGCATAACAAATTACCTTAAAATTTAGCAATTTAAAACAAAATAAACATTTATTATGTCACACAGTTTCTGTGGACAGGAATTCAGAGGTAGCTTAGCTGGGCCATTCCAGCTTACTCTTTCACGAAGCTGTAATCAAGGCATCAGCTGAATCCTACTGTCACTGGAGGATCCACTTCCAAGATGGTCGACTAGTTGGTGCTATTTTTGGCAGGAGGCCTTAGTTCCTCACCATGTATACTCCTCCAAAAGTGTTTAAGTGCCCTCAGGGCACAGTAGCTGGCTTCCTCTGATGCAAGTGGCCCAAGAGAGCACAAGGCAGAAATGACATTATCTTTTATGATTTGGCCTCAGAAGTGACATACCATTACTTCTTCCATATTCTATTGGTCATAGAGATCAACACTAATACAATATTGGGATGGGGAATGGGCGGGGGAGCTACACAAAAGGATGACTAACAAGTAGTAATCATTAATAGGAGCCCATTTTGGAAAATGGCTACCATACTTGGCCAATCAGATGCTCCCGCCAGGATTTTGAAACCCGTAGAAATAAAACAAGGACATAGTAGCAGTCAGCTTACTTATAGCTCAGCACAAATACCAAGTGAGGACAGCACCAGTTGTAGCACCTGAAGCAAAAATTACCATGGTGTGTTCTGGACTGTTTTCCATTAATGCTCCTCCTCTCTCAGATCCCAAATCCAAGGTCACGTGCTATTTCCCCAAATAGCTCCTTCTTGGAACCCTCAAATCAGAACAGGGCAGAAAACATGAGTCTCGTGTTCTGTGCCTCACATCTCATGTGACAAGTCTCTCAAAAAATGAAGAATAAATGTCCAACATGAACAGTCTTGACAGTCTTTGTGAGAAAGCTGACATCCTTCCATCATCCATGTTAGTTTGAACTGAGAATAATATTGTCTTCATTTATTTTTACATTTTCCCATGTATTTATTCTATTAATTTTGAAATAGGTGTTTTCAAAGTTCAGTTTAATGTTGCCATCCTCTGCCACCAAGGAGTCCCGTGAATGATTTCCCTATGGAGAGCTAACATGTAAGTTTGCTTTATGAACATGGAATTTGAAAATGAAGGGAACTAATCATTTGATCTGATTGTTCAATGGCATCTGGCTAAGGAAACTTGACTGAGAATGGAGATACTCCTGCCAAGATGACTGACGGATCCATGAGCCAGCATTCCCTCTGCAGGAATAAGAAGCGCCAACGCTTGACTCTCCACTCTCTGGCCCCCATTTTTCTCTGCTGACCAACAACCCCTCCCCTCTTTCATTTGTTTTACTCTTTCTTTAGTTATGTTACTAAAACCCACACCCACATTTGATGGTGTGGGAATAATTCATTTTAAAGATAATTTTAAGCCTGATCAGACTTGGAAGCTAGAAAGTAGAAGAAGGAATAGCAGAATTCTTAGGAATAACTCTCTAAGTTTTGGGTTTTGTTTTTGTGGGTTTTTTTTTTTTTAATTAATCTGGTAAAATCAATGTGGCCTGCGTTACCAGTTTGAGGTATAATTAAGATCATAAATCTTTTTAATATTCAAATTAATCATTCACTCCCTCACAGGACCATTTTAAAAGGAAATCCAATGGCTACCTCTTGAAACCTCTCCCTTTCACCCAGTTGTCAAGAACTGTGGATACTTGCGTAACCCAAAGGGGTCATCCCTGTTTCTCAGCTACTTGTTGTTAGCAGAATTAACAAAGGAAGGGAGGGAGGCAAGGAGGAAGACAGGGAGGGAGGGACTGAGGGAAAGAGAAATACTAAAAGAGGAGGAAAGAAGGCAGGCACTCAAGCTGTCTGACCAGTTTCGTGCCAGCCCCAACAATCAATTGTCATCTCTGTTGCCACTGCCATACAAACTCGTTGCACTTAACAGATCTAGTCTAGCGCATTATTTGAGGCTTTCTACCCTCGCCAGTGGCGCCACACTCACAGGCTTCCGAAGTTCCAGGCCTCCTTCTACCCTTTCAGTCAAGGGCCATTGTTTTCACAGTGCACCCATTGTGACAGAGAGATCTTCTAGCCACAGACTATAATGGAATGAATCTTCCTTCAAGATTTCCTACAATTCACTATTCAAACATCTGTCTTCCCTCAGGGCAAATCTTCCTTTGGAGACACAAGGGAACTTACTTGAAATCATTTCAATCTATCTGATGTTCAGATAGGTGGTCTCCACTGGAATGGAGAGATTCTATTTCCCCCAGAGAAGTCTTTGAAAATGCAAATTTACTTCAGTTTTCCCCAAGCTTGCATTGCAAAGGTTCTTTGGAGAAAACCTTATCAAGCCACAAAGTATTCTGAATCAATGGGTTCCTATTTCTTCCATTTGAATAAGAAAAGACCTTCCAGAAACTCTTCTCAGAATTAAGAAAAACAGCTCCAAATTGACCCTTTGTAAGTCACCTAGCAAAAAAAGTTGCTTGCACTTTCTTTCACCAACCAAGAAACAAAAAATTGTTCTGTCTTGCAGGGTATATCTCATACCTCTATGTCCAGGAAAATAAATAGCCCTTAGTTAATAAAGCTGTAAGAAAATGGAGGACTGAGTTGAAGGGTATAATGTAGACAATGGCAACATTGAGCATAGTTACCTCTGGTAACAGTACGTTAATTTTTGTCCAAATATCAAGCTGTTCTAGATGCAGTCTACTTATTTGCAGTCAACTGACCCCCCCCACTTGTATGGCTAAAGAGGTAAGCATGTATCATTAAGTCTAAACTAATTCTCTTTCCCTGGACACAGTAATGAAAGGATGGGTCCATGGCTCAATGAGCCTACAAGAACCAAGTTTTTCCTCTACTCTTGAAGGAGAGAAGTTCTCTTTCCTGTTAGATGAGACATGGAACCACTACTAAAAAGCCTGTTTTAAAAAGGAGTCAACCCAGAGGAAACATAACTAGCAATAAATCCCAATCATAGCAGATACAGAGTACTCAGTGAAACAATAAACTTCCTTTTTGGATGAGTTATTTTGGTTTGGGATTTCTGTTGCTTTCTCTCAAAAGATTCTCCTCTGATACCTATGAACCAATTAGCATATCAGAGGGTTTAAATTGGTGATGAGCTAAGTAGAAGGAAAAGGGTGGGGAAGCATATTTTCCTTTTCTCTTTCAATCTGTGCCTCTTGTAACCACTATAACAACAGGAAGTACAGTTTAATTGGAAATGGGCTAACACACTTCTAAGAATAATCATCTAAGGCTAACTGCCTGGGTAGTTTTGAAGTCAGATAAATTGGCTCTCTTGTTATAAAGTGCATCTCTCCTGATTAGTACTTGATTAAACAACAACAACAAAAATAACCTCTTAGAACTGAAATACCAACAGCTTCCTGGATTCCATTTTTCTTTGCAAGATAATGAGCGTCGCACACTGTTTAACATGTTTTTAATTGGATGAATATCAGATATACAATGTTTTTCTATCGTTGATGCCTTGTGTGCTAAGAATTTCATTATATCTCGGGCGCCTGGGTGGCTCAGTGGGTTAAAGCCGCTGCTTTCGGCTCAGGTCATGATCCCAGGGTCCTGGGATCGAGGCCCACATCGGGCTCTCTGCTCAGCAGGGAGCCTGCTTCCTCCTCTCCTCTCTCTCTGCCTGCCTCTCTGCCTACTTGTAATCTCTCTCTCTGTGTCAAATGAATAAATAAAAAAAAATCTTTAAAGAATTTCATTATATCTCAGAATTACCACATAACATTTTCTTTGTATTTGTCACAAACATATTCCTACACACAGATAATTGCCACAACTTCACTATTTATGTTAAGCTTTTCTTTTTTCTTTATGCTTAACTTTCCTTTAAAAGTATCACTTGAGGGGCGCCTGGACGGCTCAGTTGGTTAAGCATCTGACTCTTGATTTTGGCTCAGGTTATGACCACAGGGTTGAGATACCGAGCCGAGCCTCAGACTCCAGCCTGCTTAAGATTCTCTCTTTCCCTCCTTCTCTGCCCGCTCCACCCCCACTTACACGTGTACAATGAATGAATGAAGAATGAATAAATGAATGAATCCACTTGAAGTTGCAGAGCTCTTAGCCTGGTTGAAAGATCCTGCTTTTGACCATGATTTGTCCTTTTTCAAAACAGATTTTTTTGGAAAGGAGGAAAATCTGAGTGGATTTTGTTTCACATTAAGTCGTAAGCAGTTACTGATGGCCCACTCCATGTAGTTTTGTAAGAAAAGAGAAAGGAAATTGAAAAATGTGGTCCTTGCCCTCCAGTTTACAATCTGGTTCTAGTTACAAAATGGGCAGGGTAGTAATATTTTAGTACAGTTTACACAGCAAAATACAAACAAATGTAAACAGGATCATTAAGTGATGAGAAAATATTTGGTAAAGACAAACCAAAAATAGTAAGTTAACAAGAACAGAAAAAACATTTAAGACTTTATTTATTTGAGAGAGAGAGCATGAGTCGGGGTGGGGGGGGAGGAGGCAGAGGGAGAGGGAGAAGCAGACTCCCCACTGAACAGGGAGCCCAATGCAGGGTTCCATCGCAGGACCAAGGTCATGACTGAGCCAAAGGCAGATGCTTAACTGACTGAGCCACCCAGGCGCCCCTAAAAAATTTCTTAAGAGGTAAAAAATATCTATATATTCAAGCCATATTCAAAATCTCTATACTTTTTATGATCATGGTTTTTTTTCCTCAGATGAGAGCACGAAATTATAAAACTTCAGAATTCAGAGTTTCCAAAAAAGGCTTAAGAGATGGTGGAGGAAGTCCAATTGTAATGGTCTTTACTTTCATCCACAGACTGTCATCTTAATCCATTCTGGCTGCTCTAACAAAATACAAGAGACTGAAGAACTTCTAGATCATAAGATTATTTCTCCACAATTCTTGAGGCTGGGAAGCCCAAGACCTAGGTGTCAGCATACTTCCGCTCTGGTGAAGGCCCACTTCTTGGTTCACAGCCTGTGCCTTCTCATGATGTCCTCACACGGAGGAAGGTCTAGAGATTTCCCTGGAGCCACTTTTATAAGGGACTAATCCCAGGCATGAGGGCTCCACCTTAATGGCTTAAGAACCCTTCAAAGGTACTACCTGCTAATGTCCATCACATTGGACATTAGGGTTTCAACATGAAAATATGAGGGAGACACAAACATTCAGTCTATAGCAACTATATTTCTCCTATATTTTCTTCTTCAACATTCTAGTATTTTCAGAATGGGCAGATATTTAAATTTGCATTTTGTTACCACTGGACAAATTGAGTCAGAGAAATAAGGCAACTTTCCAAAAGCCACAAGGGGATTCGCCCCACTAACAAACCAAGAAGTCACATCTCCCACGTCCTACTGGCCTGCAATCAGGCAAACTTCTTTCTGTTCTTCTTGACTGAAAACACACAAACAACAAGTATAATTCTAATGATCTACCAATTCAAAGCTTCTTTTTAAAGAGAAAAGAACTATAAAGGTACTATGTGATCAGCCATTTTAATTCTGTGTATATATTTTTAAAAATCTATGAAAAGCTTATGAAACCAGTTACCAGCCACCTAAACTCTTTTTGTGTGTCCTTAGAAAGAATTCCCAGATGTCACAATTGTCACACCTACTTGTTAAACTGGAGAAATTCTTGAACCACAGTAAGCAGATGCTGGAACAGATGGAAAGTTTCTTTTTGGGCTGAGAAAAAGAAATTTCCAATTAAGAGATGCCTGGACACTATTTTGTCTCCCTTCTAGATGACTGAACTATGAGATTTCCTTATGTCACAGTTTAGAATTCAAACAAAAAAATCTTTCTTTTTCTTTTAATATTCTTTTTCATGTATCCATAAGCATTAGCTTAAAATCTGCTCACTTTCATGTCTTTCATATAAAATTGCTATAGTGCTTTCCAAAAAAACGGAAAATTAATAAGATACTTTCATGTAAAAAAAAGACAACAAAAAGATATTTTCATGCAATGTTTATATTTGACACTCTATCCTTATGCAGTTTGGGTCAAGTTTGCCTCATACGTTTTTATTCATTTACAACTTTATACAGTATCTATTATGTGCCTAACACTTGTTTCCTTCAGTATGTTATCTCCAATGTACCCCTAAAAGAAGCATTACAAAATGCAAAATAGATTCTTTGCATAGATATGGAAGCAGCTGTCTGCTTTCCTACCAACTATCATCCCAGCCCTCAAATGCAATCTCCAACTAACAGTTACCTTCCCTAATATCTTTCTGGAGGAAAGATGAGCAGTTCATTCTCGAACCACCCCATCCACCTGGCAGCTGCGGCTCTGACAGGTCCTTTGGCCATGGCCTGATGCTTCTTGTGAGCTCATTTATGCTTCACTACTGGCACAATCCCAAACTCTTTCGTCCTCCAGTTTACCACTAACCTGAGGATACACAAAGCAGCTTTCTTATAAGGTCTGTGGCATTGGGGCACCTGGGTGGCTTCTGTCGGTTAAGCCTCTGACTCTTGATTATCCGCTCAAGTCATGATCTCAGGGTCGTGAGATCAAGCCCTGCATTGGGTTCCACGCTCGGGGCAGAGTTTGTCTGAGATTCTCTCTCTCTCTCTCTCTCTCTCCACCCTCCTCACCCTAGGCCCTTCCCCCTGCTTGCATGCTCTTTCTCTAAAATAAATACATTAATAAAATCTTTTTTAAAAAAAAGTCTTTGGCATTTATATGTCCCCAGCCATTTAAATGTGCTGAATTTTTTAGTGAGGTTTTACATCCACAGCAAAACTGAGCAGAAAGTACAGAAAGCTCTCCTATATCCCTGCTCCCCCACACACACACACACACACACACAACCCCATCTACTGTCCACACCCAGCACCACAGTGGAATGTCTGTTAAAATCAACGAACCTACAACGACACATCATTATCTACTCCAAATCCGTAATTTATATTAGGGTTCACTCCTGGTGTGATACATTCTACAGATTTCGACAAAAGCAGAATGACACGTATCCACTACTGTATTACCATACAGAAGAGTTTCATGGTCCGAAAACTCCTCAGTACTCTACTTATTTGTCCCTCCCTCCCCCCAACCCTTGGAAACCACTGATCTTTCTACCATGTCCATAGTTTTGTCTTTTCCAGAATGTCATATAGTTGAAATCATACAGCATATAGCCTTTTCAGTTTGATTTTTTTCACTTCATATTACAAATTTAAGGTTCCTCCATGTCTTTTCATGGCTTGATAGCTCGTTTCTTTTTAGCAATGAAGAATATTCCACTGTCTGGGTTTACCACTGTTTAGTTATCCATTCACCTCCCAGGGACAACATGGTTGCTTCCAGATTTGGGTCATTATGAATAAAGCTGCTATAAACATCGCTGTACAGGCTTTTGTGTGGACATAAGTTTTTAGTTCATTAAGGTAAATACCAAGGAGCACAACTGCTAGATCATATGGTAAGAATATGTTTATTTTCATAAGAAACTGCCAAATTGTCTTCCAAAGTGGCTGTACCATTTCACATTCCCACGAGCAATGAATGAGAGCTCCTGTTTGCTCCACATTCTGGCCAGCATTTGGAGTTGTCAGTGTTTTGAATTTTGGCCATTCTAATAGGTGTAGAGGAGTATCCCCTTGTTGTTTTAATTTCTAATTCCCTAATGACATGGGATGTTGAACATCTCTTTGTATGCATATTTGTCATCTGTATATCTTTAGTGAGGTATCTGCTCAGGTCTCTTGCTCATTTTTTTAATCTGGTTGTTTATTTTCTTATTGTTGAGTTTTAAGAGTTCTTTGTATACTGTGGATACCAGTCCGTTATGAGAAGTGTCGTTTGCAAATATTTTCTCCCAGTCTGTCTTCTCGCTCTCTTGACATTGTCTTTTCCAGGGAAGTTTTTTATTTTAATGAAGTCCAGTTTAACAATTACTTCTTTTATGCATCCTGCCTTTGGTGTTGTATCCAAAAAAGTGGTCACCACACTCAAGACTGTATAGATCTTCTCCTATCGTATCTTCTAGGAGTTTTATAGTTTTACATTAACATTTAAGTCTAGGATCCATTTTGAGTTAATGTCTGTGAAGGATGTAAGGTCTCTGTCTAGACTCATTTTTCTTCATGTTCACGTCCAGTTGGTCCAGGACCTCATTTTTTTAATGACTGCATTTCTAGCTTCCCTCAGCTCCCCAAATCCATGTTTATTTTTTATTGCAAAAGAGTTTTCCTACTGTTCATCTCCTCACTTCTTCTAGAGGGCCTCATTTTTATAACAAAACTCACTGATCCAATGAAGTAAGAGACTCCCTTACTGCATGTCCTCCATTAGAACACATCAGGGAACATGTGGATAGGAGGGAGGTGGTCACTGGCTTTGCCATAATTTCATTCCAACTGCAGATAAAACAGACCCAATACTATCATATAAAAAAATAATAAATTATTGTGCTGGACAGCTTTCCCATTTTCATCTTCTCTCTTATTTTTCAATGTTTTGTGAAATAAAACCACAATGAGTCTTGATAACTAAACCCTGATTTAAAAATTTAAGAAATGAGATTACTGTGTTTTATACATATATATAACATATATATTAACATATATACATAGTTCCTATATATATATGGTCTCTATATACATATATGTATGGTCTCTATAGTTTACACTTAAGTACTGTTTGTCAATATTTAATAAACTCTCTTAACTATCACATTTCTTTTTTTTTTTAAGATTTTTTTTTAATTTATTTGACAGAGAGACATCACAAGTAGGCAGAGAGGCAGGCAGAGAGTGGAGGAAGCAGGCTCCCCACTGAGCAGGGAGTCTGATGCAGGGCCCGATCCCAGGACCCTGAGATCATGACCTGAGCTGAAGGCAGAGGCTTAACCCACTGAGCCACCCAGGGGCCCCTTAACTATCACATTTCAAATGTTACTCTTCTATCCTGATTCTGGCATTTCTTAGCATCATGTTTTCTAAGATACAGTTTAAATAAATCAACATAGTGTAGGAACCAGTTTAATAAGTGATAAAGCACCTTCTTCCCACTTGCTTTCCAACTTTAAGAGAGCATTTTAAAGAATGATTAATATGTTTCTTCCACTGTGTAAGAAAAGATTTGAGGGGCCAATTATTGACATTTGCTTGCAAGGTATAGTAGAAAAGTCGCTTAAGTAATCCTGTGTCATCCCTGTCCTTGATGAGGATATGATGTACACGAGGAAAGACAAAGTAGTGAGAGGCAGTAGTAAGGGGCCACCACAGTATAAGTGAACAATGTGAGGAGATCATTAAAGCAAAGTGGCTATAAGGCAGTTGAGCGTTAGGCAACGATAGTCTTTTTCTTGGAATTCTAGGTGTATCTGGGCCCACTGATTTTGGATAAATGCAGTTCCACTAACGTTCCTTAAAGTCTTTAGGTTCGAGTTTCTGTAAAAATAGGCCTTAATGGATTTTGAAGAGTTAGGAATATTTCACAGACACTAATACCTAATGAAATAGAAATAATGATTCCTCATTTTTGTTTCAGCCTTACTTGCACAGGCCTTCGAACTATTGCAAAGAAGTATTTATAAATATTTATAAAGATACTCCTCATATCCTGGAGTAAATTTGCTATTCTCCTGCCTGCTCTGAACGCAGGTAAACAAAAACAGAAATTAAATGAATTTTTAGAGATAAGAGAAACCTAAAGATACACAGGCAGTCATTCTAATCTAGAAACTACTTCCTCTACAAAACTTCTTAAAACAGAAGGATTTTCCAGTTTTAAAAAAAGACATGTCTAAAATTCGAAAATGAGGGCCACGTATCAACATCAACATGTAATTTTCCTCTAACGAATTAAACAATAAATTGCTAAGACTCTATAAGACTGACTAAATTAAGATTTAGTACCAAAAGAAAGATTTAAAAAAAACCTTAACCTCATTAGAGAATTAGACTACATATTTAACCTTTTTTCCTTTAAACTGTTTAATTTTATATATAATTTGTGGGTTTTCTGCTATTTTTCAATAATGCCCTTGTTTCCGCAAATAAAAGATGTAATGATCTCATGAATTCTCTCTAAAGTTTTATAGTAAAACTGCCATTACCTCTTTATGTTGTTCATTGCTTTTCTTTAGAAAGCCAGTATGAAAATTAAATACCTCCAGTACAAGCCAACAAAACAAGATCGCTTTTTAAACTTGTGCCCAATGCTGCATTTGGGGCCTCTTTTCCAAATGTGTGATTACATTTTCATGCAATTGAAGCAATAACAATTTCTTCTCGAAATTACTTTGTATCCCCACAACCAAGTGGATGTTAGGGTATAAAACAAAAGTTTACTGAGGTTTGAGAAGACCGTTCTACTCAGAGATGAGGCTGCTTCGTTTTGAAAGGAGTGCCTTTCCATTTTGCACTCACTGCAAACAAAGGGCTCCTGGCTTTTTAGTAGCAACAATGAGAAACAAGTAAAGACTGGTGAGTCACTGTTCAAGTCAGCAGCCCAGCTGAGGAATTGGCCACTGACAGCTGGACTGATGGAATATTATGAGTCGTCAAAGGAAGCCCGTAAGAACCATATGGAGTGACATACCAGCACTTTCAATGTGCCCGTCAGAAACTCCCACAGCTGATGGCATTCACACAGCTGCAGGCTATTAGGAAGGAGCCTTAAATGAAGGAGGGAGCCCTCTTTAGGGTCATTCACTATCATAATAATGTTAACTAAAACCTGCTGGTGGTGAAGCAACTTCCTAGAGAGGAACAATATATCACTGTTTTTTGACATCTGACAAAAGCAATAGGGAGTTCTATCTTTTGTGTGTCTTGAGAAATTACTTTTATGTAGTTTTATAGTGATCTCCAAGGACTAATAAATGTGGCTTTTTACCTGACTTGCATAACTCTTAAAATTTCAAAACATGCCTTTATTAAATACATAAAATTTCATTTGAACTACACATAAATAAAGCTAAGAAAAAAACCACTGAGAGTCTCTAAATAATCTCTCGAATACCTCAAGTGAATAATCGAATACATTTATAATATATAACTAGCATCACAGTTTTGGAATTCTATCCTGAGTAGCCATGATGCCATCTGAAATGAAGATACAGGGATAGGTGTACTTCTCTGCAGATTATTTCTTTAACATTACTGATAACAGGTAAAGATTTTATTACTTATTAGTAAAACTCAACCATTAAGTAAAAAGTAGCTTTGGGATAAACCCAACATATAGTTGTCATTCTACAATGGAGAAGCCAGGATCTTTTTCCATTTGAATTTCAAGTACGCCAATGTTCAGAAAAATATTACGATAAAATAAGCATCATATAGTCTAAGAACGATCAATGACTCAACTGTTCCCTTAACAAACACTTAGTAAGAACGTATTACGTGTAAGATCCTGAGACCTCCGTAACTAGTAACTGTGGCTCAATTTAAGAGCTTGTGTTTCCAGATGTGGCTAAGAGAAAGGAAGTCCAGTATGAAGCCAAACACACTGGCTTCTGCATCAAGCCAACAAAGGAATGCCCAAGAATCACTCACAGCTCATTATAAGATAATGATCAGATTTTTCTCATATGTGTAGATGCTCTACTCAACAAGGTTAATATTGTTGAATCAATAAAGCATTTAATCAAAAAGCACAACCAGGAAACCTATTAAATAAAAGAAAAAAAAGAAAGTTTTTAAGTTTTCCTTTTCAATAATAATGATTCTCTACAAGTGAGTAGCACGTGAACTAGGACCAATCCTAATAGGAAGTGTTACTTTGAGGCAATACCATCCTCTCTCTTTACTGTACCCAGTTGTCATCCTTCATCCACAGACCACCACATGTGGCATTCATGTGGACAAGCTGCTAGGAGTTAGGGGCAGGTCTAGGTTTTGACAGTCTGCTAAGCAAGTGATTAGGAAGCACATTTGGGGCTGCTGGGCGCAAAGGGACTCCCAATCCCAGAACCCTGTGCTGATTCCCCTCTTTTCACTTGATTTTTAAGCTTTCCCATTTCCAATTTAAGACCTGTTTTGTATTGTCGTATGACGTGGCTGGTCAGGGAGAGCCACAAGAGGAGACAGAGGAGAGACTCAGGAAGACAAAGTTGATTATACTCACATGTCCTAGAGACCAGAGGCACACCAGGGTGGTCAGGAAGCAGAAGACACAAGTGCAGGCACAACTTGCGCCTCAGCCTTTATTGGGGTTTCTGTGGAAAAAGCAAGCCAGGGCAGGTAGACAGTTTAGGATTGGCTAGTTTGAACAGTTTCAACAGGTGTTGGACTATAGAGATGGTTTTCCAGTTGCTCAGTACCTGGCCTTGAGACACAAGGCGAGAACTATTGCTGCTGGGGGTGTAGGAGCCAGAAAGAGGAGGTCTGGCTCAGGGTTGGGGTTGCCTGGTTTGCATATCAAAGGCCTGCCTTGCTGGGCCCTTTGCTAGCTCTGAAGAATTAGCTAGTCCCAAAGGGAGGGCAGGCAGACTCTCCCTGGCCAGAAGAATTTTTGTTAAGATGTCAAAACATAATATACAGGAGATTAAAAAAACATATACATAAACATACAACACATTGCTGTAGAATGAACTCAAAAAAGAGAAACCATTTTCACATTAATTTATCTTGACTCAAAAATAGTAAATGATGGCCATTTATGCACCATGCCTTTCAGGGTGCTTTAAGAAGATGACCTTAATTTGTTCCTCATCTGCATCTTTTTAAGCAGTGACTTTTATGATCATAACCCAGCAGAAAAGCCAAATGAAGACTCAGAAGTCCCATGGTCTTAGCTTCACTTGTTCTCGCACTTTTGATCGGTATTACAGAAATACCGATTTTCTTTCCTTCCTCTTACAATACATAGAGACTTGGATACTCGATATTTGTTTCTACCTACAAGCACAGCGCTGCAACCAATTCTGACACACACAGGTTTAGCACAAAGGCTTCTCTGGCAGAGCCTCGGGCTTTGCTGGAGAAGACAGAGCAAGGAACTTTTGAGGTCCACTTTGGCGAGGCTCCAGGTACTGGGGTTTCTTGGGTCTTGACATTGATGCCTAAATGCGTGAAAGGCTGCTCAAGGCTGCAGAGGAAGGGACTCACTGAAAACTGTCGGATGTTAAAGGACGAGAAGACCCACAGGAAATGGATTATGTCCACTATCGCTGAATGATAAAATCCTGGGAAGATTTGCTCCCTATCGGCTGCATGGCTAGATGGCCACATATCTTTGGTTAGCCTGATACCCTGCTGGTTTACGTGTGTTTTTCCAGGGGCATTTGAATAAACACTCTTTTGTTTTCAAAGATGTCCTGATAGTGTCAGTTCCGATTCTAGCTCCACTGTGTTCTAGGGATACTGGAGTAAGTTTCTAGATGTCAATCAGTTTGTCATGTGGAAATGGTCACAGTGACCACACTTCATAGGATGTTTGTGCCAACTGTGTTAATGTCTGTGACGTGCTTAGAATAGTGTCTGGTACTTAGCAAGGACTCAATTAATAGCTATGGTTTTATGATGTCATGGCATTTATTTAATAATCAAGCGTTATTATGGAGTAGTTTCCTACATTTTGGAGTCATCAGTGGTAATCTGCCTATAAATACATGTGAAATAAATACCAGGAGATTTGGTTTCTAGAGAAAATACACATTCTCACCATGTATAATGCATAATTTTTTGGCCGGCAGTAAAGAGAAAATATGGATTCTTTTTTTTTTCAAGTTTTTATTTAAATTCCAGTTAGTTAACATACAGTGGAATATTAGTTTCAAGACTAGAATTTAGTGATTCATCACGTACATACAACACCTGGTGCTCATCACAAGCGCCCTCCTTAATCCCCATCACCTGTTTAGCCCATCCCCAGCCACCTCCCCTCCAGCAATGCTCAGTTTGTTCTCTAGAGTGAGGAGTCTGTTCTCTGGTTTGCCTCTTTCCCCCACCCCCTCCTGCCATGTTCATTTCTTTTGTTTCTTAAATTCCACACAAGTGAGATCATTTGGTATTTGTCTTTCTCTGACTGACTTATTTTGCCTCCCATTATACTCTCTAGCTCCATCTACATCATTGCAAATGACAAAATTTCATTCCTTTTTATGGCTGTGTAATATTCTCTCCGTGTGTGTGTGTGTGTGTGTGTGTGTGTGTGTGTGTGTGTGTACACCTATATAGGTTGATTCTTTAAAATTGGAGTTTTGTAAATAACAAATGTAGAGTATACTACTGAATACTAATATGCATTTTTTAAATTATTTTTAATTATTTTTAAAGATTTTATTTATTTATTTCACAGAGGGAGAGAGATCACAAGGAGGCAGAGAGGCAGGCAGAGAGGGGGGTGGGGAAGCAGGCTCCCCGCTGAGCAGGGAGCCCAATGCGGGCCTCGATCCCGGGTCCTTGAGATCATGACCTGAGCCGAAAGCAGAGGCTTTAACCCACTGAGCCACCCAGGCGCCCGCATTTTTTTCTTTTAATAATCCTCAATTCAGAAAATAGATTGTGATCAATGTATATAAAAACTTTGGTATTTACTATTCTACAAATTTGTTTTGGAATCATGAGATTTAGAATCATGAAAATAATGGAAATATATTTGGAAGTATATGCATGCATGCTTATATTTATTATACCTGTGTATATATATCAAATATCACCTTTCCTTATGTGTGTGCATATTTGTGTGCAAAGTGGCTTAGTTCATCGAGATATTGATACAGTCGACCATATTAAAATTAAAAGACATTGAAAGGAAGGGACAGGACAAGCCTCAAAATGGGAGACAATACTTGCAACACATATAACTGAAGGTGACAATATATAGAATATGTAAAAGGCAAACACATCAATAAAAAAATTTTAAAAAGGGGAAAAGTCAGGAATAAGTACTTCATACACAAGCAACACTTCTGGCCAATAAACAGATGAAATTGACCCATGTCATGAAAAACCTTGACAATGTATATTTGATCACAATGCAACATCATTTTTCAAAATTTGCAGCAAAAATAAGAAGTCTGACAATGCCAAGTGTTAGAGAATAAAACTATGTCCTCTGCTTTATGAAAGTAATTTATAAAATTATAGATTTCGTAGATCAAACATTTGTATACCCAATGGCCAGGAAGTGCCTTCCAAGGTACATACGCAAGGTAAATATTTACGTGTGCAGACCAAATCACTGACATGAGAGCACTCTTACACCACAGTTCTCAACAGCAAAAGCTTTGAAAATTCCAAATGTCCACTCACAAGAAAATAGGTTAATTCTGGTATATGTTTGTATGAAAACAAAATTTAAAAATGAATGAATTACAGACATAATAAGGCTGAATCTTAGTAAACGTACACATTGAAAAGAAACAAAAGTCAACAAAACCAAGCAATGCATTGTACAGATATATGCATATCTTTTTGCTTGTGTATATATGATAAAACTATTTTTAAAAGAGATAATAAATAAATATGGGATATTGTTTACCTCTGAGGCAAGTGAAGGGGGTCAAAAAAGAGTGTACATATAAACTTCAGAGAAACATAATATTCTGGTTCTTAGGTTAGCTTGTAGGCTCATGGGCATCTTTATATTATTAAAACAAATAAAAAAAGGTCTTGCTTATTCAAACAATGATAGTATATCCCGGACCACGCATACTGATTAACTCAATTCCAAGCATCTAGGGTCCAAAAAGATGGCAATTGGCTTTAAAAGATTAGAGGTGAGTAGGTTATTTGCTTTTACAGACTTTCCTTGTTGTATTTTGTGTCATACTGAGGATCTTATGAGAGTCGCTCCACATGTCATTACTTTGTCTTTTTGTAATAAATGTCAAAAGATAGAGTGTTATGGAACAGAAAAACATTTCCCTTCACGTTTTACAAAATCTACTATGGTGATTGCTGCTTGGCAGGCAGTGGAGAGTTGCACTGATGCCTTCGAAGATTCACCAACTGTTTGGGCAACTTAATGAGAAAGCAGAAAAAGCAAACAGATTTATTTAAAAAAAAACCCAACAAACTAGAGAAGCCTATTTGCTTTTTGTCTCTTCTTGCCAATCACCTTTATTTGGCAGATCAATGTGTCTGCGCATGCCCAGAGCTCCATGTTCCTAGGGATAAGTACAGATCAGGTAGCGGTGAATCAAGTCCATCGTCCAATTTTAAAATATGAATCTGCCTTTCCTTTTTTTCCTCCCAAGTTTTTATCTAAATTCCAGTTAGTTAACATACGGTATAATATTAGTTTCTGATGTAGGATTTGGTGATCTATCACTTATATACAACACCCGGTGCTGACACAACAAGCGGCCTCCTTCATACCCCGCTGTAGGCACCATCGGAGAGGAAAGTATATGGCATGAAATGGCTTTCAAAAATATTCAAGAATGGGTGCCTGGGTGGCTCAGTCGTTAAGCATCTGCCTTCAACTTGGGTCATGGTCCCAGAAACTGGGATCGAGCCCCGCATCGGGCTCCCTGCTCTGAGGGAAAGCCTGCTTTTCCCTCTCCCACTCCCCCTGCTGGTGTTCCTTCTCTCACTTTATCTCTCTCCATCAATTAAATAAGTAAGATCTTTTAAAAATAAATAAATAAAAATTTTTAAAAAATTTAAAAAGTTAAAAATACTCAAGAAAAAAGCTTTTGAAATTTATTCATCTTCTAATTATTACTCTCTACGTTTGGAATAAAATGTTACAGCTAAAGCACAGCTTTAGATTTGCACTTGATAATTTCAAGTTTAAAATTCATTATTGGGATCAGCTGAATTCCTGGCACCTGAGCAAGAATATATAACCTAGAGATGTAGTAAATGTCAATAAAATATCATAGGCAGATCTATATATAGAATACAAGGACATAAAACCCTGAATTGAGCCAACCTAACAAAAACCATTCCTAAATACCTAATTAGTCACTCTACACAGAATGGTCTTGACTGATTCCAGAAATGAAAAAGCAGCCCTTTCCTCCTCTCAGAACTTTAAGGCTATGACAACAGACTTGGCATTGGATCAAAATCTCCAAATTGGTGATGTCGAGGAGTTCAGCTGAAACGCGTGCTTCTGTTTCCTCACATAGTTGCTCCTGCTCTTCACCAGAGAGCTTTCCAGCTCAAGAGGAGCTGGGTGTGGGGTACAATGAGTAAGAAAGAGACAAAGACCTATCTGTCATTCCTTCCCTCAGGCAATAAGTATTTATTCTGTGTCTTCTACGTGCCACATATGGCGCTGGACGCTGGAGACCAATGCCCCGCAAGGACGGCAAGGCGCCTGCCCTGGTGCAGCTTCCAGCCCTGTGGGGGCTGCTGCCCTGTGAAGAGAAATATAGGTCGTGGAGAGGTGTGGGCTATGACAGAAGCATCTATAACGCTTGCAGCAATCTGAACTTTAAGAATCCGCAAACACCAGGGCGCCTGGGGGGCTCAGTAGGCTAAGTGTCTAACTCGTGCTTCTGGCTCAGCTCATGATCTCCTGGGTCGTAGGACAGAGCCCTGTGTCGGGGTCCACACTCAGTGGGGAGTCTGCTCAAGGGCTCTCTCCCTCTGCCCCCCCCCACTTGCTGTCTTTCTCTGTCAAATGAATAAATCTTTTTTTTTTTTAATCCACAGTCTGAAATCGAAGTGTTCTGTGTAAGAGTAAACCAATGTCTGCACATTAGGATCACCTAGGATTTTTTTTTTTGAGAGAGAGAGAGAGCATCTGTGAGAAAGCACACGCATGAGGGTAGGGGAAGGAGAGAGAGAATCCCAAGCAGGCTCCATGCTGAGCACCCAGTGGATGCCCCCCGCCCCGACCCAACACACACACACACACACACACACACACACACACACACACACACACACGCACATTCACCATGCAGGGCTTGGGGCTCAGTCTAGCAACCCTGAGATCACCACCTGAGCCGAAATTAAGAGTCAGAAGCTTAACCCACTGAACCACCCTTGTGTCCCACCTAGGATCTTTTTAAAATTGCAAAGCCAGGGCCACACTCCACACAACTTAAATGATCAGCCGTGCGGATGGAACACAGGCATTGGCAGTTTCTTAAGTTCCCCAGGTGACACTAACGTGTAGACAAGTTGGGGAATCACCCGATCTAGAAACAGGAAGATAAACAGAGATGAACTGGAAATGATCTCTGCATAATGAAGCTGGTATCGTTTTCAGGTTGCAAACTCAGATGTATTAAGAGAAAAAAATAGTCTATGTTTTTCTATAAATGATGGCAATTTCTCTTTTAACCCTCCAGTTGCACAAGGTGACTGAAGTTTCTCTCACTTCTTCCCTTTGTTCTCTCTTCACTGGGGCTAGAGAATTATCAAGTACCAAAGCGGGAGGGAGGGAGGGAGGGGTTAGTAGTGACGAGCTGCCATCTCATCTCCAGCTAATCTCTTACCCACGTTGGCTCCACTGAGTCCCCTCAACTTGTGGCTTCTCCATGTCAGTTTCTGAGACCCTCAGGCAGCTGCCCCATCCCACCACAGGGGCTCTCAGGCTCCTGGCCACGCCACAGACATTCTGCTCTGACCTACTTCACCATGATGTTCGAGGGGCAGGGTAGTCTTTAAAAACAGTGTAGAAAAGAATTATTGAGAATGAAGAGCACTGTTTAATAATATGGCAGAATAAATCTTGATACTTTTTTACTCCTTATTCCCCACTGAGTATGCCAAGAAATTTGTACATTTGTGAAAATGTGCTTCGTCTGTACTGTATTTGTGTTATCTTCAACCTTCTGCTTCTTTCCTGGACTGTTTTATAAGCCACTTGTCCATTTTGTCAGAATTGACTTTTTTAAATTAAAAATATAATCCATAAACCTACTTAATTGAATGCACAAAACTCCACTACTGTGCGATATACTAAAGGCTAGCATGGTAGGCGGAAGGCCCTGTCTGTCCACCTTAGAGAATTCTCTTAGGAAACCTCCTGAATCACATGTGACTCAGAACTGGCCAATAAGGCAATAGTGTCCATTCTTCTTTAAGAGTAAATTTTTCTGAATACAAGTTAACCCCATTTAAAGATGAATACTGACCAGTATCTGTCTTGCAACATTTCTTTAGTTCTCATATGAATCTCTCTTTTGCAAACTCATCTCAGGATTGTGTTTCCAGCATCAGCGAAAATAAACCATTGAGGTGAGAGCCTGTATTTATGGCTGGTGAAATTGTTCTTGATTTATGATTTTATGCTATATTTCTTAAATCTCTCAGAAAACCAAATACCTCAGAATACACATATTTATTTTCTTTTATATCTCTAGATCACATTTCATTAAAAGATGCAAAAATCTACTGGAATATACTAGGATCATTTTTGTTAAGTGAGGAAATATTTAACATAAAACAAAACAGCAGTTCGGCAAAAGTTTTACCAAGTATGCTTAACACCAGGTAAAAGGTATTTGCAGATTTGGAGAAATACTAGAAGGAAACAAGAAATCAAATTAATGATAACATGTAAGGAAGCTGGAAAATGGGCATTTTTCTTTTAGGTCTCCTTGAATCTTTTAGTGATTTTTCTAACACTCCCTATTTTTTCTTTTTCTTTTCTTTTTTTTTTTAAGCTTTTTTTTTTCTAAAGATTTTATTTATTTATTTGACACACAGAGAGAGATTACAAGTAGGCAGAGAGGCAGGCAGAGAAATAGGGAGAAGAGGAAGCAGGCTCCCTGCTGAGCAGAGAGCCCGATGCGGGCCTCGATCCCAGGACGCTGAGATCATGATCTGAGCCGAAGGCAGGGGCTTTAACCCACTGAGCCACCCAGGCGCCCTCTTTTCTTTTTTTTTTAAAGATTTTTTTATTTTATTTATTTGACAGAGAGAGAGATTACAAGTAGGCAGAGAGGCAGGCAGAGAGACAGGGAGAGGAGGAAGCAGGCTCCCCGCTGAGCAGAGAGCCCGATGCGGGCCTCGATCCCAGGACGCTGAGATCATGATCTGAGCCGAAGGCAGGGGCTTTAACCCACTGAGCCACCCAGGCGCCCTCTTTTCTTTTTTTTTTAAAGATTTTTTTATTTTATTTATTTGACAGAGAGAGAGATTACAAGTAGGCAGAGAGGCAGGCAGAGAGACAGGGAGAGGAGGAAGCAGGCTCCCCGCTGAGCAGAGAGCCCGATGCGGGCCTCGATCCCAGGACGCTGAGATCATGATCTGAGCCGAAGGCAGGGGCTTTAACCCACTGAGCCACCCAGGCGCCCTCTTTTCTTTTTTTTTTAAAGATTTTTTTATTTTATTTATTTGACAGAGAGAGAGATCACAAGTAGGCAGAGAGGCAGGCAGAGGGAGAGGGGGAAGCAGGCTCCCTGCTGAGCAGGGAGCCCGATGCGGGGCTGGATCCCAGGACCCTGAGATCAAGACCTGAGCTGAAGGCAGAGGCTTAACCCACTGAGCCAACCAGGCGCCCCTAACACTCCCTATTTTTAATAGTTTCTGGATGTGTATTATGCTAGATATAAACTACAAATCCGCTCAGTACAATATACTTTAGGGCATGTCTTTGGCTTCAGTTTCTTAGAGTATAACCGAAACCCCCCAAACAATTTAGTCAATAGCACAGAAACTATGACACTCCTAAGCATCAGCTCTGTGAAGAAGTACTGCTTTCTACACAGGCTTTCCTACATCTGAAAGGTAAGGGTCTACTATAGTTGGTTTATTTTTAAATTGCACTGTGGTGGTAAGGAATGCCAAAGCGTTTATCATTCATCAATAAAAACTGTGCTCAGGCTGAGTGCTTTTAAATATGCATGACTAAGTTCCCAGTGGTTGTTTATTTGCCTTGTGGCAACCTGCCTGATTGCCTGTTATCTGATCAGTAAAAGCAGTTCAGAACTCAGTGTTGGAAGCGCAGGGAAAGTTGAGGTTCAGAACACTAATTCTGAAGATGCAGTGCTACTATCTGGTCCCTGAAAGAGGAATTAAAAGAGTTCTAGGTGAGAACAAGAATGAGCAAATCCGTTATCTTTTTATTGAGAAAGGAATCGGAGCATCGCCCTGGCCAGGACCCACTGTCCACCTACCAGATGATCTTCCTGTACAGTGAGGCTTCTCCTCCTTAAAGTAGGCAGATTCCAAGTCACCGTTTGTGCCACAAAAGTGAGTTTCTGCAGACACTGTGGATGTGGTACCTGGGCACGGGGAGGAGGGACAGGACTGAAGGGACCCACTTTCTTTCGATAAGAAGCAGATGGACTGAAAGTTCTGAATTGAAACAAAAATATCCAAATACAGACAATCTTTCCCCCATCTCTTCATAAATTCAAAATCAGATTGATTGAGCCCCAGCTATAGTGGGATGCTATTTGCAAAGACTGTGGGGTTCTAGAGACAGTCTTATCTCATGTGTCTTAGAGTCAAGTAGAAACAGCTGATGAGCAAGGCAGAGTTAAGGCATGGGCCACAGGAGAGAGGACTCGAGGTTTGTAAGAAAGTAAGGTGTCTGGCTGAGAGGAGGAGGAGGTCGTTTTGGGGGATACAGAATTTGAGGTGGGCTTCCATAATAGGGAAGGTTTCAATAGACTGGATGTTAAGAAGCCTTTCCTGGGGATAAGAATGATAAGGACAAAGGCAAAGAGACAAGACCATGGAGGTCATGATGAGAAAAAAGGTAGGGCATGGAACACAAAGTCTATATAGGGGGGGGAAATTTACTACAGACAACTCATTCAGACCATGAGCTGAATTTAGCTACCTGATGACTTGTTTGGCCTGGTCAGTATTTAGTTTTCTTTTTTACCTGAAGAGAGAGAGAGTTTTATTTGAATAAGCTATCAGTATTTAAATAACAGGAGATTGCACATAAAAGTCTAAGTGTTTAGCTTCTCTTGAAAAAAATCTAAAGTTCTGGCAGCAATGCTGTGCTTTCATGTCCACGGGGCATGAAACTGCCCTGTCCAACAGGGCAGAAACTCTGTCAATGGCCACAGTTCCTATCCCTTCCTATTGCCTCTGCAAATATCAGTTACCATTTATTACCATGACTAGGCTGCCCTCTTGTTTGTAGTAAAGACAAAAGTTTTTCTTAAACCTTACTTCACATATGTCGGATGCCTATAGGTATTTGAGCTGTTTTTACCTCCACCATAAAAGAAAACACTGAACATCAGCAGGAAGAGTTTGTTCTTCATTTGGTAGCCAATGGCAAAGCTTTGAAATCTTTTGAGGATTTAAGTGGATGAATGGCCTGTGTCTTAAGAAGCTTAATCTATAAAAGGAAAATAAAAATTGCAGAGGGAAAATCAAGGTGGAGAAAAACAGCAAGAGGCCATTTCATCAACCAAGTAAGAGGTAAAGAGGGTTGGAGTTTGGTAGCAGGAGTGGCAATGGGAAAAAAGACACATGTCAGAGATACTGAAAAGAAAGGAGCAAGCAACTGACCACATTGGAGGAGGAGGTGAAGAAAGATCAAGCAATTGCAAAGGGACTGTAAAAAGTGAACAGTGATGTGAATATTGCCAAAAAACAATTAGAAATGCAGTGATAACTTAGTCAAGCTTTTGGTGATTCTGGATTCACCATAGCCTGACAGTCACTGGGTGCAGAGTTAGGGACCAAAATTCTCAGGAAAATAATACACCTGCTCTAACTTCCAGGTGCCCTCTTTTTTGTTGATGTTGTTGTTAATCTGTTTCCATGTATATGACTGGTAGACTTCTCTCCAGTAGTGTCTTCTGACCTCGTGTCACATCACTGGATAGAGAGGACGGGTGACAGATAGGGGAGATGGTGTAGTACTGCCAGAAATTAAAAGGATTTTGTCAAAAGATCTTACCCTAGGTTAATTAGAGACACAGTAGACTCCTGAGTTAGTAAATTTAAACTTTGCATTTCTAGCCTCTCACAAAAGTCAGTAATATTCAGACAAAAGACTACTGAGTAGGCCCAGCTAAGTATCAACATTTCATATCAACATGTCTCTCTTGATAGGTGGACAAACAATTTCCAACTTCTCTTCCCCAAGATATTTAACCCTAGAGCTAGAAATAGAAGCAAAGAAGCCAACAAAAGTAGGCTCTAATGAAAGGTGGTCTGCAAGTTTGGCGTGTTCAACTCAGCAGCAACTTAGTGTCTTAGATTAATACGAACATTTCAGTAGGAGCAAGTTAAAGCAACTGAAGAGCAGTCTTCACCTATACTCCAGTCAGAGTATAAATTATTCAGTTAGCAAGAGAAAAAACTCCTCCAAGTTCTTCACCAGAGGCCAGCATCTACCTGGACTCGGCTGGGTTCGTCAAATTCCTTTATTCGAGCAAGAGGCAGTGGTGCAGAGTTTCTCCAAAACAAAACTCAAAAGTGCCTCAAATTAGGATGTATACTGTTTTAATGGCTCGGTTATAGTTCTTGACCAAAGCTTGTTAGAGGGAGGGCAGCACTGGTATGGGGCCCGGTCTCCAGCTTCCTCATACATTATCTGGAATCAGCTGGGACAGGACTACATAAAACAAAATAAAATTTCCAGAACTCTGTTTCCTCAAAAGATACATTGATCGTTCTTCTCTGCCTAAATTCTGTTCATCTTCATAGACTGAAAAGTGATTTGTACTAAGAAAAAAGAAAGTATTTAACAATATTCTTATAATAATTTTTGTAACTTTAAAGCTGAAGAATTTACTTTGAAATATTTGACCTGAATCAAAGTTTGACTGATTTTCAAATATACATTCACAGGGCAAAAATCTGTTCCATCACGGCTTTCACTACGAAATGTTCCCAGTTTGCAAAACTCCAAACTGAAACTGTTCAATATCAGACTCAGAAATCTGTCCCACTGGCTGAATCCGACACTAAAATGGAAATATGTTCAAAACACAAAACATTTCATCGGCTCAAGATGGGCAAGGACCCCCTAGAGAGATCACAACGCATGCCAAACGGATCATGGGGAGTATATTCGGAATATCAAGAACTTTTAAGACAGAGTTATATTATTTCTGACAACTTCATAGTATGTACATTTCATAAGCTCTAGTGATTCTTCCTTGAATAAAATGCTTACAATGAAACTGGATAATCAGAGTTACTCTCAGCCTCTTTGCCCGGGTCACACAGTACTTGGAATATTTAGTGTCTGAAAATACTGATGCTACTAAATACTCCCTTCAAAATCAGAGCTTTCTCATTTTAATACTAATCAAACTAAACCATTTGGAAGCATCCTGACTTCTCTTGCTTCCGTGGCTTATTATATTCATTACCTTACTTCAATCAAGTTCTGGATGACTTGTTTCTATTCTAGGTAGAGCCTGTGTAAGAATGGTTTAATCATACTAATAAGGATTGGCCTGATTCTCCCATCCCAATGCTCATGTAACTTCCATAGAGTCAAAATCCCTTTCAAAGCACCTTCATCTTGAAAATTCATGTGCTGTCCATATGGGAATATCTGTACACCTTTAAGATGATTGGAGGTTTTGTTTTGCTTGGTTTTGTGTTTTGCTTTTATTATCTTCTCAAAACAAATAGGACAAACAGTGCATGTCATGCCCATCTTTTTCAGACAAGAAATCTCCATAAAGTAGTTAATGGGCCAACTGGAAAATCTTCTAACAATACAGTCTTCCCTGGTTTTTCAATTTATTACAGGTGGATAATCTCTGAAAAACCCAAGACAGTGAACAGATTGAATCACTTTTAACAATTTGAGTCTTGAATGAATTCCAAAGTGCTTAGAGTCAAGCTGTTTTTCCTTTAACTAATACCTCAAATAAATATTAAATAATTTTTCTTTGAAAATTGGCCCAAAGTATTGGAAAGTTGTATACTTTGGAAAACTACGTTGACTATCAAATGAACTTTTGGACATTATAATTACTCTGATATTCTAATTAGTGTTGCCATAAATTTGGGGGCAAGAGAGTGTCTCTTCCAATTTTTCTTTGGTATGCTGAAGTTCTCTAAAGGAGACACAACTAAAAATTAAGTACCAACCAAGGTTTTAGACTGAACTTGCCATCAACTGAAAACAAAGGTCAGGAAAGCAAAGGTATGCATATGTCTTAAAAAGATGGTATATATAGTCCATTAAATCATAATGCATATAACAAAATAAATAAAAAATATAAGGCTTGACCAACTAGTGTGCAATCTCTAATTGAGATTTAACTTCAGTAAACCTGAAAACCATCTCTTTTCTAAATATGTGTATTTAGATGTCTTCAAATTTTGCTTTGGATTTCCATTGTTAGTGAGTACAGCCAAAACTACCTCTTACTTCCTTGACTTAAATATGGCAAACGCTAAGGAGAAAGATAGATTCCTGATTCTGGACATAAATGAAAGAGCATTAGCAATAATGCCCAGTAGATTTATCATAGTGTATAAAGAAAATGTACTTTTTATAGTCATCCTGTGTCAAGAAAAAGCTTTCAATCAAGCCATTTCATTCCACCTGATGCACAGGAAACATTTATCATCATCACAGGGGTCAATGAACAGTGTAGAAACCACATTCTGAGGTTAAGTGAGCACAGACCTTGCCATCTCTTTCAGGCTGACAAATTCTGGCCAAACTTACATTGATTCTGGAAGAATATGAGCTATCGAGAAGGTGGCCTAAAGATAATTTAGCCTAGCAGTTGCTTTGGAATTTGAACATTAGAAAAGAATAAAATAAAATTTGGCACCTGTGTTGTATAAAATGCACAGCTACATAAGAAAATCTCATCTTTTTGTAAAAACTTCTGTTTCCCCAGTTGCACGGCTTGAAAGTGAATCTGCGTACCAGAAGGTTGTTCAGGATTATGAAACTTAATGCATTTTACCACAAGCAAATATAAACATTTTCCAGGAAAGCACAAGGCAAGAGACATGAAAGACCATATGTTTTCAATGCTCTCCATGTCAAAACAATAGCAGTCTCCAGAAAATAAGTGCTAGTCATATTGAATTATTTCACCAGATATCCTCCAAAAGTTACTTGGAAGAAAGCACAGGGCACTCCATGTACCATGTAATGGATAAAAATAGATTTCCCCAGACCAAACATATTACATTCTTGAATTATTTTATTGGCCATAAGGCTTTATAAGGTTCTGGAGTTTTATTGCTCATGGGTTAATGGCAAAGGTAAAAAATGAGATAAGAGAAAACGGAGACTTAATTCTCTGGAAACTAGTTTTCAGTCAGCTGTGTAAACTCCTTTTCAATAAACTACTACTCTTAAGACACAAAAACAAACAGGGCATTTTCCTGTCCCAGAGGCTACGATGATTTTATTTCTCCTGCTGAGAGTCTACAACCTTCAACAGGTGCCTGCTCCATCTTGCTCCATCTTGAAGTTTGAACACACATATAGAGAACAAGAACAAATCAGCCTGGGCTGAGGTAAAAGTTCTATAAGGCCTTCCTGTCCTAACATCCCCCAGGCTACCTTTAACCTGTATCAAAGTACTGCTCAGGTGACTGGATGGGGGGACACCACACATGATATGTTCGGCTGATCATCCTTCCTCAGACGGCTCTAGACTGGCCTGTTGCATTGCAAACCACTTTCTAAATAATGATATCAAAAACTTGTGGAATGAGTTCTCAAAACAAAATCTCTCTAAGGAGCAAGCCATACCCTAGAAATAGCCATCCATAATGAAGACAGGGAAAGAGAAGGGAAAGCAAAATGGAAGGATGCCCCACTTGTGGATTTGTCCCTTCCGGAATTTCCTTCCTAATCTTTTTATATTTTGAAGGCACACAATTTACTTCCTAATCCTTTTACTTAGAGAAGACCTACTATGTACCAGACCCTTTGTGAGATGCCTACTGTATCCTACCTCATCCAAACTTTTCAGCAACTTCTTGTATACCCTGACACACAGAACAGACTAAATAATTTGCAGAGGCCAGCACAAAATGAAAATGTGGGGTCCATGGTTCAAAAAGCAGGTACAAAATGTCCTCACAGACACTAAAAGAGAAAAAGACTTTACCTTTCATTCATGGTCCATCTCTCTGGGTTTTTGTTTTTCTTTTTTTTTTTTCTATTTTTTCCTTCCTTCCTTCCTTCCTTCCTTCCTTCCTTCCTTCCTTCCCTCCCTTATTCTCCTCTCCTTCCCTTCCCTCCTTTCTCCCCTCCCTCTCCTCTCCTCCCTCCACTCTCCTCTCCTCTTCCTCCCTCCTTTCTTTCCTCTCTTCCTCCCTCCTTTCTTTCTTTCATTCTTTCCCCCCCTCCCTTCTATCCTTTCTTGCTTGCTAGCTATTCAATGTTAGCTCCCCCGGGCTGAGAAATGATCTGGCTAGCACAGTGGCTTACAGAGCCAGGGCCTCACCCACCACACAGAGCGTGCACACACCTACATGTGGACAGCTCATCAGCCACCAGGTGTCCCTTCGTACCAGCTACCCAACACACATGGTGCCTCAGTTGCAGACAGGAGTACTGAACCAGGCACGTTCACTCTTACAAGCTCAGCACCTCGGCCCAAGAGAGATGGGTTGTACTAGTTACCTGGATTGGGAGTGGGTAATAGGTTTGCCCCCCTGTATGCAACGCACCAAGCCCAGCTCTCCTCACCTATGGGATGGGCAAGACCCTCTCCTCACCTGTTCCCAGGACCCTGAAGAAGGAGGAGGACCTGAGAGGCCAGTCAGGGAGCAAAGGAACCAGCAGCTAAGAGCCACCTTGGGGTGGCAGGGAGTTAGCTGGGAGTCCTTCTCCACTATCATATCCAACTTCACTTATAAATCACAAAATCAAGATAAAATAAGAATTTTAGAGTGGTTATGATAGAACCTGAAATCAAGTGGAAGACCCTGCTGAACGTGGAGCTCTGTGCAACTGCACTCGTCATGTGCCCCTGAAACCAGCCCTGCTGATCACCAGCCATCCCCTCACTCTAAGAACCCTACCCACCCAACTGAAGGCCGATGGGGTTTCTTAGACAAAAAATAGCACATATACATCCACCAGGGGAAGAAGAGAATCATTTTTTTCTCTTCTTTCCTCTCTCTTCCTTTCTTCTTTCTTTCTTTCTCTTCCTTTCTTTCTTCCTTTCTTTTCTTTCTTTCCTTCCTTCCTTCCTTTTCTCTCTCTCTCTCTCTCTCTCTCTCTCTCTCTCTCTTTTTTTTTTTACAAATGAGGAGCTGGGTGATGGGTGGTGAGAGAGCTTCAGTAACACCCAACAATGACACTCCCCATGGTTTGCATGCAGTGGAGCTGGGTCTAAAACCCGTCGTGGCCTTTCCATTATGTGGAGCTACCACAGAGCTAAGAGGGGAAATGCATGATGAACATACCCTCATGAAACTCCTGATATCTGAAATGTTACAACCGTACTTAGACTATTGACTTTTAGGGAAAAAAATAACCAAACATCCTGACACTTGGAGCAGATGTTTATGAAATAGTCTCCTTTCGTGTATTATGGTTTTAATGTGAATGCAACATTTATTACAAACACAAGAGTATCCTTGAAGCTGGCCATCGTTAACTTGTTAATGACTCACATATGGTATAATTTATAAATGATGTTATCTCACTGATTTATACTTTAGAAATAAGACATATCTAATTGCAATCTTATTCTTGTGATAGTTTCAAAATGCATTGTATATTTAATCCTTTAATGGTCTTAAAATGCACATGCATGTCATATAAACTAATGCATTTTAGATAACTTTTTGTTTTATTCTATAAACTAATGAATATCAATCGAAACATCAAAAAATTATAGAAAATTTGGAATGTAAGGAAAAGAAAACAGATCACCCATAAACTTTCTAGTCTCACACAACCACAGTTTCAATTGTGGTATATTTTCCTCCTAGTATTGTGATATAAGCCACAATATGCAATCATACTGCAGTGCTTTGTTTACATAAAAGAAAAATCTAAAACCAAAAATAAGAAAATGCCCAGCTTTCCTCTCCTGTGGTGTGGGCAAGACATGATTTTATTATTTTAGCTGAAGATAGAGACATGGACTAGATCTTTGTTAAAGATTCTTTCTATATTAGAACTGAAATTATAACTTCTTGACTTAAAAAATACCAAAGAGAAAAAAAAAGTAAAAATCTCCCCAAAGTTCACCTAAGAAGTAAAATCTTCTCCATATTCCACCTATCCAACTCTATTCCCTAGACTTAATGACTCTTAAAGTTGCTGTATATCTTCCCCCAAATTTTCCAAATCTAGATAAATATATATAGATGTACATGAATATACACATGAATTATTATAAAATCTGAATCATACTACAATCTAGCCATAACTTTATTTGTATATTCAACAGGTTATAACCTAACCTGCACTAAAATGTTAAATCATAGTTTTGACCTGCTTGTGTTTATTAATGTCTATTTAAATAAGTAAAGCCTAAAGGGCTAAGATATTTTCAAATCAGAAAACGTTTTTCACACTGACCTATCTAGAGACTTTTTTTTCTCTTTTTTTAACATGAAGACTCTTATTACTTCATCATCTACAGGGCATCCTTCCTAGGAAAAAGTAATTTTGCCTACCTGCTAACTTCATTAGACCTTCACTTTTACCTTTCTGGTAGAACTTACTGCAGACTCTTTGTGTTACAGTCAAGTACATAAATCAAATCTTCCTAACTAAACTGCAAGATGCTGGAGAAAAAATAAATCTAATATAACTTGTTTCTCCTGTAGTTATTAGAATAATGTCTTGTACAAAATATGCCCGTAGTTAACGTTTATTACTCAAACAAGTGCATGAATGACCGATCTGATTTACTTTAAGTTGTTTCACTAACCCTAGTATTAGTTTTATATGGATTAGTGCAGATTCTCATGTAGTCTTTCTCAGTAACTAACATTTAACATGACAAATGGAGTTCAGTAAGTGAATACTGATGAGACAACCAATGGACACATATAACCACTAAACTTGAAGGCTTATTCTCTATCCTGATCATGAGCAGGGAACTTTCATTAGGCATTGTAGCCTCTTTATTTTTTAAAGATTTCTTTATTTATTTTAGAGAGAGAGTGGAAGAGAGTGGAGGGAGGGAGATGGAGGTGGTAATGGTAGGGGCAGAAGGAGAGGGAGAGAGAAACTTTAGCGGATTCCCCACTGAGTGTGGAGACCCATGCAGAGCTCAATCTCACAATCCTCAGATCAGGACCTAAGCCAAAAACCAAGAGTCCAAGACTTAACCAACTGTACCACCCACACACACCCCAACTGTAGCCTTTTAAAATATCCTCTTACCTTGGATCCTTGGTAACCTAGTTGAGTAGATCAAGATAGTAATGAGCTTCTAAAAACTTGACCATTTTTAATCTCTAGGAATAATTATTCAAATAAATCTTTTGGTAAAATTTTGAATTTACAGTTCTATCAGGTTACCTACATATGTAGTGGATACCCACATGTATGTCTTTGTGTCCATGTCAGGTTCTCAATTCTTACACAACCTTGACCTTGTAAAGACTATTTTCCTTTGTCTGAGTCCCTATTTCTTTCAGACTCTGCTTATGCAGATTTTCAAACATACACAAGACAGAAGAGTATAATCAACTCATCCCCAAATTTTAACAGTAATTTGGCAGATGTTGACAATCTGAAAAGTGATGTAATTTGTTCCCAGAGAATCATACAACAGCTCTTGTCAAGATTCTTTTCAAACGCTATACAAGGCTCTCTGTAAAAGTAAACAGAACGAGAGTCATCTCAAAACAAATGATCCTCAGGAAGTGAACACCGGAACCACATGTGCACCCTGAAATACAGCTTTCAGGCACGACAGGCTTTGTACTCTGGCATCTTGTTTGCAGAACGAAGATGGAGAACACAGAGTGAGGAGCAGAAAAGGCTGCCTGTGATGAGAGCTCGGGGTGTCCAGAACTGCCCCGCTCCCTCCAGAACGCACAGACAGCGTGCAAGGCACAGTCTTTGCCATCGAGAAAGTCACACGTTGATTTCTAAGAAACGATAAGCTATCCAATTACCAGAAGAAATGGAAGCATTAATTACAATGGCGTCGAATCATTTATTTATATCCTGTGTGTTTTATTTTTCTCAAGCCAAGTACTAATTTTCTTTCCTTTCAAATTACTAAGTGACATATTAGTGCTAAATACAGAGTTTGGTAGAAAATCCCAATTTTCCTACCTTTAACTATCAACGAAACCACATAAAGCTAAAGAAAATCTCATGGAGTACATATGTTACCAATAATCCTACCATTTCTGTTGTGGCCCAGGAGTGATCTCAGCAAGCTAGAATGTGAAGGAACATGGAACTTCCTTCCAGTTGACTTATCTACAGCAAAGTGTTACAGAAACTATGCCTCACCTTCTCCTTTTAGTACCACAATTCGCACTGACTTGCGCACATGAGAAGGTTGGCCTGCTCTTGGAGAAAAGGGAGGAATAGAAAAACGTAGTGGAATCATGAAACTCACCCCAATTTCTCACCCACATTATGAGGTGTGGACCAAAGAACAAGAGCACAGACATTCCATGAAAGCTTTTAGAAATGCAGCATTGAAGGCCCACTCAATTCTGCTAAAGCAGAATTTGCATTTCAGTAAGATCCCCAGCTGATCAATATGCCCATTAAAGTTTGAGAAGCACTGTCTTAAACTTTCTTTTATCTCCAGGCTGTGATTATGACATCACAACACAATTAACCACTGGGTTATTTTGCCATATCTCTGATAACATGATCTGTCTTGATTAGACAATCAGGTTTCACTTTTCCTTTTTTGAATGACCTATAAGCTCAAGGATGCATTTCATTTAGTAATATTTTGTATATAATCTTGGGATTAAAGACTAGCCCTTCTCTTGTGCCCCTTTAAAGTTAATACTTAGAGTTAAGACCTTTGATTTCTAGAAATCATAAGTCTCAGCTCCAAAAGAAAATTATTTCACATTTCCATAACAATCAACAGATTCATCCACGCTGCTCTGTCTCAGCAAGTGAAGAGTAAATATCAAAACCAAATATTAGATTGAATAAACGGAAATATTACCATGAACATAATCTAACCCAAGACATTATAAAAACACATACACACACAATTTCATGGCATCTTTCATACCTATTTCTTATAGATAAGATATGAATTTAATCTTTAAAAGCTTTTGTTTTCTCAATATCTGCAAATTGGAGAAATATGAGAAAGCTAAAGTACTCCCCATTTTATTATATTGGGCCCTTTAGTAAACTCTGGCTTTTAAAATTATTTAATAATGTTTATGAAATTTTTTTTACTTCACTATTCCTGCATACCTTTTGACTTAAGTAACAATTAAATACAAATATACAATTTAGCTTTGTCCTTGTATCTGGGTTAAAATACATTGTTACCAATGTCTTTATGAATCCACAGAATATTTAACAAATCTTTCCCAATTTGCCACTTTTATTAAAACACACACACGCACACACACACACACACATCTGATCTCAGTAAACTAAGAGTTCCTTTGGAAAACTTCAATTTGGAGTGGAAATGAGATTAAGAGGCAGACCCGAGGACAGCTTGGCTTGGGTAGTAGTGGACAAAGGGCAGAGCCAAATATTGGGCATGTGGTCAACTCTAGAATGGGGAGTGGGAGAAAGAAAGGGAGACAACCATCCCTCCCCTTACTTCTCTCCTCCCCTATTCCTCCTCTACCATCCCCACCAGCTCCTATACTCTTTCCTTCACGAATCAAAGGACTCCCCTCCTCACTGCCTGGAAAAGGCCAGAAAACATCTTTACACCGTTCCCAGTAATTAGCCACTGGCAGATTATTAGGGACAATTCTTAAAGACAGAAACATCTAGGGGGTCTCAGTTTTAAATTAATCATATCCGCATTCTCAACACAGGACACAAAGTCACAAGTATGATTACAGTAGTTAAGAACCTCTCTGAAGTTTTAATTAGAATACATATCTACTTAATACGTTTGATTCAGAAGGACAAGAGCAATCCGGCATTGGACTTGCCAAAACTTAAACTGTTTGAGAAGAGAAGATGCTGGAACAAGGCAGACCTAGGACAAAGAAATGAAACTAACTTCATCATGGTTCCAGAGGACAAGGGCAGAAGTCTAAGTGAGACAACAAAAAGGGCACAAGAGGCCCATGTTAGCATCCATAAGCAGTGGTACTCAAACCATGGTAGACAGCAAGCAAGAGTTCCAAGCAGGGAGAGTCCCTGAGGACAGCCAGGTGGTAGCATTCTATAGAAATATTTTTCTTATTTTGGTAAGTGATTCTATTTTGGGAATTGGAGCATAGATATATGAGGCTCTGATAATAGTTTCTCATAGTTTTTCCTAAGAGATATTTGGCACCTTTCCACCTTTTGCTTTCCTTATGCCAAAACCCTCTCAAATTTAAGTTGGAAATCTCCTATTTGAGATCATCTCAACAGCCCTGCATGCTGCAATGAGATGTTTCCTCCCCTTGACAGACCCACATGTTTTTCATCACAAGCAATGGTATCAAAAAAATAATGTTCTTCAACATTATTTGTGAAGTCAGTGTTTCCCTTCCCTTAGTCATCTTTTTATCCCAAACTCTTGACTTTCAAAAGCAGGAAGAAATTTTTTTCAATTCTGTCTGCAATCTCAAACTCTTCTGTTTCTGTTTGAACTAAAATTTACAAAAAATACATTCTACATATTTTTCTCAGTGGTATCATTTTCTTCTTGGTGTATTAGTAGAAGCATGTAGAAGTTGGTGAGTTGTAAGAATCTTAACATATCTTGTGATTTGCCATGGAGACCACAATTTTTCCCCTAAAGCTAAAGTCAAAGATCACTGTCATTCTGTAGAATGTGGGAAGGTTCTGCTTCATGAAAAGGTCAGAGTTCATATTTTAAGACCAGACCCTCATCTGACTCCAGAAGTAGTTTCCTTTTCAACTTTTTCTCTTTGACATAACATGTGCATTCACTTGCCAAGATTTTAACCTTAATATTTGTTTTCCTTCACTTCCTCAAACTATTATTTATTTTGTTTTGGGGTTTTTTTGTGTGTGTCTTAACAATTTATCTAGGAGCTTTTCATCCCCCTAAATGAATTAGAGAAAACCCAGTTCACTCCTCAAGATGTTTTTGAACATTTTGTTGTGTTTTCCTCAATCACGTAATACTAACATTTTTTACATATTTTATCATGTCATATTTTTAAGCTTTCCATATATCATGAAGCTTTCCATCTCTCCCAAAAGATTATATTCTCTTCAAATATATTGTTTAATTTTAATGACCACCACAACCACCACCACCACTACGGAGCCTAACACATTGGTGACATCAAATAAATATCCAACAAGTATTCATTGAATTACAAAATAACCAAGAACTATTTATTTTGTGGCCATAATCCTTTTAGCTCCAAATAGATTAAACACTCCAAATACTACCGCAAATTCTTGAGTAAGAAGGGGTCCCTTTGAGCCCTGTCTACCTCTTGGGTCCAAAAGCTATTAATCTTCTGAGTGTTAGAAATTAGCACTGCTAGGGCACCTGAGTGGCTCAGTCAGTTGAGTGTCCAACTTTTGGTTTTGGCTCAGGTCATGATATCATGGGCTGTGGGATTGAGCCCAGCAGTTGGGCTCTGCACTCAGCAGGGAGTCTGCTTGAAAGATTCTCTCCCACTGCCCCTCCCCCTGCCCTCTCTCTCTCTAGAAATAATAAATAAAAAAAGAGAAAGAAATTAGCAATGTTGAACAGCATCCACTAAGTCCAAACTCCTTCAATAACCACAACAGCACCCCGACATCCTTACCAGCAATGAACAAAATAATTCATTCATCTCTTCCTGCCATTATCTATAGCACCTATTGCTTCCTGCTTTGAGGATATCAGAGTTTTAGGGAGTTATTTTAAATCCTGTTTGGCTATTTCACCCTCCCTTGATTCCTCTTGTTAGAAATTTTCTATATCTAACTTAAGAAAATATTACATTCCAAGAAATAAGTAAACTTACTTTACTTATTCTATATTATAAGTCCCTGTGTAACATTTTGATAATTTTATCTTGTTTTTCAAATATCTTTAAAAGTCTTTTCATACTTGCATAATAATAGGAGAAAAAGATGAACAGATTAAATGGAGACAGAGAAATAAAGTGTAAACTGTCACAGTTAGAACTGAAAATCAAACTCCAAGGCCACCATAATATAATAAATGCTAAATATCAGCAACATACTATTCATTGAAAGCTACTTGTTATTCCATATATCTTTATAAAAATTATTCCTCTTTGAACTTGCAGGACCTAACATGGTGTCTAGTTTATACTATGTAAGTTTAGCTAAATTATACACAGTACTGAATCAGGTACTAAGGAGAGTTACAACAGAAATTGAGGAGATGTATTTACTAAAAAATTTGCAGTTTAACAAAGCTGCAACATGTAACAAATGTAACATGAGTATTGTAGCATTTATTAATAACACTGGATACTAAATTAGTTTCTTTATTGAAAAACTTCTTAGAACATTTAATACACTCAGGTGCACAGAAAAAACGTGGGTAGAGTGAGAATACCCAAATTTAGTTGACACAAATTTCTTTCCCTACGCCTCCAAAAGAATACTTACTAAAATCTTTCAAGAAAACAGTTCTCCATAAAAAACCTTTCCGAAAGTGATGAACTAATATAATGACCGTAATTAAAACAAGACATAATTAAGCAAGAAAAGATTCACAGACAGAAGTACTGAATTGAGTTTTGACATGTTTGGAGAAAATGAAAGAAGGCAAGACTGACATGGGTTCTTTAAGTCTCATGTAGTAGAGGTGCAAAGAGTTGGGTAGCGGTTAGTTTGACCGTCATGGTATCAGTAAACCAAAGCTAGCAGAAAAGGAGTGTTTAGGTAGAATTTACTAGCGGAGGTGAGGAATAGTCCCAACCTCTAAAAGAGCGGTTTTACAAAAATTGTGCTTGTGGGTATATTTATATTGATGTGACTATGGGTATACATTCAAACTATAAAAACATGAAAATAAATGCAGTTTGTTACTTGATATTAACCTAGTACTGTTTCTTGCTACTTCAAAAGTGATTTCCCTTACCTGTTTGAGAGACTAAAGTCATCTTCCACACTGAGGGCCCGTTTGGACAAGTTGAAATGCATTAGAGATTTTGTACTTCTTCACCAGAAGGAGGAAATATGAAGTATGTGGGAGCTGTGAATTGGAAGAACCTAGGGAAAATCAGAGAAAAAAATGATAAATAAAATGAAGCCTTGGTGTCATGTTGCCAGACAGTATAAGGATGGGTTTTGTAACACATATGGATGAAAAATTAGATTCAGAACTAACACTGGTATTTTCCAGTAAAGCTCTGAGATTATAGGCTCTGGCATCTAAATAAAAATTTGAAATTAACATGGAAAAAGAAACCACTCTATCACTGGTCTAAATGAGAGTGGCCACATCTGGTGAGGCCTGCAGAGCACTGGCCAAGCAGTGGGAGGCACCCTTGAGGCCACTAGAGAGCCAGAAAGCTGCTTTCCCAGAAAGGCTTCAACTGCAGTGGTTATAATGTAATCCCTACCTCGAGTGACTTGCTGGCAGCATGGTAACAAACATGAGTGGGCTTTTATTTTTTTTCTTCCCTCTTGGACATATGAGACATCATGGAGATTTTTCAGAAATAAGTGGGCTGAAGATGGGTAGTCATGAATATAGAAGAGCCATAATTATTTTTTTCTTGTCAAATTCTTATTTAAATTCTAGTTAGTTAACATACAGTGCAACATTGGTTTCAGGAGTAGAAATCAGTGATTCATCACTTACATTAAACACCCAGTGCTCATCATAACAAGTGCCCTCCTTAATACCCATCACCCACGTAGGCCAGATCCTCCTCTCTGCCTCTCTCTTCATCAACCCTCTCTTGGGAAGAACCATAATTATTTAGCATTAATGTTAATGAGACTTTTTGTGAACTTATAGATTGGTCAGACCTGGTAATATTTCTATAAGGAAAAGATACAGTGTTTCTATACAGTGTTTGAGGACATACTTCTAGATCAAGAATTGCAAATACTGTCTATGGGGGCTATGCAATAAACTTAAATGTGGGTACTGTACCAGGTATGAACAATAGGTACAAAACAGCTTGTCTTCAAACCAGAATCACTCTTGCTGGATGTTACATTTTAAAACACCATCTAGGCATAACATTAAGGCTATATAAAGGGGCGCCTGGGTGGCTTAGTCATTAAGCGTCTGCCTTCGGCTCAGGTCATGATCCCAGGGTCCTGGGATTGAGGCCCACATTGGGCTCCCTGCTCAGAGGGAAGCCTGCTTCTCCCTCTCCCACTCCCCCTGCTTTGCTCCTTGTCTTGCTTTGTCTCTCTCTGTCAAATAAATAAATAAAATCTTTAAAAGAAAAAAAAAGGCTGTATAAAGCTAACAGAACTTCTACTCTTTCACTTTTGCTCTCAATGCTCCTCTTAATCCTTCAATTATTCCCCATGTCTTACAAATAAAATCTACTTTCATTGGCATGTCACCTAAGGGTCCATCATAATTTACTCTCATCACTTTGTCTTCATTTTTCATTATCCCTCATTTATACTCTAGAATCCAGCTAAAAACACATGATAAATGAGTAAATAATAAATTTCCTTTCCAAAACACTACTAAAAGCATGGATGTGACAAAACCTGTATAACTTCTCATCAAGAGTTTAATCTAAAATTTCTCTGTGAAATGGGCAGAGACTATAGAGCAAGAATATGAACTAATTAATGCTACAAAAAAAGGAACGGCTCTAATTCATTTGCAGTATGCCACCATTTGGCTGAAAGATTTCTCTATACCAAAATTCCTGCTTGCAGTTGCTCACAAAACCTTCCTGGAACCAAAATGGCTGTGCATTCCTCTTTAGTGCATTCAAAGCTGGAGAAGCTGACACTTACCCATAGACTGTGCATGTGAATGCATCCCATAATACTGTCATCATTTCAGCATCACCTTCCTCTTTGGCCCCAAGATCCAGTACACAAAACTTCATTCCTATAGATCCTCTCCATCCTATCCAAATAGATGGATACTGAGGGCAGTCACTATCTCCAAATGACTAATTTCAATGAAGGTTTTCCTGGGCTTGCACAGCTACATATCTACAAAAATAATTACTGCCAATGTTTGTCTAGTTTGCTTAAATTAATAATATTAATAATTTCTGGACCATGTCCTTCAGACTACTTTGTAATAGTCACTGAACTAAAATCTATGTATCATAAAGAAAAGAATATAGATCTGAACACATTCTTCATGAGTAGTACCCATCACACTGTAGTTAATAAACTAGTTAAAGCCTCCACATTTTCTCTCATCAAGTGGCTGCAGGGAAAAACAAAAAAGCAAAAAAACTACTCCACTGAAATATAGCAAATTTATTTGGTCTAGTTAACCAAGACTCACATATTTCCACAGTAAAAATTGTTTTTCTGAGCTCAGCCTAAGACAAGTTCAAAGTAGGATCTTGAAACATCATTTTTGATCACTGATTCCTCTCACAATAACATAGACTGAAATATGGTATTTTCCTTAAAATCTTTTTTTTATAAAAATTTGAGTCCATGGTTATGTTTGAAGAAAACCACCAATGATCAAAATATAACTATTTACCAATTGAGCCAGAAAACTAAAAAGATGTTAAATGTAACTGCTTTAAGTTACAGATTGTCTTCAACAGGAAACTGTTGAGACAACCACTCGGTCAAGCTCATCTTCCCTTTTTCTTGATGAAAACTCAGCTTAATAACCTTCGCAGTAGTCTGGTGCAGATGCTGTCTCTTGATAAATCAGTCTCCCTTCTCTGTAACTGCTTTGGGAGACATTTTGGATACATATAGTTAGGCAGGGATGAAGTTTCAGATTCTTGAGTCTTTAAAAGCACTACAGCCTGCAGGATTTGAAAAGGTTACACCACAGTAACCCCTCCGATACAGCATAGCTGATTCCTTTCCCATTTAAAGGGTCATTTCAAATCCTTCATATTTTTATGTCCCATATCAAACATCCATTTTAGGAGCCAAGTGTACTAAATCTAAGAACTTCAAAGAATCACAGGCTTCAGACAGAACTTGAGGAATTACTGAATACAAATTCTTGCTTACAAGCAATGCTACGCTTAAACCATCCCCCCAAAACTACCCTATTTTTAAAGATCATCATAGAAAGAAAGATGTTCTCAGATTGCCTAAATATTCTATTACAAGGCCCTAGCAGGCCTCCTTCACATAAAATTCTTTGTCACATATTTTCTAAATCTTTCACATCCTAGCTTAAGTACGCTTTTTCTACTCCAATCCTTTACTAACTTACCATCTTTCCTACCAACTTCCATTGCTTATTTCAGTTGATGAAAACTTCCTTATCTATGTTCCCAGGTTCTGTGTTCCTAGAGTCTCCAAGCTACTTCACTATGCTGTCCAGTAAGTGGGATATAATGCATAAAACCCTGAATAGAATCCTGGAAACATCTCCAGCATTTGTTCTGCTCAAAACAGATTAATGGCGTTGGATAAGTCTTTGCACCTTCTTGGGTAAGATCTTCCTCAATAAAATTAAAGAATTAAAATTAATTTTTCAGGTTAGTTTGTCAGTTCTTACTCTATAAGTTTGATTCTTTAAAACTTATCTATCAGTCCTCTGTTTTTATATTCCCCTCAACCTGCACACTGTCAAAATTAAAATTCTCAAGATGCCATCATCTCTTGATGAGGAAATTGAGATTTAGAGAGAATAATTTCCAATTCCAAGGCCATGGATTTCATAAGTGCTGGACCCACATAAGGAGAATGTTTCCCTGAAGCCATTGGCTTCATGAGTTCTTAGAAGTGGGGCTTAAAGCCTGGAGCTTTAAAGGTCAGCAAGCTTGGCTGGGATAGAGCCCAGAGGGCACTGTGCTGCTTCTGAAGAGAAGGCAGGCAAACAATCCAGGGCAGATAGCATGGAAACAGCAATTTAAAGAATGCCTGGGGCACACAGTGGGGAGATTATTCACTCTTCTCAGAGTACAGTCCTGAAAGGCAGTGTTCACAGAGATGCCCCTCCAGAAACAAAGGAGCTGGCCGGTGCCATTTCCCTCCCCTGTCCTTCCGCATAAACACAGAGCCACCTGCAGTGGGAAGCAACTCAGAATAGACACTGGCTGCCTCACTTGTTTATACCAAGCTCCACACCCCTGTGCTCTGGTGGGACAGCCTTCTCAATCACGCTTGCCTCAGTCCCAGCACAAGAGGCCCCTTTCCCAGAATACCAGCACAAATCCTGCCTACACTACATCTCCTGACTAGAGCTTTGTAGGGTCTCAGTTGTGGTGGAGGTGGTAACAGTTCTCATTTCACAAGCAGACCAGAGCACACCTAAACTCACCACATTCAGGCCAGGGACCAAATATTGCCCACAGCAGGCAAGGAGAGCCACTGCAGACAACTGGCATGAAGGAAAGAGCAGCCAGAACACAGCAGCAGAGGGCACACAGCACACAATGGAGACACTCCCTGAAGTAGCAGGCCCTGGACACGATATGACCACTTCTTCATAAGGCCTTTACTTTTAGGAGCAAGAAACAAAACTGGCTTTTCTAACAGAGAGAAGAAGGCAGAGATTTAGACAAAATGTGAATACAGAGGAATTTATCCCAAATGAAGAACAAGATACTGCCACTGCCAGAGACCTAAGGAAAACAGATATAAGTAACATGCCTAATGGAGAATTTAAAGCAACGATCATAAGAATATGCACTGGGCTTGAGAAAAGAACAGAAGACGTCAGTGACACCATTACCACATAGATAAAAGAGTTAAAAAAGAATGTATCGCAGATGAAGAGTGCAATAAACAAGATTAGAAACAGGACTGACATAATGAATAGCAGGCTGGAAGAAAGAAAAGAATGAATGAGTGACCTAGAAGACAAAGTATGGAAAGCAGTGAAGCTGGAAAGAAGAGAGAAAGAAGAAATACGCAAATTGAGAATAGAGTTAGGGAACTCAATGACTCCATCAACTGTAATAACAGTCATTCTATAGGAATCTTGGAAGAAGAAGAAGAAAGAGAAAAGAAGGCAGAAAATTTACTTGAAGAAATAATAACTGAAAACCTCCCTAATCTGGGGAAGGAAACAGACATCCAGATCCAGGAGGCACACAGAACTCTCATCAAAATCAACAAAAGCAGACCAACACCAAGACATATTGTAATTAAATTTGCAAAATATAGTGATAAAGACAAATCTCAAAAGCAGCAAGACATAAAAGTTAACTTATAAGGGAAAGCCCATAAGGTTAGTTGGCGATCTTTCAACAGAAACTTGGGAAACCAGAAGAAAGTGGCATGATATATTCAACATTCCGAATGGGAAAAATCTGCAGAATATTCTATCTAGAAAGGCTATCATTCAGAATAGAGGGAGAGAAAAAGAGTCTCCCAAAAACTAAAGGATTTCATGACCACTAAACCAGCCCTGCAGGAAATATTAAAGGGGTAAGGAGAGATCTAAAGTGACAGTAAAAAGGCAGGAAACACAAAAGCAGTAAAAAAATGAATGTTTGTACAAAAGTCAAGGCACTCACACACACCAAAAAAGATACAAAATATAATAACATATACCTAAAATCTGCAGAGGAGAGAAGAATGGGTTGAAACTTGAATGACCATCAACTTAATCTGAACTGCTATATGCAGAAGAGGTTATATAAAAACCGAATAGTAACCATATATCAAAAACTACTAATAAACATGCAGAGAATAAAGAGGAAGAAATCCAAATATATCACTAAAGAAAATCAGCAAAACATGAAAGAGAGAAATACAAGAAAGGATTAGAGAAAATTTCCAGAAACAATCACAAAACAAGAAATAAAAGGGCAATAAATGCTTATCTATCAATAATTACTTTGAATTTATTTTTTAATATTTTTATTTATTTATTTGACAGAGAGAGAGATCACAAGTAGGCAGGCAGAGAGAAGAGGAAGCAGGTCCTCTGCTGAGTGGAAAGCCTGATGCAGGGCTCGATCCCAGGACCCTGATACCATAAGCCAAAAGCAGAGGCTTAACGCACTGAGCCACCCAGGTGCCCCAATTACTTTGAATTTAAATGAACTAAAAATTCCAATCAAAAGATATAAGGAGGGGCACCTGGGTGGCTCAGTAGTTAAGCATCTGCTTTTGGCTTGGGTCATGATCCCAGGGTCCTGGGATCGAGCCCCACATCAGGCTCTCTGCTCAACTGGAAGCCTGCTTCTCCCTCTCCCACTCCCCCTGCTTCTGTTCCCTCTCTCGCTGTGTTTCTTTCTGTCAAATAAATAAATAAAATCTTTTAAGAAAAAAAGACTTAAGGCATCAGAATGAATAAAAAAATAAGATCCATCTATACGCTGCTTATAAGAGACCAATTTTAGACCTAAAGACACCTGCAGAAGGAAAGTGAGGGAATGGAGCAACAATTATCATGGAAATGGATGTCTAAAGAACACCAGAGTAGCAATACTTATATTAGACAAACTAGACTTTAAAACAAAGACTGTAACAAGAAACAACAAGGGCACTATGTAATCATAAAAGGGATACTCCAACAAGAAGATATAACAATTTTAAGTATTTATACACCCAAACATGCAACATGGGAGCACCCAAAATACATAAAACAATTAATAACAAACATAAAAGAACGAGTTGATACTAATATGATAATCATAGGTGACACTAACATCAATGGACAGATCATCTAAGGAGAAAATAAACAGGTAAACAATAGTCTTGAGTAACACATTGGACCAGATGGATTTAACAGATACATGCAAAACATTCCATCCTAAAACACTAGAATACACATTCTTTTCAAGTGCACATGGAACATTCCCCAGGATAAATCACATATTAGAACACAAAACAGGCCTCAAAAATAAAAGAGGATTGAAGTCATACCATGCACCTTTTCTGACCACAATGCTAAGAAGTTCAGAATCAACCACAAGAAAAAACCTGGAAAAACCACAAGTACATGGAGCTTAAACTATATGCTATTACTCAGTGAATGAGTCAACCAGGAAATCATAGAAGAAATAAAAAAAAATACATGGAAATGAATGAAAATGAAAATACAATAGTCCAAAACCACACAGCAAAAGTAGTCCTAAGAGGGAAGGATATAGCAATACAGGCCTACCTCAAGAAAAAAGAAAAATCGCAAATACACAACCTAACCTTACAGCTAAAGGAGATAGAAAAAGAATAACAAGCAAAGCCCAACGCTAGCCAAAGGAAGGAAATAATAAAGATTAGAACAGAAATAAGTGATACAGAAACAAAAAATAAACAAAAACAAAAACACAATAGAACAGATCAATGAAATCAGGAGTTGGTTCTTTGAAAAAGTTAATAAAATTGATAAACCTGAGAAATGATCCAAATAGTCACAAGTAAGAGAATAATAACCCAACCAACATCACAGAAATACAAGCGATTAATTATGAGATTATGAAAAAGCATATGTCAACAAATTGGACAACCTAGAAGAAATCATAAATTACCAAAATTGAAACAGGAAGAAATAGAAAACTTGAACAGACTGATAACCAGCAAAGAAATTGAATCAGTAATCAAAAATCTCCTAACAAACAAAAGTCCAGGACCAGATGGCTTCATAGGCAAATTCTACAGAACATTTAAAGAATTGATACCTATTCTTCTCGAACTATTCCAAAAAATAAAAAAGAAAGGAAAACTTCCAAATTAATTCTATGAGGCCAGAATTACCCTGACACCAAAACTAGATAAAGACACCACTAGAAAAGAGTACAGACCAACATCCCTGATGAAAATAGATACAAAAATTCCCAAAAAAATAGTAGCAAACTGAATCCAACAATACATTAAAAATATCATTCACCACAATCAAGTGGGATTTATTACTGGGTTGCCAGGTTGGTTCAATATTCACAATTGCACTATTAGGTATTAGTAATATACTAATTCAAAAGGGACACATGCACCCCAATATTTATCATAGCATTGTCTACAATAACTAAATTATGGAAACAGCCCATATGTCCCTCAATTAATGAATGGATAAAGAAGGTGTGGTACACACACACACAAGAATATTATTCAGCCATAAAAAAAAGAATGAGATATTGCTATTTGTAATGACATGGATGGAGCTAGAGGGTGTAATGCTAAATGAAATAAGTCAGCCACAGGAAGACAAATACCATATGATTTCACTCAAACATAGAGTTTAAGTAACAAAGCAAATAAGCAAAGGGGGGAAAAAGAGAGAGAAAGGCAAACCAAGAAACAGACTCTTAACTATAGAGAACAAATTGATGTTACCAGGGCGCCTGGGTGGCTCAGTGGGTTAAAGCCTCTGCCTTCGGCTCAGGTCATGATCTCAGGGTCCTGGGATCGAGGCCCATGTCGGGCTCTCTGTTCAGCAGGGAGCCTGCTTCCTCCTCTCTCTCTGCCTGCCTGTCTGCCTACTTGTAATCTCTCTCTATCAAATAAATAAACAAAATCTTTAAAAAAAAATAAAAATAAAAATAAAAAAATAAATAAAAAAAAAATTGATGTTACCAGGAGGGAGGTGGATGAGGGGGGTGGGTTAATGAGGTAATGGAGAAAAGGAATGTACCAGTGATGAGCACAGGGTGATGTATGGAAGAACTGAATCACTATATTGTACACTTGAAACCCATATTACACTGTTAACTAACTGGAATTTAAACAGTTTTAAAAAATTAAAAATGGGGAAAGAACTTGAAAAAATAAAGAATTCCAAGGTAACTGAATATCAGGATTATTTTATATTTCTTTACTTGCCTATAAATAAACAAATAGAATTTACACAGGGATGTTCACGTCATGATAATTTTGAACATCATATCATCATGAGATGGAAACCACTATATTCTGAGAACCTGTTCTGCAATGTTTGAACTAGAGTGGCCCTGGTACTTCTGAGAGGAAAATGAAGTTTCTCTGCAAAGGCCCAGGTGCATGTTTGTTTTTTGTGGGGTTTTTGGTTTTTTTTTTTTTTAATCTTTTAATGTACAGTGGTGGCATAAACTCTGGTCAATGAACATGTTCCAGACTGATATTAAACTCTGCTCACTCCAGGATTCAAACTTGAGTGGGCATATAAAGATCTGTAGGAACCCTCCCTCCTAGCCTGAGGGACTAAGAATCTTCTCAGTAAACAATCAAAGAGAAAAGACAGCATAGCTATGTTTTGTTTAAGAACAGTATGTCAGTTCCAGAGGAGCAAAGTTTCAAAGTATAGCATTCATTTAACATTTGCTGATCCCTCATTTTGTGTCATATGTTAGGAAAGGTGCCAGACATACAAAGATAAATTGGACCCATTTCTGCCCTAAGAAGTTCATAGTCCAGAGAACTGGGAAGATTACAATGTGTCATATCATCATACTCTTTGTGGGGGCTGGAAACAAGCCAAGTGTGCGGCGAGAGTGCTCGGAGCAGCGTCTCCCCAACACGGTGGCAGTCAAGGATGCTCTCCTATAGGAGGTTGCCTCTGATCTGAAGCTTGAAACGGAATCAAGAGTTATCCAGGCAAAAATAAGTAGGAAGAGCATCTCTAGCAGAGGAAACAGAATGTGGCAAAGAGAAAAGACAATAGTCCTACCATGGCATTGCCCTCTGTGCTGGGACCATCAATTCACATATGAGGTTAATAATCAGAAAAAATATTATCAGTAAAGACAACTGTTTCTTAGAAATCTCCATGGATTATCAAGAACACAAAGTGTTAACTTCATCAGTCCAATTGTTTCTGCAATACCAAGAACACAGTGCCCTGAATATCCTTGAGGATTAATGGGTGTCAGTCATTATCTTAATGTTTTTAGCGCCCTTAATAACAAGTATGGAAAGAATTTGGCCTTGCCCAAAAAGAAGGATTGGCCTTTGGTAGGTAACTTCAGATTCTGGGAGACCATCTCTCCTGATAGGACTGTTTTTGTTTACTTTGGGACCTCAGATCATGCTGAATAGTCCAACAAAGTGATTTAGGACGGAAAGAGCCACACCCAACAGCATTTAGGGTTGGGGGGTGACCATGTCTGAACAACCAACAATGCAAACTAGGGCAGAAGGGGCTTTTTGGTCATGCCCAGATGGCCGGGAGACTAGAGATTGAGATCAACCACATGGCCATCAATCATGGCCTCATGACAGAGCCCACAGTAGACGGTCTGACCACCAAGGCTCAGGTGGGCTTCCCGGGGTTGCAAAACTCTCTATATATGGTCACACACTGATAGCAAGAGAGTGAGACATCCTGACTCCAGAGGGAGAGAACAACAGAAGCTCTGTGTTTGGTGTTTCTTCTACTTTCTGCACCATGGGCTTCTTCCTTTGGCTGATTTTAATCTGTATCATTTCCCTCCCTTCCATAAGATATAACCATAATACTTTTCAGTGAGTTCTTGGTGCCCTTCTAGTAAGTTACCAAACCTGAGGGAAACCCCTAAGTTTACAGTTGGTGTCGGAAATGAGGGTAGTATCTTGTGGGAACTGTTTCCTCTAACTTACATTGGACAAAAATTCTCACAAAGGATAACGGTTATAGCAAACCAGAGAAAGAGAAAAGAAAATGAGACACAATTTATGGAGAGTAAATGAAACAACCACTGAGGATTTCCAATTAATTTGGGAGAAAATTGACGAGGGCTAAAATTCCCTCTCAGTAGGTAATGGTGTGGCTGGAAATTGCTTTAAAACTATTGCTATGACTGTATTTTCACAAATTATCTAGTCTAGTCTGAGAAATAGAGCGTGCATCTAACTGTGTACATTCTATTTCCTGTCGTGACCAAATAAGCTTCTCCCAGATAAACCCTTCTGTAGATAAAATTACCAAAATCCGCATAAAACAAAAAACAAAACTACTTGAAGGCTCTGGATAGAGAACAAAAATAAGATGGTTAGTGAAAAGGATTCAACACTTAGATGAAGGAAATTGTCATGATACAGGTTTTTTTGTTTTGTTTTTTTGGTTTGTTTGTTTGTTTGTTTGGTTTGGTTTGGTTTGGTTTGTAACCTAAATGCAAGCTGCTGCTATAAGGGGCATATATATGGAATAGCTAGAACTCAGATAGAAAGGCATGGTCTTAAGACTTAAACCACAGGACAAACTTTAAGACAATTACAACTGCTGGAAAGTGGGGATGGATTAAAAAAGAAAGCCCGCACTTCATATAGGGGAACTACAATTCAAATGACTGCCTACCTCTTAGCAGAAACACTGGGGACTGACATCTTTCCTCCTTCATGAGTTGAAGGGAAAATAATTGGTCACCCTAGAATTCTACATCTAGTGAAAATAGCTTTCAAGAATGAAGGCAAAAGGGATGCCTGAGTGGCTCAGTCGGTTAAGCATCTGCCTTCTGCTTAGGTCATGGTCCCGGGATCCTGGGGTCAAGCCCCATGTCATAGGGCTCCCAGCTCAGCGGGGAGCTTGGTTCTCCCTCTCTCTCTCCCTCTGCTCTCTCTTTTTGCCCTGCTTGTGCTCTCTTGCTTTCTCTGTTAAATAAATAAATAAAATCTTTTTAAAAAAGTGAATGAAGACAAGATATATACGGGGGAGGCATGCCAATGAATGCCATGTAAGTACAAAATTATTTGCTGCTTTACCCCTGCTTGATTCCCACAGAAAATTTGTTTCCGAACTTGCCTCAAAAACTGGCAATTTATAACTGTTTGCATAAAGCATCCTCTATCCTCCACTCAGTATTATAAGGTTTACCTGCTGGTTTATCCATTATGTCAGCAGGTTTATAGACCTTATGGGATTGGGGATCTACCTTTTATATCTTTTTAATATCTGCCATGATTATGCCATTGCCTTTATGAATGTGAGACACGTCACCACGCTCAGCTGTGTTCTAATATCCCACCAGCAAGAAAGCTGACAATACCTTCCCTTAAAGAGTAGGGCAAGAAAAGACTCGGGATTTCTTCAGTATCTTGAGAGCCTTATGCAGAAGGACATCAGATTGTTGTTTACAGCAATGTTGAAAAAAATTAAACTGTTTGGCACTCAGATGAAAACACAGAGCTTTAAATTTATATCAAGTGTTTCGAATTTCTTCGACAAAATAATCATGCAAATATAGCATATTTAGATAAAATGAAATCCTAAATAATCCAGATGTCCTAGACAATTCCAATGACAAAAATCAATATAAACATCGCTATATCCATTTTTTCTTTCCCTTCCCTAAGTCTACAACTTAAAAACATTTTTTTTAGAAATCTGATAGAGATATTTTTGTTTTCTCTTGGCGCAAATATTAATCCTTTATGAAACAAAAATACTAAGTGTTGTTTATGCTTGGAATATTTGCTAAGATTCTTGAAGACTATTTCCCTTTCTTAAACATCTGGTGGTCAAACCAGAAATGCTAACTGACTTCCAAGTTTGAGAAGCAAAGTAAGCAGAAATCTTTTCACAATGATGCTTGTTTCTGTTTCAGGGAATCTCCATTAGCATTTCTGGTGGGAGTTCTGACTGCAGGATTGAGAAAGCGTATGGAGAATTCTGTTAACTACAAAGGGCTCAGCCAAATACTGTTTGGGGAGCTTCCACTTTGTGGCTTGGGTTTTCTACATCAACCTTCTCGAGTTACATTCACTAGTCTTAACCCTGATGTGAACTCTGTAAAATTGAAGAGTCATTTGAAATCAGCATTTTCCCACCATGTAAGAATTCTGTAATCACAAACCATACACTACAATTGATATGTTTGCAAAGCTTCCCTCATATTGGTCATTTTCATCCTTGTAAGTTTCACTGCCCTGAATTATTCAAGAAATAGTCCCTCACTACTGGTTTGAGAACATCGGATTATTTTTTTTTAGAATTTTTAAATCCATGCTCTGTTTTTGAAACTCCAGTTATATATTATAAAGTAGTTCAATGTGATCACTGGAATTGAAACAATGTTAGTAAATATAGTAACACTTAAAAGCTGCATTTTGCTGCTCTGATCTACCCCTTCCCTCCTTTTCTGCTTCACCAGAAAATGTATTCTATGCTTACCCAATACCAGCTACCCCAGTAAGTCTTCTATATACATTCCCTTACCTCAGACTCACAATTCTAAGATAGTATTATTTTTCCCATTTAAAGTTAAAAAAATGAAGACTTAGAGAAATAAAGTGCATTTAGGTTGTGTAGCTAGTAAGGGCAAACCTAAGATCTGAAACATTCCATTACTTACACTACATTGCTCCCCTCTTGTCTCTCTTTTAATAGAGTGAGGCAATATAGAATATTCAAAATGTGTGTATATGTGTCATAAACTATATAACTCTGTGTTTACACAATTATAATTATACACTATAATCATACATTAGAAGTATATAATTATATGTATAATATAGTCCTATAACATATATGTTATACTGTGAATCATATTAAATATTAGAAATTATATAAAATTAGATTTGAAATTATAACAGATATTTAATATCAGAAGTTACATAAAATATATTTAATCCAATACATACATTATATATGCAATGCTTATAAAATTACAGCAACTGTAATATATAAATTTCTAAAAAATTTATATATTTGTAATAATCTAAAAGTATGAAGTCTTGAGAATCAGTTGTTCTATAGATATAACTGAACAGGACTCAGTACATTTTAGTCCTATCTCATACTTTGAAAACATTCTTGTACCAGATCTGTATAGCACCTCGAATGATGATTGCTTCTCCACACAAGTCTGTCTAATAATGGCCCTGTTAATTATGCCACTGTGGAAGAATTGCAACTATTTCAGCCAATAGTAGACATGGCAATAATTTTTGTTAAAGAAGCCTGCATTAATCACAATGAAAAGTTAGAGTAAGATTTTATTTATAAGACTAGTCATTTTATTGAAGACAATGTTAAGCGATGGTTTGGTAACACTGAAATATGATAACCTGCTGGCAAAAGTATTACTAATTTTTTGATGTCAACGGAGATCTAACAGTATCACCCAGAAGAGTACACAGCAAATAATATGTATCCGCTATGATTAGTCGTTTCCTGTGCTGTACTGGTTGTTAAGTATTTTTAATAGTAACCCTGGTTGCATAATATATACAGCTCGAATTTCCTGTGCTTGTGTGGTAGAGATAAAGTTTTAATAAATGGTCCTAACACTCCTATTTTAAGCATTTGGTTTAGAAATAATAGCATATTTTTGTGTGTGTGGCCCTTTAATTCACTTTTAATGTACATCAGCTTAATTTAATATTTGGGCTGAAAAAACTTGTTTCTGCCCAGATAAAAGTACACAGTCTAATGGAACAGAGTATTTAAATAAGGGAGACTGAAGGCTATTTTTTATTCAAGAACTTTTTATTTCAAAGGACTGCAATCAGCTTTAAAAAGATCATTTGATTTTTAATAGGCATGCACCAGCTTGGATAGCCACATACCTGCTTTGACAAATAGGTTTCCATTTTCTGTGACAGCAAAGAAGACTTAAAATGTAAATTTGACAATGTGAAACTTTTATTGGATAGGCTGATGCTTGGTTTTGCTTTTGTATTTTTTAAGCTGAGATCTTAACTTGCCAGAAATGGACTCTATTTTCTTATCTTTACCATTTCATAGTAGTATAGTATATATAGAAATGATTTCAAATGGAAATGATGTTTTCTGCTTTGCTTTTTTGTTAAGCAGGCTATTTCACTGGACATGAAGGAAGTGATCCAGGCAGAGTATAAAGGAAGTAAAACTAATAAGCTCTAGTACTTAAAGAAAAAAAAGTGTGAAGCCAAGTTAGAAGTGGGTGAGAAAAATGTATACAAAATAAATACAAGGGCCTGCATCAGAAGATACGCAGGCATTAGTTTACTAATAGGTGTGAATATAACTTAAAGTGCTTGCAGAAAAAATGTGTTAAACAGGGTGTAAAATAAATTAAGTGCATGTTTACAGCTGTGATTCCTAAAAAAAAAAAAAAAAAAACAACTCTTGCCAGACTAAGAATCATGGGGCCTTAAAAATACTGCCTACTCAGAAATAATGTAATTTCCATAGTGATACTAAGTAATAGCAGTCTGTGAAAGGCTATTCACATCCACATTGGGTTACTAAGAGCAGGCTGGAGTTTCCAGCTGGGCCTTTTTGATATCCCAGAACTCTGCTCTGTTTGACTTACCGTTGAACCACAAAGAATCACACTATGCATTTCACTCCCAAGAGACAGGAAGTATGTCTAAATGGGAAGACACAACTTAACTTATAATCTGGAAGGAGTGTGGGACATAGAATTTTAAATGATGTATAAATATTGATATTTTTGAGTTCTTTTCTTTAGTTTAGATTTGCCTTAATTTTTGAAGTAAGCCATGGTTAGAGAAATTTCCATAAAGTTTTTAGGTGCTTGCCTTTGAGGTTCTTTTCTTTTCTTTCTTTTTAAAGATTATTTATTTATTTATTTATTTATTTATTTATTTATTTATTTGACAGAGAAATAGAGATCACAAGTAGGCAGAGAGGCAGGCAAAGGGAGAGAGGGAAGTAGGTTCCCTGCTGAGCAGAGAGCCCTATATGGGACTCTATCCCAGGACCCTGAGATCATGACCTGAGCTGAAGGCAGAGGCTTTAACCCACTGAGCCACGCAGGCGCTCCTTGAGGTTCTTTCCTACCATTAATTGAAACATTTCTGATATATGTTCTTGGTAAAATAAAAATCATGGGATTTGAAATCAGGAAAAGTGGGTTTAGTCCTGGCCAAACTCTAACAAATCATTTATTTTACCTGAATATAAGTTTCTTGGGGCTAGTAAAATTTCTCAAAGTATTGAATAGGTCAGTCAGATGATAATCACTATTTAATTTTTTTTTAATTTTTAAAATATATTTTCTAAAAGATTTATTTATTTGAGAGAGAGAGAGAAAGAGAGAAAACATGCAAGCAGGGGGAGGGGCAGAGGAAGAAAGAGAAAATCCTGAAGCAGAATCCCCTATGAGCACACAGGGGCTTGATCCCAGGACCCGAAATCATGACCTGAGTCAAAATCAAGAGTCAGCCATTTAACCCACTGAGCCACCCAGGTGCCCCAATAATTGCTATTAAAAAAAAAATAAAAGAATAGGCACTAGGCTTGATGCTTTACTATTGTAATTCATTAAACCCTCATAATTCCCAGGGAAAGGGTTCTTCAGATTTCACTTTTCTGATGAGAAATGAAGGCATAAAGAGATAAACTAATCAGCCTCAGCTCACACAGGTGGTAGTTGGGGGAGCCACAAATTAAACCCAAGCCTGTTTTTTTGTTTGTTTGGTTTTGGTTTTTTTAAAGATTTTATTTATTTGAGAGAGAGAGAGAGTGAGAGTATGAGAGGGGAGAAGGTCAGAGGGAAAAGCAGACACCCCATGGAGCTGGGAGCCCGATTCGTCACTCGATCCCAGGACTCTGGGATCATGACCCAAGCCAAAGGCAGTCGCTCAACCAACTGAGCCACCCAGGTGCCCCCAAACCCAAGCCTGTTTTATTTCAAAGTCCATGCTCTTCTCACTATGCTGGGTTACCTAAAGAATATGACGGCATTTTGTAAATTAAGAACTTTGTTAAATGTTATAATTGAATACAAGGGTTAGTGACTAGAATTATTTATCACCTAATATAATCAATGAACCCTTTGTTTCATCTTTTGAGCATGGTGGGATCATTCACGGTAGCCATTTCTTCTTTCCACTTTCCATCCTTGTTGACATGTGAAGGAAAGCTCAGGTAGAAATCCGTGACAGATATTTCCTTTCTGTTTTAGGACCACAGTCGGACTACGTTTCCCAGCATCCAGATCAGTTAGAGTGGGCAATGTATTTAAAGTTCCAGATGATGAATTGTGGGCAGAAGTAATGCACAGAGCCTCCCGGGCTGGCTCACCACACCTTCCAGTTTTCTCTCTTCCCTTAGCTGTTCCAGTGCCAGAGATCCAGGAGAGGATTCCAAAGCCCTCGGGGAGGGTGGAATCACTAGACAAAAGGAATTATGTCCTTGAATAACTACACGAACTAGAGCCCGTGCTCTATCCAGACCATGCCATCCACACTGCACTGGAACTTGAGCCACAAACGTTCACTGTGTGCAGCCACTCAGATCTGGGAGTCATTCATTAGAGCAGTTAGTCTGCCCAGACTCATACAAAAGTATACCTAAGAAATGGTTTATTAAACTGAACTGGTGGCCCATTTAGCTCAGGCACCTGTCTCGCCTTTGCACAGGGGCCATTACATACGAATGATGTAGTAATAATAACAGCAGCTACCATTCTATAAAGTACTTACTCTGTGCTAAGCTTATATTTAAGTGGTAAACACGAGCCACTGACCTCAGCTTTATGTGTATTATTTTATTGAATCCTCACCCTATCACATAGGCACTATTCATTATTTTCACTTTACAAGAAAAAGAAGATTCTAATTTAGTTTTAATAATTTGCTCAAACTCTAATACAATTCATTTTGACTCCCAAACTGCAAGCCTATATCCATTGTACAGGAAGGTTCTATTGGCCTGGAGTCTTTAAACAGTCTGACCACAACGTATCATTATAAGTTTACCTCAACATTTAAACAATGTTGTTGTTTAATACTGTCTCCGTTTGAAATAATAATAATTAATAGTAATAATAATAATAATATTAATATTGTCTCATTTTGGGCCACCAACATTTGACCATTCCAACATTGACTAATTTCTTTAGGTCTTCAAGCTTTTTGCTTGGAGCTATAAGAAGTGACCCCTTATTCTCTGCAATTCATTGGCTTTTTGAAGGAAAACATCCAAAATATAGATAACATAGGTTTCAAAATTTCATTTTTAAAATGTTTTCATAAAAATACTTTGGTTGACTTCAAAGAGCTTTTCTAATAACTTCCAGGATTTCCTTTTTGGTCATGAAAGAATATTGAGTCGATTTTCACCACCACCATCACCACCACCACCACCACCAAGATCATCTGCAAGATGTCCATTAGTTCAGAAATCAAGTGCTAATTATTCTCCATAAAGAGAGCCTAACACTTGTCTGTATCAAAGTTACTGGCCATATCCTGCTCACTCTCAGAGCCTGCAGTTTTTTTCCTCCCTCAGATTTTCCTGGTCAGAAAAAAAACTGTATCACATATAAATTTGAACATTCACCTGCCTTCTTTACTCCAGTATGCAATAAAACAACATCACCACGACCAATCTACAATGGACACTAGTGGTAGTGCTTTATACTTAAAGTAAAATTGTTTCTTTCTTTTTTAAAGCCAGTCACCAACCACTGACAAAATAGCTTCTCCAACATATGTAGAGGCTTTTTGTGACTGAAAACCAGAGGAATGATGGGGAGAGAGAATGAGACAGTTGGGGAATATTTTGGTATTACCATTGAAATGGGTAATGAGAAAGCTGCAGAATTTTAGATGTTTATCTCATGTAATTTAGGGCTCTCTGTAAATTGGCTTGTTCATAATGAAAAACACTGTTAGTAACAAGGTTCATACTTGCTCTTAGGCAAAGATTTTTTTTTTTTTTTTTTTTGGCCATAGGATAGCTTACAATCCTTTATAGTCAGTAAAAAAAAGTTTATTATCTTAGACTCCTCGACCTTAATCTTACCACTCTGCACACTTATCCTTTCGCGTCAATATGAATGTTAGAAACATAAATGACAGGGGTATCTGGCTGGTTCAGTCCGTTGAATGTCTGACTCCTCGTTTCAGCTCAGGTCATGATCTCAGAGTGATGAGATCAAGCCCCATGTCAGGCTCTGGCCTGAGTGTGGAGACTGCTTGAGATGTTCTCTCTCCCTCTCCTGCTGCCGCTCCCCCTACTTGCGATCTCTTTCTCTAAAATAAATAAATAAAATCTTAAAAAAAAAACCCGCATAAATGCCATCTGATAAAAAGTAAAAACTGGATTACCAAATCAATTAAATTAGTGACCTCTAAATAAGTTCCCCAAATCAAGATTTAGCCTCTGAAAGAGCCTTTCTCTGGCAATAGCTGTTCAGCCACTTTCACGTATGTGGTCCCCAAGGAGCACAGTGTCCATCTTCCCTGCTTGCAGGTGAAGGCTAGGAGGAAACTCTCAGTGCTTTCCCTATGACTGTGTTCTCTCCCCGCCCCACCCTCCCTAAGCTTCTCTATCCACAGAGAAGAGCAAAATTACCACGGAAAAAGGACAGGGCCATTTTTCGATTCCTCCCTTAATTTTCTGAAGTTCTACGAGAAGATTCTAGATTGTCCTAGAAAATAAGAATTCTCTCTGCTTTACGCATTCTTTCCCTCAATTCCATCCTCCACAGAGATGGCAGGATAACCTTTCTGACATGTAAGTAAGTTGCAGGTTGAAAACTCTAAAATGCCTTTCCCCTTCCCCTTCCAAACAAAGTCCCAGCATCTTCACAGGGCACCCACAACCTACTCCTGGCCTCAGTCTCCCCGCCCTGGACTCCGCCTCGACAATACAGAACTAACATGGCAGACAGTTTGTCCCTTCTGGTTGGTTTACAGGTCATTCACCCTCCAGGGTGCCTAACTCCACAAGGTCAGACAATTCAATGGCACCTCCCCAGGAATCTCCCCCTGCCCCCCACACGAGCCTACACTTCTCTCCCTTGGGTGTCATAATAACCTGTGCTTAACACCATCACTGCCTTTGCCATGTTACATTTTAATTCTTTGTGTATGAATCTGTCTTCATCATTACACCGTGATCTGGAGGGCAAAGACTTTTTTATTTTTAAATCTCAATGCCTTAGCAGATGTTCTGGCAAATAGCAATTATTTTGCCAATGAAAAAAACTACATGTATTCACAGTAAGCTCATCTGAACCATCCAAATTTAACTCAACTCTGCTAATATGCATGTCTGTGGATGCCGCTTGCCTCAAATCTGGTCTTACAGCTTTCCTTTTCACTGAGCATCTCTTTTAAGCTGTGTGGGTTGTTTTTGTTTTTAATTGTCTAGTATTCTGCTTCTTAGAGCATTTTGTTTTATGGTGTTTTGTTTTTGTTCCTCATCAAACATTGTCTGGGTTTTTTTTCCTCATTTTTTTTGTCTCTAAGTTCTCATAGAGTATTATGTGGTTAGTTGGTAATGGAGTAGAGTGGTTAGCAAAAATTACACCACAACTTATGTTTTTTTAACAATTGTCCTTAAATAGCTGTAAATGCTATGGTGTTTTGATAACTGTGATTTAACCAACTTAAAATTATTTCAAAGCATGTGTATCCACACCCATTTTGACCATCCGTAGATTCAAAATCACTATCAGTTTACAAATTAGTTTTATCGATTATTGGTTTCAGATTGTTAGTCCATGGGTGTGTCGAACTTCTGCAGTCTTAAAATTAAGGGTTTCGTCAACTTCCCTTCCTCAACCTCAAATTTTCATAACAAATTTTGCTGCAATTAAGGCATATAGACAAATACACCAAAGGGCAGAACATTCGGATTGTTTATAATGCAGTGGAGTAAAAAGGTACTTGATTTGGTGATTAAATTACAGCCAAATATGGCTTCTTATGAAAGTTTTTAACATGTTTTCACCTCCCAAAGTGCAATATAAAAACCATGCAAATATTACTCTACAAGGCATACAAAACATACAAATCAAAAAGGAAAATAACTTGTACATATATATATACTATAAAAAGAAATTGACAGTAGTGACTTAAAGAAACAGGGCCTCAATTAGATTTTAATCTTGCTACACTAGCAATATGCAAAAATCAAAGTAAGACATGATTAATACCAAATTATATTTCTATGGGATAGCTTAGTATAATAAAATGCACTACACTAAGATGTTAACAATATCTCTCTTTGAGTGTAAGAAATATAGGCTTTTTTTCCTTCTTCCTGATTTTCTGGATTTTCCAGTTTTCCAAAATAGAGATCTGTTCAAATTGAAAAAACTACTTCTGGTCAAAAAAAAAAAGAAATGAATAAGGATAGTATTTTTACCTTTCTATAGTTCACCCCTCTAACTACATTCTCTACTGATCTGTAGCTTTTAAAGCATTTTCACATTTAATATGTCATTTGATCCTCTCAAGAAAAGAGAATCCTACAAATGAGTAAAGTTAGCTTCAGAAATTAAGAGAAGTGTCTTAAAATTGCCCAGCTATTAAGTGTCAGGAACAATTTTAATTTTATTTATTTATTTTTGAGAAAGAGAATGAGTGTGAGCAAGCACATGAGCAGGGGAGAGAGAATCCCACAAGCAGACTGCAGAGCCCAACACAGGCTCCATCTCATGACCCTGAGGTCATGACCTGAGCTGAAACCAAGAGTCAGATGTTTAAGGGACTGAGCCACCCAGGCGCCCCCAAGTGGTAGGGACACTTTTTAAAACAAATTCTGGTTGTATTTTGAGTACTGACTATTTTGTTGAAAGGGGCAATGACTTGTAAAGAAGGTCACAACAGGAGGGATTATTGGGAAGAAAACCAAAAACTAACATTGACTGAGTGTGGACTACATGCCCCACTGCATTAAAAGGGCTGCCTTTAATCTTCTACGACGCAATTAATATTACCATCTCCGTTCTACAAATGGGGAAACTGAAGAACAGAGAGCCTAAGTAAGCCGGTCAAAGTCACAGACAGGTAGGTGGCAGAGCCAGGACTCAAACCCATGCGTTCTGACACATTCCGGGTGGCCACATTCTGACTCAAGCGCTTCTCTAGCCTGTTGCTGGCATAAGCACGCCAGTCACCAACAGAACCGGTCACGTGCCAGGTTTCCTTGAGACACCGGAATGGTTAGGAATTAGTCCGTTTTCAATCAGTTCAGCAACCACAGTCTTTTAAAACCCAACTTTTTTTTTTAAAAAAAATTAGTTTTAGTTGCTTTTTAACATGTGAGGAGAAAGCAAAGGATTCAATAGCAAAATGTATCAGTGCTTCAACAACCTTCTTTAAACCCTGACCTTTACGGGAGAAGAAAGGGATTTCATTGCATGAAAATACACATCAGCTGGTTATATTAACCATGAACCAGATTCAATAGCAGAATCAACAATAACAGAATAACTACCAGATTTTGAGGCTACAACATAGGAACCACTTCAACCCTTCCCATTTATCTATACAGCTAACACCCAAGCTCTGGTTTTCTTCTCTCTCAGAGCTGTTACAGTAACAACTGTTACTGTTTGAAATGGGCGGGCAAGGAAATGTATAGATGTATATGTTTGTGTGTGTGTGTGTCTGTGTGTGTAAGAAATACACATTGACAGAAAGAAAGGGACTTTTCAGGGGTCTTGTCTTCTCATACCAAACCCACAAGTGGAGCAGTTTTACCTTGGACCTCACTAGACTTTGCAGAAAATAGATTTTTCTGACCCATGACACCCAATGTGTCAAAAAGAGGCTTTTTTAAATCTTCGAGTGTTATAAAATTAGACATGAATTTAACCACTTAGCCATTCCATATTATACTTCTGGGTTCCTACTAGGTATAAACCAAGTGAATATAATATCAGTATCTACTGCAATCACACCTGACCACGGTACCCCCAATAGGAACAAGGACAGAACAGTGCAACTAGATTCTAATGCAAACAGTAAGCCTTGGGTTCATTTTATTTCCTTTAGATGTCTACATGGAATTTAGTGAATCAATTATTAAATATTAGTGTCACTCATGGAGTTAGATTATCTACTAGCTTCACTGTTCTAAGTATTACCTATTCACTTCCTTTGTCTGCACTGATTTTTCACAGATAGAGACACAAGATAAATTGCCTGGCTAGGTTTTAAACTCTTTACCTTTAGGCATTTTCTTTGCTGTTCCTTTTCTTTCTTTCTTTCTTTCTTTTTTTTTTAATCCTTGCAAATTTAGACACCACAGAAAACTGTTATTTGCCTCATAATGGCCTCTTCAGCGTGTTTCACAGTCTTTTTGTGGAGAATAATGACATAATGATAGTGTTCTCAGACCTATATTTTCTACTTGATAAACTAGCAATTATATGATTAAAGCATTTTTAGAAACTCACATTAAGTATATGATACCCTAGAAACCAGTCCATCATGTAATTACACAGTCAGGAGAGAAATAATTTACATAACTAAAAACCATCTGAAACAGTATTCATGACCAGTATGTGATTTTTTCCAGCAGATTAAATACTGTAAAAATATTAATTTAATTATAATATACTTTTAATGTTAGGATTATCAAGTCTGAATTTTATAAACTGTATTTAAACTTTCATTTTCTGTCCTTTGTGAAAGGAAGCTATGCCAAACTTTGCTGAAAACATGTGCTAATGGGGTGGATACATTAGGACCAACACAGAAATACCTTATTATTTCTCTTCACAGATCACATACAGAGAACAGAGAAAGGCAGGCAATGCCTAGTTATTCAAGCTCTATGAGGAACATCAATTTTGCCCAGGACTTTTCTTAAATCTATTTTAGAGGAACATTTGACTAGATCTGATTTTTTTTTTTAATGTCAGATCATTACACCTACATTGTGATGAGTTAGAGGAGATACACATATATCCATTATCATTTTCTTGAGAAAACAGGAAAGATATTTAATAGGTACCCAAGAGATTCAAACACCACAAACGGGGAGGACCATCCTTAAAACAGAATGCCTCTTTTCACTTTTTTGATCAATTTCTAGAAGAACCAGTTACCTTGCTTTCCCTGAGTTCATTGAGGAAAATGACAAAAACTTACAGAAATATATCCTAAAACCTAAACCTTCAAAGGAATAGTTTCATACACCCAATCACGGGAGTGAGTATTGCTGAAAAAGTAAGTTAGTAAGTAAAAGTAAGGGTGCCAAACAATGTGTATCAAGTTGACACTTGTGTGTTTAAGAAAAATATATATTATTATCACTGTAAATATGCACAAGAAACCTATGACAGGGTTACCATGTCCAAGGCAGAAAAGATATGTGTGAATTAAGCATGTAGGCAGGAAGTCAAGAATGACTTTTCTTTTCTTTTTTTTTTTTTTAAAGATTTTATTTATTCATTTGACACACAGAGAGATTACAAGTAGGCAGAGAGGCAGGCAGAGAGAGGAGAGAGGAGGAAGCAGGCTC